>JAHLJS010000007.1:32236233-32836233 GCA_038502445.1 Eremochloa ophiuroides | reverse complement strand
AAATCCTATAGTTCAACAAGTTGGATATATGCACATGATTATAGTGATAATATATTCCATAGGTAACAAAGAAACCATATATACACTTGCCTTGATAATCCACTTGCTCCTGGAACTGCTCACAATCGTTCTCCTCGAACAACTCGGCCTCTAATATCACAAACAACACCATTCAAGCATCAATCCATTCATCACATGCATAGAACATATAGAATACTATTAGAACAATACACCATGCATCAAAAGATAGAAAATAATAAAATAGAATTATTCTACTCGTCTCTACGATCACGCAGATATGTGGATCATTGAAAACGGAGCTAAAACGAGAAAGTTATGGACAAAACAAGATCCATGGGCTAATCTGCAAAAAGAATATTATTTTGAAGTCCTATTAGTTCAAACCGACGTTGTTATCGCAATTAAACCTATAACAGAGGGGCTAGAAGGCAAAAATAGCAGGCTCTGGACCTCGGTGCAAAGACCAGAGAAGTCCAGGGGGCAAACTGAAAAAATTTGGGCCTCTATTGAATTACTTTTGAACTGCACCGGACTGCGGGTTAATTTCCTGAAAGTCCAGGGGCTATAACGCAAAGCAGCGGGGGCTGTCGCATGCATGGCCGACAGGGCGCCACGCGGCGCTCTCTGGTTGGCTCGGTCCACGGCGCGGGCTATGGACCGGCTGCGGGCTCGGGTGCCTCGGTCCACCATGGACCGAGCGCACGGCCGGAGGGGGACGAGGCCGGCCGGGCCATATCACACGGCGGTGCCATGGGTGGCATGGCGGGGCTCACCGGCGAGTCGCCGGGAGGGCGCTGCCGGCCTCGGTTTGCCACACCGAGGACAACAAAGGGATGCGGGGGCGACAGCGAAAGGCAGAGGGTTCGGGGAGGGCTGCCGGGGCACGGCAGACGGCGGTGCCATGGCCAGAGCTCTTGAGCTCGTCGGCGCACGCGGACAGAGGGGTTCCGGGGCACGGGAAGCGGATTGGAGGGCACCGGCGTGTCCGCGGGATCACGGCGGGCGCGATAGGGACCTCGACTTCAACGGAGGAGCTCACCGCGGCGAGGTTCGACGGCGGCGGACCCGCGAGGAGAGAGAGAAAGCTCGGGTGAACTCCGATTCGCGCGTAACAAAGGGAGGAGCAGCACGGGGAGGTACGAAAGGGATGCAGCATCACCTTAGGCAGCTCCGCGACGCAGCAGTGACGACGATAGGGCTCTGTGGAGGTCACCGGCATGCGGCGGCGCTTGGTGATGCAAAGGGGAGCGAAAGGAGAGGAGTGGAGGGCTCGGCCTCGCCTTTATAGGCCCGGGCGAGGTGCGGCGAGGGGGCGCGACCCTCCGGCTGGCTCTAGTGGGGGCACGGAGAGCGGCCTTGATGGTCACTACAGCGGCGGTCATGGAAGAGGAGGGGACGGCGGCGGCGCGGCCGTCGGGAGGTAGGGGAAGGGTCCCCAGGCCACTGACGCGTGGGCCCGCGCGAGCAGCGCACACGTGTGGCCGACAGGCGGGGCTGGGCTGCCAGCGGGAGAGGGAGAGCAGCAGCGCAGCGGGTGGCACTGGGCCGGCGGCCCACTCGCGGGCGCGGGCGCGTGCAGAGAAGAGGGAGGAGGGACTGGGCCGGCTACGGCTTGGGCCGAAAAGGAGAAAGGGAGGGAGAGGGATAAAAGAAAGCATTTTCTTTTTCTGATTTCACAAATTTGCACACTTTTGAAATTGGATTTTTGAAATACTCTTTCAAGCAATCTAGGCTGCACACAAGAATGAATAAAATGCACCAGCATGTATGCAACAGAATAATCAAGCCCCCATATTATTTATAAAATTATTATTTGCCTAATTAATTCAAGAGAGGAAAAATACAAGCACTTGGCAAATTTTAATTCCTATTTTTCAAAAGTGATTTTTAGGGTGTTACATAAAAATAACTAGATTTAAAGATCTTTCCAATGATACTAATTATATATCATGAATATTAATTTAATTTAATATATATTTAGTTAAAGTTGTTTCTTGGAAAACGAAAACGACACTTAAATAGTGACGCAGGGAGTAGGCCTCTAGCGTAATTTTTATAAGAATATTTTGGGGCTCCAATGCAATCCCCATCTACTCGTCATTTTCGGTCCTTCAAGTAGGCCATCTGCTGCCACCTCCCACACTAGAACGAAAGTGACAACAAATCAACCGCCGCCTAAACTAGGATGCTACAGGGCACATAGTGCAGAAGTGATACTTTATGCCACAAGAAAACTAGTATATCTATGTGCATAGCAAAAGTTACATACGTACATAAGGCAAAACGGCTTATAATTTGAAACGGATAGATAATTTGTTATTATGGTTATGTCTCACTTCTCAAGAATTGCATTTGTGATGTATCAAGAATTGTTTTTGTTCAGAAGGTTAAGAAATGATAATACATGCTAATGCATGTCACTGCTTACCCTCTCCATACAATCCCCAAATAATGTTCTATTGATTGTATAGGGCATTTTTGTTATTTGGACATCACCTCGCTTTACCTTATAAGCGTTTATTTTTCAGCTCTTCTACCGTATTTTCTTCTCATATCAAATTAGCATAAACTAAAATCAGCCGAACTTTCTAGCTCCAGCGAACAGAGTCTTGGTTTTCGTCCTACAATTGACGGATGGAGCCAATTGTTAGGTAACATATCCACATCAATTGGTAGAATAAAAAAACCATGATTATGGGAAAAATACTGGGACCTACTCCCTCCGTCCCGATTTAACTGTCTTCGGGAGCCATGCACACAGATCAAGGTAAGCTATGAAATCATACACATGACAACTATATGTCACCACTATAGCCTCGTTTCCCAAGCAAATGAATAAACAACGCGAGCTTGACCAGAGAAGGAATGGCTAGCATCAACATGGCCAGAAAACGAATGGCTAGCATCAACCGCGTGACAGGACGCAAGCAGGCGCTTGGACAGACCAGGTGTCTGGTCTATATACAGTGACCTAGACGACAGATAAATCGGGACATGCTACTGGCGCTTTGACGACAGTTAAATCGGGACGGAGGGAGTATTGGACAAGGCACAAATTAACCTGTATTGTAGTTACCGGAAAAAACACAATATTCATGAGAAATAGTACCAAAGCTCATCACCCTTTTTTCTGAACGCGGCGTAGACGCGCTGACAGTGACAGCCAGAGCCTGGCCCCCTGGCACAACCCAACGCGGCCGTTGACCGACTTTGCTGTGCTCCGTGCTCGCCTGTGTTGTGTTTGGTTCGGACAATCTCCTGAAAATTTCTGATCTGAATCCCCTGCTTGGAGCTTCGCAGCAACACCGGCACTCTGTGTTCACCTGCGCTGAAAAAGCACCCGTCTTTCTATTGCGCGTCTTCGGCCGTGTTTAGATCCACGTAAATTATAATTACAATTAGTCACATTAACATTATGACACATACATAAAACATTAAATATAGATGAAATATTTGCATGTTTATATTTTTTGCATGTACATTACGAGACGAATCTTTTAAACCTACTTGAGCCATGATTAGATAAAAGTTGTCAGATACAAACGAACGTGGTACAGTATAGAATTGCAACTGCAACTGGATCTAAACGGGACCTTCATCTAGAGTCAAGTCAGCTCACTTTCATCATCTCGATCCAGATCCCATGATTCCCATCGGGTTGGCTTATATATAATCTTCAAGCCCAGGTGCTCAAACTTCATCACGCGTGCCACCAGCAATCTCAGAATCTCAGCTCCTGTGGTTCTTCTCTTCTTCAGTCTCTCTCAAGCTTCCATCCCTAGAGTGTTCTCCAGGTTCTAACAAGCTGCTGATTTCAGAACTTTCAAGTTCGTGCAAACTGTGTCTTTTATTGCAATAATTTGTAGAAGAACCTCATTATTTCGTAGAGCTTGTAATAACTCCTTAAGAAGCTCGCGTGTACAGGTACAGCCACTCGAATCGTCAGAAATGGCCACTGACGGCAGAGGAGGTGGTCAGCCTAGTCTTCTTCTGAGAACTTTACCGAAGCAGCTACCAGCGGATTTTCTCAAAGAAATTACGGGTGGGTTCTCTGATGACCGGAAACTGGGTCAAGGTGCATTTGGAACTGTTTACAAGGTAGGCTCAAACGCTCTCCCTTTTTTCTAAAAAAAATAGTGTTCCAAAAAAGCACGCTGATTACAGTATCTGAGTGGTCAAACTGACAGGGCTTCCTGCAAGATGGGGAACCCATTGCTGTGAAGAAGCTCTCTGAAAATTCCCCAGTGGCAACTGAAAAACAATTCAAGAATGAGGTTGGGAACCTTATGGCCATCCAGCATGAGAATATTGTGAGGTTGTATGGCTACTGCCATGAGTCGCAGAAGAAAGTGATAGAGCACAATGGAAGATACATTCTTGTGGATGTAGTTGAGAGCATTCTCTGCTATGAATTCGCGCCCAAGGGAAACCTCGCCGACTGTATTTTTGGTATGAGGATGCATTATCCAACATACCTGTTGTGTCATTAATATACGAAAGAAATGCGCTATTCTGGATGCTACATTACATGACCTATGCATGTTCTCATTCTTCAGGTGAATCTTCTAGGCCTAATTGGGCGACATGCTTCAAAATAATTAAGGGCATCTGCCAGGGTTTACTATACCTACATAAGGGAACAGATAGGCCTATTGTTCATCTGGACCTTCAGCCTGCCAACATATTATTGGATGCTAACATGGTACCAAAAATTGCCGATTTTGGTTTGTCAAGACTCTTTGGTGAAGAACAAACCCGAATAAACACAGTAAATGTTGTGGGAGTAAAGTAAGTCCATTAATAATTCTGTCATACCATTGTTTGGTTTCCATATTCTTTTGCCTTTGTGTCTCCCATGTTCTTTGTAACAACATTGATGTTCATGCTTTCCAGAGGGTATATGGCTCCAGAATATCTGTACAGAGGAGAAATCTCAACCCGGTCTGACATATACAGCTTGGGTGAACTAATCATTGAGATCACAACAGGAAAGAAGAACCCTACGAATGACAAAGACATTCATGCAAGGAGCTTTATAGATCAGGCAAGGATGCACTAGTGCATCTGAACACTGAAATTTTAAGATGCTTATTCTAATTCAGTTTGTATGATATCACTTAGGCTCATAATTTTAATCTTGTAGGTTCGTCAAGAATGGACAGATGAATACATAGCATCCAAGTATCCATTACTAGATTGAGACAGCCTCCAGCAAGTAAAAATATGCATTGAAACTGGGCTAAAATGTGTGGATATCGATCAGAAAAAGAGACCTTCTATAGTTGAAATTGTTGACAAGCTGGATGGAAGGTAAAATTGTGGTGCAGAGTTAGTTCACCCATGGTGATACACTCTAGATGCAACCATGGGCACAATAATTGTATCACTTACTGATTTGTGTAATTATGAAAAATATGTTGCTTGAGTAATGCCATTTGTTTTGGCCCTCCAGTCAGTTATGTGTGTCGCTTTAGCTGTGCAGTGTGAATAAAAAGACATTATAATAATGTGAAATACCTGCGAGGTCACTGTTCATGTTATAGTTTTACTCTGAATTATGAATGATATTGTATCATTTGTATGGCCATATATTGATAACATAATTGTTGGTATTCACGGATCATAGATACAAAGCATATCAAATGAACAATGTGGATTGCCTCAGAAAAAAAATGTGGAGTCATCTTAATAAACATGTCTGCTTGAACATGCTCGGCATATTACTATGGTTTTTAAATTTCCATGTAGCTTTTATGTCCTGTATTTGCCCATGAGCCTCTCCTTTTGCTGTCGCCAAATCAGAGCCAATGCACTGACCCTAAGAACAATTCTTTTTTTAGAACGGAACCCTAAGGCTGCGTTTAGTATAGTAAAAGTGGAGAAAAATTGCACTGTAGCATTTTTGTTTGTATTTGATAACTTTTGTCCAATCATGACCTAAATAGACTCAAAAGATTCATCTCGAGCTAGACAAACAAAAAGTACAAACATGTAACAGCTGCTATTTTATTTAGTGCTCCATACAGACGGAAAGTACAATCGATGTGATGGGGAGGGAAAAATATTTTTGTGAACTAAACGCAGCCTAAGAACAATTCTAGGAAAGTGTGCACGCAAAGTACGACAATAATAAGAAGCACACGAAATAGACATTTCTGAACTCATTGAATGCGTGAATTGAACACCCGAAAGATTTGGTGTCAAGATGAAAAATAGAAAAACCACACATCGAAACAATGCAGTGGAGTGCTGGAATTACCAGGTGGTAGCAACAGGCAGTAGCATCTGATCTGAGACCTGACAGAGTGACTATACCCGTTCAGCTCTAGAAAATCAGCAGAAGGAATTACATGCTATGGCATCAGATCAAGATTGACGAAAGACTGGATGAATAGGTTTCTGTAACAACCCGGGTTTTTAGTAAACCAAAAATATGAATTTTTTAAATTTTTTCTTGCAAACATGTGAAGCATGTAGTTTCTATGTCGAACCCGAGACTAACCCACTAACAAATTGTGGCATGCATGTAGAACTGGTTGTAGGAGTGTGCCAGAGATCCTTAATCGGTCTAGGGTTTCGTGTCGGAGAGCACAATTTCCACCGTAAGTCCGACTCAAATCCCTGATGTTCTTCTTACCTCGAGATGCACCCGAACTCTCTCCTCGGGGACTATTCCATGCCTCCCTGTAATATCCCTATTATCTTCGATGCCATATAGATTTCTCGCTAATATCTAAAGGTCATAGATTCATGAAAGGGATAAATTCATTCTTCCTTCTCCCCTTTCTATTCATTTCTTAAATCTATGTCATTTCCTTTTCGGAATATATCTCCCCTCCATTTTTTTTATATAATTAAACATCCACCAAATTCATTGAATATTAGGAAAGGAAAATCTCCTCACTCCCCATCTGTCCCAAACCAGCCCAGCCATCTCCCTACTTCTCCCCTCGCGCAGCCCAAGCAGCAGCGCAGCCCAACACTCCACCTTCCGGCCCATCCCCTCACACTCGCCACAGCCAGTACGGGCCACCACGCGCGCGCGGCCCAGCTCACGGCCCACCAGGCCCAGCAGCCGCCGCCCCCCGCGCGAACCCTAGAGGGGACGCGCGCGCGTGCCGCTCCCAGGGCCGCCGCCGCCAGGATGCCGCCCTCCCCCGGCTGTCACCACCCGCGCCTCGCCTCTGGATGCCCGCCACGCGCCCCCACCATGGTACGGATGCCGAGGATCGCCGTCCACACCTCCTCGAACCCTAGCCATGCGGGTATAAAGCGAAGCCACCGCGCCATGCTCCTGTTCATCTTCTCCGCGCGGCCGCCGCGACCATGGCCGCTGCCATCAACCTCGCCTTCGACCACACGGTGCCGAGCACCTCGACGCCAAGACCCTAGCCACACAAAGCCTGGGCAGCCACTACCTCGTCGTAGCCCGTCGCCGGGCAGCTCGGTCGTTCGTGGGCACGCCGTGGCCATGCTCGGCCGCTGCTCTTCTCGCCGCGACGTCGTGCGCAGACCACGACGTCCTCCGTCACCACGCCGAGGCGTCAGGCAACCTTGCCAAGCCGAAGACCGACGCGAAGCTGTGGGCACCACGCCGAGCACGTGCAGCACCTCGCCAAGACAAACCTCGTCCACCTCGACGTCGCGCCCCCGGCCTACTCCACGACTACAACCTGAGCCGGCCACGGCCGCACGGCGGCTGGGCTACTTCCCCCGCATCGAGCTCGTCCCCGCCGTGCACGGCACCACTCCGTCACCACCGCCGGCGCCCGAGTTACCTCCTTGCCGTGACACGACTAGGCCACAACGCTCCTCTCCATCGAGCCGAGCTTCATTCTGCAGTCACCGTGCCCGCGTCATGCCAACCAACTCACCAGGAGGCCACCAACGACCACGACCATCCCGGCACCTACTATCGGCCGCAGCTTATCCCCGTCCATGGTGATCGCGAACCCGATGTCGCCCGGCGCACCGCTCTTCGTCACGTCGAGAAGATCCGCCACCAAGCCGGGCCGTTTGAGCCCCTCTACGCCACTGAACCTCGCCCTCACCACGAAGCAGCGCTGCCGGCAACGAGCCCTACCCGCGTCAAGCGACCTGCCATCCACAAGCCCTCGGTGAGCTAACCAAAGACCCGACCCTTCCAACCCTTGCTGCTGGCGAGATGCCGATGAGCCTTCCTGTAGGGTCGAGATGGCGGACTAGAGGGGGTGAATAGTCCGATAACAATTAATAGCAGCGGAATAAAACCTAATCGGTTCTAGCGACAATTCACCCCTCTAACTAAGACTCTAAACACCTTGCCAAAGATCCTAGCAAGAAGCAAAGGTGCAAGTCTAGCTTGAGCTTCCCTAAACCGTTCTAGCGCAAGATCACACAAACCTAAGCGCTAGTACTTTAAGCACCGGGGAAACTCCTATCAGCTAGCAAGCAAAAGCGCACTAAGCACCTAAACTCACTACTTGCTCAATGACAAGGATACACAATCCAAATCAAGGAGCGCAACTCACTTTAGCTACACAAACTAAGTGAGAACTACTTCTAAGCTACACAAGCTAAGAAGGTGAGTGGCAAGCTACACAAGCTAACCGGTCTCACAAGAGCAACTACGACTACACAAGTAAAGTAATGCACAATGCGAATAACTTGTGTAGAAGGGAGCAAACCACCGCGAAGGATGGGAAGGTGTTGACGCGGTGTTTTATTTCCCGGAGGTTCACTTGTCGCCACAAGCTACGTCCTCCGTTGAGACAAGCTCCAAGGTTGCCGCCGGTCCTCTTGCTAGTGGTGACCCGCAAGTCACACTCTTCCACGTGGAGTGCTTACCACAAGCTCTAGCACTTGACTCGGCCGGACCACTTGTCGCTCTTCACGTCTCGCTCTACTAGCGATGCTCTTTGCAACTCCCGCGGGGTGAGCTCCAACCCCTCACAAGCTTGCTCCAGAGCCAAGCACAATCTCCTTGCTTGCTTCCACGGAGCCTCTCGCCACCAAGCCGTCTAGGAGGTGGCAACCTCCAAGAGTAACAAGCACCACCGGCTTGAAACACGAACACCTAGTGCCACTCGATGCAATCTCATAATGCAACGCACTAGAATCACTCACTATCAATCAATCGGATGTGCACTAAGCAAGTGAGTGAGTGGGAGGGCTTCCAAGCACACCTACACAAGCCACACAGGCCCAAGGGTGCTCAGCTGGTCGGCCAAGGCCGCCAAGTGCTTGGATTTATAGCCCTCAAGCGAATAGAGCCGTTGCCCTCTCAAACCGGCCGTCGGACTGAGCGTCGGACGCTCAGCCGCGCCACCGTCGGACCAATGTCCACGGTCCGACGCTCCCGATGGCCGCCACGTGTCACTAGCCGTTTGAAGTCGAACGTTGGATCACAATGGCTAACTTCCCGCGCTTCAGCTCACCGTCGGACGGAACACCGTCGGACCAATGAACTCCACGGTCCGACGCTTCCAGAGAGCTCCCCGAGCGCTGAAAACCGTCGGACGGTCGTCCGACGCTCGCCGTCGGACTAAACCCAAGAGTCCGACGCTCTCAGAGCTCGCCACGTGTCAGCTCTCGCACGATCTGCACCGTCGGACGCTTGGACAAAAGTCCGACGTCCACAAACTTCAGCGTCCGACGCTCACAGGCCAAACACCGTCGGACGCACGAGGATGGTCTGACGCTGTCACTGCAGACAGCGTCCGACGCTCGCACTCAACTACACAGAGGCTAGGGTTTACCGTCGGACTGAACGCAATAGTCCGACGCTCACCCAAGCCAGCGTCCGACGCTCTTTTGAGCTCCTCTCAACTCCAAACTTCACCACCTTTGCAAGTGTGCTAACACCACCAAGTGTACACCTCATGTGCATGTGTGTTAGCTTTTCGCAAACATTTTTCAGAGGATTTTTCACTCTTTTCACTACGCCACTTGATCCTAGCAACGTATGCAAGTTAGATCGCTCAAGTGGCACTAGATGACCGATATGCAAACAAGTTTGCCCCTCTTGATAGTACGGCCATCTATCCTAAATCCGGTCAAGCACTTCTCTACTCAATCTTAGACCGGTGAAATGGAAATGCCCTAGGTTATACCTTTGCCTTGCGCTTTCCATTTCGATCACCGTCTTCATCACCGTCTCCGACACCATCGATGCCGGTGCAACACATGCACCAACACCTCATGAATGATATGATCCACTTCATATCATCACGTGGCTTTTGGTTCATCGACCCTTGACTTGCTTGCTCTTCACCGTTGCGTTGGTCCATCGGCGCCAAGCTATCACCCGACTTGCCCTTCACCCTTGCAACCGGTCCGTCGACGCGAAGCCTTGTCTTGATCTTCTCCACCTAGCCACATGACTCCATGTCATGTCTCATGCGTTTAGCTCCTTCATACCATATGTGTGAGCTAAGCATCATCTCCAAGCCATTTTCACCTCCATGGCATAGATGCTCACACACATGTACCTATGGACTAATCACCTGTGTAATCAACACTTAAACCCATATTAGTCCACCTAAGTTGTCACTCAATTACCAAAACCAAACAAGGACCTTTCAATCTCCCCCTTTTTGGTAATTGATGACAACTCTACAAAGATATGGAAATTAAGCGCATTAACCAAGTTAGCTCTTCACACAAGTGTAAATTACTAATTTGGGTTGGATTTTATGTTACTTATCTATCTTTAAGCTCAAATCTTTAGACTTGGATAAGCTCCATAAAACCCGACTTGGTAGTGTTAACTCCCCCTACATGTGTGCTCAAATGGTTTGGTTTCATATTTTCACACATGCATAAATATGAAATTTGTGGGAGTGCCAACACTACTAAGTGATGCTAAGGTGCATAGAATAAACCTTTGTAGTGTGATACCAATTGCTCGATACCAATTGCTTGAAGCCAATTGAAGTTGCACCATTAAGTCCACCCTTAGCATCATGATTAGCTAGACAAGCAAAAATACTAGATACCCCGTGAGATCAACATTAATGGCAAGGTTCTAGTAAATACTTGACAAACACAAGTCTAGCTAACAACCTATGCATGCTAGTTATCAAATCATCATTCAAATCTATACTAGCATACACCACACAAGAGAGGATATCATATGTAGGAAACTAAGTGCAAATGCAAGCAAGCATATGAATATGCACATTTCAAATGCAATCAACCATGTCCATGAGCTTGCTCCCCCTACTTGTGTGCTTCTCTTGTCCAAGAATTTTAATCCCCTTGCAATCTTCAATCTTGTGGATCATCCTTCTTGTTGGCCTATTGTTCTCCCATCATCGGCCTTCATGATGGTTCATTGCGTACTTCCATCCATCTTGATTATCTCTCCCCCATGATCATGTAATCCAATATCGTTCCCTTATCACACAATTTCATATCTTTGTCCAAATCTCTCCCCCTTTGTCATCAATTTCCATAAAAGTCAATGCCCTATTGTGACAAAGGTGTGTGGTAGGGATGTTGAGGGTAGATTCTTGCACATTTGGTGGACACCACCATTTTGAGTTGGAATGACAACACTTGAAAACCATCCATAGAATGAGATACCACATGTAGAACCTTGCATCTCTTGATACCAAATGAATAAGTATCTCCCCTATGTCATATGATAGGTCATCCACTTGAACTTGAGCTCTTTTAGTGTGGAAAGTCTTCATCTTGATAATCACTAAAAGTTGAGGATCAATTGCACATCTTGTCGGATACCACTTGAAAATACCACGTGTAGATGAATATCACGTGAAGAAATAACTTGATATCCATTTTTATTGTTGTCTTGTGCTTCTTGAACTTAGATTGTTTCCAAGAGCTTCTTTCTTGATTAGTTCAAACTAGCAAACTTGCACAAGTAATCTAACTCGGTTTGAACCAAAGACAAGCTTCTTCACGCCACTAGGGGTTATCTTGCCTATGTTGAATTAGATCCTTTTTGCTTATTTAACTAGATCAAACACTAGGTTCACATGCTCATGAACAAGTCATATTTAGCCACTAGATCAAACAAAACATACAAGCAATAGTGGCATCGTATGAACTTAAAATCATTTGATTTTTTTTATGAATGCTCATCTATGTATGACTATATGCTCTAATCAAGTCCTTATCAAGATATGGATACATATGCCATACAATGATACCTTTGCTATCTCGGAGTAGAGGATAGTCATTTTCAATCAATCTCCAAAATAGCAATGGTGAAGTCCATTTGAAGAGCTTGGTGAAGACCAATTATCATCATGAATTCTATTCTTCACCCATATGATCAAGTGCTAGCTTCAATGTTGTGGTTAACTTGCATCTTTTCTTGATCAAGCTTGCATGAGAAAATACCACTTGAATAAGCATGAATACCACATGTATATATATATATGAATTCTTCTCATTTGGTTGTTGCTTGCTCTCTAGATCGACCCGTTTGATTTGCTTCAACTAAGCATATTCAATGATTCTCCGGATTACCACTTCCATATTAGCCATCTAAGCATCACCCACTTGGTTTACCTACATAAGGCGGCACGCCCCGACAATCGGGAGAAGTGACGTCTCTCCAAAGAAACATCTTCAATACTCACTTGAATTGCCTTTCCTTGATTAATCTAAGGACTTAACATGATAATCAACTTGAATTCCTTCTGTAAGTCCTTTTCTTTCAACTTCTTTAAGTCCTTTTCTTTCTATCCAATTGTTCTCTAATCATCACTAGGACTTAAGCCTCATCTTCTCTTTGCTTGGTCTTGGCCTTCACTTGAGTACCAATCTTCATGATCCAAAACCAAACAATTGAGACTCTCAACCACTTGTAATCATAATTCCAACTTGAGAGCCCTTCAATGCAAGAGATACCAAATATTTCCAATAATTCTCTCTTGTGGACAGATTCTGTACCTTTTAATGAGTATGCTATATCTCCCAATGTACATGTCCAATTGCCATAAAATTTTGTGGAGATGACCTTATTTGAGTCTACTAGCAGCCATAAAAATTTGAGCTTTATTTGACCAAGTATGGACTGCCAACCATTATTTTTCTCTACACTGCTCCATGCTGAAAAACTGTTGCACTATAGTTGATAAGAACTACTCCAAAACCAAAGTAATCCTTATCCAATTCTTATGAGATCTTCACAGCAACTTGTACCATAAGTCTAGAGCATGTATATCAATTTTCAAGCCAATCCAAAGAGTTTTGATTACTCAAACATGGATTTGTTCTCAGCTAGCTTAGTTTCACAATTTTGGACAGACTTTGATCAATTGAGCTAATCTTCATCAAATTGAACCAAACCTGAACTAAACTTGCTTGAATACTTTCACAAGACATAAATCCATTCAATCCACTTACTAAATGTCATCTTATGATTATATCCAACCAAATCTACTCAAATTTGATCACTAAGCATTTTTTTATTCAAACTTCTCATTGCAAGCAACATATGCATATTTATCCAATTCAATCAACTCATATGCATCCAAATGTAATTGCTCAACAAAAGATATACCTTAAAAATTCATGATCATCCATTTTCAAGCTTCAACTTGATTTTTTTTTGCAAGTCATCAAATAATTAACCAAAAAATCACCCACAACTTGAACTTTTGCACTTGTATGAATTAAGCACTTGGACTTCACTTCTTTTGACTTGGCATTGGTTTGAATATGCACTAGGCTTCATGACTTGACTTATTATATGATGATCAATATGAATGCCAATTGAATCAAGTCTCCAATGCCATGGTAGCTACACACATTCATCCACTTTTTGATGGTACCCAAACTAGTTTGGGTCCTCTCAAGTTAGGAGCAACATACTTTGGCATAGCATTAGTATGGATAGCGGGATGTTTAGCAATAGCAACCGATGAGGTACCATTGTCATCCTTTCTAAGCAAATTATTTGCATGAATTGAAATAGGCTTAGGAGTGTTACCTAGGGGACATAAATTAGCCATGTGTCCCCTTTCCCGGCATGAGTAGCACTTTTGCTTTGCTTGAGCCTTCTTTTTCTTGCTCATTTTGTGCTTCTCATTTCCTTGCCTCTCTTGAGTTGCTTGAGCCTTCTTCTCAAGCTTATTGAGACACTTTGAGGCAAAGTGACCCATATCTTCACATTTGAAACACTTGATGTGAACCATCTTGTTCTTCTCTTGAATCTTGCTCATCATCAACTTGGCATCATGAATATGAGTTGGATGCCTTCCTCTTCCATTACCCCTTCTTGTCTTCTTCTTTTTCAAGTCACCATAGCATGCTTCATGGTTGGTCTTGACTTGATCTTGGGGTGTCTTGTCTTGTGGCTTTTGCTGAGGCCTCACAAATCTCTTGTATAGGCACATAGAAGGGATATCACTTCTAGTGCTACACTTGGGACATTGTGGATGTGTGAGCCTCTCCTCTTCTTTCTTCTTGGGCTTCTCTTTGGTAGGGCATGACAAAGCTAGATGACCCATTTCATGGCATATAAAGCACATGAAATGAGCAAGTCTTTCCCGCTCTTACTTCTTCTCTTTTCTAGCTCTCTTTCTTTCACCTTTGGTCATGTCCCATTTCTTTTTGATGTACCTAAGGCCACTCTTGTCACCGACAATTTTTGTATTCTTCAACATGTTATTGAGGGTGACACTTGAGTTGTTCCACCTTTCTATTTCGTCACTCATGTTCTTCACTTGACTTTTGAGCTCATTGTTCTCCTTCAAAAGGTTAGTCTCACAAGACATAGAAGTAGAACAAGTATCCAAAAGTGAAGAACAAGGCATAGAAAGTAAATCATCACATGAGGTGGATACACTCTTCATACCTACATCACAAGGGTTAGCAATATATGATTGATCATTTGACCCAAGTGATGAGCTCTCACTAGTTTTAAGTTTTTCATTGGAAAGCTCCTTAGTGAGAAAAGCATGGTCTTTTACCAAATTCTCATGAGCAAGACTAAGCTCCTCATGAGTCAATTTTAGCTCCTCATGTGAACAACTCATGACATAAAGTAGATGCTTTTGTTGTTCACATGTGTCCTTTAGAAAAGAGTTTTCATTAGTCAAATTCTTTGTTTTATTCATCTCATTTTCTAAAGCATTAAAGAGTTTGCACACAAGCTCAAAATTTGGATCATCACAATCAATAACCACATTGCCAATTGATACCTTGCCATCACCAAGTGATGTGTAGCAATGCGATGAGGATGAAGAGCTTGTGGATGCATCACTCTCATAGCCATCATCAAGTGAGCTTGAGGTAGAATCATCATGTGCATCACTTGTGGCTTCATCAACTCCCTTGTCAAGTGCTCTTGTGGTAGTATCAACATCATCACTTGACGAAGAAGAGGAGCAACTCTTCACAATCACGGAGTTGTGAAGGTGCTCTTGATCACCAAGCTTCATGTCTTTGGCATCATCTTCATCTTCAGGGAGCTTGCCATAGTTTTCATTGAGATACACCCAAATTTCATGAGCGGTCTCAAAATGCATGATCCTTCCGAAGATGCTATCATCCAAAGCTCTATAAAACATGTTAATAGCTTGGTAACCGAGTTGTAAGAATTTCCCTTGTGCTTCGGTAGGATTGTCCTCATCAATTGCATAGGAAAAGCCTACGTCTACGATCCACCACATTTGAGGAGAAAAAAACTAAATATTGCATTCCATCCAATTTCTCCAACGTGCAAAGTGTGTGCCATCAAATGTGTATGGACAATCAACATCTAGCCCATAAGTCGCCATCCTCTCAGGTCGGTTAAGACCAAAAATGAGAAACCAAGCTCCGATACCACGTGTAGGGTCGAGATGGCGGACTAGAGGGGGTGAATAGTCCGATAACAATTAATAGCAGCGGAATAAAACCTAATCGGTTCTAGCGACAATTCACCCCTCTAACTAAGACTTTACACACCTTGCCAAAGATCCTAGCAAGAAGCAAAGGTGCAAGTCTAACTTGAGCTTCCCTAAACCGTTCTAGCGCAAGATCACACAAACCTAAGCGCTAGTACTTTAAGCACCGGGGAAACTCCTATCAGCTAGCAAGCAAAAGCGCACTAAGCACCTAAGCTCACTACTTGCTCAATGACAAGGATACACAATCCAAATCAAGGAGCGCACCTCACTTTAGCTACACAAACTAAGTGAGAACTACTTCTAAGCTACACAAGCTAATAAGGTGAGTGGCAAGCTACACAAGCTAACCGGTCTCACAAGAGCAACTACGACTACACAAGTAAAGTAATGCACAATGCGAATAACTTGTGTAGAAGGGAGCAAACCACCGCGAAGGATGGGAAGGTGTTGACGCGGTGTTTTATTTCCCGGAGGTTCACTTGTCGCCACAAGCTACGTCCTCCGTTGAGACAAGCTCCAAGGTTGCCGCCGGTCCTCTTGCTAGTGGTGACCCGCAAGTCACACTCTCCCACGTGGAGTGCTTACCACAAGATCTAGCACTTGACTCAGCCGGACCACTTGTCGCTCTTCACGTCTCGCTCTACTAGCGATGCTCTTCGCAACTCCCGCGGGGTGAGCTCCAACCCCTCACAAGCTTGCTCCAGAGCCAAGCACAATCTCCTTGCTTGCTTCCACGGAGCCTCTCGCCACCAAGCCGTCTAGGAGGTGGCAACCTCCAAGAGTAACAAGCACCACCGGCTTGCAACACGAACACCTAGTGCCACTCGATGCAATCTCACAATGCAACGCACTAGAATCACTCACTATCAATCAATCGGATGTGCACTAAGCAAGTGAGTGAGTGGGAGGGCTTCCAAGCACACCTACAAAAGCCACACAGGCCCAAGGGTCCTCAGCTGGTCGGCCAAGGCCGCCAAGTGCTTGGATTTATAGCCGTCAAGCGAATAGAGCCGTTGCCCTCTCAAACCGGCCGTCGGACTGAGCGTCGGACGCTCAGCCGCGCCACCGTCGGACCAATGTCCACGGTCCGACGCTCCCGATGGCAGCCACGTGTCACTAGCCGTTTGAAGTCGAACGTTGGATCACAATGGCTAACTTCCCGCGCTTTAGCTCACCGTCGGACGGAACACCTTCGGACCAACGAACTCCACGGTCCGACGCTTCCAGAGAGCTCCCCGAGCGCTGAAAACCGTCGAACGGTCGTCCGACGCTCGCCGTCGGACTAAACCCAAGAGTCCGACGCTCTTAGAGCTCGCCACGTGTCAGCTCTCGCACGATCTGTACCGTCGGACGCTCGAACAAAAGTCCGACGCCACAAACTTCAGCGTCCGACGCTCACAGGCCAAACACCGTCGGACGCACGAGGATGGTCCGACGCTGTCACTGCAGACAGCGTCCGACGCTCGCACTCAACTGCACAGAGGCTAGGGTTTACTGTCGGACTGAACGCAATAGTCCGACGCTCACCCAAGCCAGCGTCCGACGCTCTTTTTGAGCTCCTCTCAACTCCAAACTTCACCACCTTTGCAAGTGTGCTAACACCACCAAGTGTACACCTCATGTGCATGTGTGTTAGCTTTTCACAAACATTTTTCAGAGGATTTTTCACTCTTTTCACCACGCCACTTGATCCTAGCAACGTATGCAAGTTAGATCGCTCAAGTGGCACTAGATGACCGATATGCAAATAAGTTTGCCCCTCTTGATAGTACGGCCATCTATCCTAAATCCGGTCAAGCACTTCTCTACTCAACCTTAGACCGGTGAAATGAAAATGCCCTAAGTTATACCTTTGCCTTGCGCTTTCCATTTCGATCACTGTCTTCATCACCGTCTCCGACACCATCGATGCCGGTGCAACACATGCACCAACACCTCATGAATGGTATGATCCACTTCATATCATCACGTGGCTTTTGGTTCATCGACCCTTGACTTGCTTGCTCTTCACCGTTGCGTTGGTCCATCAGCGCCAAGCCATCACCCGACTTGCCCTTCACCCTTGCAACCGGTCCGTCGACGCGAAGCCTTGTATTGATCTTCTCCACCTAGCCACATGACTCCATGTCATGTCTCATGCGTTTAGCTCCTTCATACCATATGTGTGAGCTAAGCATCATCTCGAAGCCATTTTCACCTCCGTGGCATAGATGTTCACACACATGTACCTGTGTAATCAACACTTAAACCCATATTAGTCCACCTAAGTTGTCACTCAATTACCAAAACCAAACAAGGACCTTTCACTTCCGCCTTCACCCCTACCTACCTGCTGCCGGCCCAAGGCCGATGATCCCTCCATGTGTCCGGCCTTCGTGCCGTGTTTTCTGCAGGGATCTCATCGACGGTGTGGAGCTGACGTTAGTAGGCACGATGCACGCACACCCACTCGCCGTGTCCTTTTGTGGCACTCACGCACACCGGACTAAACCCAGCCAACAGGGCGATAAACCATGAACGCTTGAAACAATCATGACGGGCATCGCCGTCACGTGCACCCGGGACGTCGTTGTCACGACGGCGTTCCCGTGCGCGTAGCCAGTAGCTGCCGCCGTAAATGACTCAACCCAACCACCGACTCCTCAGGACACCACGAACACTCACATACGCGGACCGACCAAAGGACCCAAACGGACACAACGTTGGCGAGATCATGTTGGATGCCGCCCACAGATTCGCCATGCCCGCGCACACCGATGGAACCCGGACACATCCCGACACCTCCCGGCCACTTGGCACCACCTCCAGCCAGCCTCTGGCCAGTCACAGCCTCGTTCGGCCAGCCATAGCCCCACCCAGCCTGCCGCGGCCAGCAAGCAGCAGGCCACGGCTAGCCGCAGCCAGCCCACAGCAAGCCGCAGCCGGCCAGAAGCTACTAGCAGCTGGCCGAGAGAAGCCGGAACATGTTGCAGCAAGCCTCACCACTTTTCCTTTGACATTGACCCTGTCCGACCTTGTGCCGTAGTCCCGTTGCCACATCTTGATGCCCATAGATGATGATAGAAGATGCTGGACTATTGGAAGATCCCAATTACTAGATAAAGATGGACCGTTGGAAACCAAATCAATAGATGGTGTTGGACGGTTAGAAAGCCAAACTGGTATACGATGCTGACTGCTGGAGGGCCCTTCTTTTACTTCTTTATACACCTGTCCACCATATTGTAACCTACTCTCATATATCTGTTGTACCCTATTCATATGTATCTGTTGTACCCTATCCTTGCACACAGTCTGTACATTGTATCTGTGACACAGGATCCATTTATCTTCGTGCTATGAAATTGTGCTACTCCACTGTCTTGTCGAGTTGTTGTGTCTTGTGGTCGTGTCTTTGGATCTTATTGATTGGATGTTCTTGTCTGCCTGTGTGCCGTGCCTTCGAGCCGGGTAGAGGATCGTATTCCGCTCGAATGTTGCGATCGCGTGATTCGTCTCGCCATGGCCGCAATGCCGAGAGTGACTCGACCTCGCGTTGCCACTCTCTGACTTTTCGTGCCTGACCCTCGTATGCTCGTACCCTGCACGACCGTCACATTCCTCTGATTCTTGCGGTGACAACCGCATCGCTATGGATCCGAGTAATGACTCAGTGCCAGTGCACCCAGGTCGTGGTACCCTACGAGTGGTTTGTGCACTTGCGTCTTTTACATGTCGCTCTCTTCTGACACCTCGTCTATTCCGTGGCGTGCGTGTTGGAAGAGGTAGACCACTGCCCTATTATGTTTCTCGCTCTTTTATTTTTCCGTATAGCCCGCTCTGTTCGATCCCGTCTTATCCATGGCGATTGGATCAAAGATCGGACTAACTCCTTTTTGTTAGCGAAGCTATGATCTATATTAAGATCTCGGACGTACGTATGTCAACTCGATCGACTGCTAAAAACCATCTTCACAGAAGGTGTGACCGAGAATATAATATGGACGTGCCTAGCTAGCTCCTCTCTCCTCCCTCACTCTCTCCTAAATTCGTGGTGTCTAAGCACTTGCATGATTGTACCCGTTCGAATCACAGCCTTGGTACCCTACAAGTGGATTACACAGCCGCTCGTTAATGCGCAACATTTATTACCGGTAATTCCTCGTTCTTCTTTTCTGATCGGCCGTCCTCCGATTCCCGTCTAATCCGTAACGCCCGGATTGGAAGATCGTAAGCCGTGGTGTTTGCTATGGATCAGCTCTAGCCCAAACCATTTATTATTAAACCATGTTGGCTTGGCCGTGACATAAGCTTGTACATAGCAAACCCCACTCTTATTTCTCTTTGGCCCGATAAAATCGGACATACGCCGAGAGGGCCAAGTCGTGTACCTTTTATTATTTCCACCAGTATTTATGGATCTTCCCGTGTCCTGTCGTCTTTTGGTGTATTGGGTGATTTCTTGCCTTGAGTCGCTTTGCGGAGTAGCCGATTCTGGATTAGCAACGATCGGATCGAGACTGCTGGAGGAAGAGAACGTGGACGGCAAAAGAACCCATGGAGTGGAGTCACCCTAGGAGGAGGTGGCCTAGTAGAATGAGTACACTAACCGAGGAGTGCTCATACCACTACTTCCTCGACAACGCGGGTATCATGGCAGCACCTTCTTTTAGAGAATCCTATTAGACATGACATAATTAGATTTGCTAGCGCTTTATATTTACTCCTTTGCTAGTATATGATGCATGCTACTACCTAAGCCATTATTACCCTGCTTGCAACCACTCTACTATGCTACCTAGCTTCGCGCTTACGCTCTTTTATATATATATGCATCTTCCTAACCGCTTGCTTGCATGTTACATCACTTTATTTATTAAACTCCACTCGCATTATATCTGTGATGTGATGTTGGTGGTGTAAATTGGGTATGGTTTACTTGAACACGGAATTAACCACTGGACTTAACCACTGGGAGAGCGTGCTGCATGCGTCTTGGGTGTGTGGTGAGGGTCGAGTCGACCAAGTGGGCTATTTACGACGAGCTGAGGAAGCAAGTATTGCCGGGGTGCAACCTGGGCATTCCCACGAGTGATACCTGTGGCGGGTTATGGTGTACAAGGTGATTTCGGGATGGATGGCCTGTGTGGTCTGAAGCCCCGTGAAGGGAGGTGCTGTGATGGCACGGGGAGAGTATCCCCTTGTGGTGGAGAAAGCCTGTTTGGTCTATTTAGTCACACTTCCGGTGACCAGGAACTTCGGGAATCCTTTACTACTCACTCGTCTTCGATGGGCGGGGAACGGCTGGACTACTTGGTAGGGCGGTGCCACTACTGCTAGGCTGAGAGGTGATAAGGGTGGGCGGTGACGGATGCTGAGATTCCCGTACCGTTCTAGATGCGTAGTACCACTGATTGGGCCCGGTACTGCGTCTCCCAGTCTGAGCGTGATGGTGTAGGATCCAGAATGTCTCAGGACTGAGTGGTAGGGTGGCATCGACCTAGGCAAGCAAGCACCTGGAATTCTGCCTAGATGTTCGTACGGCATCTATGATGGCTAATCTTGTGAGTGGTAGAACCTCTGCAGAGTGTTTGGTTGATCGATCGATACATATGCCGATTCCTCGGCTATGGACCTTTCCTGAGTCCTGTTGCACTTCTTAGGGAGCGATATATTCTTTTCTCCCCCTGGTTTATGATTGTCCGGCAGTGTGCCCGGTGTGGCAGTGTGCCGTTGAGACAGGACCCGAGAGGGAGTTGGGCCTGTCGACTGAGCGCGAGGTGTGTGTGAGGTGGTGTATGGGTGGGATAATGGATCTAGGATGGACTGATGGGAACTGATGATATGGGTTAAAACTTGACAAACTATTATGATAATATTACTTGATACTACTTTGCATGCGCTTAGGATGCAAACCACAGCCAAATATTAGGATCGCCAGATCCTTTGTTTTCTCTTTTCCACTAAAGCTCATCGGTGCTGACCATGGCCTGCACATATCTGGCGGTGTGCAGATTACCTGACTAATAGAGATATTGAGATAAGAAGTATTAGAAGGTCTCGTGCCTACGCTCAAGTTTGGTTCATGAGATGAAGACTATGCTGCGCCAAGGTTAACTCTGATGATACCCGTGAAGGAGGAGCCTTCACTCGACAACATATTCCACCAACTCTGATGACGTCTAGATACGCTTCTGCTAGATTAACCCTATAATAGGTGTATCCTCAAATGAGGTAAAATTTGTAAAGATTGTAATCATACGCTGTATGACTGTGATTTCAACTGATATATGATAATGTGATGGAATCAAACTTGGTTTGATCGCATTATAACTCATTCTGTGGATTTTCCCTTCGTGGAAAAATCGAGGATGTTTCAGTTGGTATTAGAGCCATACTTGACCTTAGGACGAGACCATTTGGACCAGATGCTTGTAGATGAGCCAACAAATCTGTCTAAAAATTATTTGCAAAAACACATTTCCCCTCTGCCTTGAGTTTAAATGCTAACGCTTGAATCCTTTCCCCGCCTTGAATTCTTTCGCTAACTAATCTTACCTATTCTAAAAGTTGACCCATAAGAAGTGGACTACCCTTTTTGATTTCCTATGATAGACCGATAGATGTGTAAGGCTATAAAGGCTTAGGAGTCGCCTTAAGTCAACACTATGCATATAGGAGTTGTAATGCTGCCTGAATGCCTAGATCTTTTGCTTCTTATGCTTCTTTGCGTTTATATTGCCTGAGTGTAGGCTATAGAATTATTTTATATACGTGAGACTCCAGGAACTGCCCATAACCCACAGGTCCCAGGATCGAAACCTGGCTGGTTGAAAACTAAGACCATCGTATGACTAGATAAATGACCCTGACCACCAATAGGAGAATACAAGACCGATGCAGCATATCTTTACCACTCTATTTAAAACTATTTTCGGATTTCCAAATCCATACATTTTCCAAAATTGCCTTCCCATTTTGGGTTGAAAAGATTTCTCTTTTCTGTTGTAAAGCAACCCCATTTCAAAGGAAAAATGATTCCAAAACCTTCTAATCTTCCAAAGGAAGAACAATTTCAGTTCTTTTCTCTACTACCATATATTCAAAAGCTACTTATAAAGTGAATTGAAAACCCGCTGCCTTTCAAAATGTGTTACAAAATTGCTTTCAAAAGACAAAAGTTTTACCCTTTTACAAAATATTTTCAAAACAGGAAAAATCATTGGCGCAAATATCGTTTAAAAGCTTTTAATTTCGTCCAAATGTCCAATTTATTTTCAGGTAAACTCTGTTTTCAAAATAGACGGCAATTTGAATTTTTAAACAAATGCTTGCGAAGAGGGTATTCCCAACTCTTGTGAAAAGAATTTAGCAAAACCAAAATAAGTTTATCTTTCAAACTTGTTTTCAAAAGAGTACAACCTTGGAAAAGACGGTTTTTGAAAATCAACTCGATTGCGAAAGCCGTGCTCTTCAAAAAGGAGAAATGATTTCCAACTCATTATCCGAAACTGATTTTGTTTAAAAATTAACAAACGGAGTGAAGCTTTGATTCAAAAACTGAACCAAGTTTTGAAAATTGTTTCAGAAAGTAAGGCATTCAAAAGATTTTGCTATTTAACTCGTATTGATTCAAAACTCCTTCTAAATTTTTCCCGATTCCAAAACTTCACAAAAACACTCTCAAATCTCCAAACAAGGTTTCAAATCAACCATCTTGAAAGAATTTCGGCAGTCGTAAAACGTGTTCTCCGCATACCCCCATTTTAAAACATCTTTTACCAAAAGCCCATTGCAAAGATTTTAAAACGGTTTAATTTCTAAAAATTTTTCTTTCAAAAATCACCAATACCTATGTTGATTTCAAAATTTTGGGTTGTAACCCTCTCCTCTATGAGTTGTGAAATAAAAAGAATTTAAAAATGAGATTCAAAAGAATGATCTTCTAAATCATTTAAAAGGATTTTCCAAAATGCACTTTTCTCCCTCTTGCTTGGAATATCAAGCCGATCCTAGTACCTCGCTGGGATAAGTCGTTCCCGACCTATGGTACCGCTACGAAACTTGGAGCCCCATGTGTGATGCATCCACATGGCTTGCCGCCGGGCATGTGCAGGTAACGTGGCATGATCGTGACCGCCCCCAAATGGTACCGGGTACGATTGAATTTCCAAGTCGGACTCTACTAAAAATCTTTTGCAAAGGAAAAATTGAGTTTGTGAAAGGCTACCCCTGCGGAACCAATTTGATTTAAAAAGGTTCAAAACCCCTCTCAAAACTCACCCTGTTAAAAAAGAAGATTCATTCCAAACATTTACAAAATGCGAATCTCCCTTGTTTATGAAACTAGAACAATATTTTTACCAGCGAACTCCCTTTCCATTTCCAAGTGCCGCTTAAAACAAAGTTTTTCAAAAACTCCGTGGCCTCCTTTAAAATTCTGGAAAGCTCTTATCTTTTAAACGGCTCTTTATAAAAGCAGGAACTTATGAAAACTATGTTTCCAAAAAAAAGGTTCTTTTTATGAGATATTTTGCGAAACGGCATTCCAACCTTTTGCGTGTGTTTTCGAAAATTTTGTGAAACCTATTTCCATTTCAAAAGGTATATCCAAAAGTTTATTGAAAACAAAAGCTTTCAAAAAGGCCTTACGAATAGACAAACTAATCAGTTTTCAAACACTACAAGTAATTTCAAACAGGGATTTGTTTTCTAAATAAGAGTTATTGGTATTAAAAAGAAAATCTACCTCGTACTCTGAATTGATTTACAAAACTATCTTATGTAAAAATAAGTTATACAAAATACTCCTTCCGTTTTCATCAGCATTCTCTCCATTCCAAAACGGATTTCATGAAAACTGTTTGCCAAAAACTCTCTTCAAAATCTTTGCTTGCAAACCCAATACATCAGAACATACCTTCCACTGACACTAACTTCTAAATCTCAGGGACGAGATTCCTGTAAGGGGTGTGGACTGTAACAACCCGGGTTTTCGGTAAACCAAAAATACAAACTTTTTAAAATTTTTCTTGCAAACATGTGAAGCATGTAGTTTCTATGTCGAACCCGAGACTAACCTACTAACCAATTGTGGCATGCATGTAGAACTGGTTGTAGAAGTGTGCCAGAGATCCTTAATCGGTCTAGGGTTTCGTGTCGGAGAGCACAATTTCCACCGCAAGTCCGACTCAAATCGCTGATGTTCTTCTTACCTCGAGATGCACCCGAACTCTCTCCTCGGGGACTATTCCATGCCTCCCTATAATATCCCTATTATCTTCAATGCCATATAGATTCTTCGCTAATATCTAAAGGTCATAGATTCATGAAAGGGATAAATTCATTCTTCCTTCTCCCCTTTCTATTCACTTCTTAAATCTATGTCATTTCCTTTTTGGAATATATCTCCCCTCCATTTTTTTATATAATTAAACATCCACCAAATTCGTTGAATATTAAGAAAGAAAAATCTCCTCACTCCCCATCTGTTCCAAACCAGCCCAGCCATCTCTCTACTTCTCCCCTCGCGCAGCCCAAGCAGCAGCGTGGCCCAACACTCCACCTTCCGGCCCATCCCCTCACCCTCGCCACAGCCAGTACGGGCCACCATGCGCGCGCGGCACAGCTCACGGCCCACCAGGCCCAGCAGCCGCTGCCCCCCGCGCGAATCCTAGAGGGGACGCGCGCGCGTGCCGCTACCAGGGCTGCCGCCGCCAGGATGCCTCCCTCCCCCGGCTGTCACCACCCGCGCCTCGCCTCTGGATGCCCGCCACGCACCCCCACCATGGTACGGATGCCGAGGATTGCCGTCCACACCTCCTCGAACCCTAGCCACGCAGGTATAAAGCGAAGCCACCGCGCCATGCTCCTGTTCATCTTCTCCGCGCGGCCGCCGCCACCATGGCCGCCACCATCAACCTCGCCTTCGACCACACGGTGCCGAGCACCTCGACGCCAAGACCCTAGCCACACAAAGCCTGGGCAGCCACTACCTCGCCGTAGCCCGCCGCCGGGCAGCTCGGCCGTTCGTGGGCACGCCGTGGCCACGCTCGGTCGCTGCTCTCCTCGCCGCGACGTCGTGCGCAGACCATGACGTCCTCCATCACCACGCCGAGGCGTCACGCGACCTCGCCAAGCCGAAGACCGACGCGAAGCCGCGGGCACCACACCGAGCACGTGCAGCACCTCGCCAAGACAAACCTCGTCCACCTCGACGTCGCGTCCCCGGCCTGCTCCGCGACTACAACCCGAGCCGGCCACGACCGCACGACGGCTGGGCTACTTCCCCCGCATCGAGCTCGTCCCTGCCGTGCACGGCACCACTCCGTCACCACCGCCGGCGCCCGAGTTACCTCCTTGCTGTGACACGACCAGGCCACAACGCCCCTCTCCATCGAGCCGAGCTTCATTCTGCAGTCACCGTGCCCACGTCATGCCAACCAACTCGCTAGGAGGCCACCAAAAACCACGACCATCCTGGCACCTACTACCGGCCGCAGCTTATCCCCGTCCATGGTGATCGCAAACCCGATGTCGCCCGGCGCACCGCTCTTCGTCACGTCGAGAAGATCCGCCACCAAGCCGGGCTGTTTGAGCCCCTCTACACCACTGAACCTCACCCTCACCATGAAGCAGCGCTGCCGGCAACGAGCCCTACCCGCGTCAAGCGACCCGTCATCCGCAAGCCCTCGGTGAGCTAACCAAAGACCCGACCCTTCCAACCCTTGCTGCTGGCGAGATGCCGATGAGCCTTCCGCCTTCACCCCTACCTACCTGCTGCCGCCCCAAGGCCGATGATCCCTCCATGTGTCTGGCCTTCGTGCCATGTTTTCTGCAGGGACCTCGTCGACGGTGTGGAGCTGACCTTAGTAGGCACGATGCACGCACACCCACTCGCCGTGTCCTTTTGTGGCACTCACGCACACCGGACTAAACCCAGCCAACAGGGAGATAAACCATGAACGCTTGAAACAATCATGACGGGCATCGCCGTCACGTGCACCCGGGACATCATTGTCGCGACGGCGTTCCCGTGCATGTAGCCAATAGCTGCCGCCGTAAACGACTCAACCCAACCACCGACTCCTCAGGACACCACGAACACTCACATATGCGGACAGACCAAAGGACCCAAACGGACACAACGTTGGCGAGATCATGTTGGATACCGCCCATAGATTCGCCATGCCCGCGCACACTGATGGAACCCGGACACATCCCGACACCTCCCGGCCACTTGGCACCACCTCCAGCCAGCCTCTGGCCAGTCACAGCCTCGTTCGGCCAGCCGTAGCAACACCCGGCCAGCCGTGGCCAGCAAGCAGCAGGCCACGACTAGCCGCAGCCAGCCTACAGCAAGCCGGCCAAAAGCTACTAGCAGCTGGCCGAGAGAAGCCGGAACATGTTGCAGCAAGTCTCACCACTTTTCCTTTGATATTGACCCTGTCCGACCTTGTGTCGTAGCCCCGTTGCCACATCTTGATGCCCCATAGATGATGATAGAAGATGCTGGACTGTTGGAAGATCCCAATTAATAGATAAAGATGGACCGTTGGAAACCAAATCAATAGATGCTGTTGGACGGTTAGAAAGCCAAACTGGTATACGATGCTGACTACTGGAGGGCCCTTCTTTTACTTCTTTATACACCTGTCCACCATATTGTACCCTACTCTCATATATCTGTTGTACCCTATTCATATGTATCTGTTGTACCCTATCCTTACACACAGTCTGTACATTGTATCTGTGACACAGGATCCATTTATCTTCGTGCTATGGAATTATGCTACTCCACTGTCTTGTCGAGTTGTTGTGTCTTGTGGTTGTGTCTTTGGATCTTATTGATTGGATGTTCTTGTCTGCCTGTGTGCCGTGCCTTCGAGCTGGCTGGAGGATCGTATTCCGCTCGAACGTTGTGATCGCGAGATTCGTCTTGCCATGGCCGCAACGCCGAGAGTAACTCGACCTCGCGTTGCCACTCTCTGACTTTTCGTGCCTGATCCTCGTATGCTCGTACCCTGCACGACCGTCGCATTCCTCTGATTCTTGCGGTGACAACCGCATCGCTATGGATCCGAGTAATGACTCAGTGCCAGTGCACCCAGGTCGTGGTACCCTACGAGTGGTTTGCGCACTTGCGTCTTTTACATGTCCCTCTCTTCTGACACCTCATCTATTCCGTGGCGTGCGTGTTGGAAGAGGTAGACCACTGCATTATTATGTTTCTCGCTCTTTTATTTTTCCATATAGCCCGCTCTGCTCGATCCCGTCTTATCCATGGCGATTGGATGAAAGATCGGACTAACTCCTTTTTGTTAGCGAAGCTATGGTCTATATTAAGATCTCGGACCTACGTATGTCAACTCGATCGACTGCTAAAAACCATCTTCACAGAAGGTGTGACCGAGAATATAATATGGACGTGCCTAGCTAGCTCCTCTCTCCTCCCTCACTCTCTCTTAAATTCGTGGTGTCTAAGCACTTGTATGATTGTACCCGTTCGAATCACAGCCTTGGTACCCTACAAGTGGATTACACACCCGCTCGTTAATGCGCAACATTTATTACCGGTAATTCCTCGTTCTTCTTTTCTGATCGGCCGTCCTCCGATTCCCGTCTAATCCGTGACGCCCGGATCGGAAGATCGTAAGCCGTGGTGTTTGCTATGGATCAGCTCTAGCGCAAACCATTTATTATTAAACCATGTTGGCTTGGCCGTGACATAAGCTTGTAGATAGCAAACCCCACTCTTATTTCTCTTTGGCCCGATGAAATCGGACATATGCCGAGAGGGCCAAGTCGTGTACCTTTTATTATTTCCACCAGTATTTATGGATCTTCCCGTGTCCCGTCGTCTTTTGGTGTATTGGGTGATTTCTTGCCTTGAGTCGCTTTGCGGAGTAGCCGATTCCGGATTAACAATGATCGGATCGAGACCGCTGGAGGAAGAGAACATGGACGACAAAAGAACCCATGGAGTGGAGTCACCCTAGGAGGAGGTGGCCTAGCAGAATGATTACACTAACCGAGGAGTGCTCATACCACTACTTCCTCGACAACGCAGGTGTCATGGCAGCACCTTCTTTTAGAGAATCCTATTAGACATGACATAATTAGATTTGCTAACGCTTTATATTTACTCCTTTTCTAGTATATGATGCATGCTACTACCTAAGCCATTATTACCCTGCTTGCAACCACTCTACTATGCTACCTAGCTTCGCGCTTACGCTCTTTTATATATATATGCATCTTCCTAACCGCTT
This sequence comes from Eremochloa ophiuroides, assembly GCA_038502445.1. Classification (NCBI taxonomy): domain Eukaryota; kingdom Viridiplantae; phylum Streptophyta; class Magnoliopsida; order Poales; family Poaceae; genus Eremochloa; species Eremochloa ophiuroides. The sequence goes on along the minus strand of JAHLJS010000007.1, from coordinate 32,807,114 downwards.
GCTTGCATGTTACATCACTTTATTTATTAAACTCCACTCGCATTATATCTGTGATGTGATGTTGGTGGTGTAAATTGGGTATGGTTTACTTGAACACGGAATTAACCACTGGACTTAACCACTGGGAGAGCGTGCTGCGTGCGTCTTGGGTGTGTGGTGAGGGTCGAGTCGACCAAGTGGGCTATTTATGACGAGCTGAGGAAGCAAGTCTTGTCGGGGTGCAACCTGGGCATTCCCACGAGTGATACCTATGGCGGGTTATGGTGTACAAGGTGATTCCGGGATGGATGGCCTGTGTGGTCTGAAGCCCCGTGAAGGGAGGTGCTGTGATGGCACGGGGAGAGTATCCCCTTGAGGTGGAGAAAGCCTGCTTGGTCTATTTAGTCACACTTCCGGTGACCAGGAACTTCGGGAATCCTTTACTACTCACTCGTCTTCGATGGGCGGGGAACGGCTGGACTACTTGGTAGGGCGGTGCCACTACTGCTAGGTTGAGAGGTGATAAGGGTGGACGGTGACGGATGCTGAGATTTCCGTACCGTTCTAGATGCGTAGTACCACTGATTGGGCCCGGTACTGCGTCTCCCAGTCTGAGCGTGATGGTGTAGGATCCAGAATATCCCAGGGCTGAGTGGTAGGGTGGCATCGACCTAGGCAAGCAAGCACCCGGAATTCTGCCTAGATGTTCGTACGGCATCTATGATGGCTAATCTTGTGAGTGGTAGAACCTCTGCAGAGTGTTTGGTTGATGGATCGATACATATGCCGATTCCTCGGCTATGGACCTTTCCTGAGTCCTGTTGCACTTCTTAGGGAGCGATATATTCTTTTCTCCCCCTGGTTTATGATTGTCCGGCAGTGTGCCCGGTGTGGCAGTGTGCCGTTGAGACAGGACCCGAGAGGGAGTTGGGCCTGTCGACTGAGCGCGAGGTGTGTGTGAGGTGGTGTATGGGTGGGATAATGGATCTGGGATGGACTGATGGGAACTGATGATATGGGTTAAAACTTGACAAACTATTATGATAATATTACTTGATACTACTTTGCATGCGCTTAGGATGCAAACCACAGCCAAATATTAGGATCGCCAGATCCTTTGTTTTCTCTTTTTCACTAAAGCTCATCGGTGCTGACCATGGCCTACACATATCTGGCGGTGTGCAGATTACCTGACTAACAGAGATATTGAGATAAGAAGTATTAGAAGGTCTCGTGCCTACGCTCAAGTTTGGTTCATGAGATGAAGACTATGCTGCGCCAAGGTTAACTCTGATGATACCCGTGAAGGAGGAGCCTTCACTCGACAACATATTTCGCCAACTCTGATGATGTCTAGATACGCTTCTGCTAGATTAACTCTGTAATAGGTGTATCCTCAAATGAGGTAAAACTTGTAAAGATTGTAATCATACGCTGTATGACTGTGATTTTAACTGATATATGATAATGTGATGGAATCAAACTTAGTTTGATCGCATTATAACTCATTCTGTGGATTTTTCCTTCGTGGAAAAATCGAGGATGTTTCAGTTTCAGATTTAGGATTCCTATAAAGAAACACCTACGTTCAGATTTCGGATTCCTAGAAAGACTTGATGCCATATACCAACTAATGCTCTGTGTGAGAACTATAATTTTGTCAATTTTTTCTAGATTAGGACTTCACGTGTATTTCATTGAAAGGTAATTCTGTTAGCCCAGCTGACGGTGATGCAGCGGAGTTGATTGAAGGCAGTGCTGTTGCTTCCTTTCTGGCAACCAAAAACCTAATGCGAAGACAGTGCTGCTGGGCAGAGCAAGTTGCTTGCACCTTCCTGAACTCTGCTCTAGTCTCCAATTTCATACTCTTATTCCTTTCCCCATTATCATTCAACAAACAAGTGGTATTACGATCCTCGTATCCCTTCAGTGGCACATATTCCATCAACTGATCGAGCAGTTTGGAATTCCATAATTCCTCTCTACACTTGACTGATCTGTGTTGCACCGCAGTTATCTGCCTTAACCTCTTTTCATCATAGGTCGGCAATTTGGCTGCCTCTAAAAATAGGTGGAGAAATGTAAAATTCATATCATTTTCAAATAAAGTTAGATGCACATATAAATTTTATATCAAAGTTGTAATACACGAAGAAATCTACAACTTTGTAATTGATGACTTTTTTATTCGAATTTATGTTTGTACAAAAATCTATTTAAAGTTCAGATTTTGAAATTCAATTCTTTTGAATATCTCCAATGAGCTCGGATGAAAAATAATACCTTCAACAAAAATTGCAATACTATAAAAGATCTATAACCTTATAGTGACTACCTCTTTCATTTCGTGCCTAAAAGTTATTTATTAAGTTTTCAAATTTTGAATTTTGTTTTAATTTTTTCAACATACTCAAACGAAAAAAACGATATAAACAAAAGTTGTAAAAATCGAAGAGATATGCAACTTTGTACTTGACGACCTTTTCAATTGAATCATTTGGTGCCCAAAATTTCAAATTCTATTATTTATTTATTTATTCCAATGACCTCGCATGAAGAAATAACCTAAACCAATGGTTTAGTACACAAAGTGATCAAGCTTCATAGTTCAATCTTAATGGGGACCTCCTATTTATTAAATTAACTTAATGAGAGGTTAAAAAAATATTTCATTTGAGCCCATTTGTTTGTTTGCATCTTGTGTATTGTGATGGGCAAATAAATGATAGACCAAAACATTTAGCTTCCAGCCCATTAATTAGCTCATGGGCCGGGCCATGGAACATGGAGCATATCCAACATAGGCGTTGTGTGTTCAATAGTAGGATATAAATATGTTTCTTTTACCCTTGCTTTCACTATATTTTTATTTAGAACCTCTTATACAACATACTTATCTGGAACAAAGTACGGCGTCTGAAAATTTCAATTTATGTAAGTGTGGGAAAATCATAATATTATTTGAGACCCATATTTAGTGATCTAAATGTCATGTAAAATTTTACTTTTAATCAAAAGCTACTACAGCACAAAAGGGCTATTATGCCCCTTAAATTCTCTGGTAGAGTGACTCCACTAGATTTCGAGCAGGGTAGGGAGCAGATGAGAATTAATTCCCTGCTGATCCCCACCAGAATATAATAGGGAGTAGGGTGAAAGCAGTTTTTTTTTAAGCTCCCAACTCCTAGTGTAAATGGAGAAGTGATTTTCTATTGATCTCTACCTAAATCAGTTGGCATTTTGAACGTTTGGCTAATTGGGACTGATTATTTTACGAGAAGCTGAAGCTGGAACTCTCCAAGTGGGCCTATATAAGCTTTTGAATCAATTTTTATGCTCAATTTCAGAATTGGATCAGCATGCAATTGAGTTTTGCAGAAGTCAAGCCGCATCTTCAGTCATATGGACAGTATTATGGCGAACGAGAACCCACATGGTTACTTACCTACTCCCTCCGTATAGAAAAAAGATGACGTTTTGAATAAGGTCTTAGTCAAATATTAGGAATATAAATCATGAATAACTTTTAAATTGTTGAGTTTGAAAATATGAAAACTATATGAATAAATTTGTCTTCAAATATATTATTATAAAAGCATACCTATATCACTTTTCAATAAATATTTTTATAGAAATATAAAGTCAAAGTCCTGTGTTGAAGATCGTGTTATTGTCCTAAATATGGATGAAAATGGTATGGATATTTATCCGACCGTCCGTTCGACCGAATCCATTTAGAGGTGTTCAGATCTCTCCGTATCCGAGTCTGGATATTCAATATCCGATACCGTATCTGTATCTGAATACTCAAATCGTATATTTATGATGTCGACATCTAATCGTATCCTATCTGGCATGGCTGACAATATCCATATTCGAATCCGAATCCGACTAGAAATATGAAAACAAATATGATATTAATAATATCTATTCGTATCTGATCCGTTTTCATCCCTAGTCCTAAACTTCCTCTTTTTCCACCGAGGAGTATGGGTTTTTCTTTGTTCTCGTATTCTACTTTTACCATTTTTGGTATCTAAACGGCGTTAAGTAGAGACAGTTTTGTATATCTGTATGGCGAGTTTTGATGGATTTGTTATTAAGAAATATAATAATCGGTTAAAGTCTAACACTGGATCGAGCTGAATTGGTTTAGTATTAATTAGTGATAGATGTGATAATACTCTCCAATCAATATATTAAGTTCGTTCTAGCAGCGGGCATTATTAACACTGCACCATAGCACTGTCTGCATTGTGCTAGCCGAACCAATTAAGGGTGGCCAAAATACCTGATACCCAATTCCCGTACCTTAACTCAAAATATCCGGAAAAAAAAACCAATCATAATTTCAGATAGTAATTATAGAAACTCGAATTTAGTTTGGGTAGTTCGGGTAATGTTCCCCGGTATTCAAACTACCCAAATTATCTGAAATATCTCAAATATGAAGATATTCAGTGGTTTAGTACAATATAAATATATTATTTGCAATGCATCAATATAGATTTATGCTAACTTGATAGTTAATTTGTTGTTTATTGATATGAAGATATGATGTGATTTGAAGGACTATTGTTTATTCCTATAAAATGTGATTTTAGAATTCTCCAAAAATGACTCATTTTGTTAATTTCGGGTATATCGGGTAAAATCCGAACACGAACCCAAATTATCGGGTACCTGAAAATTCGGGTAGTGCTTTTTCAGAAACAAATTTGGGTAGCAATTTTTAAAACCCAAATTACCCGACCTGATTTTTTAGGTAACCCGAATGCCTAGGCCTAGAACCAATAATTAGGGATAGATTGTCACATACCTATACGGGTGTTTGGTTTGTAGAATGAAGCATATAGTTTTTTGATAAAGTTAGGAAGAATTTTATCAATTCACAATCATTAGTCTATCATTATATTAGTATTACGTTTTGTGTTTCAAAAGAGTTGATGCATTATCATCTCGTTCCTCACAAGCTATAATTAGTATTATTGCAAGAAATAAAATTATTTCATTACATTTGAGGAATTGACCATGACGCATAAATCGATCTAGAATAGATTGATATATGAGATCAAACACTCCAGCAGCGTGTGGTGGTATATCGCATACATGCTCGCTGTATCGAGCGGTCACTTGGCTTGCACGCTGCTTAGCAAGGTGTATATATTAAGTCATTTTAAAAATCTTATAGAGTAAAATATTTTAATTTAAGAATTACTACGGTACCCTTAAATGACTATGAGCCGTTCATTTAATTTGATCGGACGGTCATGATTAGATCTTAGCTCCCAAGAAGTAATATCTTGCATACACATAGTAGATTTGTTTGCATGCACTTGAGGAAGTTGCGTGCAAGTGATCCATATCTTATTGAGCATTCACGTGAGGAGATTGGCCCGTGTAGAGATTAGAGTGTGCCAGATTACACATAGTAGATTTGTTTGCATGCACTTGAGAAAGTTGCATACACGGGATCTATCTTATTGAGCATTCACGTGAAGAGATTGACCCGTGAGGAGATTGGACTGTGCCGCATTAGGGATGTGTGGGTGTTTGCGCGTGTTATTGATAGTTTGTTAGCATGAACAATAGTGGTGGTTTTTCTTTTAATCTGCAATAAAATTTTGTAATTAGTCTTTCTCCCTCATGCTAGCTTCAAATGTGGTGATTCTTTTTCCTAAATATTTCTAAAATCATGCTCTATTAATTTTAAGCATCCTTTTTTCATTAGCTTTTATTCTATCATTTGAAAATATGAATTTGAAAAAATAGCAACTCCAAACAACATTATGATTAAGTAAATAACATCAGCTAAAAAAAATCATAAATATTAAAGTTGATGATTTTTGTATATGAATTCATTGATAGTTTTAAAATTTGGTATTATTCAAGCTCGAGCAGTGCCGGTCCGGTGGTCTTCAACCTCGAGTAGTGTCGGTCTGCGCACGCCGCCGGGATGGACATGACGAACAACTCGACCTCTGCGCGCCGCCGCTGGGATCGAGACGAGGAACAACACGACCTCTGCGCGTGCCGCCGGGAACCCACACGCCGACGGACTCGAGCCCTGCGTGCGCCGCCGCCGGGATCGAGAAGGCAACCGCTCCAGTCAGGGGATCCTCGGTGTGCAGGCAACCGCAGCAGTCGCGACATCCGCGGTGGATTACCGTGTTTCTTTTTTTCTTTTTAAAAAATGCGTCCATGATTTCAGGAGCTCGAAACGAATGCGGCTGCGTTCGGTTGAGGGTATAAGCGGTTATTTTTCAGCACTTCAGCAGTATTTTTCTCTCACAAGATTTCAGCACTTCTACAGCACTTCAGCGCTTATCTACAGTACTTCAGCTTCACCGAACACAGCCTGCATGCGTCCGTGTTTCCATGAATGAATTATTTTCCAGATTTTTTAATTTACTATGTAATTTAAAAAATCTAAATATTCAACGGTACAGATTTATTTAAAATATTATAGTAGTTGTTCCTTAGCATTGTACTTTTAAGTTTAATCAAAATTATAGAGAGAAATACGAAGATTTAAGACACAACATAAGTGTACTATAAAAATATATTTAATGGAGAATCTAATAATACTTAGTAGTTGATATTGTAAATATTATTATTTTATTATATAAATTTGGTTAAAGTTAATATGGTTTAACTCTCTCTAAAATTCTTATAATGTCTTATAATTTAGAATGGAGGAAGGATATCTCTTCCTCTAGTAGATAGTCTATCCGTGTAGGCTTTGCAAAATTTGGGTCGCGAGATGTGTACTGCAAGAGACAATAGTGTGCAGGCACATAATTGCGATTGGTCAGGAGCTTTTTCATCAGTTCTGTACCGTAAACTCGAGTAGTTGCGCTATTAAAAATGCAGTGTACTATGAGGGTGTACACGCAAAAACAAATATTCTCTTCATCCACGAATAAACATAATTCTTTGCCTTCTACTGGTTCTCTTTGACCATTCATTTTATTTAAATTTTTTATATAAATAATAAATTAAACAAATCATTATAAAAATATCCCTAACAATAAAATAAGTTATAACAAAATAAATAACATTTATTAAAGTTTTTTAAATAAGATAGATGGTTAAATATAAATACAAGAAGTTAAAAAATTACGTTAAATTGAGGACGGAGGGAGTACTAGTAATAAAGTCTGTTCAAATAGTTAAGCCACACTCTAGCTTTACGCTACCCTTCCTGCCCATCACGTACTACTACATCGTACGCATGTGGGGCGACATTGTTTTCTAGAATTTCTCGCCCTTTTTTTTTACTCTCTCCGTTTGAAAATGTACGTCGTTTTTATTTTTTATGCTACAAATTTAATTCGATTTATATAAAATACGTGCAACATTTATATCTCTAAATAAATTTATTAAAAAACTAGATTTAAAGATCTTTCTAATGATACTAATTATGTATTATAAATGTTAATATTTTTAAATATATAATTGCCGGTAGTCGTTTCTTGAGAAGCGCAAACGACGGATATTTTGAAACGGAGGGAGTATATACTCCGTACTTTGCTTTATGTCAGGTTTAGTCATCTGTACTGTATTGGGACTATTGCTTGCAGCACTGCTTATAGGACATCTGAACAGCGATTGTTGTTGGCAGTAGCTTGCTAGCGGCAGTGATCCCATCATCAGGTACCAAAGTCGACATCTGTACATGACAGCCACGAGGGCCGTCTCGGCGTGAGGTTTTTTTTTTCGGTACAAAGTAGCTGAGCTGCACAGCATGAGTTTTTTTTATTATTATTACTGAAACCCAATTTAGCCTTTTGAGATTGATAATTTGATATGATATACTCTCTTCGTCCCCCCAAAAAAGTGTCATTTTTTGACTTTGAGAAATCGTGTTTAACTGCTCGTTTTATTCAAAAATTTTATGTTAAATTATAAAATAAATATATCATTACTAAAGTATCACTAATGATAAAATAAGTCATAACAAGATAAATAATATTTATTAAAACTTTGGTCAAACAACGTGTTATGAAATCCTAAAACGACATTTTTTTGGGACGGAGCGAGTAATCGACAATGGTATGTGATGCTATGCTTATTTTGGTTTATTTTCAGCTTTACAACAGCGGTTTTCTCTCACACTAAATAAGTATAAATCAGCAGAAATGGCTTATGTATAGGTCCACATGACAACACATTCCATGCAAATGCAGTTACCCTAAACCCTAAACTCTAAACCTCAAAACCCTAATTGGCGGAATTTGACATATCTTAACCAAACCCTTTGCATGGGCTCGCCGTACATTTGTATGGTCTGGCGAAACTTACTTGTCTTATAGTTTAGGTGCTTTATCTGTTTTTGGTTTTATCACTTGTTGTTTTGTCTGGTTCAATAATACGGCTTATCCAAGTGAGTTTTACGGGCCCACTGGTCCAGAAGCTTCTCAAGCTCAAGCGTTTAGGGTTTAGAGTTTAGGGTTTAGGGTTTAGGGTTTAGGGTTTCGCTAGAGCTGAAAAGGGAGCACGTACCGATACACACTTTATGTGACCACTCTAATGTAATCCCTCCGTAAAAAAAAATGCAACTGTAGGTTGCATGCTAGAAAAAGTAGTTCATGTTTCATCAAGTTTTTAGTGAATAATATTCATATTTATAGCTCCAAATAATATATTATGAAAATACATTTCATAATTAATCTAACAGTGTTTATTTGATACGCGATGAACTACACACGTGAGCTGGTTACAGGATCACTATCTAATATAACTCAACTATAAGTTAAGATAAAACACAACAATACTATAAAGAATAGTAATGCACTAAGTAGAGACTTAGTAAAATAAAGTAAAGATAATATATTGATAAAGGTAAAGTCTTACAGAAGGAAAGGTATAAGAGCTATACCAGACTCTCCAGCAGACGACTCCGGAGACTCCGAACGTAGCTCGACTCGACTCTAACTCCCACACTAGACTAATACTACTACCAAAAAGGAGAACTCTTGTGACTTGTGACTTGTCTTGTGTTGTGTAGTGTCCCTTGAAGAGGCGTGGGCAGCCTCTATTTATAGTGGAGAGTGGAGGGATGCCACGTCAGCGATCCGTATGCTCCTCAACTCTCCATCCTTGATCCACCGCCTTGTAACCGCCTCAAAATGGACAGTCTTGGTAATTTCAACACATGGGAAACATGCTTGGAGTCGGTGGGGAACGTCGGTGGCTGGGGGTCACACCACCTGGTTCAGCCGACCCCTATGATGGGTGGGGCCAGGCCAGGTGTGGTCCCCACCAGTCATAGGGTCTCCCCTGGTACTTGTCGTATCTTGATTGCTTCGTTTCATGCCTCAATACGTGTGCCTTTGATCTCCACCGTTAAATGAAAGCACAAGTTGATCCGATGGATGAAATGACTTGGTTGGAGTGTCACACGGATCCTGCCATATCACCAGAGCCAGGTGGGCCCCATGGCCAGTTCGGCCGACCCATGGGTGGGCCCATCCTTGGCTTGGATCTCTTCCATTTGATGTTGTATGCACCATGTTGAAAGGTGGTGGCCAAGGGCAACATGACATGGTTCGGCCGAACCTTGTAGTTAGCCCCTAGCTGCTCACTTTTGCACTGTTTTGGTGTTCCTTGCAATCACAAGCTAAGAGTACAGGTGGAACTCATTATTGATAAAATATGCTCATGTTGTATTTATTCTCCCTTGGATCCGAGGCCTGTTGACGGTGTTTGAATGTGGAATTTTAGGGTATATCCACCGTCAACAGTAGTAGTATTAGTCTAGTGTGGGAGTTAGAGTCTATTCGAGCTACACTCGGGGTCTCCGAAGTCGTCTGCTAGAGAGTCTAGTATAGCCCTTGTACCTTTCCTTCTGTAAGACTTTACTTTTATCAATAAATTATCTTTACTTTACTTTACTAAGTCTTTACTTAGTGCTTTACTATTCATTATAGTATTGTTGTGTCTTGTCTTATCTTATAGTTGTCTTACACTAGATTATGATCCTGTAACCAGCTCACGTGTGTAGTTCATCGCCTGTCATAGGGTGCTCTAGTTGTTTGGTACCCAGCTAGAGTAGTGAGAATTAGTGTAAGCGTGGTGCTTAGACTAGATCTTACCTTTGAATGCCACTTGTCGCACGGATTGTTAGTGGGTGCTAGCAGGTGGTGACAGCCCTGTCTAGTCTTAGTATCCCTCCATGTGTTTTAAGCAAGTTCTTAAAAAGTAGGCTCCCATAAGAGCATAGCCGCTTCGGGTAGAGGTTATATCCCCTACTGTCTCGGACTATCCCCTACACACCGGAAGTAAGGTAGCAGTCTAGGTAATTCATCTATCTGTTAAGATTAAGTTCACAAGAGTAAAGTAAGAGTCATAGGAGTCCTATACTCGCTCGTTGTCCTCCCACCTAGCTATACTCTACTAGTTATCCTTAGTTATCTTAAACCTTGTCGTGTCTCTGTGTCATTACCCTTTCCTCTATTTATTGATTTACCCCCTACCACTAGTTGGTACTAAGTTGCTATAGACTCAAGGATCTCTCTCTTTTATTAATCATTCTTAGCACCGCTTTCCCTTGGGATAAAATAAATAACGATACCTTGGAATACTCCCGGGTGAAGTGCTACAGCGGTATATTCTGTGCGCTTGCGAAATTATCCAATAGACATAAGAAATACCCCCAAGGCATGTCTGGTGACGTTACTAGGGATAGAGTCTAACTCTGTTTCTAGTAGCAACGCTAAGAAACGCCAATAGGCATTTCTGGCGCCGTTGTCGGGAAAAGCACCAGCCAAGGAATATTAATAAAATTGAATCCGGAGTCTATTATCAATTTAGTTATCAATTAGCGTGAGGGGCTTACCCCTGTCTGTGTTTCTCGATATCGTGAAGCTAGACAGTGCATGAGTGGTTTCCGATTGCCGTAAAACTTTATTGAAGATCCTGAGTAATTGTTAAGGAGAACTAGACGTCGTCAAGTTCCACCTTGAAGGATCATCTCAAACCTGAATCCGCACTATCAATCAAAGAAGCTATGGCCCAAAAGACCATCTCTGAGTTCTCTGCACCGTCGGCTGACAACATTGCCACCGGTCCGCAGCTTAACTTGGGGGATGCTACCTTTAAGCTTAAGCCAGCACTTATCAATATGGTGCAAGCCAACCCGTTCTGTGGGAAGCCGTATGAAGACGCTAATGCCCATCTCCAGCACTTCCTGGAGGTGTGTGGTACCTTCACTATCAAGAATGTCTCGGCGGACGCCATCTATCTTCGCCTGTTCCCATTCTCACTGCTTGGGTAGGCGAAGCAATGGTTCTATGCCAACAAGAATGAAGCTACCACTTGGGAGAGGTGCGCCAACGCATTCCTCAAGAAATTCTTCCCGATGGTCAAGACCAGCGCTCTCCGTGGAAAGATCTCAAGCTTCCAATAGCCAGCTGATGAGACGATTCCCGAAGCATGGGAAAGTCTCTAGGTGTACATTCGTGCTTGCCCTCATCATGGAATTGAAGAATGACTCCTAATCCAGGGTTTCTATCATGGGCTGACTGGATTAGCCCATAGTCACCTTGATGCTGCCGCTGGAGGAGTATTCTTGCAATACAATGTCAAGGATGCTAAGGACCTCATTAAAAAGATGGTTATCAACCAAGAATGGAATGAGGAGCGTCTCCAGCCCAAGAAAAGGGGTATGCGTACCGTTCATGAGGTGGACATGCTCTCAGCCAAAATGGACCTCTTGATGAAAAAGATTGAGGAAAGTTCCAAAAAGGAACAAGAGGCCATTCGAATCACTGCCACCGCACGGACAATTGGAGCTGATCCATGGTGCGAGGTATGTGGTGGAGAAGATCACTCGGGCAACAGCTGTCCCGAGACGAAGGAGGAGGTGAGCTTCATCATCAACAACAACGACAACAACAATGGGTATTGACCCCAGCAACAAGGAGGATGGAACTCGCGGTCCTTCTATCAAGGTAATCAAGGTAATGGTTACAACAATAATTTCAATAATTCTTATGGTAACCAACCTTCTCTTAAAGATCTTGTCTTAGGCCAATCTAAAATTAATGATAGTATAAACAAGAAAATAATGGCTAATGATAAGGTTCTTGAAAGTCTTAGTGAGAAAATGGATAGCTTTGCCACTGCTATGAAAAATCAATTGAGCTTTAATAAAAAGCTAGAAACACAATTAGCTCAAATAGCAGCAGTTGTCCCATCCTTCGAACAAGGTAAGATCCCAGGGAAACCTGAGGAACCGGTTGAGGGTGTCAGATTAATTTCTACGAGGTTTGGTAAGCCTCCGGTCAGGTCAAATCCGGGTTGCCTTCTTGACCCACCATTCATGGCCAAGAAGAGTGACCCCGGCCATCCAACCATCACCTGCGAGATCGGACCGCACACCTTCAACAACCCTTCTATGACCTTGGATTTGGAGTCAACATCATGTCCAAGGTAATGTATGAGAATTTGCTAAGGGGACGCTTATACCCCACTTTTGTCAAATTGTAGATGGCCGATCAATCCATCCGGTTCCCTGAGGGATTGGCAAGGGATATCTTTATCAAAGTTCAAGACGAATATATCCCTGCTGACTTCATCATTCTTGATATGGGGGCCGATGATGAAGTCCCCGTCATCCTGAGAAGGCCGTTCCTCAACATCGTTAACGCCATCATCTATGTGGGATCCAGCTAAGTCCACTTCCAACTCCTAGGTAAGAGAATTAAATGTTCTTTCAATGGTTATAAATCTATGCAGCAGGCAAGGAAAAACCTGTGGAAGAACATCGCCGGAAGAATCAATCGCCAAAGGCCAAAAAGGCCGAACTGGTAAGTAAAGCCAAGGCGATAAACAAGGCTTACTCTGCTGAGTTGCAAGCATCAACCAAGAAGGAATGACGGAAGAATGAGGTGCGATCATCACGTTCCCCGTCTCTGGGACCGACTAAGGCACTAGAAGAATGAACCCGAAAAGGAGAGGTCCTGCTCTACGGACCTAAAACATGGAGCCCTTGCTGGTAAGGTAAATCAGTATTTATCCCATATTTACTTTTCGCATTTCAATTCTTGTATTTTTGCATTGCATCTTCATATTTAAATTTTGCAATAATTTATTTCGATAAAATAAAATACCTAGATAACAAAACTTGAAAAAAGAACTTTAGTGCTCACACCTAAGGTGGTGGGACCACCCAAGGTGGGGTCGGCCGACCCCACCATGGGGCCTACCCACCTCTGGTGGTGTTGGCCTGGTGTCGTGAATCATCTCCTGAATTTTGAACCCCATCTCTTTTGAATTTGGTCGATCACCTTTGGTCATGATCACTTTCACGTGCTCCAAGGAGAATCCAACACCCACTACCATCAAAATTCTAAAAAGTGGTCACCTAGGCATGCATTACTGCTTCCATGGTCCATAGGAGTCATTTCAAATCATGTCTCCACTTTTGTCATACACCTTTCTCTTTCACAAAGCACTAGACAAGGGAATCTCTAAAAATTTCAAAACTTTTGGTCCACCACTAGTCTCTACTTTGTTGGACAAAGTGAGACACACTGTTTAAAGCTGAAAAGTGGGCTAAACATGGGTTGGCCGACCCAAGATTTGGTGCCCCCCAAGAAAGTTGTGTTTGAATTCAAATAGATTTCTTATCCAAAGGTGAAAGCAGCTCTGAACCTGTCATAGTGGGGTCGGCCGACCTGGCCCTAGTGGCCTTGTCACCAGCCTTTCTCCCCCTATAAATACCCCCGCATTGTGTGCTCAATCCCACACCCAAACCAGCTGAATCATCTCGAGCACACAATCTCTCTTCTTGTCTCTAGTTGAGCAAGTTTTTTCTCAAGTTTAGTTGTATTTAGCCCCTCAAAATAAAAATCCAAAAATATTGTAGTAGTAGAAGCTTGTCTTGCTCTAATCTTTGCTCTCAAGAACTCGTTTGTGGAGTACTCCTACCCACAAGAACAATTTTGTGGAGGTGACCATACCCCACAAGGACTACTAACATTGGGACAACTAACGCTAACGCTAATGTTAATCCTTGTTGTCCTAGTGTGTTCTTGTGTTGTCTCATTTCTGCAGGAAGATGAAGAAGTTCTCCTCTGCGTTCAAGAAGGCCAAGGGTGTCGTAGGGAGTTTCTCTCGACGACCCCGCCATGACAAAGATAAAGGAAGAGAAGCTCCACCGAGACAAAGCCATGGAGTGCCTCCCGAGAGGACACTCGATCCCGAGAGCGGGCTCATGCTAGACCAAGAAGAGAACCAAAGGTACCTCTCCATCCGACACCGCGGGTATGAATATACTGGCACCATCGACCCTATCCTTTCGAACAGCACAGGTATGACCGCAGAATTTAATACTGTTCTCAATAAAATTGGTTGGGGAAGCTTTTGGGAAGTGCAAGAACTTGGAATTGAAAAACTCACCATGGAATTTCTATGCTCTTTACAAGTCAATGATGATAATGTCTACTTTCGCATGTTTAATCAAGAGTATAATTTAACTTGGGGAGTTTTTAGTATGGCACTTGGCTTTGATAACAACTGTCATCTAGATCTAATTAATGCCACAAGAAAATTTGATAAAACTGATTTCTAGAAAGCCATAACTGGGTCCAATGATTGCTCTGATCCTAAAACTGATGAAATCCATAATCCTATTTTGAGCTTGCTCCGCTATTGGATGGCCATAACTCTTCTTCCTGGCTCCAATGTGCAAATCCTTCTCAATGATGAACTAAGATTGCTTTATACTATGACCAAGAAAATAAAAGTTTCACCTGCTAAAATTTTAGTCCGCTTTTGGCTTGGTGTGTTCCATAGAAGCGAGCCTATATTTTTTACCTATTTTATCACTCGCATTGCTGAAACAATAGACTTGCTAAATAGAAAATACTACTCTGAATATATTGCTTCTCCTAGATACAGTATAACTGAAGATTTCTTCATAAGTGCTCAAGTCCTAAAAAGAGATGAAAATTGTGATCTTAAAATGATTTATCCAGGCCATACAGTTGAAATCTCTCTCCCATGTGAGACACGTTGGTTGTATGTGCTGCACACACTAACCATAAATTGGGACCGAGAGGCAAGAAGCCAAAATATTGCAGGGACAAGAAGGGTGACAAGGAGCATGTCACAGGCCGCTCAATTTGAGCAAGGTGGCACTTCACGAGCTGCATGTGGCAAGTTCCATGGACATTTCAGGGTCCATGGAAAGGCCTCAACAGCACACTCCAAGAGTGTGCACTCTCCGTCCATCCACACGGGCGAGGGGTCGTCGGAACCAAAGAACAGAAATGGATCAACTCTTCGACGACATGGGCGCAATGCAAGTTGAGCAAGATGCAACTCTAAGTTTGGCACAACAAAATACCTAACTGAGGCAAGCTATACAAGATGAGGAAGCACAACGCTGGGTGGGATGGTTCCAATACTATCCACCACCACAATGAGCAAAAGCCAAGATTGGGGGGGGATCCTCTCCCCCACCAAGGTAAGTCCTCTATCCTATCTTATTGCATTATTTTCAATTTATTATCTTTACTTTACTTTTAAAAAAATCCCTAATCCATATGTCTCATGAATGTTTATCTTCCTCATGGAAATGATGAATAGTTGCTCTGTTAATGTTTTTTTAATGCCTAATTTACAACTTAGTATTTCTTTGAGTATGGATCACTTGTATTATTTTAAAATCATCATGAATCTGAAAACTTTATGGATGCTAAGTGCTAGAACTAAGTCTAAGTTTGTGAGACATGATATGGTAAAACAAGAGCTGCTATAATATTGTTCTAAGCATGCATGATTACTGGAGATTGATTTCTTAAACAATCAAAACCTTATTGTTCCTCAATGGTAATAAATTCCTATCATAGCCATATATGCTACACATGTCTTAGCCCTTCCACTTGAGCTATTTGCTTTGTATTGAGTGTTGTCAAGTCTTGTTGACCCTTATTGAGAGAATTATCATGCTCCCAAGATCAAGATCACATACACACCACATATATATGCTGCTTCTACACTGGAAGTACGCAACCACATGCCTTTCATTTTCACTAAATAAATGCTCCATGTGTTAAAGTCATAGAATATCTCTCTTAGTTAAGTTGGTAGAAGAGACAAAAGGCTATGCGTCACACCCAATTTTAAGGATAAAATTGAATGAACCAACTTATGTGTGCCCAGAGATCAATCACACACATAAGCGACAAATTACATAGTACCATCACAAGGTTCAATACATAACGAATAATATCACAGAGTCTTTACATTAATATCAGCGGAATATATATAACTCTCTCGCGGAAACTCCAATCCACAGGGAATAGTTGACTGGTGAACACAATCCTAATAATCCTCAGAAGAATCCTCATAGTCGTCTGTTACCCATCCGGGATTTTTATCCAAATATGAAAAATAAAGCAAGCGTAAGTACATGTCGTACTCAACAAGAATAGCACGGGTTCATGAGGCTCAAATAAGGCAAGACACTGGTTTGACAGCGGTTGCTTTTAGTTGATCACATTTTAGCAATTGAGTAGCAGCAATAAAATATACCAAGGAACAAGATTTGCATGATCATATAAACATGATAATTAACATGGAATAAACATCAATAGAAACTTCAAATAAATCAATATTCAAGTAGTTAAATTCCTGTAAGACGTCCAAGGCCGCTCGTGACCGTGAGCACGGCTGATATATCAGTTTTACACTCTGCAGAGGTTGCACACTTTCACCATGAGTCGTGATTTACCCTTTTTCTCGAGGTGATCAGCCTCTCGATCCACTACCAAGGTAGATCGGCGGGGTTCACTATGAAGTCTTTCAAAAGCCTCGCTAACAAGTTACTAATCAATTCGGGCGCAATGGCAAGGGGCGGTAGAGCCCTCCTTCCAAGTGGCACACACACAGAGCAGTACACACAAGGACAGGAGCCGCAAAACAACCAGCTCGGCAAGGAACCTTTCAAGATTAATAGCATGATAGAAAGTAACTCCATACTTGACTAAAGCCAGAGCCATATAGCCCCCATGGTTGCGCTGTAAGTCCCGGTGTCATACTTACAGATAAGTCCTTAGTCCATGTTGCTAAAAAGCATCTTTTAATCTTTATTTCATAATCAATTATTGAAGTTCATAAGATCATGACATCATCAAGCACTAGCATCACTACTCAAATGCAATCTCATAGGTAACAAGGATCAAGTCATCAAAACCTGGGAATAATCACTACGGTTGCCAAGGTAGACATATGCATCATGAATTTAGTTATTGAGGTGAATAGGCAATAAGGATGGTCCATGCTATACTTGCCTTGATCAAAGTGCTTTGGAGAACTTGGATCCTCAGCGTACTCTTGATCACCAACGTATTGCTCACCGTCTGAACTCGATCATAAAATCACCACACAATCATTGAGGCAATCATACACGAAGCAAACAAGATCTATATTAGAAATAGTACACCAACAGTGGAAAAACATATTGAAAAGTGTATAAAAATAATCTACGCGTCGCTACGATGCCAACGATATAAAGATCAGGAAATCAGAGTTCAAACGGGAAAGTTATGAAATAAACAAGTTTTACTTTAATAAAATAATAGATTAAATCTATTCTCGAATTTTAAAAGTTGAAAACATGTACAACAGTAGCATAATTAGATAGATTACAAAATTACGAATCTAACGAGACTTGAACGGATCAAATCGGAGCTAAAACGAATAAAATATGGCCGAAATAAACTGAGTGGCAAATCTGTAAATATTGAAAACGCCTTTTGAATTAAAACCGAGGAAATACGTTTTCTAAATAGGAAAGCGTAATCTGAAAAATACGTCAAAGGACCGTGGGTTAGAACATTAAAAAGCTCAGGGGGTTCTCTGCAAAATTGCCGGCGAAGGGGTATCTCTCACTGTGAGCCGTTGGATCGGCCGTGGACGGCGTAGGTTAGCTCGGGGGAAAGAGGGGCGGCCCTGGTCGCCGGAGTCGGGCGGCCAACGGCGGCGCTCTCGCCGGAGGATGGCCGGAGGCGGCGTTTTCGGGGCTTGGAAGCTCGGCACACCTCGGGATCTGGTCGGGAAGCAAGAGGAGCTCAAGCCAAACCTATCTATGGTTTCGGTTGCCACAGAGGTAGCTCGGAGAGGATGCGGCGAGCTAGGTGGCGGAACTATGGCGGCGGCGAAGCTCGGCATCATGGCTATAGTGCACAAAACCGAGGGAGAAGGGGTCGAGAAGGTCCCTGACCTTGCTGCGAAGCTTGGAGAACAACCAATTTCGACGGCGGCGGAGCTCGGGGCGACGGCGGAGCTCGGGGCGGCGGCTAGGGCAAGATTGGAGGGCGTGGCTTGCTCGGGAACTTGTGGGGAGGGACGGCAGGGCTCGGCCGACCTATATAGGGGCGCGAGGGAGGTGTAGGAGAGCTGGACTCGGTTGGGACTCGACCCGGAGGAGGGAGCGCTCGTGCCTCGCGCGGACTCCGACTGGAGGAAGGGGATGGCGCGGGGCAGCGGGCCCTACGCATCAGCGGCAGAGGGAGGGGGAAGAGGGTCGCGGCTTCCTTTTATGGGCCAGTGGAGGCATGCACGGGATGGACTCGGCCGAAAAATCCGGCGGTTGCCTTCTGTTGGAGGCGGCGCTCGTGCTCCGCTCGGACTCCGTCCTGAGGAGGGAGACGACGCTGAGCCGTGGGCCTGACGTGTCAGCGAGACCGAGAGGAGGGGACGGCACGCGCCAACCTGGGCTGGCTCCGAGCTGGGCTTGCTGCGCGCAGGAGCTGGAGTTGACCTTGGATCGGGTTGGGCCAGAGAGAGAGATTTGGGCTGGCTTATACAGGAAAGGAAGAGGAGGCCAGTAGGCCTATCAGCCGAGAGGGCAACAAGGACCGGTTTTTCCCTTTCTTTTTAAAAATCATTTTCAAATTTGTTTTCCAAATAACTTTTCAAACTAAGTTTTGAACCCTTACAAAATCCAATCAAATCTCAGGAAATAAATATGTGCAGCGGCATGTATGCAACATAACAGGTTTCTATACCCAAGGGTTTATTTTAATTCACAAAAAAAATATTATTCTATATATTAAATGCTCAATCAATTGCATAAATAAATCAAATTAAATTCCTATTTCAAAAATTAAAAATTTCCGGGTGTTACACTATGCAAAATGAAAGAAAAATAAAAAAAGATGGACAAGGAAGTCCATGGAAAGGAAAAGAAAATATAATGAGCAAGTGTAAGCTCATGGATAAAAGAAAAAATAAAAATGATAGGCATGTCTGAAAAATTTATTAGAGAGAGATACCATTTCAAATAGAGGAGCATTATAGTCCACTTTTTTTCCACACACTTGCACATCTTGATCTAAGGGCATGACACTTCTCTCTTTGGATCCAAGCTTTGACTCTACAATACATGCAAAGTAAGTATGCTACATTCTTTTATTCCTACTTTAAACTCCACATAAGCCATTTTTAGAGTAGGGTAACAAAGAGAAGGTAACATTTACTTTGTGCCTTGGTAAGGAATCATACACCATTTGAGTGACATGAGAGAACCATATGAGGAACATTAAGTTTTCTTTTGCAAAACATTGATAAAACCTCCAGTATGAAACTTGCAAAGAATGAGAAAATTAGTGCTCAAGTTAAACTATTCTGTCTCTCAACCACCTAAGGCAAAGGAAAGGCCATTAGCCCCATAAAGGACTAAGGTAAAATGGGTGAATTTTTATAGCCAATTTTTCCATTCAAAAGAGAAGTATTTTGTTGTACACATGGTACTATTGAAACATGAACATAGTAACAACTCCTGATCCACCGAAGCTAAGTTTAATTATTTGCTCGGGACGAGCAAAGGTTAAGCTTGGAGGATCTTGTTGACGGTGGATATACCATAAAAATCCACACTCAAACACAGTCAACGGGCCTCGGATTCAATGAAGAATAAGCATGACATGAACATATTTTATCAATAACTAGTTCCACTTGTACTTTTAGCTTGTGAATGTAGGAAAGATCAAACAGGCCATGAAACATTAATATATGGTGCACAACATCACATGGAAGAGAATGGAGCTCGAGGTGGGCCCATGCATGGGTCAGCCAACCCACATATGGGGCCCACCTGGCTCTGGTGACATGGCATGATCCTCGTGACACTCCTCTCAGCTCATTTCCACCTTTGGATCAACATGTGTTTCCATTCAATGGTGGAGAATCAAAGAACAAGGATCAAGGGATGAATCAATATGACAAACACCCAGCAAATGTGAAGCCACATCCTGTGACAGGTGGGGACACTTTCTAGAAGCCCCTGGCTAGGCCCACCTACCATAGGGGGTCGACCGACCCCCCTGGTGCCCAGCCAGGTCGGTTGGCCTCCACCGCCTTCCTGCATGCTTCCCACATGCTGGATTCACCAATGCCGTCCATCTTGAGGCAGTTCAAG
Organism: Eremochloa ophiuroides; assembly: GCA_038502445.1. Classification (NCBI taxonomy): domain Eukaryota; kingdom Viridiplantae; phylum Streptophyta; class Magnoliopsida; order Poales; family Poaceae; genus Eremochloa; species Eremochloa ophiuroides. The sequence continues at coordinate 32,786,701 of JAHLJS010000007.1, read as the reverse complement.
GTCGGTTCATCCAAGGGAGGAGAGGCAAGGAGCACACGGATCGCTGATGTGGCATCCTTGCACTCTCCCCTATAAATAGAGGCTGCCATCACCCTCTTCAAGACACACAAGATACACAAGAGTCAAGAGAAGCAAGTGAGAGTGAGGTTCCACTCTTTAGTAGTAGTATTAGTCTAGTGTGGAAGTTAGAGTCGAGTCAAGCTGCACTCGAGGTCTCCGGAGTCGTCTGCTGGAGAGTCTGGTATAGCTCTTGTACCTTTCCTTCTGTAAGACTTTACTTTTATCAATATATTATTTTTACTTTACTTTACTAAGTCTTTACTTAGTGCTTTACTATTATTTATAGTATTGTTGTGTCTTGTCTTATCTTATAGTTGTCTTACACTAGATTGTGATCCTGTAACCAGCTCACGTGTGTAGTTCATCGCCTATCATAGGGTGCTCTAGTTGTCTGGTACCCAGTTAGAGTAGTGAGAATTAGTGTAAACGTGGTGCTTAGACTAGATCTTACCTTTGAATGCCGCTTGTCGCATGGATTGTTAGTGGGTGCTAGCAGGTGGTGACAGCCTTGTCTAGTCTTAGTATCCCTCCACGTGTTTTATACAAGTTCTTAAAAGGTAGGCTCCTAAAAGAGCATAGCCACTTCGGGTTGAGGTTATATCCCCTACTGTCTCGGACTATCCCCTACACACCGAAAGTGAGGTAGCAGTCTAGGTAATTCATCTATCTGTTAAGGTTAAGTTCACAAGAGTAAAGTAAGAGTCATATGAGTCCTATACTCACTTGTTGTCCTCCCACCTAGCTATACTCTACTAGTTATCCTTAGTTATCTTAAACCTTGTCGTGTCTCTGTGTCAGTACCCTTTCCTCTATTTATCAATTTACCCCCTATCACTAGTTGGTACTGAGTTGCTATAGACTCAAGGATCTATCTCTTTTATTAATCATTCCTAGCACCGCTTTCCCTTGGGATAAAATAAATAACGATACCTTAGAATACTCCTGGGTGAAGTGCTACAGCGGTATATTCTGTGCGCTTACAGAATTATCCAATAGACATAAGAAATACCCCCAAGGCATTTCTAGTGCCGTTGCTAGGGATAGAGTCTAACTCTATTTCTAGTAGCGACGCTAAGAAACGCCAACAGTAGCTCGTTACATGCACGGTGGATTTGATGATATAGCTCACTAATAATTTAAGTGTTCCAATAATTAGTAACATTTTCGAGCTACAATTGTTATTCATGAAGGACCAATAATTTCTATTAATTTCTCTGAAATTACTCTGCCCATTTTTTGTTTGGTGATTAAATTCTAAATATTATTTTTGTATATATACAGATGGATCAAGGGTGGATGTATGGTTTGACACGAACGCACGAAGCCTACTTGAGTGGCGTCCGCGATTTTCTCACCATTGCCAGAGCCGATGCTACGGATGGAAAGCCAATTTTCTGGCCACGCGTAAATTGCAAGAATATTAGGAAATGGACAAATGTTGAGCCTATACGATCGCACTTGATTTGCGGAGGTTTCATGCCAAACTATACGTTATGGACTAAGCATGGAGAGGTTGTTGGTGGCACTGCGCCGCTAGAAAACGTTGATGATGTCAACATCCCACTTAATGATGTCAACATGGCAGAAGGTGGTGATAATGTGGGTGCTGTTAGGAACGAGCAATTCATTCCTCCCGTGTTCGAGAATACGTTAGCTGATGATGCAGTTCATGATGATGCAATTTCTCAGATGATAAATAATGCAGAGCACGGATGTCTTAGTGAAAAACAGTTCAAAAAGCTGGAGGCAATGAGAAAAGATGCTATGATACACTCTGTGAGAATTGTCTGATATCCAAACTCGAAGCCAACATCATGCTATTAGAGTTCAAATCCATGAACGGGTTGAGCGATCAAGGCTTCGATAACTTGCTAGAAAAAATAAGAAAGCTGCTACCACCGGAAAATATATTGGTAGAAAATACATACAAGGCCAAGAAAATGATCTGCCCACTAGGTCTATAGGTTGAGAAAATCCACGCTTGTACCAACGATTGCATATTGTACCGTGGAGAGAAATACGAAAAGTTGGACAAGTGCCCCATGTGCAAAGCTCCACGATACAAGGAAGGGCCATCAACTAAGGGTACCAAGACCAAAGGAGGGCCAGTAAAGGTAGTTTGGTATTTCCCTATAGCTCCTCGGGTGCACAGGTTGTTTGCATGTGAAAAGTCAGCCAAGCTGTTGCACTGGCATGGCGAAGAGCGCAAGAAGGATAGATTGTCATGGCACCCCGCCGATGGCAAGGATTGGAGGACTATCAATACTATGTGCTATGACAAAATCGGAGGAGACGTAAGGCACCTTTGGTTTGCTTTGAGCACAGATGGGATGAATCCTTTCGATCAAGTGAGAAGCAAACACAGCACCTGGCCAGTGACGCTCTGTATATACAACCTTCCACCTTGGGTTTGTATGAAGCGCTCATTCATCCAAATGCCACTGCTGATCCAAGGGCCGAGACAGCCTGGAAATGACATCGATACGTTCCTAGAACCAATTATCGATGAACTAGTACAGATGTTCGAGACGGTTATGAAGGATGTTTGGGACGAGTACAAAAAAAACACGTAACGATCAGGGCAGTACTTATCAGTACAATCACTGACCTGCCAGGGCGAGGTAACTTGTCTGGAGAGAAGACAAAAGGGTACTACGGGTGTGTCGAGTGCTTGGATGAGACAGATGCCGTACATCTAAAGCATAATCGTAAGATGGTTTATATGGCACACCGTAGATTCCTACGAAGGAATCACCCTTACGGAAGGAACAAGACTGATTTCAATGGGAAAGTTGAGAAGCGTCCACCTCCAATATATCGAGATGGGAAACAGATATTTAAACAAGTAAACACTATGAACTTTAGACTTGGGAAGGGGGATGGGGCAATAGCAGCTCCTGAAGATAGTATCTGGAAGAAAAAATCTATTTTCTAGAAACTACCTTACTGGCCACTGCTGAGTGTGTGCCACTGTCTTGATCCCATGCACGTTACTAAAAATGTGTGCTTCAGCTTGCTTAACACCTTGATGAACACCGGAGGGACAGAGAAGGATACACTAAACACACGCAAGGACATATAATTGTTGGGACTGAGGCCCGAGCTGCATCCCGTCCTACAAGAAAGTGGCCACCTAAAACTTCCCATTGCTTCATGGGCTTTGAAGAAGGCAGAAAAGGATACGCTTATTTCCTTCTTGGATGAACTCAAAGTCCCGACGGGCTATTCTGCGAGACTGAGCAGGCTAGTTAACATGAAAGAATGCAAGTTTAACTATGGTTATATGAAGGCCAATGATTGCCATGTCATTATGACTCAGTTGCTCCCTGTTGCTCTGCGTGGTATCCTGCCGCCAAAGGTTCGGGACCCAATCATAAAGTTATGCTCATTCTTCAACGCGATCTCACGAAAGGTCATTGATGTGCCCAAGCTGGACAAGCTTCAGGAGGACATTGTCGACACTCTCTGTAGGCTTGAGATGCATTTCCAACCAACCTTCTTTGATATCTCAGTGCATCTGCTTGTCCATCTGGTTGATCAAATTAAAGGCCTTGGCCCAATGTACCTGCATCAGATGTTCCCATTCGAAAGGTTCATGAAAGTTTTTGGAGGTATGTTCGCAACAAATACAGACCGGAAGGGGGCATGGTCTAAGGATGGTCAACGGAGGAGGCCATCGAGTTCTGCACATATCATATGGACATCGATAGGATCGGACTTCCCCAATCTCATCACGAAGGGAGACTAGGGGGCAAAGGAACGATCGGTGAGACATGTAATAGAGTAGACGACCCCATTTCTTTTCGACAGGAACAATTCGCTGTTCTCCAACAAGCCCAAGATGTGATGTTGTACATTGACGAGCACAGGCAATAGCTACAAGATTCTAACCCGGGGAGGACGCCGGTTTGGCTTGACAAAAAACATAAGACGGAATTTGTGGACTGGTTGCATTGCCGATTTGTTGGAACAACGTCCACGTCCACGTCCACTTCTCAATTGGACATCTTAGCCAGGGGACCTACAAGTACGTTGCATAAGTATCAGGGGTATGAAATCAATGGATTTACATTTTACATGATAAAGCAAGATGGAAAGAGCACATACCAGAACAGTGGTGTTTGATTCGATGCCCAAGACGAAGCATGCAACATGCAGAATACGTACTATGGTTTCATAGATGAGATATGGGAGTTAGACTACGGTCGATTGAAGCCCTCTCTTTTTCGCTGTCAATGGGTCTGGCTCGAGGCAGTAACCAATGACCCAGAATGGTACACTACTATTGATCTCACAAAAACCGCATACAGAGATGACCCCTTCATCCTTGCAAAAGATGTTATGCAAGTTTTCTATGTGAGAGACAACAAGATAAAAGGAAGGTTAAAAGTAGTCATGGAGGGGAAAAGAAAGATTGTCGGTCTCGAAGGAGTGACGGATGAAGAAGAATATAGGGGATATCATGAAATGCCTCCAGTCAGGGCAAAGATAAACCTGCAGATCCTTAAAGAGGGGGACGAACCTGCTTACGTACGGCGTGATCACGATGAGGCCATCATCGTTCCTCCAAAAAAGACAAGTTAGAAGAATCCTGCTGATGAATCCTACCTATTACTTTGTTGTTACCAATATATGTGTTGTGTTTGGTTGCTAGCCGCACTTTGCCACACTTACCCAAGGTTAGTTGTGGCATATTAGTTATTTGCAGTAAATGTATAATTTTATATTTTCCATGCATCATTATAATTAAATTATTGGTTATGCAAATAGTAAACTATTATTTTATAATAATAATGGTCTAATTAATGACTATGTGTGATAATTATTTGATAATTACTCACTATTATGCAAGAAGTATACAGCTTTTATTAAAAAAACAACTCGAGTATATCTGTGTCGGTTCATGTTTAGAACCGATAGTGACACGGCTTTTAAGAGAGGAAAAGCTCTGGGGTTACAGGAGACACATCACTACCGGTTCCAATAAAGAACTGGCACAAAAGCTGGCCATCTGTGTCGGTTTTTTGCTGGACCCGGCAGAGATATGTTTTTTCCCCTTTCTTATCAATTCTCACGAGAACTGCTGCCACCTACCACGACACAGCTCGCCTATAAATATGGTGACTAGCAAGGGAGGGTCTGCATTGCTAGTACTTGTGTTTATTTTCACACTTCGTTGCTGCTTGCTCCTGTTGTGTGCTTGCTAGTTTCCACATACATGGCCTCTCTGTGGGAGAAAGCCCTCCACATACAGATATGGTTAGGATTCGGATTGGGGATTAGGGTTTAGGGTTTATGGTGCTAGAAGTATGCTACTGATGAAGCCAGCTCTCCCCAGAATGTTGGGGTCTACTTGGGCGGTGTTGGTGCTGTGTTCGTCGATGGGGACTGTGCTCTGGACTGTTCTTGCAGGTCCATACGCAACGGTTTCCTCAGGAGAAGGAAAGGGTTCTTTCTCCTCGCCGACACAGCACCCAGACCAAGGAAAAGGTTCAGGAGGCGCACTCATGCATGAGTTCTTTGCCACGCCTCCTGATCATCTCCAACCAGGCACAGTTGGAGACTACCTCGGGGCTTCTTTGCATTACATGCTAGAAGCATGCTACTGAGGTGGTGAAATTATAATGTGTTGACACCCACGGATGATAACATTGACTTGTACGAAAATAGGTCTTTGTTATCGTATATGTAATTTTAGTGTAAGGTCTTTGTTATCGTATATGTATGTAATTTATTTTTATGATTTCTATTTGTTATGTCTTGTTGTATTCATGTACTCTATCTAAATAAAAAATTCCTTATGTTGAAACCTCTCTATGATCCATTATCTGTACATGTATGTGAGCTAGGTTTGCAAGGTTGTCCTGTATGTAAGAAATTTGGTTCTCAACTTGCAACTTATTTGTTAGCAAATATTTTAAATATATCATATTTAAGATAATATTTGCTATTTAAGATAAATAGACACCAAATATTTCTTAAAACTAAAAAAACCGAAGAGTTGTAAAAGAAAAAAAAATGGTGGAGCCATGGGTTTCAAACCAGGAGCACCTAGGCGAGAGTAGAATTACTTAACCACTGCGCTAGTAGTAAGAGATCGAAAGCTACTGGCACTTGAGTGGACTTAACCGTTTATGTCACAGAGTTGTCACTACCGGCTTCATGTTTAGAACCGACAGTGACATGGCTTTTTAGAGGAAAAGCTGAGTTTACTGTTGCGTTGCAGGAGGCACATCACTGCCGGTTCCAATTAAAAACCGGCACAGAAGCTGGCAATCCACCCCTACTTAGTATACTCCCACCGACCCCTACCTTTTCCTATCGCTTTCCCTGGCCCCCCGCCCCTCCCACCCTTGGCTGCCGCCGCGCCTGCATTACCGCCCCGCCTACCGTGGCCCACCCCTCCTCCGCCGGACCTGCAGCACCACAAGGAGGAAGAGAAGAAGGAAAAGAAGGAGGAGAAAGAGGTGGAAGGGGAAGAGAAGGAGAAGGAGGCTGCCATCGTCCCATTCCGTCGCCCGACCCTTGCCCGGCGCTACTGGAGCCCGCCCCATGCTGCGCCATCGACCCTGCCATCGCACAAGGTAGGCCCTCGCGTCCCTGAGATGATATATATATATATATATATATATATATATATATATATATATATATATATATATATATATATATATATATATATATATATATATATATATATATATATATATATATATATATATACATATGTGTGTGATGGTTGGCCATCGTGCCATCGTTTTCTTAGGTTTTGGTAACCTCACCGTGCAGTAGAGGCTTGGTTAATAGTTTGTGGTCACTTGCATTTTATGAAATGTGACCCAATTATAAATTTAAATATCTAGATAGTTTTAGTCCAAAACTTGGCTAAGATTTCTGACAGTCTATAGTCACTTGATATGTGACTATTTAATATATTAAATAGTATTGCAGTACATATTGTTTTTTTCCAATGTCGACTATATTTCACTTATGTGTCGTGCTCCGCCACTGAGTAGATGTGATGTTGAATTTTTTAATTGACAGTCTTTTGTTCTTTATTTTGCAGGAGAAGACACTGATGGAACATTACCACCATGAGAACATCACAATATTTAGCGAACATGAGCTCGCCATTTTGGATTCACCTTTGCTGGTGTCGTAGTCATTTTTAGGGTCCCACCAGTAGGAAACCAGGATCGGATTACTCGCCTCCTGATAAAACGTGCACTTGAAGAGAATTGTCAGGTTATTGTGCCGCTGGATAATATTTTCAAACATGTTCATGATTACCTAGTGTGGGCCGCATCACCCACCAAAGCCAATCAAATCTTGAGCACACCGTCACTTGACATTGCGGGCAACCACCTTGCTCTCTATCTATGGAATCCCTACCACAATTCCAAAGAAATACCCTTCGATGGCCGCATACCCCACACCCAAAGACCAGCTAATGTTTGCCCACGACCAACAGGAAATTACGAACATCTCAGGGTTACCGTTGTAGGAATGCCACCACATCTTTGCAAACCCATCACCATGCCTAGAATCTTTGCGAACATATGTCAATATCGCAAAATGCAGACGAGGAGGAAGGATCTCACTTATACCTTCGAGACATTTGCACCAAGAGAAGCTATACCTAATACATGGAATGTAGCCATCCACAGACGTGTGGCGGGTCAAAGTTACGTGCTGAACATGTGGCCAATTTGGATTGGTGTAGAAAGCATTCCACCAGCACAGAGTCCCCGATAGGCACCCTAGCCCGAGCACAACGGTAACTACAGTTACAACAGAACCTTGCTCCATTAATGTTACACTCTTCACTATTCTCCCTCTTATTGCAGCCCGAATCCGGTACACACTGTACCCATGGGGTGAAGATGAAGGTGCGGGGCCTTCTGGTTATCTTGAAGGAGGTGGAGGTGCACAGGAAGGAGAGCATCTGCTATTAGGTATGGTACAACCATCCTATACATCTCCCCTAACCACATACTTGACATATATCACAATCCAAATATTGAACTACCTCACGCGGATTCCCATGCAGCTTACTTTGTTCAATCACCCTCGGATCATGAATCAGACGGAGATTCAGATTCAGTCCTTGCACCAGACACACCACCAGACACACCACCGGATTCATTTGCCCTGTTGTCAGCTTTGAGCCCGGCACTATGTTTGACCGAAGTAAACGATGGACCGGTGACACCATCTTCCCATCAGTACGTTTAGTATAGCACTGTCCAATTAAAACAATACAACTTGTCCATGCGTCTCTATGCTAACAAAAACTCCTTTTTAGCTTCTGAATCCAAAGATGGTGGAGACACGGGAAGCGACAAGCACTCACGAAAGTTGTGCCTGATGCAACGAGTACCCGCCCTTCCTCTGTGAACTTTGGTTGTACCTGCCCTTCCTCTGTGAACTTTGGTTGTTAATTCACTGTGATCAATTTTTTTTGCGAACTTTGGTGGACAATCTTGTGAACTTGTGATGTATTTGAACTTGAGATGTATTTGTGATGAATGGTTGTGCCTTGTGCTGATATATATGTGGTTTGCAATATCTATTCTATCAATATTCATGTTTGATTGGAGTTGTAAAAAAAATGTTGGAGCCATGCGTTTTGAACCATGGAAACCTGGGCGAGAGTACAATTCCTTAACCGCTGCGCTAGTAGGATGAGTTCGAAAATAAGTGGCACTCCAATAAACCGTTTACGCCGCAGAGTTATCACTGCCGGGTTATCTGTGCCGGTTAGTACAACGGCCCGGCACTGATAATAGTGATCAGTGTCGGTTCTAAATACCATTCGGCAGTGATGTGCCTCGTTATATAAGCCCAGCGCGCGCAGGGGAAAATTTTCATCTCTCTCAGCCCGCGCTCACTCTGTTCGAACACTCGCCGCTGTCTACTGCCTCCTCCCGCGCCACCGTCCGCCGCCGCCGTGCCCTCCCCTTCGTTAGCAGCGTCGGCCATTCCTCGCCGTGCACCCCGCGCCGCCAAGGCAGCCGCCCGACGCCGTCCCCCGCCCCGCTTTGCTCCACGCCGGGGTCCTCCGCTCCGCGCCACCGTCGCAGGACGCCGGCCCTCAATCTCTTGTGCTCCGGCCATCTCAGGTGAGGCCTCCAAGTAGCCCTACAGCTCACTCAACACCGGCCATCACACCAAGCACTCAGGAGCGCGCGGATGCGGCTACTTTTGTTTCACGGTGAGCGTGATCCTTGGAACGCCCCTAAGATGTTCGACGTTTTGTTGCTGAGGATTGCAGTGAACTTGTCTTTGGATTTGTGTGTAGCGCGGCTTCTCCATCGCCGGCGGCTGCTTGACCCTGGACTCGACGCCGCGGCTGCCTGTCCCTGTAGTCGACGCCGGCGACCTCCTCTACTTCCTCGTGGACGCCAACTGTACACCCACCGTGTGGACAGCAGCTGGCACCGACCAAGGTAAGTGTGTTCGGCACTACCCCTTTGGTTTTCAGGTGCTGTGCCCATGAACTAAACGTTATTGATGTATGGATAACAAATTAGCAGTCCTACCTCGTCCTGGCCAAATGACCTAAGTCTGGCTACTATGCTATGGTAGCACCAAAACTTTTTATGGATGCTAACTTTAATCTGGATGTGATGCTTAGTGATATGTGTTATGTGACAAAACTTTGTCTGAATCATTGATATGTGCTGTCCAATTGAGTGATATCTGTTGCCTCAAACCATTGATTTGGATCATAGCATAGATAACATTGAGTCATTGCATACATTTGATATGAGTTCATACATAACATTGATTACATGCCTTCATTGCATAGGATTGAGTACATTGATTATACTGTTACTTCATTTCTTCAACAAAACATAGAGAATGCACAACACAGCCCACACATAACAGCCACACATGACTACCAATACTTTCAGTAATGCTTCTATAACCGTAGCTCTGACCACTAACACAGAAAGTATAGTCTTCAGCTGGCCATCTTCTCCATCCTTGGGATCCAGCAAGCCTTTAGCCTCACCTTCTTCTACATATGCAGGCAGGTACCTCATTCCTTCATCTCCATTCAGCATGGCCAGCACCTTCACATAATCCTCCTCCCAGAAGAAAAAGGCGCATCCAACTCCAGCTCTCTGATGGCAGGCAAATGAAACACATTACACACACCACCTCAACTGCACACCAAGCAAACCCATATCGAATAGTACCTGGTGAAAGGGGCATACGAAGAAGATGCGGTTTGGATTCTTCTCTGTTATTGACACGCGCTCCACCATCTATGCCTGCCCGCACTCAGTGCACTGGATCAAGGGGAGCTCCGGCCTCATCCTTGGGCGTTGTGCCCGGGAGCTCGAGCTGGAAGGAGTGGCCATGGCGTCCAGAAGAGAAGAAGGTGATGGAGAAAGAGAGTAGAGTGAGAACCAGGGGGCAGTGCATTAAATGGGGGAGAGAGCAATGTGTTCTAGGGGGCACAATGTAAAATGGCCAAGGAAATGGCGGGAGATTTCCCTCCCACTTCCAGCCTGCTGCCCACCGTGGCAGCTAACGTGGACAAAACAGCCTGTGAAAGCTGGTTTTGGGACATAAATGATACATTTAGCAAGTTTGATGGATGATAAAATTCCTTCTACAAGAGATAATACTTTGGTATGAATATAGGGTTTATCACGTAACTGATGTATGGATAACAAATTAGCCTTAAATATTACTTGCCATGCTGATTAAATTCCTTTGCAAGAAGAGATAATACTTAGAAAACGGCAATCCTGTTTGTCCACAGCCATGACTCAGCGTCGAGTGTTCGTCTCTCGACAAACTAGCAGCAGCCAACAAGCACGTGAAGATGCTGGGATGGGAGACTCGGGAACTTCTGCAAACCGTGGACAACAAGCGTCTAATTAGGACGTTAGAACAGCAGTCCCGCAACTGACGGCAAACCGTGAACAACAAGCGCCTAATCAGGACGCTGGCATGGGAGTCCTGCAACCGCAGGCAAACAGTGGCGATGGAGAGGATTTCAGCCCCTCGAATTATCTCAATATGAATCAACCTAATGATGAGGTAACTTAGTGCATAATAAACAAGATAGGCTAACATGGTAAGTAATAAGTGACTGGCACTTTAATTAGCCTTTTGTTTGTCTTCGCCAGGATACGGCGAACAATGCCCTCAGTACCAGCAATCCTAGGCCAAAGCGAGGAGCCTCTGTCCTTCCTAGTGACAGAAATGCACACTGGCACATAGATGCATTTGACCAGATAGGGGAGCCGTTAGGGCCGCGTGTGTTGGTGACAAACTACAAGAATATCCTTGGACTACATCCCCATTAAGTACAGGCGATGGGTCGGGAAAGACGACGACGAATGGGTGGTGCCCGACTCAGATAAGGAAATTGTTTGGGAGAAGTTGAAACCCTTTTTCTCTTTCCCAGATGACTGGGATGAGGTGAAGGTCAAGGCAAAAGCAATACAAAACATGGGGGTAATGTTCAGGACTTACAAGCGGGCGTTGCACGATAAATTTATCCTGAAGGGTAATGAGCTAAATTGGGACACTGGAGAGCATGAAAAACAGAGGCAATACTGGAAGGAATTCATGGATTATAGGCTATCCTCGGAGGCCTTAGAATTGAGTGCGAAGAATACGATGAACTTGCGGAAAGCGACAGATCCTCATCATATTGGCTCTGGTGGCTACGCTGGAAAGCTGGAAGAGTTTGATAAGGACATTATGAAAGTGCGGAACCTTGGCATTGAGCCTGAGTCTAGCACTTGGGAGCCGAGATGCACCTATTACATCATGGCTAGGGGGGGCACGCCATGGAACGGACGGGAGCCTTTCAACCCGCAATAATCCTTCATATGCCAGCGGCAGCAATAAGTCAGGAGTGACCGATGAGTTCATCGAGAAGGTGACAAAAGCACATCAGGAGCTGAGGGACGGAACCCGCAGTTCTAACAGGGAAAATGACATGCTTAACCATTGCCTCAGAAACAAGAAGCACCCTGGCCACACAAGAGGAGTCGGTGACGTTCCTTGGGTATTTGCATTCGAGGAGGACTCGGCTAAGGCTGGACGAAAAACTCAAAATTCGCTAGCTCGCTCGACTCGCTCGTTAATGGCTCAGCTTGAGCTCGACTCATTTTATAATAAGCCAGCTCGATTTATAATGAGGCAGCTCGAGTTGGCTCGTGAGCTGCTCATTAGCTCATACGAGCCAGTCAATTCAGAAGCCATCAAAGTAACGTGCTTTTGTTATATAGCTAACAAACTGACACATTCTAAATAGTTGCATTATCTATTGGACAAAGGGTGTACTATAGTATATTATTATACTTTATATACAGCATATATTATTTTTTTCATTTGATTATGGCTTTCTTTTGAATTATTATTAAAATTTCAATAAATACATATACTCCCTCCGTCCCAAAATAGATTCATTCTCACTTCTCGAGAAGTCAAAGACTTATAGCCTTTGACCAAATATATATATACAAAAATATTAATATCTATAATATATATTAGTATTGCTAGATAGATCGTTGAATATACTTTCATAATATATTTATTTGAAGATATAAATGTTGCACGTATTTTCTACCAACTCAGTTAAAGTTGGGAAAGTTTGACCAGCATGCATCCCATAACGATATATATTTTGAGATGGAGAGAGTATTTTTTTGTACTTTTTATGTTTGGCTCGCGAGCCAAACGAGCCAGCTCGAGCTCACTAACGAGCCAAGCCAAACAAGCCTTTTGGCTCGTTAGTATAACGAGCTGAGCCGAGCTAGCTTGTTATACTAACGAGCCAAAACGAGCCGAGCTGGCTCGTTATCCAGCCCTATACTCGGCCACTTATGGTAAACACGATAGGGGTAAAAAGCGAAGGCAAGTAGAGGAGGAGAGGCGGTTCAAGGAGATGGAGGAAAGAGTTGAAGCTCGAGCTGCTGCTCGAGTTGTTGAGCTGGTTAGGATAAAAATTGAGGAAGCATTGAGATTCATGGGATCCGCACCTCTTGCAATAGAAGACAATGTTCGTCCCAGCTCTAGCCCACTATTCAGGGGACGTAGCAGCTGTGGGTCCACCCCACTCGATGAATTACAGGCGAATGCACCTCATCCAGTGGACGACATCACTGGGCCATTAATGTCAGGTTGTACGTCCGCCAGCAGTGGACCAAAGACAAGGTGGCGACTGGCTAGGCCTGGCCACGCGAAGACGGGACCATTGATGGTCGCCCAATTCCTGAAGGGTATGCCCACGTGAGCATTGATAGTATACTTGATAAGAAGTATAACAAGATAATGCTTGAGTACCCTGTATCGGCAGATAGGCTGTATCTTGTTCATAACAAGGCATGTCATGTGGCCTGCCGCAAGAGCTTAATTACGCTTGATCACCAAGTGTCCTCGGATGAAGACGACAATGGCCAATGGTCACCATCAGCGCGGGACGAAGATGACTGTCTTGCTCATGCAGATCCCTCAACTCCCTTACCCTCATGCAAAGATAATCCCCTCCTCATATTGCTGCATCGGCACCACCACCACCGCCACTGCCACCTCCATTGCCAAAACGACCTCCAACTCAAAGCACTTCGCATTCACATCCTCCTTCCCAAAAGGCTCCACCACAAAAAAAATCCAAATCAGAGTACACGTCGTCAATCCCCGCCTCGATCACAAAAAGGTCCCAACATAAGGAGAGGCGTCCAGAGAACGTCGTCTGCCTCAGAAGATAATGTTTCTGAAATGGATAATAATAAACGGAAGAGGCAGGTGGATGCGAGCATCACGGGTTTGCTCAAAAATAAGAAACAGCCCTCCCCTCACAGTGAACAATGCACGAAGCCGTGCAGTGTTTGATTTAGAAGGATTGCTGGGTTTCCCAAGTGGATGTTTGTCTCCGACATAGACAGGCAAGACAAAAGCTTGTTAAATAAAGAAAAAGTCATGGAGGAGTTATTGGCTAAGACGTTAGCTGTAAACGAGTTCATCGAAGTAGATGCTAACCTAACCGAACAGATGGCTGAGCTAATGTATTTTGAGGGACAAGAATTTGAGAAGGCAAAAGTCGTATACCGGTTCATAAATGGGCTGCCTTTGATGGAAACCCCCGGTGAAATTAGTGATCTGCCAAGAAATATGAGGCAACTCCATGAATATTACAGTTTAGATACTTCGGCTCAGCAGTACACAAGTTTCGTAGTCCTTATACTGGCCAATATACCCTGGCTTGGCTATCCCAACGAAATATGTCATGTTGTCGAATATGAGGACTTATTCTTGCTCTACCAAAGGCGCGACCTCGACAACTCTATTTTGGTGATATGGACACTGTAAGTACCCTATATATACCCAGTTCATCATTGTTATAATTAATAGACTATTATTCATACTGTAACATATATACATTTCCCATGTCCCCATGCTTTTGCAGGTATATGGCAGCTTTGTGCGACAAGAAACAATTATTTCACATTGGATTCCTAGACCCAATCTTGGTCCACCATGCAAGTTGCAACGGTGACATGCCCTATACGATACGAGAGGTGATCAAAGTTTTTCGGGGTTTGTTGGCATAGGGAAAACCAACATTCTGCTAGCCTACAACTGCGGGTATGTTCTACCGCTCATCGTTTATTGTTTTCATAAGAATTTGATGAAGTTGGATATTTGTTTTTTATTTGCAGGGGGCATTTCGTTTTCATGGATATCAAGATCAATGAATCACGTATCGAGGTTTGGGACTCCAAGAACAAAGAACTTGAGTGTGTTGACCCCTACGCCTAGTTCTAAATGAGTAAGTAGATTAGCATATTATTTTTTATTAATCTCATATATAGCATACTCTAATATTTTGTATTTTAAAAATTATATGTACATATGATAGGGTCAAGAAAAATGTGTTGCCCTCAACGACCCCATTCGAAGCTTATCGTATGAACATGTACACTTTGGAGCAGCCACAGGCGAACAACGAATGCGGGTTCTACGTAGTGTGGGCTATGTACCATTACATCGGTGGCAAAACTCAGACCTCTGATGGGCTGGTGAGTATGCTTCTCTTCTCATGTATGTTTAATTTAGGGTTTAGGGTTTAGGGTGTATGCCTAGTCCCTTCTTATGTACCATTTATGTGTTTTTGACACATTATCTTGCCTGAACTATAGCGCAAGCAGATTAACCGCCACTGGCTGCTAGAGCCTGAGATCAGAGGATTCCAAGAAGCGATAGCAGGCTTCCTCCTGGATGAGGTGTCCACGGAAAAAGAGATATTCGCAATCACCCGTGCCACAACGCCGGAAAACAAGGCCCTTGCAAAAGCCTACAAAGAAAGATTGATGAAGAGTACAGTCTGATGGTCATCGCTCGAGGTTTTTGCTACTCTATTGTAACCCGACATTTGTTCATATTTGTCGTCTTGTAATGTTGAATACTCTCACCGACAATTAGGGTTCCAATTAAAGCAAAACTGGATTCCAAAAATAACAATTTTACTATTCATTTGCCGGTCACTGCCGGCTTCATCAACACGCCGGTGGTGTTGTCCTAACAACCAATGTCGGGTCGTGACAATCCGGCAGTATTTCACATAGAAAACACTGCCGGTTGCTAGATCGACCCGACAGTGTTCCACTTAGCAAACGCTGCCGGTTTATTCAACGATCCGGCCGTGTTGTACTTGGAAAACACTGCCGGTTTGTTTAACAACCCAGAAGTATTCCGCTTAGCGAACACTGTCGGTTTGTTTAACGACCCGGCAGTGTTCCACTCAGCGAACACTGTCGGTTTGTTTAATGACCTGGTAGTGTTGTACTTGGAAAACACTACCGGTTTGTCTAACGACCCGGCAGTATTCTACTTAGCGAACACTGTCGGTTTGTCTAAAGACCCGGCAGTGTTCTTGTATGTAACACTGCTGGGTTGTATTTCTACCCGGCAGTGTTAGTTACATGGAACACTGCCGTGTTGGAACACCACCCGGCAGTGGTGGTTCGACATCAATGTCGGTTCGTAACATCCGGCACTGATGCTGACTCCCCATCACTACCGATGTGGTTGTGCCGGTTCAATTTCCAGCAGAGTTGGGGGGTCTGGAACCGGCAGTGATATGCAAATCTGGGGCAGTGCAGTGTCCTTTTTCACCTTTATTTTCCAATGTCTTTTTTTTTCTCTTGTGCAAAAATTATTGCATTGGAAAGCGACAAACTATGTATATGGGTTAACAATGTAGTAGTATGTATATAGGCATCACAGCGTTTGGGAAAATAAACAGAAGAGGCAATTTTGTGTAGAGGATCTGAGATCCACCCGTATATAATATATATGTTTATGCATACGGCGACAGAGAAATAGTCTTGTAACAGCGTAAGTACTTGATAGTGAACCAGAACTATGAATAATTAATTCAGGAGGGTCTGTGATGTCCAGTAGGACGCTATCAACCCCTAGTAGAGAACGAACCTTTGATCCGAGGCCGGAAATGGGCTTTAGTCCTGGCCAATTTTGTGTTCGGGAGTAAAGGGATCTTTAGTCCCGGTTGGTGGAACTGGGACTAAAGGTCCACCCCCAACGGCTAGTGGCCCGGGCAGGTGTGTCAGGGGACCTTTACTCTGGTTGGTATTACCAACCGGGAGTAAAAGTTTGTCTTTACTCCCGGTTCATGGCTCCAACCGGGAGTAAAGGTCTAATCCCGGTTGGGGCCACCAGCCGGGGCTAAAAACAAGCATTTATTCCCGGTTGGTAATACCAACCGGGAGTAAAAGTCCCCACCTATATAAGCTCAAATTTTCCTTCTTCCACCTCCAGCCTGAGCACACTCCGTTCTTGCTCTTCTTCTGTGTTCTTCCTGTGTTCTTCGGCCACCACACGATTTATTCCACTTCTACATCGATTGTTTGGTTTTAGAGGTTACTAACTTCATTCTCACACCTTCATTACTTGTATATCTCATTTCATGATCATTTATGCTTGATTTTAGAGGTTATCTAGCTAATTTCACACCTCTGGTTGTTAGTTGTTTGTTCCAACTAGTATGCACCATTTATTTGTTTTCATATATGTAGCTTATACTTATTTTCATATATAGCTTATTAATCATATTATTAGTGAATAATATTCATAGCAATCTACAAAAATTCCAACTAGTATGCACCATTTATTTCTTTTCATATATGTAGTTTATAGTTGTTTTCATACCAATCTATAAAAATGAATATATATTATTATTTCTTTTTTGAATATATCACTTTAGAAAATGTAGTTTATTTTTTAATTTGTGGGCATTTAAGGTTAAATTTATAGCAATTTTAAAAATGAATATAGAGAGTAGATGGCGACTCCTTCTGGGTCCTCGAACTCTCATTGGGTCTCTAAGCGACTTAGACCGCACCTCCCTCTCATTGCGTGCAGCGAGTGTAAATAGAAGATTGTCATGAAGTTTCGAGTGAGGAAGGAGTGTCCCAACAAAGGTCGTATCTTCTACAAGTGCCCGGATCGCAATGTGAGTTATTGGATCTCATTTGACGTACTATGGTTAATTTTTTACATTCTCTTGATGGTTTTGATTAAAGTTCTTAATTTGTTGTTCTAATTTCAGTGGGACGGCACCGGATGTAAAGGATGGTACTGGGAGGAAGGGTATGTTCAACACGTGCAAAACAATCAGACGGGTGAGGCAGTGAGCCAGCACAAGCAGCCCGCCAAGGCAGAGGAAGCAAATGATGTGCCTATTCTAGTTAGGATTGGTCACCAGATCCTTATGTTGCTGAAGTGTATTTTAGTTTTAGTCTGTTTAGTACTAGTTGGGATTGTGTACATTGTAGTGAGCTTAACATAAAGTGATTAGTTTGTGTCTGTAGGCTAGCATTTTAATTGAATATGATGACTAGTGTTGTGCACTTAAATAATTATCTTCAAGGTTTTCATACGGTATGTCATGTAATGCAGATGAGCCGACACTGAATGTACAATGCTGATCGCTGCTCCGGAGAATTCATTACGGGCGTGCATTATTTCTTGAGTGTGGCCAAGAAAAACAAGCATGATGGCTTCATGTGTTGTCCATATGCTGTATGTAAGAATTTGAAGGAGTATGCTTGCTCAAGGACTCTCCATTCACACTTGTTTAAATCGGGTTTCATGCCAAACTATATATGTTGGACCAATCATGGAGAAAACGGGGTTGTAATGGAAGAGTGCGAAGATGAAGAAGAAGGGGATGACGATATATTTGCCCAATACAGTCCCTTCGTGACTTTGCAATGGGGGAAGCCGAAGAAGACGTAGCTAAAGAAGATGAGCCTGCTGATGATCTTGGTCAGGCCATCTGTGATGCACAGAGAGAATGCGACAGTGAAAAAGAGAAGATCAAGTTCGATCGCATGCTAGAGGATCACAAGAAATTGCTTTACCCAACCTACGATGCGGGCCAGAAAAAGTTGGGTACCATGCTAGAATTGTTGCAATAGAAGGCAAAGAATGGTTTATCCGATAAGGGATTTGGGCAATTACAGCAGATCCAAAAGAGGATGCTTCCGAAGGATAGCGAATTGCCCTCCACTACATATGAAACAAAGCAGGCTGTATGTCCTTCGGGGTTAGAAATCCAGAAGATACATGCATGTCCTAATGACTGCATCCTGTACCGTGGCAAGGATTATGATAATCTAGAAGCATGCCCCGTATGTCATGCATCACGCTATAAGATCCCAAGAGATGACCCTGGTGATGCCAAGGGCGACGAAGAACGTCCCAGGAAGAAACTCCCTATGAAGGTTATGTGGTATGCTCCTATAATACCACGCTTGAAACGTTTGTTCAGAAACAGAGACCATGCAAAGTTACTGCGATGGCACAAAGAAGACCGTAAGGTAGACAATATATTAAGACACCCTGCGGATGGCTCTCAGTGGAGAGCAATTGACAGAGTATTCCCTAATTTCGCAGCTGACGCAAGAAACTTAAGGTTTGCTTTAAGTACAGATGGCATGAACCCTTTCGGGGAGCAGAGCAGCAGTCATAGCACTTGGCCTGTTACGCTATGTATCTACAATCTTCCTCCATGGTTGTGCATGAAGCGAAAGTTCATGATGATGCCTGTGCATATCCAAGGTCCAAAGCAACCCGACAATGACATCAATGTATATCTGAGGCCTCTAGTTGACGAACTTCTAATTCTGTGGAATAAACCTGGTGTACGTGTGGGGGACGAGCACAAGCAGGAACACTTTGACCTGCGAGCATTGTTGTTCGTCACAATTAATGATTGGCCTACTCTAAATAATCTTTCAGGACAGACAAACAAGAGATATAATGCTTGCACACACTATTTTAAGGACATCGACAGCATATATTTGAAAAAATGTCGAAAGGTCGTATACCTTGGCCATCACCGATTTCTTCCTGTGACACACCCGCTAAGAAAAAAAAGCAAGCATTTTAAAGGTAAGGCAGTGTTGGCGGTCCTTATGAATCACTTTTATGCCGCCAATTTAGACTAAAAAGAAGAAAGATAAACATATTCTAGCACATATTCCTTTACTACTAACAAGTTTCATTTGTACCCCTAGTATTCATATTTTGCAGGTTTAATGGTGTAACAAGTGGAAATGCACAACATCATGGAAAAAGCGCAAAAGCAAACGACGTATTCCGCAAATGCGCAAACCAAGAAAATAAGAAAGCCACCTCAAAAAGCTGAATTGAATACATCCGTAACCACGGGAGAGGCCCAGGCCCAAATAGCAACCGACCACCAGAAGGCGGTGGCCAGTGGGCCCAGCCAGGGGTGCGACCGCCCCCAGGATCGGCCGCCCCCTGGTGGGGCCTCCCGGGCCCAGTCTTCGGTGGCGGTGCTCTAGGCGGTTTCACCTCCTTCCAAGTTTAGAGACGCCAAACCGTTCTAGTTCAACTATAAATAGACGGTGCTCTTCCATTCAACACACACATCATTTTGGAGTCATCTACCTCACACCTCTCATTTGTATCTTTAGAGTAGTACTAGTAGTTTGTGAGCAAGGCAAGAGCTATCAAGGAGAGCTTGTCTCCTTGGAAGAAAATGATCATCTTGGTATGAATACAATTCGGTCTTCTTCCATGAGCAAGTTCTTATCATATTTATATGATCATGCATATGAACTAGAGCAAAGTTATGATTTTGTTATCAGCATAATATATGGACTAGAATATAGTTTATGTGTCATGTTTTTGACTTGTTCATCGTCGTTCTTCATTGTTCATCGAATTAGTATGAATAGAGGAAGAACTAGGAATGAGGTGTGTCGTGCCTTCTTGGTTGCTCTTAACCTAGCCTGTCAATCCGAAGGGTTGGGGTCCGCGGAGGTTAGGAGTTGTTTCCAAGTACGTGAGCATGGTGCTCTGGTATGCGGAGATCGGCGAATATGTCGGTATCCCACGGGCAGAGGGGTAGGTGGGCAGGTGGTGACAGCCCTGTCCATCCCTAGCACTCCCCCACGTTCGGATATTAAAGTAGGAGTTCGTAAAGTCTCTATCGGCTGGCAGACCAGCTGCGGGGATCTCCCTATCACCCCTGACTTAGTCCTGATACTAGACTTACTAATTAGATGTGTTGCTAGCAGTTCTTTGCATAATTATATTTGACCAATGCCTGCTCAGTTAGTTATATTCTTTTGTTCTTTATTTTCCCTTTTTATCCTTGAGGTTGACCCAGATGTGTGTCCACTATTTTGAAATAATGTCTTATTCCTGTTTACTCTATGCCTACCATTGCACTCAATAAGTGATCATGTTTACACCACGCTTGATGCATATTGCCCTCCTACGGGAAATTATAAATACGACACCCTTGAATACTCACGGGTTGAAATGCTACAATGATAGTTCTGTGTGCTTGCAGAGTAATCTTATTTCTTACTGAGCCATCGATTGGCGTACCTAATTACCATTACTTAAAGATTGTAATTCTTGTGCACCCCACTGCGCCGTGTCACAGTTTTGCATATCGTAAGTAATGACGGTTAGGAAGACCAATCCGGCACTTCTAACTGCTATTACCAGACTGCATGACCTAGGCCGGCGCCATTAAGGGCCAAGGGTTACCTTTTTGAAGTAATGGTGGTTGAGAATGTCAACTTACATTTCTAGTATTATTATTATGTACGGACTTATAGTCTATCTTTAGTAGTGATGCTAAGAAACGCGAACAAGCATTTCTGACGCCGTTGCCGGGGAGGGCAAAAACATCTAAACTGGCATAAACATCGATTGCATAATAAAGCATTGGTAGACGTAGTTTAAACAGGCTAACTTCGCTGTTTTTTTCTCTTTTTATTGGAATGAAAATAGGATAGTGTATGAGCGGTTTTGCTCTGCCGAACAATTTCACCAGTAATCCGGAAGCACTTCTAAGGAAGCAAAGGTCTCGTACCGCTTCTTCCTCTGCTACCCCGTTGGCAGACGAACCGGTCACTCTCGCACCATCCGCCACTACCGCTATGGCCAAGACACTCCGTGACTGCTCCACTCCCGTTGTTGCCAACGTGCCCGTTGGGCCCGCTGTCAATGTTGGAGATGGAAATTTCGAGATCCGTACGGGCCTTATCTCGATGGTGCAGGCGAGCCAGTTCTGTGGCTTGCCAAGTGAGGACGCAAATGCTCACCTAAAACACTTCCTTGAGCTGTGCGACACCATTGTCATTAAGAACGTCGCACAGGACAGTATCAGGCTTCGTTTGTTTCCTTTCTCCCTCACGGGGAAAGCGAAGCAATGGTTCTACCAAAACAAGGAAGCTGTTAACACGTGGGACAAATGTTCCACGACGTTCCTCGTCAAGTTCTTCCCCATGAGCAAGACCAGCGCTCTAAGGGCAAAGATTTCATACTTCCAGCAATCTTCGCTAGAGTCCAACCCCGAAGCTTGGGAAAGGCTTCAGGAATACATCTGAGCCTGTCCTCATCATGGAATGGAAGATTGGCTCGTGCTCCAAAACTTCTATGAAGGCCTCACGGCCATGTCAAAAGGGCACGTAGATGCCGCAACTGGAGGTGCATTCCTCTCCCTTACCATAGCGGATGCAACTGCACTTATTGAGAAGATGGTGGTCAACCAAAGTTGGGGAGAAAAAAGAAAAACACAAAAAGGCACGCATACCGTGAAGGAGACGGACTTGCTTGCCGCAAAAATAAACTTGCTTATTCAGAAGCTGGACGATCGTGCCACCAACCCTATCATGAGTACTGTCCAGGCCATGGACTCACACATGACATGTGAAGTCTGTGGGAACGTTGGCCACTCGGGGAACAACTGCCCCGAAACCCAAGAAGAAGCTTCATACGTCAATAATGGGTTTCGCCAACCTCAGCAAGGTAATAACGGGTGGAACAACCAACACCGCCTGCAAGGTAATAATTTCAATTCAAATTACAATTCAAACCAACCTTCCTTAAAAGACCTCGTGCTAGAACAAGCTAAGATCAATGAGAATCTGAGCAAAAAACTGTCTTTCAACAATAAAATGTTTGAAAATATAAATGCAAAGCTTGAAACTCTGTGTTCTTCTGTTCAAAATCAAGCAAGTTTCAACAAAATGATAGAAACCCAAATAGCTCAAATACCTGTTTCTATCTCTGTCAACAATACGGGAAAATCCCGGGGCAACCCGAGGCTTCTCCTGAGTTTGTTCATGCAGCTGCAGAGCAATAAAGGAAGAAGAGTCTTGCCAACGGACTGTAAACGTTGAGCCCTTGCCGAAGGTCATCGGCAGTTATCTAAAAATAAATAAATATAAAGAAATAAATAAATATCTGAAGGAGCCCACACCATCTTTCAAGCTTGGGTGAGGTGTCCCCAATCAGGTATTGTATCTTATCCTTCTAAATATATATATATATACATATTTATATAATAAATAGATATATTTCATAAAATTATTTCTTTGCATTCAAAAAGAGTCTTCCTCTTTCTAGATTTATAAAACTCCATTTTAGTCCAAAATAAACTTTTCTCCAAAAAATTATAGAAATCATTTTCTGAAAGTTTGACTTTTGTATTGACCAAATCTTATTTTTAATTAATTTTTTTGAAAAATAAAAAGTTTCGAATAAATTTGTGGAAAATAAAAATCTGGGGCAAAATTCCGAATGGGAGACATTCGTAACCGGCTACATCTTGGGGGTAGCCGTTAGAGGGAGCTGCAAAAAGGCGGGACAGAACCGGCCCAACCAAAGGACCGGCCAGTCCTAGGGGCGACCGCCCCCTGCCCAACGGCTCTGTGGCGTGGCCTTTTGCCAACGGCTATTAGCTGTTGCAACCAACACTCCCCCGCCTACGATCAAGCCTATAAATATCAGAGAGTTCGGGTGGAGCTCCTCACCCCTCTCACACACACATTCTACACTCCCTCCATCACTCCTTTGCTCCATTACTCTCCAACTTCTTTCCACAAAGATCAAGTGCAAGAAAATTCCTGCAAAAACCTCTTCCACAAAACAAGTTCTCGTGCTAAGCTCACTCACCATGAGTGGGATCGGAGGTCGGATTTCCGGCATGTTCCGAAAAGGCCGTCGCTCTCGTGGGGAGTCTAGCCAAGCCCCCCCCCCCCCCCGCAAGTGAGGAGAGCCCACTGCATGAAGAAGAGGAGGCACCAAGAGGCCACGCCATCGACGAGGCCGACTCCCCCTTCATCGACTTGGAGAGCGAGCGGGAGATGCAAGCATACAACCTCCTCAAGGAACGCGAGTTCCTGCATACACCAGCCTTCGACCTACACTTTCTCCAGCAGACAGGTATGGATGTCGAATTTAATACCATTTTCAAAAATGTTGGATGGAGCCGAGTTGCCCCTGTGCACGAACTTGGATCTCGTCTTTTGACCATCCAAGTCTTGGGCACTCTTCAAATTGTTGATTATGGTATTACTTTCCGCTGCTTTGGGAAGGAGCATAGTCTTTATTGGAAGGATTTTGCTAACCACTTAGGCTTTCATGAGCGATGCTCTGTTGACTTGGGTTTTTCTCTCTCGGGTTATCATCGTCATACCGGACAAAATATGACTGGAAAATTCCAACCTAATATCAACAACATCCATCATCCTACTTTGAGGTTTATGCTTAAGTGGATTGCTAATTCTTTCTTTCCTAGAGAGGACACGCATCATGCTTATGATATTGAGTTGAAGTTGCTTTATGCCGTGGTTAAAAAGATTAAAGTCGCTCCTGTCTATGATATTGTTAAGCACTGGTTGAATTCTTTCAAAACTTCTACACCTATCATGTGCACTTCACTCATCACTCGTCTTGCCACTAGTATTGATCCTCGTGGTGCTAATACTATTATTTATCTCTCCACTCCTCGTATTATGCTCAATGAGTTCTATTTCGTACAAACCCGCACTCTAAAACGTGACGAATCGGGACAGAATTTGGTATTTTATTTTCCGGGATATATAAACGAGATACCGTTACCTAACCCGGATCTCACTTTATATAAATCCCCATCTCTCACCTTTGACCTTGTTGAGAAGGAAGAAGCAAGTATGCACCATCCGTACAGCCTACACCACCGGCCATGCCCACCATGACACCAGGGATGGGATGGTCCCCTGTCATGTCTACACCCGGGTTCACCCTTGGGTATGGATATGGTATGGGACACATTCCTCACCCTCACGGGGCTGGAGGGTCAGGGTGGCAGCACTCACACAAGGCAGGAGGATCAAGGCAGCACGAGCATGTGCACTCCACAGATTCTGAAGGCATGTCACCTCCACTTCACCCACAGCCGGTCACATTAGAGATTCTCAACACACGCATGGGAGGACTAGAGCTGCAGAACAGGCAGATCCAAGATATGCTCAACGGTCACATCCAGACTACCACTTAATGGCATGAGCAGTACCAGCAGCACTTTGTGGACCTCGAAGATGCAAACCGGCGGCGGCACGAGGCACAGATGGCCTACCTTCGGTCTATGGGACAGTTCCCGGGACCTAGGCCTTGAACTAGCTTGGGGGAGGAAACCCCACAGAGGTAACATGTATCTTTAAATTTCTTGCACTTTATTTCTCGCATTTTTAAATTCTGCAATTTTATTTCCTTATCAAAAAATAAATAAATAAATAAAATAAAATATTCCACTCCGATATGTGCTAATATATGTTAGTTTCTCTTCTGTTGAAATGATGAATAGTTGCTCTGTCTATAATTCGTTTGTGCCTAAGTTATAACTTAGTATTCCTCAAGATTTAAGTTTGTTGGCTACAACTGTCTCATTCTGAGAACTTAAAATCTTGTGGGTTGCAATTGCAAGATCCTTTTCTAAGTTGTTACAAGATATGAGATGGTACAAATAGATTTTGCTATGACTTTGTTCTTGAGAAACTTGGCATCCGGAGTTTTCTTTTCAAAAATTCAAAAATCAAAAGTTCCCCAATGATTATGTAATACCTACCAAGGCCATATGACATGCTCTACTTTTGCAAAACTTTAGTCATATGCTGCTTGCGGAACTTTGAGTCGAGTCAAAAAGCTGAGACCTAGTGAGATTATAGTCATGCACCCATGATTGAGATTCACGTACACCCACCAAATAAAGCCGACTCTTACCCTGAGAGTTGCGCACAACATGCACCCTTCCATCCACAAAAAAAATACGCCAACTCTTACCCTGAGAGTTGCGCCCTCTGTTTTTACCAAATAAAAATGACCGACCCTCACTATGAGAGTCGCGCTTTCTTCATACAAAATTTTCACTCCTTGCATTCACCATCATGACATCTCTCCATCCATAAGTTTCCATACGTCAATAAGAAGATATGGGCTATGTAAAAAAAAGGACAAGAAGAAAAGAAAAAAAGAAAGCCAAAGGGCATGAGAAAACAAACGGGAAAGAAAATCCAAATACCCGTTCAAAAAAAAGAGGATGATCTTTCTATAGCCCATATCTCTCCAAAAAACTTTGTTCCATCCAATAAAAGAGAGTCATGATGCATGAAGTTCCAAAAAAAATAGAGATAGGTTTCCACCACACTTATATTCCACACACTTGCACATCTCAATCAAAGTGTATGACTTGTATCTCCTTATGGTCCGGTCTTTGACTCAACAATACAGGTGATGTAAGTATGCCCACATACCTACCTAAAAACTCCACTCTCAGCCTTAGTGGTAGGATTTAAAGGCAACACTACAATGCCTTTGGTGAGGTAATCATACACATTGAGCGATTAAGAGAATCATTTGAGGAACTTGTTTTATTTTACAAAAATTCATAAAAACCTCCGGATAAAAGGTCTATCAAAGAATGAATGATTGGTGAATTTGTTATAACCATTCTGTCTTGCAACCGCTCAAGAAATTAGAGAAACTACAGGCCCCATGATAAATCAAGGTAAAGAGTGGATAGAATGCCAAACTATTTAAATTACGAATGAATACTTTGTTATTGGCATGGCACTTATGAATTATATCAGCATCGTAGCAACTCCTAATCAACAACCAGACTTAGCTAATTGCTCAGGACGAGCAAAGGTTATGCTTGGGGGTCTTGTTGGCGGTCCTTATGGATCACTTTTATGCCGCCAATTTAGACTAAAGAGAAGAAAGACAAATATATTCTAGCACATATGCCTTTACTACTAACAAGTTTCACTTGTACCCCTAGTATTCATGTTTTGCAGGTTTAATGGTGTAACAAGTGGAAATGCACAACATCATGGAAAAAGCGCAAAAGCAAACGACGTATTCCGCAAATGCGCAAACCAAGAAAATAAGAAAGCCCACCTTAAAAAGCTGAATTGGATCCATCCGTAACCACGGGAGAGGCCCAGGCCCAGATAGCAACCGACCACCAGAAGGCGGTGGCCAGCAGGCCCAGCCAGGGTGCGACCGCCCCCAGGACCGGCCGCCCCCTGGTGGGGTCTCCCGGGCCCAGTCTTCGGTGGCGGTGCTCTAGGCGGTTTCCCAAGGGCGGTTTCACCTCCTTCTAAGTTTAGAGACGTCAAACCATCCTAGTTCAACTATAAATAGATGGTGCTCTTTCATTCAACACACACATCATTTTGGAGTCATCTACCTCACATCTCTCATTTGTATCTTTAGAGTAGTACTAGTAGTTTGTGAGCAAGGCAAGAGCTATCAAGGAGAGCTTGTCTCCTTGAAAGAAAAGGATCATCTTGGTATGAATACAATTCGGTCTTCTTCCATGAGCAAGTTCTTATCATATTTATATGATCATGCATATGAACTAGAGTAAAGTTATGATCTTGTTATGAGCATAATATATGGACTAGAATATAGTTTATGTGTCATGTTCTTGACTTGTTCATCGTCGTTCTTCATTGTTCATCGAATTAGTATGAATAGAGGAAGAACTAGGAATGAGGTGATGGTTCGTCGTGCCTTCTTGGTTGCTCTTAACCTAGCCTGTCAATCCGAAGGGTTGGGGTCCGTGGAGGTTTGGAGTTGTTTCCAAGTATGTGAACATGGTGCTCAGGTATGCGGAGATCGGCGAATATGTCGGTATTCCATGGGCAGAGGGGTAGGTGGGCAGGTGGTGACAGCCCTGTCCATTCCTAGCACTCCCCCACGTTCAGATATTGAAGTAGGAGTTCGTAAAGTCTCTATCAGCTGGCAGACTAGCTGTGGGGATCTCCCTATCACCTCAGACTTAGTCCTGATACTATACTTACTAATTAGATGTGTTGATAGCAGTTCTTTGCATAATTATATATGACCAATGCCTGCTCAGTTAGTTATATTTTTTTGTTCTTTATTTTCCCTTTTTATCCTTGAGGTTGACCTAGATGTGTGTCCACCATTTTGAAATAATGTCTTATTCCTGTTTACTTTATGCCCACCATTGCACTCAATAAGTGATCATGTTTACACCACGCTTGATGCATATTGCCCTCCTACGGGAAATTATAAATATGACACCCTTGAATACTCATGGGTTGAAATGCTACAATGACTGTGCGCTTGCAGAGTAATCTTATTTCTTACTGAGCTATTGATTGGCGTACCTAAGTACCATTACTTAAGGATTGTAATTCTTGTGCACCCCACGGCGCCGTGTCATAGTTTTGCGTATCGTAAGTAATGACGGTTAGGAAGGCCAATCTGGCACTTCTAACTGCTATTACCAGACTGCATTACCTAGGCCAGCGCCATTAAGGGCCAAGGGTTACCTTTCTGAAGTAATGGTGGTTAGGAATGTCAACTTACGTTTCTAGTATTATTATTAAGGACGGACTTATAGTCTATCTTTAGTAGTGATGCTAAGAAACGCCAACAGGCAGACAGTCGAACCAAGCCTCGCAACCGAACTAGAGAGGATGTACTCAATATGGTCAAGGATGTGAAAGTAGTCTTTGGAAAGGGACCTGGCAGTGAACTTGTTCCGAAGGATGCTTCCGGGCGCGCACCCATGTGGAAGAAGATGTCCATATTTTGGAAGCTTCCATATTGGCAACTCCTTGAGGTCCGCAGTTCGATCGACGTCATGCACCTCACGAAGAATCTTTGTGTAAACCTACTTGGCTTCATGGGTGTGTACGGGAAGTCAAAGGACACAATTGAAGCATGACAAGACCTGCAGTGTTTGAAAGAACGAGATAACCTGCATCCAGAGAAGACAAATGATGGACGCCGTTACTTAAGACCCGCTCGCTACACTCTTAGCAAAGAAGAGAAGGAAAGCATGTTCGAATGTCTAGATAGCATCAAGGTCCCATTTGGATTCTCCTCGAATATAAAGGGTATAATCAACGTGGCAGAGAAGAAATTTCTAAACTTGAAGTCCCATGACTGCCACGTGCTTATGACACAATTGCTTCCAATTGCTTTGAGAGGAATTCCACCTCCAAATGTATGTTTAGCCACCGTGAAGCTATGTGCATTCCTTAATGCAATTTCTTAGAAGGCAATCAATCCACTGGATCTAGCAAAGCTACAGAATGATGTGGTTTCCAATGCCAAGGTTTCCAACGCCTCAGGAACCCCCGCCACCCCCAAGGAGGTCTCCGATGCCTCAGGCACCCCCACCACCCCCAAGGAGGTCCCCGACGCCGCCTCAGGCACCCCCGCCACCCCTAAGGAGGTCTCCGACGCCTCCACCCCCTCCGCCAAAGCCGGCTCCGCCCCCTCCAATGTCCAAAACAATATCCACTAAGAGGATGCAAACGAAGTCCTCGTCCCCACCGAAGAAGAAGAAGGCAAAAACTTCCAGCAATCCTATCCCTCAGAAATTGCCTTCTGCCATGACTGAAGAGCAAAAAAGTGCAGAGGCAAACAAAGATGTGGCTAATTTCTTTAAGAAATTGAAACAACAACAAGCATTGAAGGCAAACCCGCCCAAGCCGTACTTTTACGTACATCCAAATGCACTGAGGCAAAAGGTGGAAGACCGTTAGAGAATGTTGTGTGAAGGTCGTAAGCCCTCACCACTATCAGACTATGACCGGACTCTCATCAAAACTATTGAGAAGTCGAAGAAGAAGAAGACAGCAGGGAAAGATGTTCCATAACTTGGAAAAAAGTCAAAGGAGATTGAACCCCTAGTTGTAAGTGATCAATATGGTTCAAACGCATCGTACATGGAGACCGTACCTCCAAATGTCGATTTGGATGGATTTGGTGACTTCATCCTATCTGCCGGTCTCAACTTTCAGCAAATCTTCCAAGGTGGACACATCGACCGTGCGCAAGCTGTTGATACCTGGAGGAAATATGAATATGGCAAGGCACTCTACAACCCTACGAAGTACTCAGAACTGGGCACACAAATGTACTTGTTGAACAAGTGGTACCTAGAGGCGTGTGCCAGGAAAGAGAATTTTATAGCAGTCAAAATTCGCAACGAGCACTTCTTCCGTGGTGATGATACCATGTACATTGAATTCAGTGAACTACACCAGCTATGCCACCAGGACTCGCTCGATAAGTCAATCTTGAGCTGCTATTGTCTGTAAGTCGTTATAACACCGGGCCTGTTATTGTTTATATAATTATATATCCTAGCTCACACCACATATATGTTCTTAAATATATATTTTCAGATATGAGATGGGGGTCATGAAAAAAAGTAAGGACGATACCATTGGTTTCATTGATCCGTATATCGTATTCAAAGACCCAGTTACTCCTGATTGGGAAGTTCAAGCGGAGGTGAATCTCAAGACGATGATAGAGAAACAAAGCAAGAAGACAACGATTCTCTTCCCATATGGCTACGAGTGAGTGTTATTAATTATAATGTCATTTTTTTATATGTCCCCCGTATAGTTTATTGAGTTATGATTATTATATTCTTCCTGTGTAGCAATCACTGGATCTTGATGGTCATCAAGCTATTCACCAGTCAGTTATTTATCTTTGACTCGATGAAAAAGGAGCTGGGACGATACCAACCAATGATCGATATGATCCAACGGTAATATAGCTAATTTCGCTCTTACACAACTCACTATATGCATAAACATCGTCCCGAGTGCAAAGCGCCGCTACAAATAGTCACACCCCCAGTAAGTATAGCACTTTGCTATATGTAGTGTCCAACATCTTCATTTGCCATAGTTCAAATCACTGGATGACGAAAGGATTCTTTTCTCGTATAGTGGTGTCTGCAGCAAGAGCCGGGAAACAACCTATGTGGATACTACGTGTGCGAGTTCATTAGGGTGCACTCTAACAGAACTCCTGAAGAAAGGATCAAAGTAAGTTGGAAAATATATTTAAGGATCAAAATAAGTTGGAAAATATATTTGGGTGTATAATTAATCATATATATACATACTAATATTTTTTCTCTCAATTTGAAGACTAATTGGTTGAGACAGAGGACCCTACAACAACACAATGTCAAAACCATCCAAGAGACAATAGCAGGCTTTCTTAATGAAAAAGTCTTGAATCCCGATGGAGAGCACTACTGCGGCGGGTATTAATTTTCTCGGCTTGTAATTCTAGGTTAAGGACACGGACAAACACGTGTGTATATTTTATGTACAATATGTGTATATTCAATCATTAATGTGATATATGTAGTTTCCTAACTATACTTGATTTAATTATTTATATATGTTTGATACTCGTACGTATCTAACATTAGCGTAGAATGCGTATTCAAATACCTATATTAAAGCCTAAACCCTAAATATGAATTAGTAAGCTGAAATGAGCCAAAAAAGAAAAATGACCTTTACTCCCGGTTCTTAATACGAACCGGGACTAAAGGTTCCCGCCAGCGTGGCTAGGCTAGAGGGACCTTTACTCCCGGTCCATGTTACAAACCGCGGGAGTAAAGGCCCCTTTACTCCCGGTTCCTGAGCCGGGAGTAAAGGGGGGCCTTTACTCCCGGAAACGTACTCCTAGCTGGGAAACCGGGAGCAAAGCATCTTTCTAACCGGGAGTACAACCTGACCATGTACTAGTGAACCAGGATTCAAATCTTGATTATCGCACTTTTTTTTATTTATTTCAGCATTTAACGGTATTATGTTTTTAGTGGTAGGCGATGTTCCCATCGACAGCGAGGCGCCTGTAGTGCTTCGCAACAAAAAAAACAAAGCTGTGTCATGGGCTCATGGCGTGGTAGTCATCGTTCTCCAGTTTGGGTAGGGGCAACACCGCTAGTGCATGCTGAGCTTATTAAGTACTCCGATCCATTCATGCATGCAAACGAGCAAAAAGCCAAAAATTTACTATTTCAAAAAACAACAGAATAATATAATTCATGATGTCGTATTTGTGTTATAAATTTATTAGCATAAGAACCACTTGCACGAGTTAATTTTACGAGGACAATGATCGATCGGACACTGAAATGTAAGAAACCAGGTCACATATATTTATCCTATACATTTTTGGGGCTGTGAAATTCATCGACAAATTTAAAGGAAAAACAAGAAGTATCTAGAAAATACACTAAGATGAGAGAATAGTTGAAGAAACGAAGGAGGAGAGATGTAGGTGGAAACTTTGGGGAAAATTTTGCCTTGATGTTGTTAGGTTTATTTTATGTACGTGTATGCACAATACACAATAGATTCCTGAAGCGATTGAAGATACAAATACAAATGAGATTCATGACATGGGACAATCGTCAGAGATTACATAGGGTTAGAAGAAATGAAAGAAGAGAGATCATCTAGGTATATAGCTGCATCTCTCTCTCTCTCTCTCTCTCTCTCTCTCTCTCTCTCTCTCTCTGCACCAGCAAGTTGTGCATGCACACGAAGCTCAACCTTGTTGAGATCGACGTCCACCATGGGCGGCCGATGTCCAGAGAATCAGTACTCGATTAAGGAGAGGAGCGGGGAGAAAGAGACTCACTGGGGAGATCCCACGGCTCAACCTTGTTGAGATCGACGTCCACCATGGGCGGCCGATGTCCAGAGAAGCCGATCCTGCCAAAGACCTTCGGTGCTAGATATTCACGAATGAGTTCATCATCCCTTGGGTGGAACCGGAACCCTGGGGGCAACTCCGCCTCCACCATGCACACGAAGCTCATGGACATCTCTCCCTCTCTCTCGCTGGTCGCTCCTAGCTATCTCTCGCTGTGCATTTAGAAGGGAAAAAAAATGAGAACCTCACTTTTAAGGACCCAAACCAGTAAAGGGCTATGTAGTTATACGCTTGTGTCATGTGGGTTTGTGTGACTACCTGCGAAGGCAGGTTTATATATACGGTGTGTGGTTTAGGTGGTGACGAGCGAGATTGCGTTCTCTTCTCTTTTCTATCAGCAGAGTCTACAACAAGTAGAATTAGATCTAGGCTCTGTTTGGATCCTTAGAATTGACTTCATTTTAAATTTAGACACAAATTAATTAAACTAATGTTGATGTATATGAATTATATTTATATTTTATTGTTGGCTATATGAGAGATACTTATGTTTTGCATTTGTATCTAGGAGAGTGGGTTGAAGAGCATGCTATAAGTAGCAAAATAAAAACATAGTATGATGATCTATCGAATCAAATTCCATATCTCATTCTATAAATTTGAGATAGACATATATGTAAACTTTGGAAAGTGGAGGAATGTCACATCATGCCAAATAGTCTAGTTTATTTAAGTACATTTCAATTCCTCCAAACAAAAAGATCCAACCGACCAATTGATTAATTTCACATGGTCACTAGTTTGGATGCTTGGATCACTGTTGGGTCTAAACTTGGTATATCACCACTAGAATCCGATTAGACAAAGAGGTAATCGGAAGTGATGGGCTTCGCTATCACTGCCGGCTAAGTGACAGAATGATATATTAGAGCTGAGTCTATTCATGACACTGTAGTGATATCACGCGAGGGTCACTCCGAGTCTAGCCTCTACCTGTCAGTTATAGTTGTTGGACTAGTAGGATCGACTAGCAGTAGATCAGGCAAAGAAAAACTTTCTATTTGATACATGTACCATCGAATCGAGTTGGGCTCGGCGAAGATCTAGTCCACCAAGATTTCGGTGGTGTTGTGAACGTGATCCCATGGTGGTGAAGTCGTCCCGACGGTGGAGCCATCCAGTTCACTTGTCCAGTTTTTTGCTTCATTTCAGACATAGAACAGTGTTTTTCTCTCATAACAAATCAGCATCAGACGAAGTCAGCGCTTCTCTGCAGACAAACGAACAGGGTCAAGTGGAGCTTCCCATCTCCTTTTCTGAATCAGGTCATCTCTTCATGCTTCTATCTTAACCACCTTGCGTAGAGATGGGGGATACCAGACCATGAGAGGTTTCATTCTTGGCTGAACAACTTGTAACCTATGTTTATTTCCTGGTAGTTTTTCTTTTTAGCTTTTAGTGGCAGGTAGTTTAGTTTTAGTCTGTCTTTCTGTTAGCCTTATAGTTTATCTTAGTTTTTAGTTAGTTTTTTCTCTTTCTCTCTTGTTTTCTTCTTCTTTCTTTGTGTGAGTATTGGGGTGCGGCCACTCTCTTGTTGGCTCTTGTGTTCCCTGTTCTTGTTTCTTCTTAAGTTTTCCTTTGGTGCTGGGTTTCTTCCCCACGGTCTTTGTTCAAGAAAAATAACACTGATTGCAATCTATTGATTCTTTTGGCGTAAATCCTTCGTTGTAAGTCACGTTTTTATATCTTTACACATTCCCTTTGGAGTTACACTAGGTAGCATGCCCGTGCGTTGCTACGGGACAATCAAATCTTTATACTAAAAATACACGGATCGCACGATAAGATAACAATACTGTAAAATTAAATACCGATGTTACAACCTTTGCCGCTTTTGTAAGTGACACTAATTAGTTACAGTTAAAAGCCATTACAAGTGATACTAATTAGTTACAGTACCAAATGTATACATCATCGATACATTACTGTACTGAAGAAGTCTGATGCTCTGTTCGGCAAGCCTTGAAATGCTTAGCATGTAGTAGCTATCACCTTTCATGATGAGCACCCAAATCTAGACCCACAAATGCTGATCGGTGAACTCGTTGAAGTACCTGAGAGCTAATGTGAGCATTTGCTTCAAGAAATAACAAATATAAGAGTTCATAGAATAAATAACAACCAGAGAAGTATTGACCTGGCATTTACCACTGATAGGTCCGTGTTTCTTTATTATTACCAATTTTTTTACGTGTATGGGAGAAAATGTTAGATACCAACAATTGTAGAAGAATTATACTTGGTGCCAGTTAAACAAATGCCATAGTTTCAATAGTAAGTGGTTGACATGGCACGTCACAAATGGGGAATGCAAATGACTTACATATCTATACTACCAGTCCTTATCCAATCAAGCAAACATAAACATGCGATGGAAATATCATCATCACTATTTTTTTATCATCACAATTGTTATGGAGCAATTAATTCGAATATAAAAATACCTAGCACATGACCAGACATTTTGAGTTAACTAAGCATTGTTTCTATAATTTGGGAGTCTCCTATTTGCTACAGCATGCAGCCCAACAGGTAATGGTGAAAGGGTGAAGAATCTGGATATTGCTACAGGTCTTGCAACTATCAAAAGTAGCTCTGTAGTCAATGAAGTCAGTCGCGGTAGCATGCTCGCCCTTTTGTTAACTACATAAACTGGGAAGTACAAGTAAAAGGGAAAAAATCCACATCAAATGAGAAGTTGGCGCTACTTGCCTGTTGCTGGACGACAAACAAAGAAAAAGCACGAGACAAAGGATTTTGAAAAAACTTCATAGTGTATCCATTTCCTACAATGAAGAATTCACATCATGCCACAAGAAAAAGCAGTTAGATCTTCAAAGTTCAAGAAGTGCACGATCCAGTCTGGGCTACGGCCACGCAGATGGAATAGCAGCGGCTGGCAAGAGGGGTGGCGGGGAGAGGATTTGGAATCCGACTCACCTGGATCACAAGTGTGACGGGCGAGGGCTAATGCCTTTATCATAGGGCTGGCACTTCAGTTTGTTTTTCCATACAATCAAACTTTTAACCCGCAACACCATACTAGCTACCTACATGTGTCTGGATTATACATACATCTAATTCAAAACATAGTGAAAGGCAGATGAGAAAAATAGCAGGACAGAATCTATAAATCATCAGGATCGTACAGAAAAATTGTCTGGCTTATGTCCACACCTACTTGAGTAAAAGCTGAGTTTCTTTTCTGATTTTTTGCTTAGTTTTGAGCTCGTGCTTCTTGCATTTTCAACAAGAGAAAATTTTCATAAAAAAGTAATATTTTCACAAGGTCTAATATTGTATAGCATATAGAATGGCTTCAATGATCCTATTATGCATGGATCAACATTTTCTGAATTTTGACTTAGTTATTGTTTCCTATTTCATTTCACCCAATAGTTTGGCCAACCCACTCTGTGGAGCACATGACAAATATCCAGTTTAGTAGCGTTCGTGACCATGTTCATCACTTGATGAGCTGCTTGACCAGTTGCCTAACCTTGGCAGCAGACTGCGTGCACAAACCATTCACTTGTCGCTCAATCTCAGTCTCCTGCACGAACATGAAAATCAGCTTGAAAAATTTACCCTTCCCATGGCAGTTTCTACTCCTCATCTCAAACAAACAAGCAACCCAATTGGTCCACCCATTGTGTAAGCCAAATAACAAAACCGAAATAACAGAATGGGAAACAATACCTGACTTGTAGCGCTTGTAGGTGATGTCCATGTCTGCCAGGTTCTGCAGCAAGCTCACCAGCTCGTCCTGGGGCTGTGTCGTTCTCGTTTGCTGTCAACAGTTCACGGACTTGCTCCCATTGAAATGCATCAAAGGTTAGCACAGCAGCTCCATCATCAGACCTGCTACCCCTTTCCCAAACAGAGCCCCCTAAAAATAGAGGAAGGAAGATAGGGTGTAGAAACAAAATAAGACTACCTGCGTAAACTACCCAGGTGGCTCTTAGTTTTTCTTACTTTGTCCAGTAGTTTAGCTGCCGGTTTGCTGATTAATGTTCTATTATTATAACCAAAAACATATATACAATGACTATTACTAAACATATATACATTAGCCAAGAACTAAAAGCCTGACACACAAAGAACAATGAGGCCACGACTAAATCGACCATGATAAACTAACCAACGCATGATACATGGGCTCCTAATTTATATCTCATATTTATCTGGATAAAAGAAAAATCTACAAATATAGGAATGCATACATGGGAATTAAGAAGGAAAGTACATAAGGATAATTATATAATCCACAATTACAATTACTGCTTTAGTCATGTTTGACTGGCCGTGAATATTCAGAGGCTAAGAACATCTCCATCGTTCAGTTTGGCAAAGGACATTGATTTTAGAAATTCATGACGAACTTACCTTGAGATTGAAGATGCAAGAATCGGAGAACTGAGAAAGAAGAGAAACTGGCAGTTCGCATGGTGGTGTTCCAGCCCGCACTGCCGCACACAAGATTAGTGGCAACACCTGCCCACCCTTCTAGCGATGGCGCACACGCGCAAGTGCCAATGGGTATGCCCTGGTGGCCTCAGCCGGCCTGAATCGCCACAGCGACGGCCTGAGTGGTGGCCAGAGACGGTGATGGAGGGGCCGCGCAAGCTCGGCGGCGGCTGGCTGCAGCTGCCCCGGCCTTGGTCCGGCCAACAACGGCCCGCGATGGCCTGGCCACGGCAGCCGAGGGAATCGAGGAGTTGCGATCCGCGCTGCTTCTCACCATCTGCGTCCGTGACCCGGGAGCTGCGGCCGCCAGAGGCCTCCCGCAGCGGTACGCACGGTGGCGGGTTGCACGCGGCGGCGGCGCGAGCCGCGACGCGAAGAGGGAGAGGGGCCACCATTCGTTTCAACTGGAGGCGGCAGCCTTGCATCAACAGCGGGGTGCACGCGGGGGCAAAGGAAGGCGGCGTAGCGCGGCGGCAGAGGGAGGCAGCGCGGCCTTAGAGGAATCGCACCATTTGTTTCCTTCCGTTTGTCGCAGGAGGCAGGGATGCGGGTTCGCACGACGATGGCACAAGTCTACTCTTTAGTCTTAAGTGTCCCTACGTTGCAACGGGGTATCTGTTACACCAGGAGCGCATTAGGGAGTAGATTGCCCGAGCTGCAGCCCCCTGGCAGCCTTCATTTTCATGTAAATTAAAGTATTGTAAATTAGGCTTTAAATCACCATTATTTGCTTAACTTCAGTCCTAATCTTCACTATTTAGCCCCCTGAGGAGCTCATCCTAGATCTGCCCATGTGTTACACGGTCGTCGAATCAAATATGCAACGACTTAGCTCAATGCTGGAGTGTCGTAGCTCCACAGATAAAGAAGTTGAAATCTTTTTTATTTTTATTTCAAGCAGGATTTCTATTCAAACTAATCAAACGAAAGAAGCCTAGTATGACACAAGGAGTTTATTTAGATTAGGGTTCGTATTCAAGTTATCAGTATCTCTAACAGTTTGGCCGAATTTGTTTCCCAAATATATATAGTATTTTGCCAACTCTCTAAGAGTTTAGTATACTTGACTTTGCAAATATTAAATCAGTGGATCCATACTTTTTTTTTTATTAGATCGGTAACAGTAACTATCTCCTGATCGTAGCCGCCGCTCGTGATCGTTCACCCGCTGGTGATCGCAGCTAACGCGTGGCCATCTGTTGCCGCCGCTCGTGATTGTTCAGCCACTGCTTGTGAACGTCTTCAGGTGATTTGCTGGCCCTTCCCAAATCGGCGGCAAGCAGCCAGGGTATGCTAGGTCTCGGCACCACGCTCTGCGTCCAGTGGACGAGATCGATCTCCTGCCGAAGTCGTGCACCTTGGGCTTGTCCTCCGCAAACGGCGTGTGCTGCAACATGTACCGTTTGCTCCAGCGTGGCGCTGACATGTCATGATCCGTGTCCTCCATGAACCATAACTCTGTTGACTGGTCCTCGACGTTGCAGTAGACTAACACCAAGCTGTCGCCCACCCTGGCCAGTTGAAACCGTTTCATCAACGAATCAACACAGTGGCACCCAATAGGACGACGTCGATACGGCTGGGTTTCTGTGCTAGCCAAATGGCTACTGGTCAGGGGCCATAGCTTCGAGGGTTGCCGGTTTCCACTCTTCCGTCTCGAGGTCGAACACCGCTATTCTGTCCGCCTCCAGGTGCATGTTGAGCTCTGATTCAGGAAGTAGGCGAGCCCGGTGACAACCGCCACGTTCTAGGAGCTGGACCTGGGCTCGATACGGAGGGTGACCGGAGAGCGGAGACGTTCGCCGTCTCCACCTTCCGGCATATCCAACACTACTGCCCAGTGTCACAACCTCGGGAACGTCTGCCGCCACCGCTTCGTTAGACAATCTGCTTGGAGACGGAGCACCTTGTGCTCTCCGGTGGTCGGGACGTGCCCAAGCAGGCAATAGGGTGTCGTCGAGTTGACCTTCTTCCGGCGCTCAATGGACACATCCGCGACGGCGCCGGTGACCATGTCGACCACGCAGGTCTGGCCCAGCCATGCGAGGCGCAGAGCAGGTCGCCCTGGACGCTCAGGGGGCCGATGGGTCGTTGATCTGCATCTGCTTGATGACGTTGCTGTGCAGGTCCACGGTGCGGACCTCAGCTGCCTCGTCGTCCGTCGTGGTGGCTGACGACGACAACGTGCGGTGCCGGGTGGCGCGCCATGGCGGGCGTTGGAGCAGCTGTGGTGCCGAGTTCTTCGATCGTTGTTGTTGGAAAGAAAAATACCTAGATTGATTTCCTGGTGGTACAGATGCAGGTTACGTTTAGGGGCCGGGACTATTTAAGTTGGTTTGATCCAGTACATGGCCGATACGAATTAGTTTTATTTTTAGAAAAGGGTCCGGCTCGATTACGTAGAGATCCTGTGCGTCGGGATCGGAAGAACTTGTGTCCGTCACGTATTTTTCCCTGTTTCCTTTCCCTGTTCGGGTGTTAATGCTCAGTTATGTTTTCCTTTTCCATTACCCACGAGAGCGCGTTGTTCACGGTGGGGAACGGACGGACGAAAAAACGGACTAGAAGAAAGAAATCTTCTCGTTTTATTAGTAAGTATAGATTAGTTGTAGAGATTTTGTCTTGTAGACTCCTTACAACCTATTGTTTTTGTTTCATTAGGAATTTCTTTTGAGCCCCAAACATCGTTCCGTCAATTTCACTTCATCTCAGGCGAGTCATCGTTTCTCATGATTTCTTCAATGAGGTGGGATTACCCTCTATTTGAATTTCACTAACATAGACTTTATAGTCATTAGAAAAAAAAACTAATTCTTTGAGACCTTATGGGGCCTCAACTGATGGCACTTCTTTCATATATGAGCCTTTTGTTGCTCTTACAAAACTAGGGCGGGTATGCAATCCCACTTCTGTACAAGTCTTAGGGATCTGCATATTGTGCTCTCCCGGATTACTCCATTAAACTTCCTTATTTGGGTTTCTTCTCTCATATGACACTTTAAGCATTGTCTTATTATCACATAGGGTCAAATCATTTTTAGAGGTGGGAACACCTAGCAACCATCTCTGGAAATAGTCAGGGGACTCTAGAAAATGCTCTTCTCTAAAAATCATTTACGTACCTTTACCTCTGAAAATCATATCAATTAATTTGATCGTTGTAAATCGATTTTCAAAAGCGGATATCTTAAGATGACCATCTCTGTTAATTGATGTTTTTCAGAGGTAGAAGTTCTAAATATTCGTCTACTACAATTGATTTACAAAGACAGACATTTAAGATGTCAGTCTCCATAAATTGTTACATAAAAAATTAATTCATGTTTTCATGTAAATATAAACTTTATATCCAAATTGTAGCTCTCGGCACGATCTATAACTTTGTAGTTAAATTTTTTTTAAATTGAAATTGTTTAAGGAACCAAAATATTATTGTAAGTTCATAGATTTTAAATTTTAAACTTTAAACTATCAAACAATCTCGAATTTTGAATGGTCTACATCAAAGTTGTAGTCCTCAAAATATTCTACAATTTTGTAGTTGAAAATTCTTTATTTGAAATTGTTTAGGGTCCAAATGTTTAAACAATATTGAATATTCACATACTTAATACAAAAGTCGAGTGGCCGGACTCAGTTGACAGGTATTCATGAGCTATAGTTGACAATCTCGGATAGAGATACATCCTATCATAGTCATAATATTTGACAAGATCTAAAACTTTATAGTTAAAAGTTTTATCATTTGAGCTAACTTAGTAGCCAAAATATCCAATGTAAGGTTATTAAATATTGATATAAAAATAGCAAATAAAAGTTTGGTTACTGCATCTATATCCGAGATTGATTACCAAAAGTTTATCCGAGATTAACAAAAAAATCCAATGTAAGATTATCCAATCCATAGATGCAAATAAGGTAGTGCTAAATATAAGGTCCAGGGTTTGATTACCAAAAGTTTGGTTTTTGGATTTTCTGCATACCATTAACGAAGGTGATATTTTAAGGTGCTCGTCTTCATAAATGACATTAATAGAGGTGGATGCCTTACTGCATCCGCCCGTGTCTTTGGAAAGTCTGGTTAACTTCCCGAAGTTTTCGTTTGGATGTGTTACCTTGGCACTGTGGATCATGACACCCTAAATTAAAACACCTCTAGTGTATAGATGTGAACATTTTTTTAAAAAAAAATATGCAAGCAGGAGTCCTACTCCTAATAAAATTCTGCACTCAAGTCTCAATTAAACTAGAAGTTCTAATAGCACATCTATCTTAAGTCCTAATCAAAATAGGATTAAGTCAACGGAAACGCCAGGAGAAGTCGTGGCAACACAGATTGGAAGTATATAGGGCCTAATTGGAAGTCACCCCACACGGTATATGCTTCCAGGCGTATGGATTGATTATTCTCAGTGTACAATGATTGAGAGTTGGGATAAAAAGTTGTCGAAGAGTTTTGCTTAACCCTACCAAAACATTGGAAGTGAATTTCACTTTCCACAGGATATAAGGGACAATAAATTGAAAGTGAAATTCTGTGGGACAATATTTTTGGAATACTTTAGCTGAAGGAATTTCAAAGTCATTTTTATGACCACAAATATTTTTCACAATCTTGCTCCGAAAACATGTTGATGAATTTTGAAATCTTTCACCTGTTTAACTGCTGCCATGATTGATACTTTTGTCCGGCAATGATATTTCGCTGTTTGAGAGTTCAGACGGGAAACAGAAATATATTACTACAGCACTACAAGGCATCTGCAATACATCAATTTCTGATCATGAATCTGTTACAGGTTAGGAAGTAAGGTTAAAACGTGTTACCACATTCCGAGCAATTTGGATTCCTGCTTCTAATTAGCTCTACCCCTAAAATTGAACTACCGGAAATGGTACTAGTATACCTATATTTGAACTGAGGGCATAACCACCACTTCAACAAACAAAAACATAATCTATTCATGCAAAGGATGCTTGGAGATGGAAACACTGAATGCAATATTAGTATTGACATTGACAAAGCAGAAAAGTTAAATTAAAATGGAACATGTTCTTACAACAAAATATAGAGGAGAGGAAACTGAGAAGGCGCCACAAACTGAACCCAGCTTCCCCCAAGACAATGAACAGGAAGCACGGTTAGATTCCCCCAGACAATGAAATAGAAATGTGGAGCTGCCGATAATGTGAGTGACAGAGTACTTACTGGAGATGGTTGCAACTTGCAAGTGCTACACGTATAGAAGAAAAGTAGTGCAGAAGGAACATGTGTGCCACGTCTAAACACGAATCTCTAGGACATGCTGCATCTTACTATGCATTCCGCTCTTGTTCCACTCAGTCAGGAAGCCCCTGTGCAGGTTCAGAAGAGAGAGCTTCTTCAGTGTGCGAAGCGATTCAATGCCTTGAGGGACCTTATCCAGCTCCACCAAGGACCTAATGTACAGACCTTCAATGCATGGGAGTGCGCCTTTTCCAATTACCAGCTTCTTGACATTAGGCATGTGCATCAAGACAAGCAACTTCAGGTAGGGAAATGATCCTGGAGGAAGAACCAATGTATTTGCACTACGCATGTTGTTGAGTCTCAGATTTGTGAGGTTTGGCAATTGTGGAGCGAGCATCTCCAGTGGATCTTCTGAAAGGTGGCACCAGCTTAGAGCTAAATACTTGAGGTGTCTCCCATGGCCTTGAAATATTGGGCACTGCAATGTTCCCTTCGCCCATTGCCCTCTGATAATCAACCTGTGGAGTCCTGCGGACCTTGGCTTGAGTGCCTCAAAGCAAAGTGGCTCATTTTCATCCTTTGCAGAAAGAAGCAAATTGGACAGGAGTGGCATATTTGATAGGCTGGCAAAAATATTTGCACAATCAGCAGCACTAATGTTGTCAATCCACAGAGTCCTTAGCTGCATCAGTTTCTTCAGCTGTTCAGCCAAATCCTTGCTGGCTTCCACAGTCTCAAGAGTCTGAAGTTCTACCAAGTTCGACAGATCTTTAGGCGCTTGCATCCCAATGAAGTACCGAAACTGTGACTGCTTCTCATCAGCATATCTGTCAGCTAGAAGGTGCCGTATCTTCTTAACCTTAGAGATTCCTCGTGGAAGTTTCTCTATTTTTGTTTGCTTGATATCCAGAGTCTGGAGGTTCAGGAGCTTCTCAACAGAATCAGGTAGTGATCTGACCTTTGTACGACGCAAGCCGATGTAACGTAGGTTAAACAGATTCCCTATAGATCCTGGCACTTCAGTAATTTCAGAATCTTGTAGCTCCAGAACAGTAAGGTAGCTGGATTCAGATAAAATTGACAATAACATGTTTGGGGAGGATGAAATTGTTCCCAGTGACACTAGAGTTCGAAGACGTGGAAGTCTAACATCTAGAGACGTACTGTCTTTCCATCCATAAGATGATAGGCGTCGAATATCCTTATCCTTGTCCATCAATATCATTGATCTATAGTTGTTTGCAGTGCCAAACCTCTCCTCTTTTGCAACAGCAAGGGCAAGATCTCGCACAATATCATGCATTGTACATGTACTGACCCTCCCCTGCTCATCATTTTCCATTGCTACAAGCATATTGCGGTGGATCAGTTCCATGAGGTTTCCCTCAGCCACCTCCTCTGCTGTGTTGTTTTCTTTGCTCAATGCAAAGCCTTCTGCAACCCAAAGCCTGACGAGGCTCTCACGTGGGATAGGATAATCTTCAGGGAAGAGGCTGCAGTACAAGAAGCAATTTCTTAGGTCTCCTGATAGATCATGGTAGCTCAGGTTCAAAACTGCCCGGACATGATCATTTTTTGATAGCTCACTTCGAAGCTGATTGTAAATTTGATTCCAAATGTAATATGTTTCTGCCCTCGAAGACAATAAGCTAGCTATTGATACAATTGCTAGTGGTAGTCCCTGGCACCTGTCAACTATATTAGTAGCAACCTCCACAAGGTCACTGGGACACGCATGATCTTCCTTGTTATAGAAAGTCCTTCTGCAGAAGAGATCAAATGCCTGAGTGTTTATCAGAGGCTCGACAACAAGGCGGCGAGTTGGCTGAGCAAGAGCAGCCACATGATTCTTCCGTGTTGTGATGATGATGCGACTTGATTGAAGATTTTGGAGTGCACCAGACATTTGAAGGTACACTTCCTGGTCCCAGACATCATCCAATACAATCAAACATTTCCTATTTTCAAGCTTTTGCTTTATTTTTTCTTTCAAATCATGGACATCCAATTTGTCAATGTTAGGTAACACCTGCTCTTCACGACCAACCTTCATGAGTAACTTCCTAAGGAGAGCTTCTATAGTGTAGGTCTGGGACACGACCATCCATGCTGTAGCAGGAAAGTTGATTTTTTCACGTTCGTAAACATTTGCTACAAGGGTAGTTTTTCCAAGTCCACCCATGCCTGATACTGTTATCACTGTGCTGTCAAGCTCATCAGAATATAGCCATTCAGTGAGCTTTCTCCTGTTATCTTCAACCCCCACAAGATCTTCATCTTTAATGAGTATTGGGTAGTTATCACGGGAACGTTGTCTTTCCATCTCAATTAGCTGATCGGCAACAAGCTGTGATGGCTGAAACCACAGATCTTTGAGTTCTATAACTTTCTTGATCTCCTTC
Organism: Eremochloa ophiuroides; assembly: GCA_038502445.1. Classification (NCBI taxonomy): domain Eukaryota; kingdom Viridiplantae; phylum Streptophyta; class Magnoliopsida; order Poales; family Poaceae; genus Eremochloa; species Eremochloa ophiuroides. The sequence continues at coordinate 32,742,154 of JAHLJS010000007.1, read as the reverse complement.
TCAATCTTGACCACCTCTTCTGCTATTTGAGTAAAAACCAAGACATAGTGTGATGCTTTAATGAAGTACTTCTTCAGGAACCATTCTTCCTCCATTTGAACTGTGTGATATGAGTACTTGTCCATTACATCCTCAACATGGTAGGCTACCTTTCGAACTTCCCCAATCCAACCCCTAACAACATCATCAGTGAGGTATACTGTGCCAATCTTTCGTATAACATTGTTCATGGTTGTCAGTTGCATTCTTATTAACTCGATCTTGTCATTCAGATCCCTCAAATTATTAACCTTTTCAGATAATTTGGCCAGCATTTTCTTGGCAGTTTCATCTGCTAAAACCTTACCAATCTTCGTGAGAGCAAGGAGTACTGCTTCTGCCATTTCTGCAGAACAAAATGACAAAAACAAATCCTGTTACAGAAAATAATGACAAATATCATTGAAATGTACATGTTTGAATTGCTTGTTCAGACAGCAATTTCTTCTATGGAAATATAAGCACAACTGTCAGTTTTACTGGATAATTTGTGGATTCTTTGATATTAAATTCTAATAGTTAATGCATGACTGTATACTTTCTTTTTTATTTACGAAAATGCTAGGCTTGGTGATGCAGAAGAGAACCATAGCAATCAACAGAGTGCAATGTGTTAGTACAACAGAAAATAGATGAGTGGACTTCATCCCGGATGGAGTTGACAGTAAGTGGCTAATGGAGTTCTCTAATGTAGCCTTTAAAGTAGAACCATTTTACTCAAAATCATAAGAGACTAACTAAGAATGATACAACGATTTCAGCACAATCAGCCTTAATGTCGTCAATATATTGTAGCACAAAATAGTTCAGACCAAATTATCTTGAGAAAAAAATGAAACAACAGCAGGCAAGCAGCCAAGCACTAAAAGGATGGACAAAAGTATCATGGTTGCACCATGCAGCACATTCAGATTTTTCTAGTTTTTATGGCATCATGTAGGACATATATCTTTGTACGTAATGCAAACAAGATAGCATAGCTTGCAAGCTCAAACCTGATGACAAATGCAATGACAAGTTGGCCAAAAACACCTAGTGCACAGTTATAAACTTCAGTGACAAGATGACCAAGACAACCTATTGCAGTTATAATATTTATTTACAGAAGAATTTAAAGGATTGTTAACAACTCTTTAAATATGGGAAATGTATGTGCAGACTAGTTTGGCGGAATTTCCAAACTGCTGAATGTCAAGAAAGTGAAACTATAAACTACGCAGGTAGGATATGCTATGATATTGGGAAACGCATGGGTGACAATGATGTGATATCCCCTGCATAGTTTAGTCTTTTTTTTTCCTGGGACCAGGCATCCCCTGCATAGTTATGTGGTTGGATAGAAAAAGCAGTTTCTGGTGGTAGAGTGAGTATTAAGATGAATAATACAATTGGGCCTTATATCAGAAGTTATAAGAGTGTTAGGCAAGGGGATCCATTATCCCCAATTGTGTTCAACTTTGTTGCTGATTGCTTAACAAAAATGGTGGAAAATGTCCAAGGTAATGGTCTTTTTACTGGTTAGTGGATCATAAGCGGATGATACTATCATTTTCATGAAACATAGTATGGAAGGAGCCAGAAAATGATGGCTGGCCTGAAAATTAGTTTTAATAAAAGTGAACTTGTGCTGACAATAACAGGGACTCAATTTATGCTAATATTTTTAATTCCATGTTGTAGAGAAACACCGCACACCCTAATCAGGGGGGGTGACCTTCATTATATAGCCTAATAGGCTAGGGTTACAATGTACAAGGCCAATGGGCCGTACGCCCAATATGGGCTGTTACAATATATTCTAACACCCTCCCTCAGTCTAAGCGGGAGTGTCACGAACACAAAGACTGGACATAAAGTCAGTGAACAACTGTACAGGTAACCCTTTGGTCATAATGTCCGCAAACTGATGAGATGATGGAACATGGAGCACCCGAACCTGTCCCAAAGCAACCTTCTCACGGACGAAGTGAATATCTATCTCAATATGCTTCGTGCGACGATGATGAACTGGATTGGCGGTCATGTAGACAGCACTGACATTGTCGCAGTAGACAATCATCGCCGAAGAGATGGGTGCGTGGAGCTCCTGGAGTAACTGACGAAGCCAACAAGTCTCAGCCACAGCGTGCGCAACAGCACGATACTCAGCCTCCGCACTCGAACGAGAAACCGTAGTTTGTCGTTTGGAGGACCAAGAGACTAAGTTGTCGCCGAGGAAGACACAGTAGCCTGAAGTGGAGCGCCGAGAGTCGGGACAACCAGCCCAATCAGCATCAGAGTAGGCGGTCAAGCTGGTGATGCTGCCTGTGCCGATGTGAAGCCCAGTGGAGAGACTGCCCTTAACATACCGCAAGACACGCTTGAGCATCGCAAGATGAGGCTCGCGCGGGTCGTGCATGAAGAGGCAAACCTGCTGAACTGCATAAGCGAGGTCCGGACGAGTCAGCGTGAGATACTGTAGCGCACCGGCGAGGCTGCGGTACTGAGTGGCATCCGCCACCGGTGCGCCGTCTGTAGCAGAGAGCTTGGCATGAGTGTCAACAGGAGTCGCCGTTGAATGACACTCAGCCATGCCGGCGCGCTGGAGCAGATCCACAGCGTACTGGCGCTGCGACAGGAAGAGACCACCAGCAGAACGCGTGACAGAGATCCCGAGGAAGTGATGAAGGTCCCCGAGATCTGTCATAGCGAACTCGGAATGAAGGAGCTTGGTGATGCGACGAAGAAGCGGAGTCGACGAGGCTGTCAGAATGATGTCGTCGACGTAGAGCAGCAAGTAGGCGATGTCGGCACCCGCTTTGTAAACAAAGAGGGACGTGTCGGAGGTCGAAGCAGTGAAGCCGGACCGCTGAATGAAGCCGGAGAACCGCTGGTGCCACGCCCTGGGCGCCTGCTTGAGTCCGTACAAGGACTTTTGCAGGAGACAGACGTGGTCGGGAGCCGCCGGGTCGACGAAGCCGGGCGGCTGCTGGCAGTAGACGGTCTCGTTCAGATGGCCGTGAAGAAAAGCGTTCTTCACGTCCAGCTGATGTATCGGCCAGGAGCGAGAGACGGCGATGCTGAGGACGACCCGGATGGTGGCCGGTTTGACAACCGGGCTGAACGTCTCGTCGTAGTCGATGCCGTACCGCTGCGAGAAGCCACGAACAACCCATCTGGCTTTATGGCGAGCCAGAGAGCCGTCAGCATTATACTTGTGCTTGAATACCCACTTGCCGGTGATGATGTTGGCACGAGGCGGTCGAGGAACAAGACGCCAGGTGCCATTGTCCACAAGCGCCTTGTATTCTTCGGTCATTGCCGCGCGCCAATTAGCATCTGCGAGCGCGGCACGAGTGTTGCCTGGCAGCGGAGAAGCCAGGTTGGAGGTCGAGGCGTTGAAGCCATACCGCTGCATGGGCGGCGGCAGTGAACCCGTCCGGGAACGAGTCTCCCGCACAGGAGGCTCTGGAGGCGGGACTGCTGCTGCCTGCGGCGCTGGGGCCGAGGGCACCTCCGGCTGCTGCTGTGCCGTCGGCGCCTCCGGCTGCGGCTGAGGAGTCGGTGGCGGACGCGGACGACGAGTGTAGTGGACGCCGAACCGCTGCCGATCAGCTGCAACGGCGGGGGCACTTGCCGGTGTAGGAGAAGCCGAGGGTGCAGGCGTGTCCGGCCGGAGCGCCTGGGGCAGCCTGTAGGCAGCACCATGCCACAGGATGGCAGGGTCCAGCCCGATGGGGTCGCCGGCATCGTCTGTGGCAGCCGAGGCAGGCGCAGCTGAGACCCGTGAGTGCCGAACGTCTGAGGTAGACGGGGCAGGCGCGGGAAGTATATCCTGTATCAAAAAATCAAGAGAATCCGGTCGGGGCTTGGAAGCCGCAAACGGAAAGTGAGTCTCATCAAAAACAACGTGGCGAGAGATGATGATCTTGCGAGTAGAAAGATCAAGACACCGGTAGCCCTTCTGGGAAGGAGGGTAACCGAGGAAGACACACGCTGCTGAGCGAGGAGATAATTTATGGGGAGTCGTGGCACTAAGGTTCGGATAGCACAGGCAACCGAAAACTCGGAGGATGGAGTAGTCTGGCATTTTACGGTGAAGGAGATGATAGGGAATACCATTATGTATGGACGATGATGGCTGCCGGTTGATCAGAAACACAGCAGTGGAAAGAGCTTCGACCCAGTAGGATGGAGGCATGGCGGCATGAAACAGAAGCGTGTGAACAGCGTTGTTCAGTGTGCGAAGCATCCGCTCAGCTTTGCCGTTCTGGGCGGATGTGTAGGGGCACGAGGTGCGAAGTAGGATGCCGCGGCTAGCTAGGAAGGTAGCGGTGGCATTGTTGATGAACTCGGTGCCATTATCCGCTTGAAAACAGCGCACAGGAAAACTGAACTGTGTGTGAGCGTAAGCAACAAACTGGACAATATGTGCATGAACTTCTGATTTATGGCGAAGAGAAAACATCCAACAATAATGTGTATAATCATCAACTATGACAAGATAAAATTTATAGCCAGAAATACTCAAAACTGGAGAGGTCCAGACATCACAGTGAACAAGTTCAAAGGGAGCTGATGTACTAGAAACCGAACTAGCAAATGGCAGCCTAGCGTGCTTGCCAAGCTGGCAGGCATGACAAATATGGCGAGCTGCTTTATTACACTGGATAGCTGATAGCTTATTTAGAGTGTTGACGACGGCGGGTGCAGGATGCCCAAGGCGGGAGTGCCATAACTCTGGGGAGACGACGGCGACATGGCAGCGAGGTGGCATGTGATGTGGAATGGTGTAGAGATCCCCATTGCTATTGCACCGAAGGAGGACCGTCTTGGTCTGCAGATCCTTAACAGAAAAACCATAGGCGTCAAACTCAATGGAACAGTTATTGTCGCGAGTAAGCTGTCGAACAGATAACAGATTACGAGTGAGTTGGGGAGCGACAAGAACATTATCAAGACGAAAAGGACGATCAGCTATTTGAATAACAGAAGTGCCACGACTATGAATGGGAATTGATTGACCGTTGCCGACCATAATGGAGGACGGTGGCGACGGGAGATGGGAAAGTAAAATACCGTCATTGGAGGACATGTGAGATGTCGCTCCGCTGTCCATGACCCAGGGTGTAGCCCCACCCTGGATTGCCATCTGGTTGAGGGCAGCAATCAAGCTTGCCGAGTCCCAGCTGCCCGGAGGCCCGTATGCCGAGGGACCGCCGGCAGTGGAGAACTGCGGAGACGCGAAGGCGGTGTGTGCCTGTGGAGGAGGCACAGGTGGCGCACCCCACTGCTGCTGCTGCTGCTGGGGAGGCCACGGAGCAGCCCAAGGGTTGTAGCAAACCCAGGGGCCGGCCGGCTGACGCCCGCCGAAACTGCCGCCTTGCTGCTGGTTGCGGCCACCGCCGCTAGTGCCACCTTGCTGCTGGTGGCGCCCACCGCCGCCACTGCCACTGCCGCCGTTGCCACCACGGCCGCCCTTGCCCTTGCCACCCTTGCCCTTGCCACCACCCCCACGAGTGGTGGGTGCAGAGGGAGTGGACGGGCAGGACGGTGAAGAGCAGGAGGAGGTGGTGGAGGCGGCAAGAGCTGAAGCTAAGGACTCTTTGCCCTCAGTGCCAAGGCGGAGTTCCTTGACGCGGAGCATGTTGACGGCAGACTTGAAGTCGGGAAGCGGCGATGTGTTGGAGATGATGTCGGCGGTGTTGGCGAAGCGGGAGTTGAGACCGCGCAGCAAGTTGAGCACGAGTTGCGCGGGGGAGACGGTGTGACCGACCTCCCGAAGGGCATCAGCGGTGCGCTTCATCTGCTGGGCGTAGGCGTCGATGGATAGGTCGCCCTGGGACAGGTTGTGGAACTCCTGCTCAAGGACGACGGCGCGCGACTCCTTGTTCGCCTGGAACAGGGCCTCGATGGAGACGTACAGAGCGCGTGCATCCTGATCGGGCTCCATAGCGAGGTCGAGGACGGCGTCATCGACGGAGCCGTACATCCAGCCGCGGATGCATGCGTCAGGCTGAGACCACAAGGGGTCAGCCGGGCGCGCGGCCTCCGTGCCATCGATGTGGCCGAGCAGCCCGTACTTGCCGCAGAGGGCGGTGAAGAACGCCTTCCACTTGGAGTAGTTTGGGCGCTCGAGGCTGAGCGCGATGGGGACGTGCTGCTTCACGTTGACGGAGGCATAGGCGGCGAAGAAGGGGGCGGCAAGAGAATCCCCCTTGGTGCCGGACGACTGGGAGCCGATGGCGCCGGTTGTGGAGGAGGAACTCGACGACGACGTCATGATCGCGGTACAGGGCGGCAGCACGATCCGCGCGGCGGCCCGGAGTGGCGATCGCACGCGCGGCCTTGGAGGCGGCGCGAGGCGGGGCGGCGGCGCGAGAGAAGTCGCGCGGCGGCCTGGGGCGGCGGCCTGCAGCGCGCGGCCAAGGAGGCGGCGCGGCTTACGAAGGCGGCGGCGCGATTGCACGCGGCCTGGTTGCGGCTGAAGGTGGCGACGGCGGCGCGGCCTGACTAAAGGCAGGGGCGCGGCGGCTTGGTGGTGCGGTGGCGCACGCGCTAGGGCAGGGCGCACGGGCAGAGGAGAAGCGGAAGCGAAAAAAAAAGGAAACCCCAGAAATTAGGGCCCCGGGACTCGTGATACCATGTAGAGAAACACCGCACACCCTAATCAGGGGGGGTGACCTTCATTATATAGCCTAATAGGCTAGGGTTACAATGTACAAGGCCAATGGGCCGTACGCCCAATATGGGCTGTTACAATATATTCTAACACATGTTGCCAAGTTCCTGGTCAAATATCTGTGGGTACCTGTTAGCCCTAGCAGACTGCATTTAAATGATTGGGTGTACCCCTGGTTGACAAAAGTAATAGTAGACAAGACATTTTTTTTTTGAACTATGCAGGAGAGCTGCGTGTCATTTCATTAAGGTAGAAAAAAACAAGTACAAGAAAATAAGTACAAAAAACAATCAGGGAACCAGAAAGCCACACTCCAAAACCTCCTCTAACTAAGAACTAGACCAAAGACCTAAAAGGCCTAAGTACCCAAGGCCGGCGACCTTAACAAAACCTCCTGGAGCTTTCTAGCTCCAGCACTGCACCACAGGTTGCCTTCGGCATTGACAGCTCGGAGAACCTCCCGAATACAAGGCCTAACATCATCATAAACACAAGAGTTACGGTGTTTCCAAACCTCCCGAGCCACTAATATAATCAGACAGTTGAGGTCTTTCCGCTCTTCCTTAGGTGCCCTTGATATTGCCGACCACCACCACTTTGAAAAGCGAGATGTGGAAGGTTCTGGTGACAGATTGTTGAGACCTAGCTGCTGAAAGATCAAAGCCCACACACTTGGCGGGTGAATACACAAACCACCATCAAATGATTAATGGTCTCATCGTCCTGATCACAAAGGGGGCACGGCAGCCCTCTCTTTGCGAGGCGACCAGCTGTCCAACACCTATTTAGAAAAACCAACCATATGAAAAACCTGCAGCGTGGAGGAGCCCAGCTCTTCCAGATCCTTTTCCAAGGCCCAAACTTGATTGTTCCCACAAAAAAAGCATCATAAGCAGATTTACTACTATACTCCCCTGACTTAGTTAGCTTCCAGACGTACTGATCAGGTACTTCATTCTGAAGGACCACTCCATCCACTAGGTCCCAAAGTTGAAGGTACTCAAAGAGGACTTGAACTGTGAGAGCACCTTTAATATCATCCACCCAGCAGCGATTATGGAGTGCTTGAGCAACTGTTCGGCACTTGGTTGTGCGTTTGGGAACAGCACAGAATAAATTTGGAACTAATTCACTCAGCGTGTGCCCATCCACCCATCGATCAGTCCAAAATAAAATCTGCTCTCCATTTCCCACTTTTGCATCAACAGCAATGTTGAACAAACCCTGGGCCTTGTGAGGGACTTGTATAGGAAGTCCCGCCCAGATTCTTTCTGGATCAGTTTTAGCTAATTATTTGGAAAGGGGGAACTATGATGATCACTGGCAGAGCAACACTCATATGTGCTAGTCTTAACAATTCTCCTATATATCATATGTCTGTGCACTTGTTACCTAAGGTGACTGTCAAAAAGCATGTTAAAATCAGGACTTTCTTTTGGCAATGTGGTGGTAATAAAAGAAAGTATCACCTAGTCAAATGGACTAAGATATGTAGGTCAGGAAAAAAGGGTCTGGGCATTAAGGACCTAAAGAAGATGAATTAGCTTGCTATGTAAATGGTGGTAGAAATTAGAGCAATAAGAAGGGTTATATCAAGAATTATTAAAGCCAAATATCTTCACAATAAATACATTTTCTCTGTCAATCACTCTCTCCTATTTGGTATGATCGTTCTGTGTGAACAAAAGAAAGTGAGTGTTGCAAAAGTGAATATGGGGAGAGGCAGCTTAAGTTTAGGAGATAGTTGACAGATGACTTTCTGCTGGGACAAAATTTGGGCTCATGTGGAGAGGTTTCAGCTTCAGAAGGGCCCTGATACATAACTGGAGGACAGAGAAAAACCAAAGGTCTTGAGTTAAATCCCTTTTTTCTTGAACAAGCAGGAGAACTGCGCGTCAATATATTTAGAACAAGCGATCCGATTACAAGCCGAACCCACGGCATGGGTTAAATCCATGTATATGCTAACTAAGAATGATGCTGACCCATTTTTTAAATAAATATGGAGAGGAAAAGTAATTTTATGTGGCTTAACAAAAGATAATTTGATCAAGAGGAATTGGATAGGCAATCCTATGTGTCATTTATGTGATCAGGAGTCTATAGCACATTTATTCTTCACTTGTCCAACTGTGAAAGTAATATGGGCTGTGACTGGAAAGTGTTTTGGGACGACTAACATTCCTAGGAACTTAATGCAATGCTGGGAATGGTGTGACATTTGGATGCCTCAGGGCAAAAAAAAAAAAAAATGCCACATGTGGGAGTGGCTTCTTTATGCTGGGCCATATGGAAGTCAAGAAACAAAGTGTGCTTTGATGGGAAAAAGTTTCAGCACTCTATTGACATAATTTGCTATGCTTGCGCTCTTATGCGCTATTGGACAGGTCTATATGCAGAGGTAGACAGGGAGATGCTCATAAATGGTGTCAACACCAACACACCATGCTGCAGACGGGTACGGATATTCTGACATCCAAGAGCAAGAATACTGGCAGAAGGAAGCGGCTGGGAACAGGGAGAGCATCAAGAGAATGATGATCGGAATGCCTAGGTTGAAGGAGGAAAGAGCTGGGTGGACAGTGGACTCCTTCGCAATTAATCAGTAATAATTTTGTGGTGATTGTGCTAGGCCTGTGCAGTCTGTAGCAGTCTTTTTGAGTTTGTATCTGTTGTTAGGAGCTCTCTGGTACGGATCAGTCTAGTTTTCTGGATGCTATCTAGCTCTGGAACAGTTTCAGATTTGCAGTAGCTCTAGCTCTAGCTCTAGACGGTTGATCTTGGTCTGTCTCTTGCCTCCTGTTCTTCAGACGTGTGTATTTCCGTTTTCTGAATGGAAATGGGGTTAGCCTCATGTGGAAAAAAATTGCCGGAATTTAGCCATAGTTTTTATAACAATGAAGCGGTTGAATGAAATTATATTTAATGAAGTTAAATGTGAAGGATAAGGAAAGCATTGGCTGCAAAATACAACATGTTTGACACCATAACACGAGGGCCCTACATAATATATAGCACTTATATTTTCTGAAACAGCACTCTCGACTTTCCTAGGGAACACCTAGGCCAGCCTAATTACTTGGACTGTTATGGCAAGTGGGGCCGGCCTAGGGGCCACGCGGTACTGCAGTGCGTGAACAGTATCCAGCAGATTAGATTAGATAAGTTTGATTGATTCGGTTAGGATATTTCCTTAGAGCTCAAGTCAGACAACCCGATATTGATTGTAATCAAGCAAGAAGAAATCTAAGATAGTTCCTGAGAAAGGGCGGCTATCCGGGGTCTCTCTGCTAATCCATCAATTCATAGCCAATCCATATCATGGACATGTGTCGGTCAGACTTTGACAGTTCAATTATCGCCTAGGGAAATACTAAACGTCAAAATCCTCACACTTTTAGGCCTTGTTTGGATACTCTCATATTTACCTTAATCCACATGGGTAGGGAGTGAATTGGAGTGTAAACTAGTTTAAGGTCCACTCCAATCCATCTCAATACATGTGTGTTGAGGTGAATACGACAATATCCAAACAAAAGCCTTCTTTGACGCAAGATGTGGATAGACGCACGCGGTTCATCCCATGAAGTGAACAATAAAATCAGCATGTCAATATATCATGAACAAATGAACTACCATCCATGTAGGAATAACAGGAACATGGTTGCAGTTGTTCAAGAAAATCCATCCAGTTTTACCAACAACAAGGCACCAAGAAATAATCCGAAGATTTAATCTATATATGCTCACTGATAGATCTCGTGCTCACCTGCTGGATACTTTGCTACCGGAGTACCAAGAATGGGCCGCGGCGGCCAGCTGCTCGCTCAGCCAAAAACCCTGCAGTAGTAAAGAAGATAAGAGGGGATAAAGTGGATTCGAGACAGACATGAAGATTGAAGATAAAGAGATGACGCATAAGAGATTCAAACCAAACACGTTAAATCTCCCGTTACATATTTTCTACTAAAAAAATAAAAGGTCAAAACATTGGATGAAATCAAATTAGCCCCATCGCTGTGCATCACGTAAGCGCCGCACGAGTGCAGGACTGCAGGCTGCGCAGGGATCTCTATCCACTCGCCGGCGGCGTCAAGCCGACGACGGGTTGCAGTAGCGCCGGCAGCGCAATAGATGCGCCCGACATAGGAATGGTTGAAGGGACTGTGGGCCACGTGGAGGGAGGTAAGCCCAGCCCGGAGGAGAGCTCCAACAAAATTCTCTGCTTTCAAAGTCTATTTTATCTTCATGAACTGTTTTCCAAGTTAATTCTCTCTCTAAACTTTAAAACTGAGTTTAAAAAAACTTTAAAACTGAGCAAATCACTTTCCTAAATTTTTAATGTAGTTTGCTTTACCTCTCTGGCCGGTTATCGGTGGTTTTTAAAGGCAGTTTTGTCTTTTTATTTCGATTGAATCTTGAAAAATAATAATAAATCACGAAAAAATCACAAAATAGATAATCTAATTTTATTGGACTTCACGTGAGTAGATCTACACAGTAAAACTATAATATGATAGGTATGCTTTAGTGCAAAGATTTTAATATATATCTATACTTTTCTATAATTAATTAGAATAATTTGTAGCTGCAGTTTCGATTGTCTAGCTACGGTGAATTTTATATGATGAGCTAATTATTATATGTTTGAGTTGTAGTAAAATTATCATATTATTGGATCTTGTATGACTTAGTTATAGATTTATTTAGTTCATGTAATTCTAAACCTAAATAAATCGATAACTAAATTACATGATCCAATAGTTTAAGTATATAATAATTAGTTGACTATAAAAATGTCACTATAAACTGTAGCTATAAATTATTCCAGTTTTTTATATGAAAATATAGATCTAAAGCTACACGAAAAGTTTTATATTAAACCATTCCATATTATATATTCAATGTCAAAATCTTCTCATGTGGAGTCCAACAAAATTGGATTTCCATTTTGTCATTTTTTTTATTTACTGTGATTCTTCTAAGATTTAGCTGAAATAAATAAAAAAGAAAAAGATAAAATCGTCTTTGAAAACTACCTATAAGTTCAGTGAGGTGGTTTACCCGGTTTTAGAGTTCTTGAAAAAAAAAGTGAACTTTGACAATAGTTTAGAGAGATAAAATAGACTTTTTTTCTCGTAAAATTCGTATCCGTTGTTGAACATGTTCTTGGCTGTTCTAGAGCAAGAATATACCACGTGGGGAAAGCTTTGGCTGGACCGTTATTATATAATAAAAAATTTGATGCAAAATTACTAAGTTTTCACCAGAGATTAAGATTTCTTGCCTTGAATATATATTCATTCATTTTTTGTCTACTCATGGAGGCAAATATGTCATGTTAAACAAAAGATTTTTTTGCGAATTACATAGTACAAATACAGACGCTCACAACGCACGCACACTCACCCCTGTGAACACTCGCTGTCGACGGGATCGTCGCCTACCACTGAAAGCACAACGCCGTTAAATCCTAGAATAAATCCAGGAAAGGTGCGACAACCAGAATTTGAACCCTGGTGGGTAACGTCTCACTGGACAGTCCTATCATTGGACCACAGGCCCATTCGCAAACAAAAGATATATTTTGTTCCACTATTTTCCTTTTGTTTAGGGTGTTTCAGGGTTGAAAGAAGTCACATTCATAGATCAATTCTTTTAATATGATACAAAATTTTGGAGCAGCTGATGATATAAGTGGACATGTGTGGTAAGAGAAATTGATAATCATATTATACATCAAAATACTTCTGCAGATTCCTTGTAATAACGAAGAGAGACCATGGGATCACAAATTTTGTTTAACTTTGCTAGTAGCCTACATAACAAATATGCAAGATCACAAGTGACAAACGCTGAGGCAATAGGGAAGACGCATAAACAAATTGGCTTGGGCCAGTCACAAAAAGAGAAAAAAAAATCACTGGTGGCATCCATCTATATAGAGGCCGTGTGAGCTAGTAGCTTCAGTTGTGCTTGTGAGACGCGGATCCAAGGCAACGAAGAGCAGAACTGAATCTAGAACAATTTCTTGAGGAGAAAACAAGATCTGATCGAAATGGCTCATGCGAACCGCTAACTACTGCTGATTCGCCCCTACAGTGCACGGACGGCCGCAGGTGAACTACGGAGACCAGCTGATGTTTTGGAGCAGAAAGATGTACGCACCTGCTGCTTGCAGCAACGGAGCTTTCGCCCGCCGGAGAGGATGACTGTAGGTTGGGAGACGACCTTGACCGGGACTTATTAGGGAGGAGATGCAAATGCAACGATGATACCCCAGGCAGCCCAGCTAGGCATTCACTATTCTTATCTTTAGGTCAAGTCGTGCTCCCTTGTCGCTTCTAATCATATACTACTAGTAGTTATAACCAAAATATTCTCAAGACTTGGCAGAGTCGTCGAGGGTATGCAGTCACAACCACCAAATGGGACACGTTCTGCCGGCGTTGTTTCAGATGCAACCAAGTAGCGCCCGTATACCAAGGGCCAAGGTATATGATTATATGAGTTTAATTTGATAGGTTTATAGAGCATACTCCCTCCATCCTTATTAATTGTCTCTATAAGAAGCATGTTGGACAAACTTTCAAATCTGACTGGAACACGCCGAAGAAGCCCGTCTCCGTGCGGTTGGGCTCCGGGCAGTGGTGGCACCGACCACCGCGCCGCAGCCCTCTCTTCGCTTGAGCTTACAACCAACTTATTTCGATTTCTTTTCAGCTCTGAAACGGTATTTTCCTCTCACAAGAAATCAACTTTTAGCTTACAGCTTTCAGCAAACAGAGCACCGAGTGCAGGAACCAATGCCCCACTGAGAACATCACCACGTCAATGCCGAGGGATCCCTGCACGCCCAACGCTCGTTCAGCTGGTCCAGGTACAGCCGGTTGTGGTGCGGCCCTACCGCTGCCCCCTTGGCCTTCTTTGTGCCATTCACAAGGAACCACGCCCAGAACACCACGTGGCATTGTGCGATGGGACCCAGCGTCAGAAGGGCAGAGGGCAATATGCACAATTGACCTGTTCAGTCCCACATGACAGACCAGCCAAACGGTGAAAAATAAACGGAATACCGATGGAATGGCGTGTGAAGCAAAAAAAAAAAAGAAAAGTGTTATGTCATAGAGGGAGGATTGAACTTTTTATTGGTATGGAGGAAGGGCGATCTTTTTTTTATGGCACACAGAGAAAAAGCTCTTGTGTTTGGCTTGAAATAGAGAGGCTTTTCCCTGTATGCCATTATAAAAGATGATCCCTGCCTCTGTGACACTAAAAAGTTCGTTCTGATCTCTGTGCCATGAAACATATCTCTTTCGCCCCATATGCCATTCTATCCGTCTTCCGTCTGATTTTTACTGTTTTGGAGACCTGACATGTGGGTCTTGTATGTAAGAATGTCAAAAATACCCTTCTGGCTGAAGAGACGTCCAGGCCCAGACCGCGGAGGAACGAGTGTAACACCCCTAGTGTTATTATAATTAAAACCTGCCATGTCATCATATTATCTGCAAATCATTCTGCATAAAACTTAGTTACTATGCACTAATTAAAAATAAGTTTATTTCTTGCATCTGATTGTGCTTAGGGGTTTTAGAGTGATTTGGTTTGCTAAATTAAATTAAACCCTAATCGGACCCTGAAACCCTAATTTAAAAATTAATTAGAATCTAGGAATAGTGTCTTAATAAAAGTTGTAGATATTTCAAAATGGAACAACTTTTATCTTGGAAAAATTTGAAGTTCTTAAATAGAAATTTGAATTAAACCCTAATTATTGCTTTGAAATTCAAATTTAAAATGCTAATTTCAAAACTATCAAGAATTAGACCAAACTCCTTTAATGAAAGTTGTAAAGCTCAATAAGTAGGGCAACTTTTATGTTTATAGATTTTGATGTTATGGAGAAAAAATTTGAGAATTTAATCAGATTAGAAATGGAATTCAAATAGTAGTTTTACCCCCTTCCAAATATTTTCAAAACTACTTACAATTTGAATTTGGTTCTTAAATAAAAGTTGTGCAGAATTGAAATTACTACAACTTTTATTTTGGCAAAAATTTGAGTGCTTACACAAGGAGTAATTGCAAGAAAACAGTAGAAATGGAATTAACTCGCTACATTAACGTGCCCCTCTCCTCTGTTCGTCCACAGGGCTGGCAGCCCGACCGATTGTGTGTTTAATCTTAAACGTTACCGCACTGTGCTCGTCGGAGCGCGAGGTGCCATCGCGGCCGAGCCACCGCGGCCATGGCCGAGCGCAAACCGAACCCTAGACCTCCCCGTCAAGTAGCTTGTTAGGTTCGCTAGGGCCTCCGCTTTGTTTGGGTCACTTTGCCGTCGCCGGAGAAGCTGTGGGTCAACGGCTAGCCGCCGGTCAAGCCGCGCCGGCGCTCGGTCAGCGTTGGGTGTGGGCGTGAGGGGTCTCGGGTTAGAAGGTGAATACTTGCAGGGGGTTATACGCAAACCAATAGACTCATGTGAATAGTAAGCTATGGACTGTGGGTTGAGATCCATTTAATCCAGGGAGTTTTCGGCAAAACTGCCATGGCACGGCACGGGCAGGCCGAGTTGGGCCGGCCTGTTTTGCTTCGGGCCGTCTCGGGCCGAAAGAGCGTTTTCTATTTTTCTAGCGAATTAAAATAACTTTTCCATTTTCTGATAAAGTGAATAGTGCCCTATATTGTGATTTTTATATGAATTAATGTGCTGCTCTAAAAATTATGAGAATAATTGTGTAGGCTCTCTATTGTATGTAGTATGTAATAAAAATATCAAATATAGGTTTTGAATACTTTCTGCAGGAACTAAAAATCAGCATATTAATTGATAAATGCAACTTTGAGCAATTTTAATAAATTCTATGTTAATCCAAAAATCATGAAATTTTATATGGCACTGTTTTAGGGTAAGCACTATCTGTTGAAAAAGTTTAGGCTTGAATGGAAGTAGTTTACTTATTTATTAAATAACTGTGTGATTAATTGAGTAATAAAATAAATAGAAACCCTAATCCCTGTAGCTTTGTATGATTTTGGATTGATTGAGGACCATGGACCCTTCACTGTGGTGATTCTTGGAAAATTAAAGATTGTCACTAGGTAGTAGTAGTGAAGCTGTGCAATGGCTTTCTATGACTGTTAAAATGGTCAATAAAACTGTTGGTTGGTTTTGTTGGCTTGCAACTTTACCGTGAAGGAAAGTTGTACTCAAGATTTTGTATTATTTATTACTGTACTCTGTGTCCCATATCATCTGCACTATAGTAAGCATGCAACATTGCATACGTGTAGTGACCGGGAACGAAGAAGTCAAGGTAGAGAACTCTGCTGAGGAGGTAGTCCCGGAAGTGGTCCAGGGTTTCGACATTGTGGAACAGATCCCGACCCTACGCTCTACGCGACATAAGGCAAGCCCCGGTGCATTAGCCCTTTTGAAATTTACAAAGTTTATCACTTGAGTTTAATTATTGTATTAGGTTGATAGGAGTTGCTTGTCATCTAACTTGCTACATTACCTATCTTGATATATTATCCTGAAACCTGCTTTAAAATAAAATGTTTGAAAAGTGTTTAGCCCTGCTTAATTAATTTTAGATTTGTATAAATGCTATTTTCTGAGCTAACATGATATACTATTGATGAATCATGAAAGATGAAAATAAAAATGTGTTCCGTTCGGTTGATATGCACATGGGGCGGGGCCCCCATGTCTTATCACCGGCGAGCATGGATTTGGAAACCGTTGGGTAACTTTGTATTTGGGTCAGAGTCCCAATGCGTGGTCACCGAGGGAAAAGAATTAGGGACCGTTCATTGTAGGCTTGCTGGATCGAGACTTTGCAACTAGCCACATACTACGGAAAGCCTCTGACTCCGGTGGCTCTACTAGTTGAACCGACAACCACACACTGGGAGTGGAGAGATGGCGAGAGTAGCGTGTAGTTTCGTGGCCAGCGTGCCTAGATAGGAGAGGAGTAATGTGCTCTCGGGTGGCGTAAGACCGGTTCAGGTTTTGGAAAAGCCGTGGTAGACGGAGTTGGCATATGCAAGCTTAGGTGCTACATATGCAGTATAGATAGGGATCCCCAGCTGGGTATTAATCGGTTCAAATCGTCGTTGCTCCTCGGATAATGGAGACTTGATCCACTGCCCTACCCCGAAAAGTAGTTCGGAACTAAGTGTTTTGAGAATGGGTAATGAAATGAAAAGTATGAGGGTACATGTGACTAAATTTGGAACTATGGATTATGATTAAAATAATATTGAGTTAAAATATTGAAAATAGGTTAGTGTTGCTTTTCTGCAAAAATCCTTTGACTCTTGCTAAAGTCTTACCTTGACTCCCCTCAGCCTGCATTCCTAAGTCTTCTCCCCAATTTCTTTAGTCGGGTAAGTCTTGCGGAGTACCCCAGTACTCAGGGTTTGTTACCCTTGTTGCAGGAGAACCACCGCAACAGGTTTGCCTTGCTCCCTGCTACGTAACCATTGTTCAGGAAGGAAGCGATGATGAGTGAAGCAGGACCCTTGGGTAGGGTTCATGTTATCTTTACATAGTTATATTGTATTTGGTTATTCCATGCTACTGCTACTTATCTATGGTTTGTAATAACTGCACTAAAATTCTAGTTGGACAACTGGTTTGTAATCTAAGTACTACGTAATCTTCCGCACTTTTACTCTGATGTATTTTATTATGAAATGTTGTTGATCATTTTCCAACGTGACTCTTTACATTTGGGGCATATATCCAGATCTTTGTTCTCCTTCCAGAATGGCACACAATCCTTAACACAAGCATCTATCTTTATATAGTCCAAGCCTAGATCTCGAACCACCCTTTGTACTTTCTCCATTGTGTCTGGGACACAGTGGCCTTTAGGGAGAAACTTTGAGATCGCACCAAGCATCGCATCCAATGCACGATTACTAATACCATACAGGCACGATTACTAACGCTATCAAAAGAGTGTAGCCAAATCTATCCTTTAGCAGTGGTAACAATACTTCTCAATGCAATCATTGGGGTTGTCAATCCCTATACTCAAAGTATGTGGTTGTTGACACTTTTAACGTTACTACTAGGAATAAAGTTATTTCTAGCAACTGCGCCAAAAATGCCAATGGGTAGCTCTATAGGATAGATAATGGGATTCTGCAAGCGCACAAAACAATCGTGTAGCACTTTACCTGGGAGTACCAGGTGTCGAATTTATATTTTCCCAAAGTAAGGCTGGTTTTGTGATTCCTAGGATCTTATAGTCAAAGATCTAGATATGGATAAATAGGATAATAACCTTAGTAAGGATAAATCAATGAAGTATAACAAAGGTGGAAACACACTAGAATAATTTGGGGTAGCTCTGGAGTTTATGGGAGAACTCTAACTCAGTAAAAGATCAAATGATTGTTATACCAAAGAGATTGCTATACTCGGGACACGCAAAGTCTTAAACTCGTCGGTGTTTGACTGATTAGGCCCCGTACGTCTACAAGCCCTACGCTGATAAAACCAGACCGAACGTGGTGGAATCCAGAGGATTTTAGGGCTGTCACCACCTAGAACCTACCACTACTATCCGTGGGTCTAGCCGCACTCAAGGGTAAGATTATAATCTAAGCACCTCGCTTAATCTATAAAACTTACTACTCTAACTCTGGCCAAAGAATTAGAGCACTCTAACCAAGCAATGAGACAAGTATGCAACTACTTAAAGTAGAACAATAAATAAATGAAGTAGGGGATCTTTATTACGAGTAAGAGTGAAGAACACCACAGAGGAGGTCGCCGACAAGCCCGGCTCCTCCATAGACTTCCTCCTTCTCCCGACTTCTCTCACTACTCTACTCTCTAGCTAGCACTATTCCTAAGAGCAGAACTTCGCTAGAGAGAGAGAGAAGCTACTACTGACTATGAGCTGAATCTCTAGTGATTCTCTAGTGTTTCTCTAGTGGTTTCTAGTGGTGTTCCACTTATAAGTGTGGAAACTGGTCCTATTTATAGTGTAGGAGTGCTCCAGGGGTATTTGTAGGGGTGCTGGAAGTCGGTGGCGTGAAGTGGCAGGGCGGGCGCCCTCCTAGGGGGGCGGTGCCCCCTTGGATGCACCGCCTTGCATCCTACAGCCCTCCTTCCTCCTCAAGGGCAATTGCAAGGTCGGTTGATGCCTTGGTTTAGCGGTTTGCAACCCCTAGGAGGATGATATGTGGGTCCTTCGATCTGTGGCACATCACTTAATCACCATTGGATGAAAACCGACTTCATTTGATGGCTTGGATGACTCCTAGGGTCTTTCCCTCGGATTGTGGACGTGGCACTCACTTTGGACAGGGTGGGCGCCCTATTGGTAGGGCCACCGGATCCTCGTGACTTGATTTTGAGCCGTTGATGTTGAATCAACGTTCCATAGGCCATTTGGGAGGATGGCATATGGATCTATGAGATGGCATGCCAGTTTGGCAAGATTCATAGGACGGGCGCCCCCCCTTTGGCTCCCATGTGGCAGCTGAGGTGCTAAGGTGTCTTGATATGCTTCGTTTTTGCCTGTTTTCACTATTTTTCTTGCATACACAATATTTCTCCAAGGACATGTGGAACTAGGTGAGTTTCAAAGTGAGTTTGCATTTCATGTGGTTTTACCTTGATTATAGGCGAAATGTTGACGATAAAACAGGGTGTTGGCGACCGTCAACAAACTCCCCCAAGCTAACCTTTTGCTTGCCCTCAAGCAAAGATGTGGTTTTAACATGGCAATGTTGGATCAGGAACTGCTTCAATGTAATAATCCACAAAGATCTTATATACAAACCAACATTACTCTAGTATTGAGCATGGTTCAGAAACTTATCTGATGTCTTAACTATATGGGGCTTTTAGCTTTTTTTCACCTTGGGTTATGCAAAAACAAGATAGAGTAGGTAAGCAGATACTTTATCCTTTACTTTGGTAGAGTGAGACCATTTACTAGAGAGTTTTTATCCTTTTGAAAGAAAATCTTGCTTTGGTTCCCTTAATGGTACTCTCAACCACTCATTAGTGTGATGAACCTCACAAGAGCTCAAGAACAGAAGTATACTTGAACTGAATATGTTGTAAGGTTAGACTCTTAGATCACAGGGAACAACAAGTCATATAAAATGATCAAGAAGTGCAAGTGTAAATTATTTGGTGGGCTCCTTGAGACTTATTTCTTTTGCCTTAGATAGGGGAGAGCATGGTTACTGAATGCATAGGTTTTTATTAAAAGAATATATGGGCACCTACCCATGGGACATTTGTTCTCTTTTTGTTTTCCTTGAGCACTTGCTCTTTTTTTTCAGTAACCTATACTCCCCATCTATCAAAAGGACAGCTTGATTGTGGTTATTTGTCTCAATTGGTGTATGGAGCATAGATGTATATTTCCAGTGTAGAAGTAGTACATAGGCGGAATGTGTACGTGGTCTTGATCAAAGAATATGACTAATTTCTCTACTTAGATCAAATAAGGTGTAAACAGGCTCAAAACAGAAAAGAACTCTTTCTTTTGCTGGTTTCAGTTGTGTATGGCTCGGTGGTAGGTAATTGACTCCATATAGGAACCATGGGCAAGAATTTGAATTTTATAAATCAAAGACTCTAGTTGGTTCTCACTCATTAATTAGGCAGGGTAAAAGATCTACTAATACCAATTTCAATCTTGCAAGAGCATAGCTTAGGTTATTAGCATGTGCAACCCACAATAGTGTTTGACTTAAGACAAATTTTCAGAAATCATACTCAAAACTTTCATAGTAAGGAGTTGAATAGCAAGATTTTGTAAACTATCACAGAGCAATTATTCATTATTTCCAACAAAGACATATTATGTTCCTTTCATTTATTTTATTTTATTTTTTTTATTTTAGATATTTTCAAGGAAAAAATTTATGATTACTTTTCATGTTAAAGCAAATAAGAAAAACTGCTGGGGATAGAGATCATACCTTGGCGAGGATGACGGCTCCCCCAAGCTAGCTTCTTTTCCAGGGTCGTAGTTTCTTCTCGTTCGGATTATTTCCTCCTTTGCTTTTTATTTATTATGCTCACTAGCTTTGTCTTTTATTTATTACTACTATGATGAACTAAGTTGATATATTTTATTTTCATTCTATTTTTATTTTATTTTATTTTATTATTATTTTTTAATTTCATCTCTCTCTTATTATTATTAAAGGATTCTTGCTAATGCAAGACATAAATTTAAACATGCTTCTAACAATTTATTGATTTAATGCATGAAGAAGGGAAATATGCAAATGCATTAATTAGAGAGAGAGATAGAGTACTTACTCCCATAATTGTCCTTCCTCGAAAGGAGGTTCTTTCTTGACTGATGTCTTCTTCTCATCTTGTCCTTCCTTGACGATAGTGGGATCTGGTGCAGACGCTGTTGATGATGGTTCTTTCTTAACCTCATCCTTATCCTTCTTGCTTTTGCAGAATCTTAGCTTCCTCCTCGTCATAGGTCGATTCTTATTTCTCTGCATGTTAGTTGCATAGTGCGGTGCACAAGAGAAAACAAATCTTTCTTTCTTTCCATTTATATAGAAATCCATGCTACCACTAGCAACAAATATACAGGCATTCACAGTGTTCAAGAAAGGTCGGCCAAGAATGAGGGGCAAGTTGTCCCTATTACCCATGTCTAAAATCATGAAATCAGCAGGCACAAAGTTGTTTCTTACTTTTACCAAAACATCATAAAGTGCTCCTTCTATGTAGCAAGTTGTTTGATCAACTAATTGCACATACGAAGAAGTTGGTACTAGCTCTGTGTAGAACAACTTTTTATAATGTTCTTTAGAAATGATGTTGATGCTAGATCCTAGAACACATATAGCATTATGGAACATTTGAGATTGAATAGAACAAAATATGACAGGGGTTACAGGATCTCCCTTTTTAGTTGGACAATTTAATCCATCTAGTCCATAGCCATGATAACTAATAGTAACAAGATTAGCAGATTCCATATTTGTTTCAGGCTTTCCTAGGATTCTATCTTTTTTGAAAGATGGAATTGCAGCAGCTAGTTGTGCTAATTGGGTTTCAAACATCTTATTAAAACTGTGTTGATTCTTAATTGCAGAAGAGAAATCATCTAATTTAGCATTTATGCTATCTAGCATTCTATCATTAGCATGGAGCTTCTTATTTATGCTATTAGTCATTCTACCTTGACCATAGACAAGATCTTTAAGAGAAGGGTAGTTATTACCTTGGTTGTTTGGACGTTGTGAAGAATTGAAGGTGTTACCTTGAGAATTGGAGCGCTGAGTCCATCCTTGATTTGAAGAACGAAAACCATTATCATTGCCGATGAAGTTGAGGTCTTCATGTGTCTCAGGACAATGGAGTCCAAAATGGCCAACTTCTCCACAGACTTCACATGTCATGTGAGTCTCCATGGCTTGCACGGTCTCAGGTGCATGCATCATCTCGCAATTTTCTAGCCTTTTGACCAGTAGGTCCACCTTAGCTGCAATCATGTCAGCTTCCTTTATAGAGAGCATACCTCGCTTGCCTGGTTGCAGACGTTCCTCGTTCCATCCTTGATTGGACACCATCTTCTCGATCAAAGTCTTTGCATTTGTAACTTTAAGAGAAAAGAATGCTCTACTAGCGGCAGTATCTAGATGGCTTCTATCAAGAGGGGTTAATCCATGGTAGAAGTTTTGGATCAAAAGCCAATCTTCCATACCATGGTGTGGACAAGCAGCGACATACTCTTACATTCGTTCCCAAGCCTCGGGAATCGATTCATCGGTTTGTTGTTGAAAACTAGAGATCTTATTGCGAAGAGCATTGGTCTTGCCTAGAGGGAAGAATTTTACTAGGAAAGAGTTGAAACACTTTTTCCATGTGTCCACATCATTTCGGTTCGTATAGAACCATTGCTTAGTTTTTCCTAACAAGGAGAAAGGAAAGAGTCGCAAACGAATTGCATCTGGGGTTACTCCTTTAACGGTAAAGGTGCTGCATATCTCCAAGAAGTGTTGGAGGTGTGCATTAGCATCTTCATGAGCTTTGCCACAAAATGGGCTAGCTTGAACCATTGTGATTAATGCGGGCTTTAACTTGAACTGAGTGTTTGCCTCGATGACACCAGGCCCTGTTGCTATATTAGTATCAGAAGGTGCAGAGAATTCACAGATGGTCCTTTCAGCCATATTCGTGATTCTAAGGATAACTATTTAGACTTGACTCAAATCAAAGGAATTCAACAGTTGCTTTCCCCGGCAACGGCGCCAAAAATACTTGTTGATAGTTACTAATGCTATCAAAAAAGTGTAGCCAAATCTATCCTTTAGCAGTGGTAACAATACTTCTCAACGCAATCACTGGGGTTGTCAATCCCCATGCTCAAAGTATATGGTTGTTGACACTTCTAACGTTGCTACTAGGAATAAAGTTATTTCTAGCAACTGCGCCAAAAATGCTAATGGATAGCTCTATAGGATAGATAATGGGATTCTGCAAGCGCACAGAACTGTCGTATAGCACTTTACCTAGGAGTACCAAGTGTCGAATTTATATTTTCCCAAAGTAAGGCTGATTTTGTGATTCCTAGGATCTGATAGTCAAAGATCTAGATATGGATAAATAGGATAATAACCTTAGTAAGGATAAATCAATGAAGTATAACTAAGGTGGAAACACACTAGGATAATTTGGGGTAGCTCTGGAGTTTATGGGAGAACTTTAACTCAGTAAAAGATCAAATGATTGTTATACCAAAGAGATTGCTATACTCGGGACACGCAAAGTCCTAAACTCGTCGGTGTTCGACTGATTAGGCCCCGTACGTCTACAAGCCCTACGCTGATAAAACCAGACCGAACGTGGTGGAATCCAGAGGATTCTAGGGCTGTCACCACTTAGAACCTACCACTACTATCCGTGGGTCTAGCCGCACTCAAGGGTAAGATTATAGTCTAAGCACCTTGTTTAATCTATAAACTTACTACTCTAACTCTGGCCAAGGAATTAGAGCACTCTAACCAAGCAATGAGACAAGTATGCAACTGCTTAAAGTAGAACAACAAATAAATGAAGCAGGGGATCTTTATTACCAGTAAGAGTGAAGAACACCGCAGAGGAGGTCGCCGACAAGCCCGGCTCCTCCACAGACTTCCTCCTTTTCCCGACTTTTCTCACTACTCTACTCTCTAGCTAGTACTATTCCTAAGAGCAGAGCTTCGCTAGAGAGAGAGGAGCTACTACTGATTATGAACTGAATGTCTAGTGATTCTCTAGTGTTTCTTTAGTGGTTTATAGTGGTGTTCCACTCACAAGTGTGGAAACTGGTCCTATTTATAGTGTAGGAGTGCTCTAGGGGTACTTGTAGGGGTGCTGGAAGTCGGTGGCGCGAAGTGGCAGGGTGGGCGCCCTCCTAGGGGGCGGGCGCCCCCTTGGATGCACCGCCTTGCATCCTACGGCCCTCCTTCCTCCTTAGGGTGGTTGCAAGGTCGGTTGATGCCCTGGTTTGGCGGTTTGCAAACCCCGGGAGGATGACATCGGGTCCTTCAATCCATGGCACATCACTTGATCACCATTGGATGAAAACTGACTTCATTTGATGGCTTGGATGACTCCTGGGGTCTTTCCCTCAGATTGTGGACGTGGCACTCACTTTGGACAGGGCGGGCACCCTGTTGGTAGGGCCACCGGATCCTCGTGACTTGATTTTGAGCCGTTGATGTTGAATCAACGTTCCGTACACCATTTGGGAGGATGGCACACGGATCCGTGAGGTGGCATGCTAGTTTGGCAAGATTCATAGGGCGGGCGCCCTATGAGAGGGCGGCCTCTGGCTCCCATGTGGCAGCTGAGGTGCTGAGGTGTCTTGATGTGCTTCGTTTTTGCCTGTTTCACCATTTTTCCTGCATATACAATATTTCTCTAAGGACATGTGGAACTAGCTGAGTTTCAAAGTGAGTTCTTTGCATTTCATGTGGTTTTACCTTGATTATGGACGAAATGTTGACGGTAAAACAGGGTGTTAGCGATTGTCAACAACCCTATCCTAGGGCCGTGTGTCGAGGATCCTGAGAATGGAGTTGTTGTTGGCCCAGAGGGTGAGGACGTGGAGGACGTCGGCGAGGAGATCGAGCCTCTCCTGGTGGTCATCGAGGAGGACGCCAATGAGGTCGACGAGGAGGACGTCAAGAAGGACGTCAAGAAGGCCGACGAGGACGGCGTCGTCTCTGACAGGACCATGGGCGACGACGAGTATACTAGTTGTAGAACTAGGCACGTCAGTTTATCGTTCTCTTTTGGTTTGTAGTGTCGGTGCTTGCCATGAAACCTTAGCTATGGTTTGGGAACTTTGTCTAAGTACTGGTGATGTATCCTAAGTATTGTAATATTATGGTATGTACTGCTACTAAGTTTCGGTTAAGTAATGTAAGGCTTAAGTTTGGTTTGCTTATAAACAGATGCCTGTCAACACCCGCTCGTCTGGTGCTAGAACCTCTGAGGATGGGGCTATTCCGAGTGCCCCGCCGATCCCACCTACTCTGGCAGATGCCATCGCAGCATTGGCAAATGCTGCCGCACTGATTGCTCAGAACCGGGACGATCGTGGTGGGCGCCGTGGCCGCCACAATGAAGATGAAACAACTTATGTGGACTTCACGGACACCTGTCCGCCTGTGTTCACCAAAGCCGATGAACCACTGGAAGCAGATGACTGGCTCCGTACTATGGAGTAGAAGTTCGGCTTGATTCGCTGCACTGAGTATCAGAAGCCCCTATTTGTAGCTCAACAACTCCGGGGCGCTGCTAGTTCTTGGTATGCAAACACTACAACACAAAACCCCCTCTCCCAACGTATATGCAGCAATGGAAATTAGGAGCGTTCCTATCTAATATATTCCCCCTTCCCACGCCTCCCACCATCTCTATTAATGTTGGCCCACAAACCCAGCCCGTGCACAACTCCATAATAGTTTCCGCTTTCAGCAGATTAGGTTTCACCTCTAGCGTACTTTTCCTGATCGGCGGCGGCGACGACGGTTGCTGCTGCATCACATCCATGGATCCGCCCCTGTAGCCTCACGCTTCTATCTACACCAGCATCGTCCTCATGTTTGTGCTACTGTTCTCTCGGCAAGTTGACTACCAGGAGTAGGAGGATGTAATTCAGGTATGCTGTTGGCGGTCCTTAACAACCAAAATTTAACATTATTCTAATGCTAAAATAAATAGAAGATAGGGCTTTTATCTAACCTTTTCACGAGTTTTATTGCACATGTAACTTGCGGGTCGAATACGTGGAAATGCATAAAAATCACCGGAAAGCGCACTTCCAGAAAACATATTCAGAAAAGGCGCAAATCAAGAATAAAAGAGAAAAGCCCATCAAACCATCAAACGGGATCCATCCGTAAGCGCAGGGGAGGCCCAGGCCTAGGGAGCAACCGACCACCCGAAGGCGGTGGCCAGTTGCCGCCTCCCAGGGACCGACCGCCCCCGGGTGCGGTCGCCTCCCAGTTGGCACTTCCCAGACCCAGTTTTCAACGAGAGTGCTCATGGCGGTTCCCTGAAGGCGGTTTCAGCTCTTTTCATACTTAGCTATGCCAAAACCGACCTGTGGAACTATAAAATGAGGCCCTCACCCCTTCCATGAAGAACAACTTGATACAAGAGAGAAGAAGGGAGTGCCACCATTTTTCCATTAATTTAGCTTCTAGCTAGGCTAGTATAGGGTTAGAGAGAGATAGAAGCTTGAGAAGTGAGAGCGGGGTCGAAGCAGTTCTACCATCGGGTGGACGAAGTGCCGGACCTGTCGGCTCTCATATCCAACTTGTACCTCTACAACCATCTTGCTACTTGAAGTAAGAGGTTTGTGATACATTCTAGTTTTGATCCATTAAGTGAGTTACTTTTATAAAGCTACTTGTTCGTAGGATCATCGGTCGTCCTTGAGACGGGTGCTCTAGTTAGAGGACTCCTGATAGAGACGGAAGTTTCTGACCATCGCTAGAGTAGTAGTCGTCTTTGTAGACGTGGTTTCTAAGTCGAAGTTTACCTTCGTATGTTGCGCGCGCCCACGGGCAGAGGGGTAGGTGGCAGGTGGTGACAGCCCTGTCCACTCGTATCTGAATTCCCCCACGTTCGGCCGCGGAATAGCGCTGATACTGGTATTGGCTGGCAGACCAGCTGCGTCAGTGGGCCTGAAGCAAGTAAGTAGTGGAAAAGTCATCTTCACTTAGTGTTTCCAGACTTAGTGTATCCTCTTCACCCAAGTTAACGCTCCTATCTTTTCTAGGGTCAACTAGCTAAGAGACCTCTAACTTAAGCCGTTCCTTTGGGAAAATACGATACTCTGAATACTTCGGGGTGAAGTGCTACAACGGTACTTCCGTGCGCTTGCGGACTTTTCTGCTTTCGCTAAGAAGCGCCAACATATGCGCAATCTCCATCTGTATCCGCAGCATAATTAAATGTCCCATGAGATTTACACGATACAGAAAAACCTGCGTCAGGGCCTGCTATGTGCATCTCCCGTAATCCCATTGAAGAAAGAGGATCCCGTGGTATTATCCTTGCCCTGCTCTGCATTTACATGTTTAGATATGGATTTATGAATTTTTTTGGTGCAATGTATTCCCTAATTCGCCTCCACTATCTGCTGATAACCAGGACCCAATCTTTGCGCTAGATCTGTTGTTTCACCCTCTTCTGGTTGGATCTGGTTGATGCTGCTGCTATCGTTTTGATGAACTTCCCGTCAAGAAGTACTCCCCAAAATCACTAATTTTCGTTTCAATTCTTGGCCACTGGCCAGTTAATTAATTCGTTCATGCATGTGTGTGCTAAACTGGTCACAGTTGTTGTCTCATGAATAAGTTGCAGATTTGAGATCCACTGCTTGATACCCTATAGAGATGGGAGGGCAAATGGTTTGGTACGACCTGTATCTCAGTTCCATAATGTTTCCTTCTCCTTTGATATTTTTATTATAGATGTATTGTTATTAAATTGCTGATATTTCTTTTGATTACTGCATGCTTTAGTAATTTTTTGAATTTGTGTACATAAATGCAAAATAAATCTTATGAATTTTCACAGTTAATCAGTGATATGACTTAATGAGGTAACCAAAGAACAAATTAATTTTTAATTAAGGTATAGCAAGGTAAGGCTATCCCTTCAAATATATACGGCTTGTTGTCCATATATTGGCACTATTTGATCATCGCATTAGTTAGTATACTGTGAATCCTCAAATTAATGTCAGGAGCTACATATTTTAAATTCTGTGAGCAATGTATGTACTATGTAGGCTCTTTACATACACTGGTGACTAGTTGTCTCTTGTACAGGTATAATTTTGTACTGATGACAGCAAAAATCTTGTTTCTTGTCTTCGATAATTGTGGTAATAATGATACTTATTAATCACAGCTACAACAGGTAAATGTTTCTCAGTTCCAGATTTAGTTTACTTGATAACATCAACAGTTAAACCATGTCTATTTTCATTAGATTTCTATAATATCAGTAAACTGAATTTAGACATGCTTGAGTAGAACTTGTGCGGTTCGTGAGTTCTGAAATTATTAGACATGTAAAAATTAAATTATATTGATTGACCCATGAAATTATGTCCCCATTTTCAATCTCTTTGTTCATCTAATTATTTCTGACTTATTTCTGATGGCTAGTCAGTTGGATATATAGAAGATCAATATCAGACATGACAAAAAATACAGGTGGATTCTTATTCTATTGTAATTTGCATATACAAGTGTTTATGTAACATAACTCTCCATACTTCCTCCATTCTATGACTTATATAGTGTACACACCCAAAGGAGAATTTTTAGTTGTGTTTTTCCAGATCTAAATAACCAGAAAGCATTGTGATTGTCTGTGATCTCAGCAGAGGGCATTATTGTACTGTTAGAGAAGATATTACTTGCTGGTAACGAATTAGAGCGCCTCAGTGAGATCTAATTTATTTTTGGCATGGCTTAAGTGCTAATCTAGTTCAACTGCTTTTATGGCAGAGTTGTATATGAAGAGTATGAATGAATCTTTAGTTCAGTGAGCTGCCTAGGAACAGGTATATCTGTATTTTCCTTCAGTGAGGTATTTACATTCAGTGGAAAAATATAGCATGTATTTTTCTAAATATATATGCTCTTACGAAAGCACACTATGTTTTGACAGAGGACAGCTCCATGATATTTTTGGATGTTCAGATGATTGGTTCAAGGACGAAGAACAGCTTTTTTTTCTCTCTTGAGATCTTTTTTTAGATACAGTGTGTATTTCATTTTTTGGGAACTTTGTGATTAGTGTTTTTTTTTTTTTGCGATTCCACTTTGTAATTAGTCAACCATTGTATACAACTGCACTTTGTGCTACTCTCGTCTATGTACATATGCACAGAACCATTTATCTAATAAAAAAAATCAATGCTATCTGGTTTTTTTCTAGAGATCTGTACTTTATATCTGTGGTTGATTGTTGTATGGAGTATTATATTTAATTGGACAAGCCATTTAACAAAAAAAAATAATTATTTTGCTGCATATATATAATTCGAATAACAAATCCTAAAATCATAGTAGCAACACATATATGTGTTGGTGAAACATAGCCATATTCGTTGCTAGTTTGCAACACTTAATACACCTTCTTACCAACGTATATATATGTGATGCAATAGCACCTTGCAACGCCACTTTAAGCAACGCATGTAACATGCGTTGGCATAGACCCTAGCAACACTTATTTGGACTTATAGCAACGCATATATGCATTGCAAGAGGGGTATTCCTTTTGTAGTGAAACCTCCTGGTAGCCCAGCCTGCAGGACATCAGATGACTTGGGCGGAGTTCCGTGAAGCTTTTCGTGCCCACTACATTCCTGCAGGTGTGATGAAAATGAAGCTTGATTAGTTCCTGGCACTGCAGCAGAAGGATTCCACTGTGATGCAATACATTGGTCAGTTCAATCACCTGTCCCAGTATGCACCTGAGCATGTTAACACTGATCAGAAAAAGAGAGATTGCTTTGTGGGGGGTCTGAACTTTAAAATTCAAAGAAGCTTGTCCAACAACCTCCACTGTACCTATCATAAAGCTGTCAACATTGCAATTGCTTTTGAGGAAAGCAACCGCAAGCACCAGGACGAGAAGAAGAAGAAGAAGTCTGGGTCTGCTGGGTTTTCTGGTAATCAGAAGCGCCAGAAAGTTATTTATCATCCTAGCCACCATGTCCGTCCATCGTATCCACATCAGCAGGTCGTTGTTCGTACTGCTGCCACTTCCTAGACATCCAACCAACAAAACACCACTCAGCCGAATGCCCATGGCGTTCGTATCACTACCCCACAGTCAAACTACAACTTCCCCTGCTAAAACTGCGGCAAGATGGGACACTGGTCCCGTAATTGCTCGTATCCGAAGCAGTACAACCAGAATGCACAGAAGGCTCCTGGTGGGCAGTAGCAGCAAGCTCAGCACCGTGGTCACCAGCAGCATGCCCAGAAAGGAAAAGTTGTAAAGAAAGCAGGTCAGGTATACTACACTCAAGTCGGTGATATTCCTGAGGGTGAACCCGTCATGCTAGGTAGGTTTCTTGTCGCAAGTTATCCTGCAATCATACTTTTTGATTCTGGTGCATCTTATTCATTCATCAATCGCACATTTGTCATCAAGCATGAAATTCCAATTGGGAAAATAAAGGAAAATTTTCTTATACAGTCGCCCAGAGGGCGTATAAGTACTAAGGAAGTAGTGCAACGGGTACCTATAGAATTGGGAAGGCATGTATTCCCTACCACCATGATAGTACTGAAGGACCAAGACATAGATGTGATCCTAGGTATGAATTGGATGTATCAGCACAAGGCTCTTATAGATGTGCTGAATAGGACTATAAGAGTAAACTTACCTGATAGCAAGTCTCAGCTTCTCATCAAACTCCCAATTCCTCAGAGAAAGGTTGAGAGATTATGTGCCACCTTAGTCAGGGAGATACTGGATATTCCGGTAGTCTATGAATTTCCGGATGTGTTTCCCGATGGACTACCCGGATTGCCTCCTGATCGTGATGTGGAGTTTACCATTGAGTTGAAGCCTGGAACCGCACCCATATCCCGTAGAGCTTATAGGATGCCACCGAGGGAATTGGTAGAACTCAAGATTCAGTTGCAAGATTTGCTGGACAAGGGTTTTATTAGGCCTAGTTCATCTCCTTGGGGTTGCCCTGCTATTTTTGTGAAAAAGAAAGACCAAACCTTAGACTTTGTGTCAATTATCGCCCACTCAACGCGGTAACCATAAAAAACAAGTATCTTTTGCCTCGTATAGATCTTCTCTTTGACCAATTTTCTAGGGCCAAAGTGTTTTAAAAAATTGATCTTAGGTCTGGATACCACCAAATAAAAATCCGTCCCGAAGACATTCCAAAAACAGCCTTCACCACCCGATATGGCCTATACAAATATCTGGTTATGTCTTTTGGACTGACCAATGCCCCTACCTATTTCATGTACCTCATGAACTCCATTTTCATGCTGGAGCTCGACAAGTTTGTGGTCGTGTTCATTGATGACATCCTTGTTTATTCCAAAACCCCTGAAGAACATGCCAATCACCTCCGTATTGTTTTGACTCGCTTGAGAGAACATCAACTCTATGCCAAGTTCAGCAAGTGTGAGTTCTGGCTGGATAGAATACCCTTCCTGGGACATATCCTGTCAGCTGAAGGTGTGTCGGTTGATCTAGGAAAGGTAGAGGACATTCTAAATTGGAAGCCACCAACCACGGTACATCAGGTCCGTAGTTTTATGGGGATGGCGGGATACTACCGTCGTTTCATTCCAGATTTTTTTCAGAATATCCAAGCCTGTCACAGAGTTGCTGAAGAATCAAATTAAGTTTGTCTGGTCATCTGAGTGTGAGAGAACATTTCAAACTCTGAAGAAGTTGCTGACCACTGCATCAGTCTTAGCTCAACCTGACATTTAAAAACCATTCGATGTTTACTGTGATGCTTCTGGTACTGGTCTGGGTTGCGTCTTGATGCAAGAGGGCCGAGTCATTGCTTATGCTTCGTGGCAACTTAAGTGCCATGAAGAGAATTGTTCCACTCATGACTGGAATTGGCCGCTGTTGTCCATGCATTGAAGATATGGCATCACTACTTATTGGGTAGTACTTGCAATATCTATACAGATCACAAGAGCCTAAAGTATATTTTCACCCAGACGAGTTGAACATGAGGCAACGAAGATGGCTCGAGTTGATCAAGGATTATGACATAGAAGTACATTATCACCCTGGCAAGGCGAATGTGGTCGCCGATGCACTCAGTCGGAAGGTTCACTGCAATTGTCTGACAGTGAAGCCCCGAGATCTTTCCCTGTGTTATGAGCTAGAAAAGTTAGGTATAGAAATAGTACCATAGGGCAGTCTAGCCAACATTAGCATAGAAACACCCATCCGAGATGAGATCATTGCTGCTCAGAAAGGAACAAGGGTATCAAGCGCATCAAGGAAAAAGTCCAAGCCGGCAATGCAGATTGTTTCAGAATTGATGATGAAGGTGTCGTATGGTTCAAGGATCATCTGGTAGTTCCAAAGGTGCCTGAGTTACGTTAAAAGATTCTTGATGAAGCACATTTGACTAGGTTCTCGATCCATCCAGGAAGCAACAAGATATACCAGGATTTGAAACAAAAATTATGGTGGAGTAAGATGAAAATAGAAGTTGCTCGATATGTGGCTAGATGTGACACTTGTCAGAAAGTAAAGGCTGTGCACATGAAACCCGGGAGAGAATTGCAACCATTGCCTATCCCTGCATGGAAGTAGTAAGATATCAATATGGATTTCATCACAGGTTTGCCCAAGACAACAAGAGGTTTTGATTCAATCTGGGTTATTGTGGACTGTTGACGGTGGATAAGCAATAAAATTCCACACTCTAACACCATCAATAGACTCGGTTTCTGATAGAAGATCAACATAACATGAACATATTTTATCCAATAACTAGTTCCACTTGTACTCTTAGCTTGTGAATGCAGGAAAGATCAAACAGAACAGAAATGAGCACTTGGAGCCCAATATGTTGGGTCGGCCGAACCACCCACTTGGGCACCAAGCTGTCACACTTCAACAAATGACTCAAGGAGGCACATAGAAGAGAGTGGAGCACCTGGAGGGCCCACATGCAAGTCGGCCAACCCACATGTGGGGCCCACAGGGCTCTGCTGACATGGCATGATCCGTGTGACACTCTACTCGGCTCAATTCCACCATTGGATCAAAGTTGTGTTTCCAATCAACGGTGGAAGATCAAAGCACATAGATCAAGGCGTGAACCGATAAGACCAAGGAGAAACCAGTACATAGCCACACTCTATGAGCAGTGGGTACCACAGTGGTGGGCCTACCTTGCCATAGGTGGGTCGGCCGACCCACCCACGGTGGGCCTAGTTGTTGATGGTAGTTATTGCTCATTTTTACCCATCAACTAAACATGAATCAAGGGCATAAAACAATACACAGCATAGTTATAGGGTTTGATTCTAACAAGTTCCACGAGTTTTGGTGTTCTCACTTGTTTTGCAGGGTATAAAGGGATATTCAATTTTTCACCAAATAAAAGTATCTCAAATGATGAATTAGAGTTCACCATTGCATAGAGCTTGTCGAGACGATCGAAACGTACCTGTGGTTTGCTATTTTTGGAGTCCGAAATAAAGAGATATAGATTTTACAAACACTGGAAGATTCTAAAACCTGAGCTGCGGGATTAATTAAAGGCTGCGGGATTAATTGGGCTTAAATCAGAATTTGGCCCATTAAAGCTTATGTGCACATGGTGGAAAGGTTTAGTACCATATTGCTTGCCCAAGGTGGAGGGGAGGCCAGGCGCCCCCATATAAGGAACCCAGGACCCCCCGAGTCAAGTGCACCATTATGGAGTTGTAGAGGCGTCTCTCGAATGGATAACCTCTGAACTCTAGAGAATTAGGGCTAGACTTTATAATGTAGTAGATTAGTTCTAGTTGAGAGTTAGGGAGAGCGGAGCTGCGCTTCGGTTCTGGAGAAGTCTTCAGGGGTCTGGTATATCTTTGTATCTCATCTTTGTAAGACTTATGCTTTAATATATTTATCTTCTCTATTTACTTTATGTCTTGAATTTGATTGTTTAGTATAGTTGTTATACTTTGGCATAGGATCTCCGCTCGCATCGAGTGCTCTAGTTTTCATATGGGATTAGAGTAGTAATTAATGGTGTAGGCATGGTGTCTAGACTAGAGGTTACCTGAGATTGCACTCAACCTTACGAATAGTTGTGGTAGCCCCAAGAGGTGACAACCCTGATGGCTGACGTATTTCACCTCGTGTAGGTTGATGATTGTAGGACCGTAGTCAGAACTTCCTAGTCCTATTCTCATCCCGTTCCGTGGCTAGTGTTCTGATGTCCCGAAGTGTTATTGTGTGATTGCTTTATCTACCATGAATCAGTTATTATAGAACCCCAGTAATAGAGAAGTATTTAGGTACCTTGAACTCTCCCGTTGTCCTCTCACTTTAGCTATCTACTCTTTTATCAAAGAATTCTCCTGTGTATTGCTATCATTTAAGCATAACTCATATCATTTATCGTTTACCCCTACTATAGTCTAGTTGGTGTACTAAGTTAGTAGACACATGATGGTCAACTATTAAATTATTTAACCATTGTTTCCCTGTGGCAAAATATAAATAACGATACCTGGAATACTCCCGGTAAAATGCTACAATGGTATTCTATGCGCTTGCAGAATCTTTGATATTCTATTTGCACTTAATAAATTCTAACAAGCATTTTTGACGCCGTTGCCAGGGAAGCAATTGGCATAAGAGTTTTATAGTGATCTTGATGTCTGCTAATTTAGTGCACTACTAGATTTAGTATGATTACCCCTGTTCTGTTGAGTTGTGGAATAAGACAGGACAACAGAAGCCGTTTTGACCTTCCGGCAAGTTTCCACAAGACAAGAAGATACATTGAAGAGCCCAGGGAGCCTGAACATTCAAGATTCATCAATAATAGAACCCTGCCATCTCACAAGTTTGCACACATATATATATATTTCTTTCTAACCTTGTGTAGATAGGAGAAGGAGGTCGTCGTCACAACAATTCAAATCACATCTCAAATGACGAATATAGAGGCTGTGCTACACACATGTCATGGTAAGTATGATCAAGAAGGTGAGAAAGTCTTGCTCATGGACTTTAAACTTTTGAGTAGTTATCTTTTAATTCTTGCATCTCATTGCATATTTATTTTAATCCATGCATTCATACCATTTAGTTTATATTCCCTCATATCAAATCCATAGCATGTTTAGTTCTTGCATACATCCATACCACTTGCATATTAAAAAGAAAATATATATATATCTATAGTTTATGGCTGGAATAATTTCATACATCTCTTAAATGAAGCATGGTGCCAAGTTTAAGAGTGTTTGATATTACTTTTAAAGGTTTTTAATCTAAGTTTATTAACTAAAAATGTAATAATTAGAAGGTCTTCCAAGAATGATTTTGTGTCCTAAAGTAACCACTCTTGAAAAAAATAATGTGAGATTGTACCTTTTGATGTAATAGCCTTGAGAATTGAGCACAGAATTATAATTATAAAAATATTCCCTTGGGTATTTTTTGTCGCTAACCATTCCAGGCTTGAAGTAGAAGGATGACATCATTAGGTATGTCGAACCAATCATCATGCAACATTAATCCATCCAAACTTAACTTTGCCTTGCAAAATTCAAGCTTGGGGGAATGGGCTTATTTAGAAAATCTTATGTTGCTAATATTGGTTGTCTCTACTTTGTCAATCCATGTTCAAATTCTTAATCAATGATCATGCTCTTTCATCTCTGTTTGCATAATTCTCTATAAACTTTCATGTTACCTTTGTTCGCTATAGTATACTTAAGGTTTGGAGAAATTTCATACACCTTTTAAAATTAGGCATGGTGCTTAGTTTAAACTGTTTTCTGGAATCATAATTTGACAAGGTGTTTAGTTTGATTTCCGAACCAAGAGGTGTGATGATTTTACTTTCAAAGGCTTTTTGAATTAAGCGTGGTGATTAGGTTAAAATGCCTTCCTAAGTCAAATTGAACATGGTGTCTAGGTTGATTTTTGAGCTGCTCGTATGGTTTAGTAAACATTGGATATTCTATTGGACTAACCCTTACAGAAAACTTCCAATTTAATTTGGGTAAGTCACGAGATAAATTCAAATCAGAGATGAGACAGGGCACATGCTGAACTTCAATAACTTTGCAGAGGAAGACATAGTTCATTCATTATGGATGGAAGAACTGTGAGTATTAATGATTCATTCACTTTATTTTCTGCTGCAAGTTACTTGGACTCAAGTCATGCCGGTATAGAACATGATCTATGCTAACATAATATCAACCATATCTTCTTAGTAGCGTAGATGGAACATGATAAAATTCTGGACAAACAACCTGTATTCCAAAATTGTACATCCCTTCGGGTATGTATTGTCTACTAATCTGTTGCAGACATAATAATGAATGAAGTGACAAGGTGTCATAAGATCAAAGAAGCAAAAGATGGCAAAGAGGATAAACAACAAAGGAGACAAGATGCTCATGAACAACTCAAGATGCAAGAGAAGGAAAGGACCACCAATCATCTACCCTTCATTACTTAGTGCCATCACGCTCTAATAACGAAGGCAATATCTTAAGGTAAGTGGTCAGTATTTTCCTCTTGATCTTGGAATGCAGATAAATAAAGACACAAATATGTTAGAGTTACATCTTTAATTGATTAACCTAATTAACTCAACATGCTTTATCCTTTAAGATTGTTCCTGGCATCATTCATTTGATCTCAATCTTAACCAAATATGCTAAAACATTGTATTCTATCTTTGGAAGATGATATTCATACTCATGTGAAAATTTATATATTATGTAGAGATAGACAACCATTTCATTGGTTAATCAATTTAAATCTTTTCTACCATATGAACTTAAATGCAACATTAATGCTTAATTGTAATCTTACCACTCATGTCATGAGTAAAACAAATTATGTAACATCAACTTTGTCTTCTTCAATGTGCCTAAGGCTAGAGAAGAATAAATAAAGAAATAGATTCGGTTCTGTTGTCCTTCTCAATTTCTTTACTTTAGCCGAATTTCGAGATTGTCTTACTACATTAGTGAGTCTCTATATTCTATCTCTAGAATACCTTTTACCTCATTTACTCAGTTATCATTTACTATTTATCGTTGACTTATTTATCGCTAAAGCACTAGAGTTATGGGTTATCACTCTTTAGTACATCCATTTAGTAATTACATAGGTTTCCTTTACTTTAGCCGAATCTCGTGATTGTCTTACTACATTAGTGAGTCTCTATATTCTATCTCTGGAATACCATTTACCTCATTTACTCAGTTATCATTTACCATTTATCATTGACTTATTTATCGCTAAAGCACTAGAGTTATGGGTTATCATAGGTCTGCACATTTATCTTTCCAATCATTATAGTAGATTATCCTAATGAGTAGAATGCCACCTTTATCCTTTTGGCATAAAACAAATCAACGATACTCGGAATACTTACCGGGTGAAGTGCTACAACGGGAGAATTATCTGTGCGCTTGCGGATATATTCTATAGTATAATTTTAGGAGGCAAGTGAAGATTATTTTACCTTTCGTTTTTGGCATCATGTTAGGGATGACAATTTAACGTGAAGTGATGTTAAAAATACCAATAAAAACCAAATAAATAGTGTTTAGATTAGTTAGTGTGTTTGAATAAAATAAAAAGAGAGTGCTTACAATAATTTTGATCAGACTCGATGGAAACCATGCTCAGGAATTTGATAAGTAGCACTCCACCATGATTCCTCATTCCAATTTAGTTTTCAACCTTAAATCATCCCAAGTTTTAGATACAACCATTTTAACTTGAAGATTTGCTTTGAACCTGAAACTTGTGGGTAGCAAATACTTGATCTAAGTCTAAGTAATTAAGGGATATGATATGCAAAGTTTGAGCTGCTATTTATCTTGTTCCTAGTGATACTTGAATTCTGGAGATTTATTTTGAAAATCCTTAAAACCACATGATGAGTTCCTGTATGACAAGAGCTTTATAATCCCACCACAGCCATACATGCTAGATTAGGAAAACATACACATTATATGCTACTTGTTTTGTTTTGAATTTAGTCAAGCTTTGTTGATACCTTAGGAACTTGTCATGCTTTTACAATCAAGATCACATGCACCCCACCCATAATGCACTACTCATCCGAGTGGGCGCATCCACATTCCACATATTCCATCTAGATCCACCTAAAAATGTTCTAATCCTGCACTAGGAGTGAACACTAAAAATATCCCATTGGTTACCCCAGATCAATGCTCCAAAGTTCTTATTGCTATCTCTCAAAAGAAAAAGAAAACGAGAAATATTATTGTCGAGAAGAGGCATGTGGCTATGCAAAAGAGTGAGATGAGAGAAAACAATGGGTATAAAGATGCCCTCCTGAGAGGTAAAAATGGACAAGTGTCCAAATTTATCAAAACAATGGGTACTCTGATGCCCGCCTGAAAAAAAGAAGAAGAAAAAGAAAAGAAAGATAGCCCAAGTTGCCCTACAACACAATTCTCTAGTGTTTGAAAAAGAGAGAGATATCTCAAGGAGCAAACGAGTAGAATTAGGATTAGCCATCATATATATCCACGTACCACCTCACATCCACACACATGCACATCTTGATTTGATTGTATGACTTGTTCTTTTGGATCCATTGTTTGACTTTACAATATATTCAGTATGTATGAGCTGTCTCTTTACCCATAAGCTCCACACAAGCTATTAGTTATAGGGTGAGAGAGAGAAGAGAAGGCATGCATCACTATTGCCTTGGTGAGGATCCACAAATATCACATATTGAGAGACTTGAGAGAGTCATACAAAGAAAACTCTGAGTTTTATTTTGAAAACTTACAAAAGCTCTAGGATAAGAGTTGAACGACATAGCTTGAGACATAGTGGTTAACTTAGACATTCTATCCTTCAATTTCTCAAGACTCAAGAGAAAGCTACAAGCTCCATGGTAAAGGTAATACAGGTAAGTCTGAAGGTTAGCTTGGCCTACTCTAATCCTTGAGTACCTCTTGGTTTAAAACTGAATACTTGTGAGGGGTAGCTATAACTTTTGATATATGCTAAAGTTTGGCTTTACTAAGGGACTAACAAAGGGTAAGTGCTGACATCTACTAACGTCGCCAAATATAACTATATAACTTTTAATGCGAGAGGCGAGATTAGAAGATGAATGGTAATTAATTAACTTGTCATTAGCAACTAGCCACTTTTCTATTACCAACATTCTTATGCAAGAACTAGGTTGTCATCCCTAATTAATAATGCTAAGAATAAATAAAGGTTTCATGTATTAATCTATGTGACTAGGCAGAAATAAATATAAATAATATAAACTAAGATCAATTCTACAAGCGGACAGATAATTATACCATTATAGCATTTTACCTAGGGAGTTCTATCAGGTTGTCGATTTATATTTATACCACTGGGAAGGATTAGGATAAACTACAATCTATTATATTGATAGTGATGGTATACAATGGATAAGTGACATTACCGATGTCATTTACTCTACTCATAACAGGTAGAGGTCACAAGATAAATGTCGCACCCAATTTTAAGGATAAAATTGAATGAACCAACTTATGTGCGGCCAAGGATCAGTCACACACATAAGCGACAAATTACATAGTACCATCACAAGGTTTAATACATAGCGAATAATAACACAGAGTCTTTATATTAATAACAGCGAAATAATATAGATAACTCTCTCGCGGAAACTTCATCTCATAGGAAATAGTTGACTGGTGAACACAATCCTAATAGTCCTCAGAGGAATCCTCATAGTCATCTGTTACCCATCCGGGATTTTTATCCAAATATGAAAAATAAAGCAAGCGTAAGTACATGTCGTACTCAACAAGAATAGCACGGGTTTATGAGGCTCAAATAAGGCAAGACACAGGTTTCACAGCGGTTATTTTTAGTTGATCATGTTTTAACAATTTGAGTAGCAGCAATAGAATATACCAAGGAACAAGATTTGCATGATCATATAAATATGATAATTAATACGGAATAAACATCAATAGAAACTTCAAATAAATCAATATTAAATTAGTTAAGTTCCTGTAAGACGTCCAAGGCCGCTCGTGACCGTGAGCATGGCTGATATATCAGTTTTACACTCTGCAGATGTTGCACACTTTCCCCATGAGTCGTGATTCCCATGTATCGGGGTTTGCAAGGCCCACACTACACTGTTAAGGTGCATAACAGGGTCTGACTATGAAGTCTTTCAAAAGGCTCTCTAACAAGTTACTAATCAATCCGGGCGCAATGGCAAGGGGCGGTAGAGCCCTCCTTCTAAGTGGCACACATACGCAGCAGTACACACAAGGACAGGAGCCGCAAAACAACCAGCTCGACAAGAAACCTTTCAAGATTAACAACATGATAGAAAGTAACTTCCTACTTGACTAAAGCCAGAGCCATATAACCCCCATGGTTGCGCTGTAAGTCCCGGTATCATACTTACAGATAAGTCCTTAGTCCATGATGCTAAAAAGCATCTTTTAATTTTTATTTCATAATCAATTAATCAAGTTCATAAGATCATGACCCATCAAAGCACTAGCATCACTACTCAAATGCAATCTTATAGGTAACAAGGATCAAGTCATCAAAAGCTAGGAATAAACATTATGGTTGCCAAGGTAGACACATGCATCATGAATTTAGTGATTAAGGTGAATAGGCAACAAGGATGGTCCATGCTATACTTGCCTTGATCAAAGTGATCCTGAGAATTTGGATCCTCAACGGAGTACTCTTGATCACCAACGTATTGCTCACCGTCTGAACTCGATCACAACATCACCATACAAATATCGAGGCAATCATACACGAAGCAAACAAGATTTAGATTAAAAATAGTACACCAACAGTAGAAAAACAAATTGAAAAGTTTATAAAACCAATCTACGCGTCGCTACGATTCCAACGATATAAACTTCACGAAAATCGGAGTTTAAACGGAAAAGTTATGAATTAATCAAGATTTACTTTAATAAAATAATAGATTAAATCTAATCTCGAATTTTAAAAGTTGAAAACATGAGTAACAGTGGTTTCATTAGATAGATTACGAAATTACGAATCTAACGAGACTTGAACGGGTCAAATCGGATCTAAAACAAAGAAAATATGGCAAAATTAATCTCAGTGGCAAAATTGTAAATAGATTGAAAACACATTTTGAATCTATTTAAGAAAATACGTTTTCTGAGAATAAAAGCGTACTCGAGTTAATACGCTAAGGACTGCGGGTTTATACTTCAAAAATAACAGGGGCTCTTTTGCAAGAAAGGCGGCCGAAGGGGTATGGAGCGCTGCAAGCCCTCCGATTTAAAAGGAACGGTCGGGATTAGATCGGGGAGGGAAGGGCTGTCCTGTTTGCCGGAGAAGATGACTGAGGTGGCGGCGGACATGGCCGGCGATGAGCTACCTCGCCGGAGAAACTGGTTTAGAGCCTACGGGGCATGGTTTTCATCGGGAATAGCACTGGGTGGAAGAGTAGACAGACCCGAAACTGATCTAGGGCATCGGTTGGGGCTTTGGCGGCCTACAGAGCAAGCTGCGAGCGCGACGGCGGAGTAATGGCGGCGGCGAACTCGCTGGTAAGGCTATAGGGCACCAAAACGAGATAAAAAGGGTTGGGGAGTTTCCTGACCTTGAATAGAAGCTCGGAGAACGATCAATTGAAGCGAAGAAGACTCCGACGATGGTCTTCGATGGCGTCAGGCGGACAGGGTGCTCGGTGCCCGGCGGCGAAGGTCGGAATGCGGCAGCTTCTTGTGGGAAGAGGCTCCCAGAGCTCCTATAGCTTGCTGGGGTTCTCAGGATTCTCTCAATTGTGAAGAAGAGAGGCTCCAAACGTGATTTCGACGGCGGCAGGCGGAGCTCTGCGCAGTGTCTGTGATTGCGGCGGCTGCTAGAGCAAGATTGGGGGCGGCGCGATTGAAGGCAGCAGGGGCGTGCAAGGGCTTGTAGGGAGGTGGTGCAGGCTCGGGGCACTTTATATGGGGGCACGAGGACTCGTAGCATCGACGGACTCGGCCGAAGATACCTCGGTTGGGCGCTACTCGTGCTCAACTCGGACTCCATCCGTCAGCTTCAGAAAGAGGGAAGAGGTGGGCAGCGCACACATTTGGGCCGGTGCTGCAGATCCTGGCCCCAAACAAGACAGGGAGACAACGTGCGGGAGCGCTTCGTTGAGCTGCACGAGAGAGCCCTCAGCTTTGGCCCTGCTCGGACTAGGAGAGGGAAACAGGAACCGAAGAGCAGACCGGCGATTGGCTCTTTGGCCTGCTTAGCCGAGAGAGAGCAAAGGGAGATTTACTTTTTTTTAAACAATTTTCAAATAAGCTTTCAAGAATATTTTTCAATACTTTGCAGACCAACAAAACAATGCAAGCAATAAATAAATGCTGTCAGCATAAATGCAACACAACATGTTTTTTTAAAAATTATGAGCACTTTTATTTTCCAAAAAAATATATTATTCTCTAAATTAATACCAAGCAATTACATAAATTCATTTTATCTCTATTTAGTAAATTGCAAATTTTCAGGTGTTACAATAAATAAAGATAAAAATGATAAGTATGATCAAGCATCATAAATAAAAGATAATCATCAGAGCACTTCTCTAATCATAGTAATAGCTAGCCAATGGATAAACTAAGGAATTAATATCAAAGGTAATTCTATAACTACATCAATGAATAACTCTAATTAGTGCAATTACATCTAGCAATCATTATTAGACTAATCCTATATCATGATCACATGCAAAGGGCACAATCTAGGAAGGATGTGAAACAGAGTCATCATCCAACTTCGCGACCGTGCCTGCTGGCCTACGTACGGGGGGGGGGGGGGGACTACAGAGGACTCAACGCAGCTGTCACCTACGCGATCTACCACACGACCCGGCACATTAGGGTGCACTCGCAGATAAACAAATACCTAGACACCACGTCTACATATTGTTCATCATCTATCCATCGTACGCATGAATAAACACTATACGAGCAATTACATGAATTCAATAAGATCAAGCCAACTATACTAGACATATAATCAAGGTAGACAAAGACTATTGTAATTAAGAACATATGAACTATTAAGAACAATGTTTCCCTAATCATAATGAAGAATACAATAATAGAGAAAGAACTAGAATTATACCGAACTCCGTGCTCCAGACAGACGCGGGGCTTCAGATCCGCCGAAGAACTAGAACTCCTCTACTCTCTAATCTAACTAGGCTAGAACTATGAACTAGGAGGCTTTTGATGAACTAGAAGGCTCTTGATGGCTTGAGGACTTGATGCCTTGAATGAATGATGGGTTGATTCCTCTGGGGGGTCTGTCCCTTTATTTATAGCCCGGTGGGATGCACGTGCGTCGTAGGATCAAACCGACTTGAAATAAGGGCTGAGATGACTCCACAAAGGTGGCGGAAGAAGACTTCAGAAGATGGGCCGAAACCCTAGCAGGGGGCACCAGCCGGCCCCACCCTGGCGCCGGCCGGCCCTACCCTGGTGGGTCTCGGGCCCCGGTGCTTCGGGTGTGTTCCAGATGCTTCTAGTGTTCTCGTGATGATGTTTCCTTAGCGGTTAAGT
Source organism: Eremochloa ophiuroides (assembly GCA_038502445.1). NCBI lineage: Eukaryota > Viridiplantae > Streptophyta > Magnoliopsida > Poales > Poaceae > Eremochloa > Eremochloa ophiuroides. The sequence goes on along the minus strand of JAHLJS010000007.1, from coordinate 32,698,596 downwards.
TACGTGGTAATCATGCTCTTTAACCCTTCTTTTATGTTTTTCTAGAATAGCCCCTGGAAAATACACAACATGGAAAACTTGTGGAAACTGTCTGTTAAAACCCTAGACTAGTGTGTATTCATGTATCCTTTGGTGTCTAAAGTTCTAATAAAAGTTGATGTTATCCACCGTCAACAACACCCCCAACCTTACCTGTTTGCCAGTCCCTTGGCAAATGAACTAAGCCTAATTACTAATGTAATTGGATCAGGAGTTGCTACAATAGTTTCATACTTCCCAAATACACATGTTGCAAACATAGATTCTCCTCCGGATTAGACAAAACTGCTCTAACTTTTAAACTTACCCATTTTATCTTTAACTATGGGGCTTTACAGTTTTTGTCTCAGTCTTGAGTAATTGAAAGAAAGAACAATCAAGTCTTGCACTATGTAGCAAATTCTTCACAGTACCAATATCCCGGAGTTTTGCAAGTTTTCAAAATAAAACTCAGAGCTTTAATTGTATGACACCCTCAAGTCTCTCAGTATATATGGTATTTGTGGATCTCACTTAAGGCATTAATATTATGCCTTACTATATCTAAGGATTTATAGTGGAGCTCATAGGAGTGGCAATAACAAGGTTTAAGCATACTTACAATTCATATGTTGTAAAGTCAAACAGTGAATCCACAGAGAATCGAGGCATACAATCAAACCAAGATGTGCATGTGTATGGAATATGGTGGATAGGTGTATATGTGGTATTTAGTGGCTATTCCTGATTCTACTTTTGCTCTTTGAAAATAATTCACTCTCCTTCATAACTTGGAGGAATACATGGGCTATCTTTATTCTGTCTCTCTCTCTCTCTCTTTTATTCGGGAGGCGGGCATCTAGTACCCATTGTTTTAATGCTGGGACACTTGTCCATCCTTTACTCCCTTTTCTTATTTTTGCATAGCCACATGTATCCTTTGAATATAAATAACTGGAGAGATAATAATAAGAACTTAGAGCAATTATAACAGGGCTGTCCTATGGGGTTTATATGTTTGGGCGTTTACTCCTAGTGTGGGAGAAAACATTTTCATGATGAACATTGATGAAAGTGGAAATGGTTGCGATTACTCCCAGGGTAGGAATAATGCATATGTGCTGAAGTGTGTACGTGATCTTGGTTTTAAAAGCATGACAAGACTCTCATATGGTATTCAACAAAGGTTGACTAAACTCAATGTAAAGCAAGCAACATGAATGTGCAAAAGGTTTTCCTATCTAGATGTATCATATATGGCTTTGGTAGGAATTCACATTTTGTCATATAAGAGCTCATCATGTAAATTTTAAGTTTTCAAAAATAAATCTCCAGAATTTAGTAATGCTAGGAATAAGATAAATAGCAGATCAACTTTCATGAATCATATTAATCAATCACCTAGACTTAGCTCAAACATATGCCTCCACAAGTTTCAGGTTCAGAGTAAATTCTTAAGTTAAAACAGCAATATCTAAAACTCAGGAGAATTTAAGTTTGACAACTAGGCATTTGAAAAGGTATTGTGACAGAGGAACTATTCATCATCTCCAAGACAAAATTTTAATGTTCATCATTTTTAATTTAGTTCTAGCCTAGACTGACTCTAAACAAACTTTAATATATAGATAGATATTTATTTGGTTTTTCAATTTTATCTTACTAGCTAACTCACACGAAAAAACGATATAGTAATAATGATAAATAGGATAGAAAACTTATACTTAGCTGGATTTTAATTTGAGGGTGCCCTCCCCAAGCTTGACGTTTGACAGGGTCTTTGATGTTGCAGATTGAGTGATCCTTCTGAGCTGTGTATCGGCAGTGTAAGGGCGTCGGGTTGACTAGCTCCTTGATCTTGTGTTGTCCTATGAAACTCAATTACCAATAAAAATACCAAATCTCATAGAGAGGGGTTAGGTTTAATACCACTCCATGATAAGTAATTGATTTTATATTTCCAGCAGAAGTTTAAGCTTCTTTACCCAATTAGAAAACTTCTCTAAGAGTATGGACCTTCATGTGCCCACATATTTTTCGTATTTTTCTGAAAGGTGTGGACCTTCATGAGCCCATATATTTTTAGTATTTTTAGATTTTTTATGATACTATGGTGAACCTTTATGTGTTCACATATTTTTGGTATTTTGTGTTTGTATAAAGCAGACTTAATAAGCGCATAGATAAAGTTACTAGGTAACTAGGGGATGCTCCTCCCCAAAACTTGATGTTTGCAATACTTGGTGCTTGAATGATTTTCAGAGCGAGTTGGTTAGTAGCAGTCCTAATGGGTGCCACTAATAGACTCTTTCCGTAGTCATAATATTATTCCTGCATAGTTAAACTCCAACAAGAAAACCAAAACTCGAGGCTCGAATTATCAAGGGGTTAGCGGTCAGTCAATGAGCACTTTGATTATTCTTTGAGTTGATTTTATTTAATAGATTTTAGCAGGATTCTATCAGGATTATCTTTTTAGGATTTTCCAATTTTCTTATGTAGCAATAAAAAAGATGTATGCATGCTAATAATAATTTTTATGCCATCATAGGGAATATTTATTTCCATGGGGCTTAGGATTTTCATAATGCAACAAAGTAAATATGAATACTACTACCATCTATAAATTATTTTTATTTTTATGCCACCACAGTAAATATTTATGATGCAGTAAATAAAGCAGTAAATGTTTTTGTGGGTTTTATTATTTTTTTAATATGCAAAAAAGTATCGTACTAATAAATGTGCTAAGCAAAATTACTAATGAATGCTAAATTAGATAACTACCATTCTAACTTTATGGCTAGGGTGCGGAATTTAAAGTCTATGACAAGACTTAGATAGAGGAGAGTACTTACTTAGTAGGTTCATCGTCTGAGGTTATCTCAGTCAATTCTCCATTTTGTGGTGGTGTAGCAGGTGCTTCTTCCTTCTCCTTCCATCTCTTTTCTATCTCTTCTACTTCTCTCTTCTCTAGCTCTAGCTCTTCCTTGTAAGCTTCTCTTGATTCTTCATCTCCCTTCATCCATTCTTCTACTTGTGCCTGGATCTCTTCTTTCTCTGCTTTAGCAATCTGGTCCATCCATGCAGCTTCCGCTTCCCACTCACTCCAGCGTGGTGCTTGTACGGCTTCTTCTTGCTCCTTGTAGCAGTCTTCATACTTCACAATCCTATCAGGGAACTCCTCCCATCCACAGTGAGGCTGAGCAGCCTGACGGCGGGCTTGGCGTTTCCTTCTGTTGCGTTGCTTCCTGATCTGCTCATGGTTAAGATGTGTTTTAAATTGACAGCGTACCTTTCTGGTGGGTAGGTTGAAGTGGATCCGTCCAGACCCGATGTAGATGATAGCATTGGCGGTGTAGAGGAACGGTCTTCCCAAAAGAATAGGCGATTCATCGTCCCCCTGCGTGTCAAGAACTAGAAAATCTGTGGGTATATATTTATTTTGAATTCTTACCATGACGTCCTTGACTACGCCTTCAGGGAATCTCAGTGATTGGTCTGCCATCTGCAACTGAATATATGTTGGGTATAATGGTAAATCATCAAATAATTCATCATATACCTTTTTGGACATTACATTGACGCCTGATCCAGTGTCACAGATGGTGTCGGGAAAAGTAATGTCTCTAATTGTGCATTCGATGATTGGTACACCTGGGTCACCTTTCTTTGTTGGAAATGGTTTTGGGAGCATATGATCATTTTCTGTGTTGATAGCATTGATTAGCTGAGCGGTTCCTTTAGGTACATGCTGAGCTAGTTCTTCCTCCATCTTCTATTGTTCTTCTTCTTGGGTGCTGATTGTTGTTGCTGCTCTTCTTGTTGATGGAATTGCTTCGGGACTACTGGATTCTTGAGGATGCGGTTCTTGAATGAAAATCTCTCCTTCTTGTCTTTGATGGAGAGGATAATCTTGGTGTGTTCCGCATAGATGATGGCTTTGGTTGTGCATAAGAATGGTCGTCCCAAGATAACGGGTGCCTTCTCATCTCCACCGGTATCCATGATCACAAAGTCAATTGGGACATATGATTGCCCCACTTTGATAACAGCTTCTTCTAGTACTCCCTCGGGGTAGCAAATGGATCGATTTGCAAGCTGCAAACGCATATCTGTGTACAACAAAGGATCACCTAAAATTTTCTCGTAGATTACCTTGGGCATTATGTTGACACTTGCGCCGAAATCGTAGATAGCCTCTGAAAAGTTGTGACATCCTATAGAGATAGGAATCACAGGTCTTCCAGGGTCTCCCATCTTCTCAGGTAGTTAGTGATCTATCCACTATATATCTGCAGGCTCAATTTGGTATTGTGCTGCATTGTGAATATCAACAAGGTTAGCAGTTTCTAAATCCTCCGGCTGGCTCGGAATCTTACCTTTCTCAAATGGAGGGACAGCAGCAGCTAACTGAGCTAATTGTGATTTTAACATTTTATTAAAGCTGTGCTGATTCTTTATAGCAGAAGCAAAGGTATCCATTCTAGTATTTATATTTTCTAAAGCTTTATCATTCGAGGCTACCTTTCTAGACATTTGATCTAACAATTTTGATTGACCAGCAACTAAATCTCTTAAGGCGGAAGATTGTAATTATTATAATTATTACCTTGGTTGTTACCTTGGTAATTACCTTGTCGAGGTTGCTGATTCCATCCTTGGTTTGGCTGGTTCCATCCTTGACCTTGCTGAGGACGATAGTAGGTGTTGTTGTTGATGAAGTTCACATCCTCTTGCAACGTAGGGTAGTTGACAGTTGAACGCCCGTAATCTCTACATTCTTCACAGGTCATGCGGGAATCATTGATGTGCATGACTTCCTTCTTCTCTATGTCGAGCTTCTTCATAATGAGGTCTAGCTTGGCAGTGACCATATAAGTCTCCTTCAGATGATGGATGCCTCCTCCTCTCTTGCGAGGTTGAGTACGTTCTTCATTACAGCTTGAATTTGAGGCCATCTTCTCAACAAGTGCTTGAGCTTTTGGAAGCCTAAGTGACAGGAAAGCTCCTCCAGCTGCATCATCTATGGACTCACGGGTGCTTGGGATAAGCCCATGGTAGAAGGTATGCAATAGTAGCCAATCCTCTATCCCATGATGAGGACAGTCTTCAATGTAATCTTGGAATCTCTCCCATGCTTCAGTGAATGGTTCGTCATGTTGCTGTTGAAAGCTTGAGATTTTCCCATGCAGAGCCTTTATCTTGCCTGTAGGAAAGAACTTTGCCAGGAAAGCAGTTGAGCATCGGTCCCATGTAGTGTTCTTGTCTTTGTTGGCGTAGAACCACTGTTTGGCTTTCCCCAAAAGTGAAAATGGGAAAAGGCGGAGTAAAATAGTATCTCTTGGTACTCCTCTAATCGTGTAGGTGCTGCAAATCTCTAAAAAGTGTTGTAAGTGTGCACTTGCATCTTCATGAGCTTTTCCACAAAACTGGCTGGCTTGAACAATGGTGATAAGAGCAGGCTTGAGCTCGAATCCATTCTCCCCCGTGTTGACTGCTGGTCCAGTCTGGATGTTTTCTGTTGTTGGGGCAGAGAACTCGTGCAGCATCTTCTCAGCCATGTCTTCAAACACAGGAGATAAATCTTCTCCTCCTAAGTGTTCTTCTTCCAATATTGGAGCTGGCTCCTTTGATGAATGAGCTTGAGCAGCGATGGGTGTTTTTGATGGTAGTTTGAAATTGTCCCTCGCCTCTACAAACTTCTTTCTTCTCAGGAGTTTCTCTGGATCGTCAGTGAAATTATTTGGAAGAGAAAAACCATTCATTCATCACCCTGCATAAGATAAGCGAATGATAAAAAACAAGGGTGTGCCTGTTTGAGTTAGAGATCAATCGGTAATATAATCTTATCCATTATGTATACATATGCTATCAATATTTCCTAAGTTTAATGTGCCTTCCCCGACAACGGCGCCAAAAATGCTTGTTGACATCTACTAACATCGCCAAATATAACTATATAACTTTTAATGCGAGAGGCGAGATTAGAAGATGAATGGTAATTAATTAACTTGTCATTAGCAACTAGCCACTTTTCTATTACCAACATTCTCATGCAAGAACTAGGTTGTCATCCCTAATTAATAATGCTAAGAATAAATAAAGATTTCATATATTAATCTATGTGACTAGGCAGAAATAAATATAAATAATATAAACTAAGATCAATTCTACAAGCGGACAGATAATTATACCATTGTACCATTTTACCTAGGGAGTTCTACCAGGTTGTCGATTTATATTTATACCACTGGGAATGACTTGAATAAACTACAATCTATTATATTGATAGTGATGGTATACAATGGATAAGTGACATTACCGATGTCATTTACTCTACTCATAACAGGTAGAGGTCACAAGATAAATAAAGATAAAAGTGATAAGTATGATCAAGCATCATAAATAAAAGATAATCATCAGAGCACTTCTCTAGTCATAGTAATAGCTAGCCAATGGATAAACTAAGGAATTAATATCAAAGGTAATTCTATAACTACATCAATGAATAACTCTAATTAGTGCAATTACATCTAGCAATCATTGTTAGACTAATCCTATATCATGATCACATGCAAAGGGCATCATCTAGGAAGGATGTGAAACAGAGTCATCATCCAACTTTGCGACCGTGCCTGCTGGCCTACGTACGGGGGGTGGACTACAGAGGACTCAACGCAGCTATCACCTATGTGATCTACCACACGACCCGGCACATCAGGGTGCACTCGTAGATAAACAAAATACCTAGACACCAAGTCTGCATATTGTTCATCATCTATCCATCGTACGCATGAATAAACGCTATACGAGCAATTACATGAATTCAATAAGATCAAACCAACTATACTAGACATATAATCAAAGTAGACAAAGACTATTGTAATTAAGAACATATGAACTATTAAGAACAATGTTTCCCTAATCATAATGAAGAATACAATAATAGAGAAAAAACTAGAATTATACCAAACTCCGTGCTCCAGACAGACGCCGGGGCTCCAGATCCGCCGAAGAACTAGAACTCCTCTACTCTCTAATCTAACGAGGCTAGAACTATGAACTAGGAGGCTCTTGATGGCTTGAGGACATGATGCCTTGAATGAATGATGGGTTGATTCCTCCAGGGGGTCTGCCCCTTTATTTATAGCCCGGTGGGATGCACGTGCGCCGTAGGATCAAACCGACTTGAAATAAGGGCTGAGATGACTCCACAAAGGCGAAGGAAGAAGACTCCAGAAGATGGGCCGAAACCCTAGCAGGGGGTGCCGGCCAGCCCCACCCTGGCGCCGGCCGACCCCACCTTGGTGGGTCTCGGGCCCCGGTGCTTCGGGTGTGTTCCAGATGCTTCTAGTGTTCTCGTGATGATGTTTCCTTGGCGGTTAAGTTACGTGGTAATCATGCACTTTAACCCTTTTTTTATGCTTTTCTGGAATAGCCCCTAAAAAATACAGAACATGCAAAACTCGTGAAAACTGTCAGTTAAAACTCTAGACTAGTGTGTATTTATGTATCCTTTGGTGTCTAAAGTTCTAATAAAAGTTGACGTCATCCACCGTCAACAGTAAGCTTGGGGGAACTTGTTGACGGTAGTTATTGCTCATTTTTACCCATCAACTAAACATGAATCAAGGGCATAAAACAATACACTGCATAGTTATATGGTTTGATTCTAACAAATTCCATGAGTTTTGGTGTTCTTACTTGTTTTGCAGGGTATAAAGGGATATTCAATTTTTCACCAATTAAAAATATCCCAAATGAGGAATTGGAGTTCACCATTGCATAGAGCTCGTCGAGACGATCGAAATGGACCTATTATTTGCTATTTTTGGAGTCCGGAATAAGGAGATATGGATTTTACAAACACTGGAAGATTCTATAACCTGAGCTGCGGGATTAATTAAAGGCTGCGGCTTAAATCAGAATTTGGCCCATTAAAGCCTATGTGCACATGGTGGAAAGGCTTAGTATCATATTGCTTGCCCAAGGTGGAGGGGAGGCCAGGCGCCCCCATATAAGGAACCCAGGACCTCCCGAGTCAAGTGCACCATTTTGGAATTGTAGAGGCATCCCTCGAATGGATAATCTCTCAACTCTAGAGAATTCGGGCTAGACTTTCCAATCTAATAGATTAGTTCTAGTTGAGAGTTAGGGAGAGCGGAGCTGCGCTTCGGTTTTGGAGAAGTCTTCAGGGGTCTGGTATATCTTTGTATCTCATCTTTGTAAGACTTATGCTTTAATATATTTATCTTCTCTATTTACTTTATGTCTTGAATTTGATTGTTTAGTATAGTTGTTATACTTTGGCATAGGATCTCCGCTCGCATCGAGTGCTCTAGTTTTCATATGGGATTAGAGTAGTAATTAATAGTGTAGGCATGATGTCTAGACTAGAGGTTACCTGAGATTGCACTCAACCTTACGAATAGTTGTGGTAGCCCCAAGAGGTGACAACCCTGATGGCTGACGTATTCCACCTCATGTAGGTTGATGATTGTAGGACCGTAGTCAGAACTTCCTAGTCCTATTCTCATCCCGTTCCGTGGCTAGTGTTCTGATGTCCCGAAGTATTATTGTGTGATTGCTTTATCTACCATGAATCAGTTATTATAGAACCCCAGTAATAGAGAGGTATTTAGGTACCTTGAACTCTCCCGTTGTCCTCTCACTTTAGCTATCTACTCTTTTATCATAGAATTCTCCTGTGTGTCTCTATCATTTAAGCATAACTCCTATCATTTATCGTTTACCCCTACTATAGTCTAGTTGGTGTACTAAGTTAGTAGACACATGATGGTCAACTATTAAATTATTTAACCTTTGTTTCCCAGTGGTAAAATATAAATAACGATACCTAGAATACTCCCGGTAAAATGCTACAATGGTATTCTGTGCGCTTGCGGAATCTTTCATATTCTATTTGCACTTAATAAATACCAACACCGGGCCACCGCCATGCTCCACTAACTTCCTGCATGCTTCGCACGTGATGGTTTTGCCACTGCCGTCCATCTAAGGTGGTTTCAATGACGGTTTATCCAAGGGAGAAGAATGAAGGAGCACGCGGATCGCTGACGTGGCACCTCTCCACTTCCCCCTATATATAGAGGTTGCCTCCACCGTCTCAGGACATGATTCATTCAAAATACAAGTGAGAAACAATGTAGTTCCACTCTAGTAGTAGTGTAGTCTAGTGTGGGAACTAGAGTTGAGTCAAGCTGCGCTTGGGGTCTCCAGAGTCATCTGCTGGAGAGTCCGGTATAGCTCTTGTATCTTTCTCTTTTTGTAAGACTTATTTACTTTAATATAATATTCCTGCTTTACTTTACTGAGTCTTTACTTAGTGCAACATTATTCTTGCAATAGTATTGTTGTGAGTTATCATATTACTTGGTCGGCGTACATTAGATTGTGATCCTGTAACCAACTCACGTGTAGTTCATCTCCTGTCATAGGGTGCTCTAGTTGCCTTGGCCACAGGTAGAGTAGTGAGAATTAGTGTAAGCATGGTGCTTAGACTAGATCTTATCTTTGAATCCCGCTTGTCGCACGGATTGTTTGTGAGTGCTAGCAGGTGGTGATAGCCCTGTCTAGTCTTAGTATCCCTCCACGTGTTTTAGGCAAGTTCTTAAAAGGTTTGCTCCCATAAGAGCAATAGCGCTTCGGGTAGAGGTTATGTCCTCTATTGTCTCGCACTATCCCCTACACACCGGAAGTAAGGTAGCAGTCTTAGTGTACTTCATCCATTTGATAGGATAGATCACATGAGTAGAGTTTGAATCACAGGAACCTTTTTCACTCGTTGTCCTCCCACCTAGGTATACTACACTAGTTATCTTTTAGCATTACATTTGTTATCTTTGAATCATCGCCTTCCTATCAAACTTCGATTACCCCCCTCTACACTAGTTGTGCTAAGTTGAGATAGAATTAAGGATCCCCTTCTACTAACATTTCTAGCAATCGCTTTCCCTTGGGATAAAATAAATAACGATACCTTGGAATACTTCCGGGTGAAGTGCTACATCGGTATATTCTGTGCGCTTACGGAATTATCCAATAGACATAAGAAATACCCTCAGGCACTTCAGGCGCCGTTATCAGAGATAGCCTAATACCCTGTCTCTGGTGGTTGCGTTGAGAAGTGTAAACAAGCATTTCTGGCACCATTGCCGGGGAAAGCATAGCCTAGAAATTTTAATAAGATCGAATCCGGAACCTATCATCAATTTAGTACAATTAGTTGTAGTAGGGTTTACCCTTGCCTCTGCTTCTCTTTATTGTGAAGCAAGGCATTATATGAGTGGATTCTAGTTTTCAGCCACAACAATAGAAAATTCAGGGACATCCACCGGGAGTTCTAGACACCGTCTAGCCTCCACTTGGAAGTCCGATTCGGTTTTGAAACCACTCAAGAAAGGAGGCTCTGCACTGTCACCTAAGGAAGCTATGGCCCAAAAGACCATCTTCGAGCATTCTGCACCGTCGGCCGACAATGTCGCCACCGGTCCGCAGCCTAGCTTGGGAGATGCCACTTTTGAGCTCAAGCCATCTCTTATCAATATGGTGCAAGCCAACCCATTCAGCGAAAAGCCCCATGAGGATGCAAATGCGCATCTCCAGAATTTCCTGGAGTTGTGTGGCACTATTGCCATAAAAGGACTCAAAGTGGACGCCATCTGTCTTCGCCTTTTTCCGTTCACCTTGCTCGGAAGGCAAAACAATGGTTCTACACTTATCCCGAAGATATTGGCAATTGAACAAGCTGCGCCAATGCATTTCTCAAAAAGTTCTCCCCGATGGGCAAAAACCACTGCTCTTCGAGGAAAGATCTCAGGCTTTACACAACAAGTGGATGAGACGATTCCTGAAGCATGGGAACGTCTCCAGGAATACATTCAAGAATGTCCCCACCATGGGATTCCGGAATGGCTCCTGATTCAAGGTTTCTACCATGGGCTAACCCCGATAGCCCGTAGTCACCTTGATGCCGCTGCTAGAGGAGCATTCACTTCACTTAATGTCACACAAGCCAAGAATCTGATAGAAAAGGTGGTGACAAATCAAGGGTGGAATGAAGACCGACTCCAATCTAAGAAAAAGAGTACACATACCATCCAGGAAGTAGATGCAACAATGCAAACTATCCTCAACAAAGAAGATGAACGTCACACTCTAAGTTTCAAGGTAATGCAAATTTTGGTAACTAATTATCATTAAAAGACCTTGTCATGAACCAAGCTAAAATTAATGAAAGCATGAATAAAAGGCTGATAGCAAATGACAAGACTCTTGAAACACTAAATATTAGGATGGATCTTCTTTCCTCTTCTGTAAAGGAACAAATGAGCTTTAACAAAATGTTAAAATCTCAATTAGCTCACCTTGTTGCTACTACTTCATCTCCTAAAAAGCTTGCAATACTTCAAATGTCAATGCGGTATCCACGAGGGGAGGTAAGTCCACTCGCGGTCCGCCACATCCTAACATGGTACGAAAGGTTGCAAGAAAAGACCAGGAGAATGATAAATAAGAAGAAGAGTCGCCACCTTCTGAAGATAACGCCAAGTTCCATGGGAAGACAGCCCTCACGAATACTACGATACCAATGTGTTGCTGCCTTTCCCAAGGACAAGGAAGCAACCCACCGACGAGAAATTCGGGAAATTAGCTGAAGTAAATCTCCCGCCAAGGTAAGTACTCAATTTTTCCTTTTCAGTATTTACTTTAGCATTTATTTATCTTTCTTTCATTCTCAACATTGATTAGCTAAACACTGATAAAACATAATAATAAATCCCTGGGTGAATTTGCAACCCTAAAGTAGAGTCTAGGGAGGGGTCAGTCGACCCCCGCCAATGGACCTACCATCTTCCACTTTACACCTACAATAATATAGGTTGCATCACATTGATTGAAAATTTAAATGAGACAAAAGGAGGGGTCGGCCGACCTGCCCTAGGAGGTCTCCCTCTCCCATTTGTTGACATGAATTTGGGGTTAGTAGCTAATCAAAGAAATCAATTGATGTGGTGATCAATAGTGTTTATGATGAAAGAATCCTTCTTAATCTAGCTTTGTGAGCACATAAAATAATCACCATACTTGTTGATTGTCCTCTAGTGAGAATGGGAACTTTCATATCCCATCCTTGTCTCCCACTCACTTTCACATCCCATCCTTGTTTCCCACTTGATCAAACTTCCATATTGAGAGGAATTCAAACACAAGAGTGAGCCACTAGTATGGTAACACCATTCTTCAGATTTGTGCAAAATTTGGAGATGATGGGTGGGGTCGGCCGACCCATTGAGCTGACCCCTGACCACACCTACTTGCTCTAGTTCCAACACACTTTGCAAAGCATCAAGATTCCTGAAATATGGAGGTGATGGATGGGTCGGCCGACCCATCAATTGGCTTGCCACTTCACATGTTCTCTCTGCTTTTAACACACTAGAGACCTAGCAAAGATACCTGCAAATCATTGAAGGATGGGGGTCGTCCAACCCACAACTCTCCTCATCTTCCTTTCATTTTAAAAGCACATGAAGGAGAGTAGCCTTCCTTCATCTAGAGGACTTCAACACTCAAGAACTCTGCTCCTTTAACCCTCTCTCCAATCAAGGGTTCATCTCTCAAAGAACTCCAAAGAGGTACTCATCATTGAATTAAGCTAACCCCCTAGTGCTAGCTTTGTTCGTCTTCTTCTCTTGTAAGCATGAAGAATTCATTCAAAACCGCAGCCAGGAAGGTGCACACAACATTGAGCGCGAGTTCACGACGTTCATCACTGGAGGGGCAATCCTCCCATGACACCGAGATATGACTCTCGGGGTCACAAGATGAACAAACTTCTGGAGAACCTTTGCCTATGCGGAGCGACAACATGGAGAACATTGAACAACCATCTCATGATCATGAAGAAGTTATTGAGGAATCCGAAGAAGAAGAGCAACCTGTCAGAACACAAGACCCATAAACAGGCATTTGGGCCACTCCACAAGAACTGCTCATCCTCAACTTGATCCGCAACCGCAACTTCGAACACACCCAGATAATTGATTTAGGACTTCTCCAACGCACAGGTATGTATGAGGAGTTCTTTAATGTTTTTGGTGGAATAGGTTGGGGTAAATTTTGGGATTTCTCTAACTTCCCTGGTAGCAGGCATCTCACTTTAGAGTTCATGTGCACGGTAAAAATAACTAGAGACAACATCTATTTTCGTTGTTTAATCAAGATTATGACTTTGATGGGAGCAATTTAGTGCTTGTCTAGGTTTTATAAACTACACCACAAATTTAGAAGCTGCCACCCTTAGGTTCAATAAGCTTGAATTTTGGCATGAAATAACAGGGGAAACAAAATGGGGAAACTGCACACTAGTCATATTTGCAACCCTATGCTTCGCTTTCTGCATAGATGGTTGGGAATCACTCTTTTCCTCAGGGATGATGTTAGAATCGATAGAGAAGATGATTTAAGAATAATGTATGTAATGGTACATAGAATTTGAGTATCACTTGTAAAAGCCATGTCAGAACATTGGATTTCTGCACCCTCAAGAATTGGCTCATTTGATTTAACATCTATCATCACAAAATTCTGTAGCTACCTTGAGATGCTTAATGGGTACAACCTGTACAAAACCAGCCCTAAAACCATCCTAGATGCAGATCATTTTATAAAGGCACATATTATTGCTGGTGGTCCCCAAGGAACAATTGAATTTAAATTCCATAATACCGCTGCAAGGCTCACCCTGCCATGTGCAGAATTAAAACTATATGGGGGCCACCCTTTAGTACCCAACATTGCAGGAGTCGGTGGCCGCTGGAGTTTTACAAAACCTTTTACTCGGGGACGTGCACGAGCTGCATAGTTTGGAGAACACTCCGAAGAAAATGACAACACCTATGCAGGCAGTTCAAATGCCATGCAGACCTCCAGTTCTGGAGGGAGAAGTCAGGCAGTTTGGTGTGCTGCGGGCCAGCCATGAGGACATTCATAATGTCACAGTTCAAACCCCACAGTAGCCCCAACAGTTCCCGCAACTATATCCACCAGCATATCCACCACGGTATCCTCCTCACTATCCACCACCATATCCGCCACATCCACCTCAATGAGACATCTACAAAAGGGCAAGCTTGGGGAGATTCTCTCCCCCACTATGGTAAGTATCCGATCTTAGCATTATTTTTAAACTGATGCATTTGAATAAAAATGAGAATAAAATAAAAAAAATAAAAAAACACCAAAATTATTTTCTTTGTCTCATATGTTTCATGAATGTTTATCTTCCTCATGGAAATGATGAATAATTGCTCTGTTAATATTTCTTTAATGCCTAGTTTACAACTTAGTATTTCTTGAGTATGGATCATTTGGATTATTTAAAATCACCATGAACCTAAAAAATTTGTGGGTTGCAAGTGCTAGAACTAAGTCTAAGTTGTTGTGAGATATGATATAGTGAGACAAGAGCTACTATAATATTGTTCTAAGCATGCATGATTACTGGAGATTAATTTCTTAAAACAATCAAAACCTTATTGTTCCTCAATGGTGACAAATTCCTATCACAGCCAAATATGCTACACATGTCTTAAACCCTCCAAATAAGCTATTTGCTTTGTATTGAGTTTTGTCAAGTCCTGTTGACCCTTATTGATAGACTTATCATGCTCCCAAGATCAAGATCACGCACACACCACATAATGCTGCTTCTACACTGGAAGTATGCAACAACATGCCATTCAATTCCACTAAATAAATGCTCTATGCTTTAAAGGTCTTAAAATATCACTCTTAGTTGAATTGATAAAAGAGAGACAAAAGGCTATGCAAAATGAATGAAAAAGAAAAAATGGACACAAGGAAGTCTGTAGACAAGAAAAGAAAATGAAAATATGAGCTAATCTAGGTTCATGATTAAAAGAAAAGAAAAATGATAGCCATGTCTCAAAATAAAGTAGAGAGAGATCATCTCAAATAGAAGGTAGGGCTTTTATCTAATCTTTCCACGAGTTTTGTTGTGTATCTGACATGCAGGTCTGACACGTGGAAATGCATAAAATTCACAAGAAAGCGCACTTCCAGGAAGCGTATTCAGAAAAGGCGCAAACCAAGGAAAACAAGAAAGCCCACCTCAACACTGAATTGGATGCATCTGTAACCACGGGAGAGGTCCAGGCCCAGGGAGTAACCGACCACCTGAAGGTGGTGCCCAGATGGCCCAGCAAGGGGACCGGTCGCCCCCGGGACCGGCCGCACCCCTGGTGTGGCCTCTCGGGCCCAGTTTTCTTCTGGCGGTTGTAGGGCGGTTCCCCAAGGACGGTCCCACCAATGATCAACACAGATGCAAAGTGAAAACCGCCCTTAGGAGGTCGGTTTGGGTCCTTCCATGTGGGGATGATACTTTTGCATAGAACCCCCTCCTCTCAAGCTATAAAAGAAGGCCTCCTCTCTACACCTATTCATGAATGGATTCACCAACACAAGAGGTCACAATGTAGAGAGGAAGAGCAAGCTCCATTCCATTAGCTTATAGCTAATTTAGTATAGGGAGTGAGAGAGGGACAAGAGCTGGAGAAAGAGCGGAGTCGAAGCAGTTCTGCCTCCGGGTGGATGAAGTGCCGGGCTTGTCGGCTCTCGATCCAACTTGTACCTCTACGATCGTCTTGCTACTTGAAGTAAGAAGTTCGTGTTCAACTTTGGTTTGATTCATTAAGCATGTTACTTCCATAAAGCTACTTGTTTGTGGGATCATCGTTCGTCCTTTGGACGGAAGCTCTAGTAAGAGGACTCCTGATAGAGACGGATGTTCCTGTACGCCACTAGAGTAGTAGTCGCCTTCGTAGACGTGGTGTCTAGGTCGGAGTCTACCTTCATATGTTGCGCGCGCCCACGGGCAGAGGGGTAGGTGGCAGGTGGTGACAGCCCTGTCCACTCGTACCAGCATCCCCCCATGTTCGGACGTGGAATAGCGCTGATACTGATATCGCCTGGTAGACCAGGTGCGTCAATAGGCCTGAAGCAAGCAAGTAGTGGGGAAGTTTCCATCGCTTATATGCGTTTGACCTTAGAAGAACCTCTCTACCCAAGCTATCCCTTCCGTCTCTTCTAAGTAAACTAGTTTAAGAGACTTAGTACAAAGACCGTTCCTCTGGGAAATTACGATACCCTGAATACTTCCGGGTGAAGGCTACAGTGGTACTTCTGTGCGCTTGCGGACTTTTCTTCTAACGCTAAGAAGCGCCAACAAGCTTTCTGGCGCCGTTCCCGGGGAACAGTTGTCGTATTTATCTCCAAACCTAGTTCACCCGTGTATCCTTGTGTTTTATCAAAAAAAATCTTTTATCTTTCTTTTTATAAAAATAAAATATTCCTTTTTATCCGATCCCTTCACCATGAAGCCAGCTCCAAATTCAAAATTCTTCTGCTTCAAAGGGGGAGTTCTTTGAACCACATTCTTTTTCAAAACCAAAATTTCCATCCAGTTGTGAACTCCACCCAACATTCAAAGCTATGGTTTGGATAAAACCCTTCTTTGGTCATGACAATGAAAATTCTTTTGACCACTTGCAAAAATTCGAGGAATTGTGTTCATGCCTAAGCATTCCTGGCATGACACAAGAAATTCTTAAGTGGAAGTTGTTTCTGTTCTCCCTCAAGGGGAGGCAAAACAACGGTACACTGATGCTCTAGAAAGTGCGAATGGAGAATGGGATGAACTTAAGATCAAGTTTTGTCTTGCATTCTTACCTATGTCTCGTATCGCCGCTCTACCAAGGGCAAACCTCGATTTTGAGCAAAAAGAGAAGAAGTCCATAGGTGCAGCCTATGCCAGGTTTACAATGTTTATACATGCTGACCTAGACTTGTCTTTATCCGATAATGTGCTTTTGTATATCCTTTGTTCGGATCTAGACATAGATACTGCCCTATGCTTTGACATAACCGTTGGAGGGCCGTTTTCATAAAAACCATGACGGAATAGAGGAAAATCCTTGTTTGCATCCTAGAGAAGCACGCTTCTCCCGTCATTGTACCCAAACCCCTCCATACAAGGGCATGTCAATGTCACAGAACCGACCAATTTATACGAGCACAAGTACAACGATCGCATTTTCGCCGCAATCCAGTCGCACTTGAGCCAATATAAACCCGGTAGTCCGGAAATCTCGAAGGATTTCAAACATTTCATATCCCAAGGATCATTCATTCAGCAATACCCGATCACATGACACATAAGTTCGCAACCGAATTTAAACATCAGAGTACAACATAGTCTTTTACACAAATAGGGTAGTAGCGGAAGTCAACATAGTTTTACACCACAGAGTTCAAATACGAGTACCATCACATGACCCCGTCACAGCATTCTTACAACAACTAAAGATAGATAATGACCCTGCCCTCGGGTCTAGTCTTCTTCGCCCGCAGGGGTGAAGCAATTCCTACAATACGCGTAGAAGACTACACCATCTGCAACAATGGGAATAAAACCCTGAGTACTCAATTGTACTCAGCTAGACTTACCCGACAGGGAGTAAATAAAAAGACTCTCAAGGATATGCAAGGCTTATTTGGTGGAGCTCAGAGGGTAGCATCATTTTTGCATCAAAAGCATTACTACAGTAGAACCTCAACTTATTCATTTTAATTGTGATAAGCTTCGATTTCAGTTAAACTATTTACTAGGATTAGCCACTATACTAAGCATTCACTGAATATTGTAGCAATCAATAAAACCATATGATTTCCGATATCCACAGATATCAACCTCATCTCACCATAATCATTATGTTCAAGTTATTAGCCTCTACCTCACCAGAAGATCAGTTCAGTTTCTCACTAACCAGGAGAGATGGCGATTCGAATCGATTGTACCAGCTGGCAAATATGCCAATCACAAACCCTGTCAGCCGAGCCACTGGCTTCTTGGGCCACCGTTAAATCTTTCTGAGACATAATATGTATCGCGGGCTTGGAGGGGTCCATATTCTCAGAGACAAACCCACTTCCAGGATGCATCAGGTCCCTGACCTGCCCTTGGTAAGATGGTGTCTCCGCACATCCTTCCTACCTCCAGAATATGTCTGCCTTATCACGCCCAATTCCTGGCTCAGAAAGAAATACTCGGCTTCGCGGTCAGAACGACTTATCTGGCCAGCTATGTGACGACGTCTTTCAATCTCAACTGATGTCTGGTGGCCTCAGTCCTAGTCGGCCGCAAGCAGCACCGAAGACAGCATGACCTCAACCATGTCATGCGGCTCCCCGCTACCTAGCCTTGATTCTCTCATTAGACACTGTGGCATGGTGGCACATATAGTCCATCATGTGGAATCCAACCCCATCATCATTAGTAACCACCTATGCTCGCGAAGGACAGGAAATCCCTCGACTTCTACCGGTCTAAGCATGGCTAAGCATAAGATCGAACCCATCCCCTTGTCTAGTAATAACTTCAGGATCAAGTATAAGTGGACAAGGAATAAATGCAGCAACGGTATCATATCAACTCCTATACTTAAGTGCACAATCATACGATTTAATAAAGACCAGTGTATTTGTAAAAAGAGTAGGTGGAGACTTAGGAATGCTCCGGGGCTTGCCTTTCACAAAGTTAGCGGGTTGGTGATCCGGGCACTCCGGAAGTTCAGCCTCTTCTTCTTGTCCTTCGGAAACCTCGGGCACTTCAATCTCCGGTGGAACTCCCTCCTCCGGTGGATCGAATTGCAACAGTGTCACGCCTCCCGGCGATCCTGTATGCATGATATGCATATATGAGAACTGAGAATGCACATGAAATGCAAGATAGAGATGCACGAATTAACCCATTATGCAATCAGTTTAACAATCCACACTCATTTATTTCTTTCCTAGACAACCAACTCATACTCACCCTTCTTAAGCAAAGCATAAAAACAATTTCTCGTCCCGGGTGAGAGGTCTACAACCTGCACTTAATAATTAACATGCATCAACTAACCTACCACAACCAAAAGATATTTGCTTAGAAACAATTAAATAAACCCTAGCCTATAACTGGACCTACTGTTTACTGTGACCAGAAAAACCCATAGAAATTACAGTAGCTATTACACATCCAGATTAGCCTACTGACAAAATTTCAAGTCATTTCGACAAGT
Organism: Eremochloa ophiuroides; assembly: GCA_038502445.1. NCBI lineage: Eukaryota > Viridiplantae > Streptophyta > Magnoliopsida > Poales > Poaceae > Eremochloa > Eremochloa ophiuroides. The sequence continues at coordinate 32,679,409 of JAHLJS010000007.1, read as the reverse complement.
ATAACAGTCTACACAAAAATAACAAGCAACCAGCCTTTTAAGCAATGGAAAATACTTAACACAGTGAAAAGTATCAAACAACAGATTTCCTAATTTTCTTAGCTTCTTTCCAACATAACATAGCCCAGAAAAAATATTCATGTCCATAACCTTAACACATTAAGCATGGTGATTTTTGCAAGATTAAAACATAAAAGGCACATTATACTAGACATCATATAAATAACAGTGAAACACCAGCAAACATATTTTTCATAGATTCTACTTCCCTAAACAAGATGAATGCAAGTGGAATCACATTTTTAGCACATTCCTGCAATTACTTATGCATTTATCAAGTTTACAAGCAATTAACAATTTAATTATAACTGCACACAAAAAGTATTCAAAAAGTACATTTTATATTTTTCCTTGATAGAGCTCAGAAATACAAACACAACAAAATTTGGTTCACCCCCATTGGACATTCCTAGCTCCAGATATGAATTTTGGAAGGTTTTACACATTTTCTGGAAATTCATTTTATAAATCAAAAACCTAAACCCGATAGAACTGCTACGTGCACCCGGCTCAGTGAACCAGAGGCGCACCCGAACGGCTGACTCGCGGGCCCCGGGGTCGACCCGACCCCACGCGTCAGAGAGCGGAACAGAGCCGCCGGCGCTGACCGGCGAGAGCTCGCCGACGGCGAGGTCTCCGGCGACGCCGAGGCTACCTACCGACTCGCGGCAACGAGACGAACCCGATGGACCAACTGCCGAGGGTCGTACTCCACCGGAGCGAGCTCGACGGCGGCAATGGCGGACGGCGGTGGTCCGGCGAACTTGCGCCGGCCGATTCCGGCCGTTGCTCGCGCGGCTCGGCCTCGTTCCGTGTTCCTGCAACCCTAGCGGACCTGTGCGTGCGACTAATCGAACTATTGCGCACGGAAACTCACTGACCGCGCTCGCATGGCGGCACGGTGGCGAGCGGTTTCACGGCGAACTCGGGTTCCGGCGAAACCACGGCGAGATAGACCTAACCGACGGTGTGGAAAGGATCTACGGCTAACGGAGACTCTTAGACAAGCAAAAGAGAGGGAAGCCGACCCCGGCATCGCCCTCGTCGCGGCGACCCGAGAGCTCGGCGGCGCTCCGGCAATGGCGGACGGCGAGAAGCTCGCTGGAGCTGTACCTTAGGTCGGCTGAGGTCGGCAACGGGTCGGAAACGAAGAGCAGAGCAAGCCGCAGCTGCGCCGAGGGTGGCGCGGTCGGAGACGGCTCGGTGGCGGCGGATTTCACCGCGGCGGTTGCGGCGGAAATGGCGACGGCGGAAATGGCGACGGCGGAGGGGAAAGAGGAGAGCAGCGAGCGAACAGAGGGCGAGAGAGCGGGGAGAGTGAGGGCGAGCGTGCGGGAGACAGCATTGCGTGTTCCCCTTTGTAAGCCGACCGCGCGGCAGCAACGACGGCGTACGGCGCCATCTGGCGGCCGAGGCCTGACGCGGTCGCGCGATTCGCCCGAGGGTCGAACTGAATTGGCTCCGATTCAGTTTCCGCGGACCCGACTGAAACTCGATTTTTATCGATCTATAACTCGCGATCCAGGGCGTTTCAGCGAAAACTTCACTAATATGGATTGAAGAGCTATACGAGTAGATCATTTCATATTAAGGAACTTTACTCTAGTTCGGCCTGGATTGAGAGATACAAGTCAATGAACAGGGGTACACCGAAACTGAAAACCGGTTTAGACTTAGGAAAATTTGAAAACTTCCAAAACAGCTCCAAATCTGCACTAATTCAACTTTTTGACCTTCTTCCACTCATTTTCATGAGTTGACCCAAAAATAAAGTTTGTTGCTTATAAAATTCTACACAACTTTGATTAAGGGTGCACTGACATGCAGAATCTCTAAAATGCCCTTCTTGTTTGGTCAAACAGAATAGCTTTTAAAGGGCTCTCTAGTCAACTATGAGCTAGAGGGGTATTTTGGGGATTTCACCAACATGAACATTGTTCCAAATGTTATCCTAAACATGTATAAAGCATTTAGAACCGTAAACAAGCATCACATTTGCATGTCAACACATTTTGCATAATATGGACATATAAACAAACATATAGCGATAAAAGGGAATCAAATCAAATGCAATGATAATAATGCATGAAATGACATGATCTATGCTTGATGACATGCAAATGCAAGTGTGAAAATAGTAACTAACACTAGGGTGTTATAGCCCTCCCCCCTTAAAAGAATCTCGTCCCCGAGATTAGAGTTAATTACCATTGTTTAAACAAAGACGTATAGACTTCCTTGAGGTAATCTTCTCGCTCCCAAGTCGCATCCCAATAACTTTGGTTGTTCCACACCACCTTATAGAACTTGATCACTCGGCTACGGGTGATTCTTTCTTTGTAATCTATTACTTCAATAGGCTTTTCTTCATAGGTCAAATCTGATTTCAACTTGATATCACCAAAATCCACTTGCTCTTCCGGTACTCGTAAACATTTCTTGAGTTGAGATACATGAAACACATTGAAGATAGTGGACATGTGTGGTGGCAACCGTAACTTGTATGCTACCTTCCCACTTCTTTCCAGAATTTGAAAAGGACCTACAAACCTTGGAGCTAACTTTCGTTTCACTCCGAAGCGTTGCACGCCTTTCATAGGTGACACTTTCAAGTATACATAGTCACCCACTTCAAATTCCAATGGCCTTCTTCGCTTGTCCGCATAGCTCTTTTGACGAGTCTGAGCGGCTTTGAGATGTGTTTGAATGGTATGCACTCTCTCTTCGGCCTCTTTCACAAAGTCAATCCCGTAATATCTCCTTTCGCCTGATTCAACCCAATTGAGAGGAGTTCTACATTTGCGCCCATACAAAGCTTCAAAAGGAGCCATTTGAATACTCTCTTGATAGCTATTGTTGTATGAGAACTCGGCCAAAGGCAACCATTCTTCCCACGAGCCTTTAGACGATAGAACACAAGCCCTCAACATATCTTCAAGAATTTGATTTACCCTTTCAGTCTGACCAGAAGTTTGAGGATGATAAGCTGAGCTGCGAACCAAATTGGTCCCCAAACACTTGTGTAGATGCTCCCAGAAGCGTGCAATAAATTGCGGGCCTCTGTTGGAAACTATCGTCCTCGGCACACCATGTAACCGAAGTATCTGAGCAAAGTAGAGCTGTGCCAACTGATGAGGACGATCTGTAGTTCGAACTGGTAAGAAATGTGCAATCTTAGTCAATCGATCTACGATCACCCAAATAGAATCGTAGCCTTTTTGCGTTAGAGGTAACCCAGATATGAAATCCATGGTTATCTCATCCCATTTCCAACCTGGAACTGGTAAGGGTTGCAATAGGCCTGCTGGCTTAAGATGAATAGCCTTCACGCGACAACAGGTATCACACCTGGCCACATAGGCTGCAATTTCCTTCTTCATTTTGGTCCACCAGAACCTAGATTTTAAGTCTTGATACATCTTACTACTACCAGGATGGATAGACAACTTGGACAAATGAGCCTCATCCATAATCTGATTCCTCAACTCACGGTCTTTCGGTACTACCAATCGATCCTTGAACCACAATATACCTTTTTCATCTACTCGGAAATGAAGCATTTCTTGTTCTTTCATCTTCCTCTTGATATGATATATGCCGGGATCTGTTTTCTGACCTTCAATAATCTTGCTTTCCAAAGTACAACTGAGAGTAATATTATTCAACACCACTGGATGCACAAGATTGAACCCGTCTGCTAGCAAAGGCTGCAATACATTGCAATGAGACTTTCGGCTCAAGGCATCGGCTACGACATTGGCCTTGCCCGGATGATAGTGTACTTCTAGATCATAGTCTTTGATCAACTCCAACCACCTTCTTTGCCTCATGTTCAACTCAGGCTGAGTGAAAATGTACTTGAGACTCTTGTGATCGGAATAGATATGACATTTGTGACCCATCAAATAGTGGCGCCAAATCTTCAATGCATGAACTACAGCGGCAAGTTCCAAATCATGAGTAGGATAGTTTTGCTCATGTTTTCTCAGTTGACGCGAGGCATAAGCAATGACTCGGCCTTCTTGCATGAGAACACATCCTAACCCAGTGCCACAAGCATCGCAGTACACATCAAAAGGCCTTTCAATATCAGGTTGTGCAAGAACTGGAGCAGTGGTCAACAACGTTTGCAAGGTGCGAAAAGCTGTTTCACACTCCCCACTCCACACAAACTTGGTATCTTTGTGCAATAGCTTGGTCATAGGTTTAGCTATTTTAGAGAAGTCCTGAATAAAGCGGCGATAATACCCAGCTAATCCCAGAAAGCTACGAACCTCAGACACATTTGTTGGTGACTGCCAATCCAACACCTGCTGAACTTTTGACGGATCTACAGAAATACCTTCAGCAGATAAGATATGGCCCAGAAAAGGTACCTTAGTCAACCAAAACTCACACTTGCTGAACTTAGCATACAGCTTATGCTCCCTGAGTCTAGTCAAGACTATCCTCAAGTGTTCAGCATGATCCTCCATGCTCTCAGAGTACACCAGAATATCGTCAATAAAGACTACCACGAACTTATCCAACTCAGGCATGAATACCGAATTCATTAGATACATGAAATGTGCAGGAGCATTGGTTAATCCAAAAGACATAACCAAATACTCATACAAGCCATACCGAGTGGAGAAAGCCGTCTTGGGAATATCTTGTGGTCTGATCTTAATTTGGTGATACCCAGATCTCAGATCAATTTTGGAGAAAACCTTGGCCTTGGACAATTGATCAAACAAGATATCAATACGAGGTAGAGGATACTTGTTCTTAATTGTCACAGCATTTAGTGGCCTATAGTCCACACACATACGTAAAGTTTCATCCTTCTTCTTAACAAAGATTGCAGGACAGCCCCACGGAGAAGAACTAGGGCGAATGAACCCTTTGTCCAATAACTCCTGGAGTTGTTTCTTGAGTTCAGCTAATTCATGAGGAGGCATTCTATATGGCCTTCGAGAAATAGGTGCCGTACCGGGAATAAGTTCTATTGCAAACTCCACATCTCGATCAGGAGGAAGTCCAGGTAGATCATCAGGAAAGACATCAGGAAATTCACACACTACAGGGATGCTCTGAAGTGTCACGGCCTCAACTGAGAAAGAGAGACTAAAAAGATCTCCCCTACGGGGCAGATGAACCTGAAAAGTGCCTTCACCTTGGGGTTCCCTCAGTGTCAACATCCGGTTAGGGACGTCCAACACCGCACCCCGCTTGTCCATCCAACTAACTCCCAAAATAACATCCAGACTCAACCCTGGTAGCACAATAAGACTACTGATGAAAACCCGATTACCAATCTCGATGGTCACATCCCCGACACCATGACGCGTACAAATTTCAGCCCCAGCTGAAGTTATCCGGAAACTATGGCTCAACTCAACAATTGGTAATGCATGCTTTTGTGCAAATGCTTGACTCACGAAAGAATGCGACGATCCAGAGTCAAACAAAACAATAGCAGGATGCTGGTTCACAGAAAACATACCCGCGGTGACTGGTTCACCTTCCGGAAGTTCCTCCGCAGTAGTGTGATGGACACGACCCTGCCTGGGATGAGGACAATAACGAGCAAGATGTCCCTGTTGGCCACAGTTAAAGCATGGCCCCAGACCTTGGTTGGTCCTCACTGGAGCGGCGTTGCTGGGAGGAGCATTGTTCTTGTTCAAAGGCACTGTGAAACCTTTCTTGTAGCGCTGAGGCGCTGGCTGCTTCTTTGGAGGGGGTCTGAATTTTGCTCCAGGAACAGCCGGACGGTAAGCAGGGCGATTTGCCACCGCACGACTAGCTGTTGGAGTCCTTGACTGAGAAGAGCTTCCTTCAAATGGCCTCTTGCCTCCCTTGGAAGCAGTGTGTAAGTTGTTCTGTTTCTCTTGGATATAAGCTTCACTGATGAACTCGTTAAAAGTTGTACGAGCGTTGTTCGCCAGAGTCTTCATAAGCTTGGTACTAAGACCTCTCTTGAAGGTTTCAATCTTCTTTTCATCTGTATCTACCATCCACGGGGCATACCTCGACAGATTGTTAAAGGCATGATGATACTGAGTGAGGGTCTTGGTACCCTGAGTAAGCTGCATGAATTCATTGACCTTCATCTTGATCAAGCCTGCTGGAATGAAATGCCCCCTGAAATCCCTGGTGAACTGCTCCCAGGTGATATCAGCGACCACAGGGTAGGCGGTCTTACGATTGGCCCACCATATTCCAGCTTGGCCTTGCAGTAACATAGCAGCAAAGCTAACCTTCATGGTTTCAGTCAATCGCAGCACAGAGAATGACTGTTCAATAGTATTTAACCACTCATCAGCTTCCAGTGGCTCTACGGCCTGCTTGAATACCGGAGGCTTAGTGTCCATGAAGTCCTTATAGTTACTGTATTGGTCCTCATCGTTTCCGTGGCGTCCACCTCGATCGCGATTGTGGTTGTTACTAGCAACCATCTGCTGCAAAATCGCTTGCTGGGTGTCCAAGAACTGAGCAAACATTTGTTCCTGGGTACGCGGTGGAGGAGGCGGCAACTCCTCATCTTCATGTTCGTTCCCACCACCACTGGTTGACCCATGACGACGGGTATGAGGTGCCATCTGTAGCAACACACAACAACCATTGTTAAGTGTCAGTTATGCCAAAGATAACCGAAAGATTATGCCGAAAAGATATCAATGATCATTTTTTTGATATCCAACAAACGGCACAATAATTCAATAATCATCACACAACCGCACAATAACAAGGCGCAACCAAAAAGGGTTCCCAAGTTGCATAAGTTACCATTACTTAATTAAAAGTTTGATGGTTCCAGCCCTGAACACACAGGGTTCTCTCATTACAATTCAGGTTCTACCCATTACATGACATTAAAGGTTTTCCCAATACAAAAGGGTGCCAATCATGGCAAGATCACTAGAAAAAGCCTAGTCAGCGTGGTCACTGTCCACGCCGGACACGTTCCCACCATGGTCATCACTCTCGTCAATAGGCACGATCTCCTCGGGGTCTTCTTCCTCACTTGCTTCACCATCATCAGCTGCAATGAAGATCTCAGGAGCAAACTCCGCTGCACCCGGAGGATGAAACAGATCAGCACGGTTGTTCAGACGATGAACATCCTGCTGCAACTCCCAAACCTGCTGCTGACTAGCACGCAACTCCTGCAGAAACTCAGTGCGCTGACGTGTCAAACTCATATTGCGATGGTCAAGCTGGCAGCGAAGATCTGCATTCTCCCTCTCAAGCACCTCGACACGGCGATCAGCTGCCAACAAGGCGCCAGTGCATCGTAACAACTCATTGCGACAGGCAGTGAGAGCTACCACCAAGTCATCTGAGCTACGACGAGCCATACGTGCCCACTCTTCAGCTTCTAACTTCTTCTCCACAGCATCATGCAGGGCTTCAACGCACTTCATCCAACCATCCCTAGTGGAATAGTGCATCCTCAGGACAGCAAACATAGCACTCATAGAAGCACCCGTGCTATGAGCACGCTCGTCCCTGCCTCGCTCCAAAGAAGCTTGGCTAGACTGAGCCCACTCACCCTGAGAAGCATCCACCCTGGGAAAAACATTTGCTGGCCCAAAGCAGCTCTCTTGTTGAACCGGCTGCAAATATCCGTCAACACCTCGAAAGCTGCAAGCTGCGCACCATCCCATGGCGTCCTCATGTCAACTTCCACCTTTATTCCTGGAAACGGCCAACCCCTTTCAAACACAGGGATAGTCACCCAAACATCAAACCAAGGCTGCACCATGGTTTGCGCTGGCTTCCAGAAATACAGTGGTGGCTCTGCATATCCCACCGACTGCAACAACCTCCATAGCACAGTGGGTGTGCCAAACTGCTCCAGAAACTGACCACTCTGCGGCTCACCTTCAGCTGCCATCTGGTACATTACAACATCTTTCAGCATTTAGAATAAGATAGGACAGCACAAATTTTTACCATAGGGAAGGAAATAGTACAGATAGCTTAAATTAATTTCATGATCATGATGCATGCACGTGCCAACGACCTCACACATAATATTTTTTTTAACTAACGTTATAGTCGGTGGCATACCACGTGCTCTCATATACGTAACTAACCGTGCTATACGTTTTGCGTGGTTAGTGTACCTGCAGAAGATTCATTTCAGCCCAATCCCAATGTATGCAGGGCAACAAGAAGCACTTTTTGCCGGAAATGTTCCCATGAACATTTGCGACCCCAAAAATTAATTACTCCACCTTACTTCCATAAGTACACATATGGATAACATGTACTCACTTCAGTAACATACTCTCACCATCGATCGATGGTTGTTCGATCTTACACTCACATCTCACCTTACCTTAGGCGACGTGGTACATTGACCCATAAGAAGCAATAAGAAACCGACAGTTCATGATTATCCGCACGATAAAACCAAATGAACCACAAATAGAAATATGATGCAAGTTCCCCCAAGTCAGTACTTACATAAGCCACCTAATTACCACATATACATAGGGCTATAGGACTTGGTCATTGGTACTCATAAGTTTTGCAAACACTTGGTTTAAATCACCTATACACACTATCAGTTGGCAATTAGTTTGTAAAACTCAAAACTCTTTTAGTTTTTAAATAGTCAAGTGACGGTATATGCTGAATTATGCTCTGGTACCAGCTGTCACAGAACCGACCAATTTATACGAGCACAAGTACAACGATCGCATTTTCGCCGCAATCCAGTCGCACTTGAGCCAATATAAACCCGGTAGTCCGGAAATCTCTAAGGATTTCAAACATTTCATACCCCAAGGATCATTCATTCAGCAATACCCGATCACATGACACATAAGTTCGCAACCGAATTTAAACATCAGAGTACAACATAGTCTTTTACACAAATAGGGTAGTAGCGGAAGTCAACATAGTTTTACACCACAGAGTTCAAATACGAGTACCATCACATGACCCCGTCACAGCATTCTTACAACAACTAAAGATAGATAATGACCCTGCCCTCGGGTCTAGTCTTCTTCGCCCGCAGGGGTGAAGCAATTCCTGCAATACGCGTAGAAGACTACACTATCTGCAACAATGGGAATAAAACCCTGAGTACTCAATTGTACTCAGCTAGACTTACCCGACAGGGAGTAAATAAAAAGACTCTCAAGGATATGCAAGGCTTATTTGGTGGAGCTCAGAGGGTAGCATCATTTTTGCATCAAAAGCATTACTACAGTAGGACCTCAACTTATTCATTTTAATTGTCATAAGCTTCGATTTCAGTTAAACTATTTACTAGGATTAGCCACTATACTAAGCATTCACTGAATATTTCAAAAGCATTACTACAGTAGAACCTCAACTTATTCATTTTAATTGTGATAAGCTTCGATTTCAGTTAAACTATTTACTAGGATTAGCCACTATACTAAGCATTCACTGAATATTGTAGCAATCAATAAAACCATATGATTTCCGATATCCACAGATATCAACCTCATCTCACCATAATCATTATGTTCAAGTTATTAGCCTCTACCTCACCAGAAGATCAGTTCAGTTTCTCACTAACCAGGAGAGATGGCGATTCGAATCGATTGTACCAGCTGGCAAATATGCCAATCACAAACCCTGTCAGCCGAGCCACTGGCTTCTTGGGCCACCGTTAAATCTTTCTGAGACATAATATGTATCGCGGGCTTGGAGGGGTCCATATTCTCAGAGACAAACCCACTTCCAGGATGCATCAGGTCCCTGACCTGCCCTTGGTAAGATGGTGTCTCCGCACATCCTTCCTACCTCCAGAATATGTCTGCCTTATCACGCCCAATTCCTGGCTCAGAAAGAAATACTCGGCTTCGCGGTCAGAACGACTTATCTGGCCAGCTATGTGACGACGTCTTTCAATCTCAACTGATGTCTGGTGGCCTCAGTCCTAGTCGGCCGCAAGCAGCACCGAAGACAGCATGACCTCAACCATGTCATGCGGCTCCCCGCTACCTAGCCTTGATTCTCTCATTAGACACTGTGGCATGGTGGCACATATAGTCCATCATGTGGAATCCAACCCCATCATCATTAGTAACCACCTATGCTCGCGAAGGACAGGAAATCCCTCGACTTCTACCGGTCTAAGCATGGCTAAGCATAAGATCGAACCCATCCCCTTGTCTAGTAATAACTTCAGGATCAAGTATAAGTGGACAAGGAATAAATGCAGCAACGGTATCATATCAACTCCTATACTTAAGTGCACAATCATACGATTTAATAAAGACCAGTGTATTTGTAAAAAGAGTAGGTGGAGACTTAGGAATGCTCCGGGGCTTGCCTTTCACAAAGTTAGCGGGTTGGTGATCCGGGCACTCCGGAAGTTCAGCCTCTTCTTCTTGTCCTTTGGAAACCTCGGGCACTTCAATCTCCGGTGGAACTCCCTCCTCCGGTGGATCGAATTGCAACAGTGTCACGCCTCCCGGCGATCCTGTATGCATGATATGCATATATGAGAACTGAGAATGCACATGAAATGCAAGATAGAGATGCACGAATTGACCCATGATATGCAATCAGTTTAACAATCCACACTCATTTATTTCTTTCCTAGACAACCAACTCATACTCACCCTTCTTAAGCAAAGCATAGAACAATTTCTCGTCCCGGGTGAGAGGTCTACAACCTGCACTTAATAATTAACATGCATCAACTAACCTACCACAACCAAAAGATATTTGCTTAGAAACAATTAAATAAACCCTAGCCTATAACTGGACCTACTGTTTACTGTGACCAGAAAAACCCATAGAAATTACAGTAGCTATTACACATCCAGATTAGCCTACTGACAAAATTTCAAGTCATTTCGACAAGTATAACAGTCTACACAAAAATAACAAGCAACCAGCCTTTTAAGCAATGGAAAATACTTAACACAGTGAAAAGTATCAAACAACAGATTTCCTAATTTTCTTAGCTTCTTTCCAACATAACATAGCCCAGAAAAAATATTCATGTCCATAACCTTAACACATTAAGCATGGTGATTTTTGCAAGATTAAAACATAAAAGGCACATTATACTAGACATCATATAAATAACAGTGAAACACCAGCAAACATATTTTTCATAGATTCTACTTCCCTAAACAAGATGAATGCAAGTGGAATCACATTTTTAGCACATTCCTGCAATTACTTATGCATTTATCAAGTTTACAAGCAATTAACAATTTAATTATAACTGCACACAAAAAGTATTCAAAAAGTACATTTTATATTTTTCCTTGATAGAGCTCAGAAATACAAACACAACAAAATTTGGTTCACCCCCATTGGACATTCCTAGCTCCAGATATGAATTTTGGAAGGTTTTACACATTTTCTGGAAATTCATTTTATAAATCAAAAACCTAAACCCGATAGAACTGCTACGTGCACCCGAACGGCTGACTCGCGGGCCCCGGGGTCGACCCGACCCCACGCGTCAGAGAGCGGAACAGAGCCGCCGGCACTGACCGGCGAGAGCTCGCCGACGGCGAGGTCTCCGGCGACGCCGAGGCTACCTACCGACTCGCGGCAACGAGACGAACCCGATGGACCAACTGCCGAGGGTCGTACTCTACCGGAGCGAGCTCGACGGCGGCAATGGCGGACGGCGGTGGTCCAGCGAACTTGCGCCGGCCGATTCCGGCCGTTGCTCGCGCGGCTCGGCCTCATTCCGTGTTCCTGCAACCCTAGCGGACCTGTGCGCGCGACTAATCGAACTATTGCGCACGGAAACTCACTGACCGCGCTCGCATGGCGGCACGGTGGCGAGCGGTTTCACGGCGAACTCGGGTTCCGGCGAAACCACGGCGAGATAGACCTAACCGACGGTGTGGAAAGGATCTACGGCTAACGGAGACTCTTAGACGAGCAAAAGAGAGGGAAGCCGACCCCGGCATCGCCCTCGTCACGGCGACCCGAGAGCTCGGCGGCGCTCCGGCAATGGCGGACGGCGAGAAGCTCGCTGGAGCTGTACCTTAGGTCGGCTGAGGTCGGCAACGGGTCGGAAACGAAGAGCAGAGCAAGCCGCAGCTGCGCCGAGGGTGGCGCGGTCGGAGACGGCTCGGTGGCGGCGGATTTCACCGCGGCGGTCGCGGCGGAAATGGCGACGGCGGAAATGGCGACGGCGGAGGGGAAAGAGGAGAGCAGCGAGCGAACAGAGGGCGAGAGAGCGGGGAGAGTGAGGGCGAGCGTGCGGGAGACAGCATTGCGTGTTCCCCTTTGTAAGCCGACCGCGCGGCAGCAACGACGGCGTACGGCGCCATCTGGCGGCCGAGGCCTGACGCGGTCGCGCGATTCGCCCGAGGGTCGAACTGAATCGGCTCCGATTCAGTTTCCGCGGACCCGACTGAAACTCGATTTTTATCGATCTATAACTCGCGATCCAGGGCGTTTCAGCGAAAACTTCACTAATATGGATTGAAGAGCTATACGAGTAGATCATTTCATATTAAGGAACTTTACTCTAGTTCGGCCTGGATTGAGAGATACAAGTCAATGAACAGGGGTACACCGAAACTGAAAACCGGTTTAGACTTAGGAAAATTTGAAAACTTCCAAAACAGCTCCAAATCTGCACTAATTCAACTTTTTGACCTTCTTCCACTCATTTTCATGAGTTGACCCAAAAATAAAGTTTGTTGCTTATAAAATTCTACACAACTTTGATTAAGGGTGCACTGACATGCAGAATCTCTAAAATGCCCTTCTTGTTTGGTCAAACAGAATAGCTTTTAAAGGGCTCTCTAGTCAACTATGAGCTAGAGGGGTATTTTGGGGATTTCACCAACATGAACATTGTTCCAAATGTTATCCTAAACATGTATAAAGCATTTAGAACCGTAAACAAGCATCACATTTGCATGTCAACACATTTTGCATAATATGGACATATAAACAAACATATAGCGATAAAAGGGAATCAAATCAAATGCAATGATAATAATGCATGAAATGACATGATCTATGCTTGATGACATGCAAATACAAGTGTGAAAATAGTAACTAACACTAGGGTGTTACAGTCAAGTTCTAAAGAGCCCTCAGCAGCCGAATCCTTTCCCTTGCCACCCTTCGATTCGTCTGTTGAGCCCTCACCCGAACCATGAACACCGAAGGAAGGAATGTTTTATCCTTCAGAGTTCGCTATCAAAATTCGAGGATTATGGCAAAACTTCGAAACATTTCTTGGCACAAAATTCTGACATTTCTTAGGAAGTCTCCCCTAATGCTGAGTCATCGAAAGTACGGTTGTTGCTTGTTGGAAGTGAATCGTTCTTCTGAAGAAATTCATATTCTTTCACCTCCCACAACAATGTCTTGCTCATTAAGGGGACTTCTATGAAAACCCTACACAACCTCACAGTTGGGACTACTTTCATTCCAGCGGAAACCCTTTTAGGGCGATATGCCGCTAGTCCCGACCGACAAACTTTTCAGAAGTCCATCCGGACTCATCTTTGAGTTTTGTGGGATTGTTCGGGTAGTGCCATTGGAAATTAACGAAACCGAAGTTTCTTATACTTCCTCATCTATGCCATCCTTGATTTTGATCTTCTCATAGGGCACCCTCTTGAAAATCTCATTTATATATAAAAAAAGAAGGGAGCCCCGATGAGAAGTTTGAAAGTTTTGCTTCTGCCAGCCATAGCACTTGCTCGAAAACCTAAAGGTGAAGCAAAGCTACTTGTTCGAAGCCCGTGGTCGAACAAGATGCATGTCCCTCTGGCCATCAAGAACATTGTTCTCGATAATGGTCAAGGTTAAGTGATCATCCTCCATGATATATCTTTTGAGAATGAAAACTTCCGTGCCACGGACATGCCCGAAGCAACAACTCTGGAGCCAAGAAGGGGCCCTAACAAGCATGGCTTTGAGGTCCCTCACGTTTCATGCTCAAGGTCTCCAGAGTTTGTTTTGCTTTGGACCACCTGCTTCTACGAGGATCTCGCAACCATCTCTTGATTCTAGTTGTTCAACTTTTTGAGAAAATGGTTGTGAATGCTTATGCTTGTCATGAACATTGCAAATCCCGTAGTAGTACGATGGTGCGTACCTTGCAGCTTGAATATTAATGCCTATGATTGGTGGTAAAGCTGGGAACTACACCACCATTGATTGCTGCAAGAAGAAGTTCCCACGGTCAAGCTTAAGACCATAACTTAAGCACTGTCGGGAGATACCCCGGATTATCCTTAAAAAATATATATATTTTATTGTTATTACTATTGTTATTTTCAAAAAAAATATATATCTTCTTTAAATGGTGAGGGCATGTTGTCAAGCTAGTGTGCACCTTCGGGTATGTCGCTAACCATTTCAGGAAAGATTAAGAAGAACTCGAGTCATATGATGCTTGATGACATGGAACGACATCAACTACAAAAGCTTGATGCACTCCTAGGTAATGGAACACACTTGTAAGAAGGCCCTAACTCTGCACTTGACTTTTATGCAAAAGTCCTAGTGTGGGGGAGGACGGTGAGAAACCCAAGTTCCATGCACATCAAAGGGTCATTCAAAAAATGATGATGAAGATGTCAGCCTCGCCTTGCAAAAAAAGAAAAAAGAAGAGAGAGTTAAAATATATATATATTGAAAAAAAGAGAGAGAGATGGTATAAAAAAGAGAAGAAAAAAATGAATGAAAGAAAAAAAAAGAGAGATGAGGAAGACTAAAAAAAGAAAAAAAAGAAAGAGAACTAGAAAAAAAGATTGGGAGTCACCCTCTTCTGAACCTTTGCTAGTATCATCATGGCCCTTGGCCCATGCTCATTGATGTGTGTGTGGCCTGGCTTTGGAGATCACCTGAGCAAAACCATCATGCTAGCTGCAACAACAACTTCAACGCCTCATATATATATGTTGCCGGTACATATACTCAGGTATGCGAAGGTAAATAAATGTTCACCAACTTCTTATAATTGTCTTCATTTGATCATAGAAATTCATGCTTCCTTTGCTTATGTTATAAACTCTGGTTTGGGTGTAGTCTTATAAGGTACATCCATAGGTCTTTTTTTAAATTAAGCATGGTGCTTAGGTTAAAATGGACTTCTTTGATCAAAATTTGACATGGTGTTGAAATTTGATCAATGAACTTTGAGTTGTTGACATAATCAATGAAAGTAATCTGATATGGAGATAAACCAAGGCATACCTTTCTCTGCATCTTTATCTTGGCCTTATTTATAAAAAGTTGAGTGAACAAGTTTTCAATAAAAAAAATAATAATAATATATTTCTTGCTCTCTAGTCTTATAGCCAATAGAGTCCTTGCTTGTTGTTGTTGCTCATGTTTTGTTTTCTTTTTATCAAAATAAAGCAGGTACAAGAATAATTGTGGGGGGATCTCTCAAGCATACCTAACACACCTTCAAGATCTCCCCTGCACGTTGCACAACACCGAGTGACTCATCACGCAACAAGGACAGGACACATGACTTCTATAAACCTCCTTCATCTTCAACGGTGGTTTGTGCACCTCTATCCTCACATCTCCCTAAGTTCTAAAGTTTTAAATCTGGTAATCTAAAAATGCAAAACTTCTGACACGCCATCTCCATGCTATCCTTTGATAAAATTTGCATACTTCTTATTCCTCGCCAACATTCCTATAACTTGTGAACAACTATCATAGGGACCCCATGTTGTCTAAGTAATTGGAGTATGTGATATAGCTGGATGATTTGAACCTTGCTCTTTTTATGATGGACTTGTGATTTATTTTACAAAATCAAAATGAGATGGCATGCTCCTCAATGATAATGAATTTCCCACCAAGGCCATACGACATGTTTAACTTCTGCAAACCTTTAGTCATATGCTGCTTGTCGGATCATTGAGTTTGGTCAAATTGTTGTGACCTATGTGAGATTATGGTCATGCACCCATGATTGAGATTCACACGCACCCACCAATAAAATGCCGACTCTTACACTAAGAGTTGCGCACAACATGCACCCTGTCATCCACCAAAAACGCCAACTCTTACCCTAAGAGTTGTACACTCTTCCACCAAATAAAAATGCCGACTCTTACCCTGAGAGCCGCGCATTTGTTATCCACCAAATAAAAATGCCGACTCTTACCCTAAGAGTCACGCATTCATCCTCTACCATATAATTACTCCTCGCATTCCATCATGACATCTCTCCATTCAAAGTTTGCATTAAGAAGACATATGGGCTATGTTAAAAAACAAAAGTATGCCAAGGGGCACAAAAAAAAGAAAAAAAGGATATATATACATGCCAAGGGGCATGAGAAAACAAATTTAGCAATAAACAAATGGGAAAGTCCAAAGCCCTGTTCAAGAAATATATATATATATATGAATATTTCCTTTTATAGCCCATACTTTTCAAAGAATCATCCATCTATCCAATAAAGAGAGTCATGATGCAAAGAGTACCAAAAACAGTTAGAATTAGTAATCATCTTCCATGCCACACACTTGCACATCTCAATCTAGTTTATGACTTGTATCTCCGTGTGGTTCGGTTTTTGACTTGACAATATATGTGATGCAAGTATGCCCCCTTTCATACCTACCCAAAACTTCACTCAAAAGCTTTAGAGATGGGTTATGAAAGAAGGCAATTCCAAAATGCCTTGGTGAGGAACCAGACACATATATGAGCGATTTGAGAGTATCATTTGAGGAGCAAGGATATCTTTTCTTTTTAAAAAATCTTACAAACCCAAGTTTCTGAGTTAACTGATGCAAGGGGATTTGAATTCATGTTGTTCCATTATTCAATTACCCTAGGAAATGTGGTAGACAATTTGAAGTTCACAAGTCCAGGTGAAGCTTGGAATAATCTGTATGCAGATCTTTTAAGGAAGATGAACCCATTTGGTCCTTAGCACTTTACTCGAGGACGAGCAAAGGACCAAGTGTGGGGGTGTTGTTGGCGGTCCTTAGCAACTAAAATACAACATCATTTTAATACTAAAACAAATAGAAGGTAGGGCTTTTTTCTAATCTTTCCACGAGTTTTGTTGTGTATCTGACATGCAGGTCTGACACGTGGAAATGCATAAAATTCACAAGAAAGCGCACTTCTAGGAAGCGTATTCAGAAAAGGCGCAAACCAAGGAAAACAAGAAAGCCCACCTCAACACTGAACTAGATCCATCCGTAACCATGGGAGAGGTCCAGGCCCAGGGAGCAACCGAACACCCGAAGGCCGTGGCCAGATGGCCCAGCCAGGGGACCGGCCGCCCCCGGGACCGGCTGCACCCCTGGTTGGGCCTCTCGGGCCCAGTTTTCTTCTGGCAGTTGTAGGGCGGTTCCCCAAGGACGGTCCCACCTACGATCAACACAGATGCAAAGTGGAAACCGCCCTTTGGAGGTCGGTTTGGGTCCTTCCATGTGGGGATGATACTTTTGCATAGAACCCCCTCCTCTCAAGCTATAAAAGGAGGCCTCCTCTCTACACCTATTCATGAATGGATTCACCAACACAAGAGGTCACAATGTAGAGAGGAAGAGCAAGCTCCATTCCATTAGCTTATAGCTAATTTAGTATAGGGAGTGAGAGAGGGACAAGAGCTGGAGAAAGAGCGGAGTCGAAGCAGTTCTGCCTCCGGGTGAACGAAGTGCCGGGCTTGTCGGCTCTCGATCCAACTTGTACCTCTACGATCGTCTTGCTACTTGAAGTAAGAAGTTCGTGTTCAACTTTGGTTTGATTCATTAAGCATGTTACTTCCATAAAGCTACTTGTTTGTGGGATCGTCCTTCGTCCTTTGGACGGATGCTCTAGTAAGAGGACTCCTGATAGAGACGGATGTTCCTGTACGCCGCTAGAGTAGTAGTCGCCTTCGTAGACGTGGTGTCTAGGTCGGAGTCTACCTTCGTATGTTGCGCGCGCCCACGGGCAGAGGGGTAGGTGGCAGGTGGTGACAGCCCTGTCCACTCGTACCAGCATCCCCCCACGTTCGGACGTGGAATAGCGCTAATACTGGTATCGCCTGGCAGACGAGGTGCGTCAGTGTGCCTGAAGCAAGCAAGTAGTGGAGAAGTTTCCATCACTTATATGCGTTTGACCTTAGAAAAACCTCTCTACCCAAGCTATCCCTTCTGTCTCTTCTAAGTAAACTAGTTTAAGAGACTAAGTACAAAGAACGTTCTTCTGGGAAATTAAGATACCCAGAATACTTCTGGGTGAAGGCTACAACGGTACTTCTGTGCGCTTGCAGACTTTTCTGCTGACGCTAAGAAGCGCCAACAACCACGTAAGGCAAAGGAAAGGCCATAAGCCCCATAAAGAACTAAGGTAATATGGATGAGTTTTTAGAGCCAATTTTTCCATTCAAAAGAGAAGTATTTTGTTGTACACATGGTACTATTGAAATATGAACATTGTAGCAACTCCTGATCCACCGAGACTAAGTTTAATTATTTGCTCAGGACGAGCAAAGGTTAAGCTTGGGGGATCTTGTTGACGGTGGATAAGCAATAAAATTCCACACTCTAACACCGTCAATAGACTCGGTTTCTGATGGAAGATCAACATAACATGAACATATTTTATCCAATAGCTAGTTCCACTTGTACTCTTAGCTTGTGAATGCAGGGAAGATCAAACAGAGCAGAAATGAGCACTTGGAGCCCAATATGTTGGGTCGGCCGAACCACCCACTTGGGCACCAAGCTGTCACACTTGAACAAACGACTCAAGGAGGCACATAGAAGAGAGTGGAGCACCTAGAGGGCCCACATGCAGGTCGGCCGACCCACATGTGGGGCCCACTAGGGCTCTGTTGACATGGCATGATCCATGTGATACTCTACTCAGCTCAATTCCACCATTGGATCAAAGTTGTGTTTCCAATCAACGGTGGAAGATCAAAGCACATGGATCAAGGCGTGAACCGACAAGACCAAGGCGAAACCAGTACATAGCCACACTCTATGACCAGTGGAGACCACAGTGGTGGGCCCACCTTGCCATAGGTGGGTCGACCGACCCACCCATGGTGGGCCCAGGCCACCGCCATGCTCCACCGACTTCCTGCATCCTTCCCACGTGATGGTTTTGCCACTGCCGTCCATCTAAGCCGGTTTCAATAACGGTTTATCCAAGGGAGGAGAATGAAGGAGCACGTGGATCGCTAACGTGGCACCTCTCCACTTCCCCCTATATATAGAGGCTGCCTCCACCCTCTCAAGACATGATTCATTCAAGATAGAACTGAGAAAAATGTAGTTCCACCTCCAGTAGTAGTGTAGTCTATTGTGGGAGTTAGAGTTGAGTCGAGCTGTGCTCGGGGTCTCTGGAGTCGTCTGCTGGAGAGTCTGGTATAGCTCTTCTATCTTTCTCTTTATGTAAGACTTATTTACTTTAATATAATATTTCTGCTTTACTTTACTGAGTCTTTACTTAGTGCAATATTATTCTTGCAATAGTATTGTTGTGAGTTATCATATTTCTTGGTCGGCATACATTAGATTGTGATCTTGTAACCAACTCACATGTTGTAACACCTCTGGTGTTACGGTTAATTAAAACCTGCCATGTCATCATCATTGCATGTAAATCATCCTGCATAAACTCATTTTTTTTTACTATGTATTAACAAAACTGATTTTATTTCAACATGTGATTTTATATAAGTTCTTAAGAATGATTTGTTATGTAAATGTTTGGGTTTGTATGTTATTATCTAAATTGGATTGGGTAACAAAAAGAAAATCAATTATAAACCCTAAATCAGACCTAAAACCTTGACAACAAAAACTAAGCATAATTAAGTGTTGGGCCTTAAACAAAAGTTGCAAATCTTTAAAAGTTAAGCAACTTCTATTTTGGGAAATTTTGAAGTTATTAAAAATAATTTCAAATAAAATCTTAATTTAGGTTTTAAAGTTTAAACTTGAAATACGAGTTCAAAAACTAGTAGGAATCTGGTGATGGTCCTTTAATGAAAGTTTTATCCCTTGTAAAATGGAACAACTTTCATGTTTATAGATTTTCAAGTTTACTTGTAGAAATTTAAATTTAAAACCCAATTAGTGTTTGTTTAATAAAATATAAAATGCCATTTCAAAAATATCAAGAATTAGGGCAAACTACTTTAGTGAAAGTTGTAAGGCTTTTTAAATTGAATAACTTTTGTATTTGGGGATTTTGATGTTATGCAGTGAGATTTCAAAATAAACTCCAATGAGTGTTTTGAAATTTGAAATTTAAATGCTATGTCAAAAACTATGAAGAATCTGACAAAACTCCTTTAATGAAAGTTGTAGGATTCAACAAGTAGAACAACTTTCATATTTACAGATTTTCATGTTGTTGAGAAAAGTTTGGAGAATTTTATTGAATTACAAATCAATTTCAAATTCAAGTTTTACCCCCTTTTAAATAGTTTCAAAAATAGGCAGAATTTGGACATGATTCAAAAAGCAAAGTTGAACTTCACAAAATTTTACACAACTTTTACTTTTGGAGATTTTACAGTTGCTACAGGAAATAGGGAGTAATTTAACAAAATAGCTTTTGACCCTACTGCTACAGTACCCTTGGGGGGGGTCCGGTTCTGGCCCTCTGCGCGCACTGGCACGCGCGTGCCGCGCCGCGCGCCGGTGAAGACCGGGGCCGGCCGGCCGCGTGTTGCCGACGGTGCCGGGCCCGTGGGGGTCCTCTCCACGCCGCACCACCTCCATTGCCCTGTATAAGCCCCTGTCGCCGCCATGTTCCTCCTCTTTCTCTCCATGGCCGCCGCGGGCATGCTCCCGGCCGCCGAGAAAAAATTTCGTGGTCCATGAAACCTTGTCGTCAAATTCCTCTTGCCCACGTCCTAGTCACGTACTTGTGCCCCTTCCAAACCTCTTGGCGTCTGTGTTCATTGCCGCAGACGCTGGAACGCCACTTTCTTCCCCGAGAGCGGTCGTTCGCGCCGCCGAGACCTCCTCACTATGGTTAAGGTCGCACGGTGATTCTCGGAGTCCTTATTCTTGTGTTCTCTGCTCTCCATCTACCACTAAGCTTCACTGAGCCATTGGTTTTGTTTCTCTTTCACAGAAGCAACTGGAACGGAGCTTTGTCACCGGAGCTCGCCGACGCGGCCGCGGTCCGCGATGATAGGGCACCTCCGGCCACCCTCCGCCCTGTATAACTAGTGCAATAGCCTTTGGTGAGCTCTCTGACCGCCGTAGTATTTCTGGTTAGGTTTCTCGGCTCTCAGAGAGGCCGGAACGCGGCTGTGCCGCCGTGCCTCCGCCGCCAAGCCGCCATGGTTGACGAAAGTCAAGCTCGGAAGGTCTTAGTGCGCAGCGGAGTACCTAGGAGAGGTCCAGGTGCTTGTGGGGATGTTATTAGGGTGCTCGACCTCACCGGCGTGGTCGCCGCCGGCGGCCCCATGGCCGTGCCGCCGTCGGGTCTTGTGGTTGGGCGAGGGAGCGGGAGGAAGAAAGAGAGAGCAGGCCGTGTATGGGCCGGCCCAGTCATGCGTGTAGGCCGAGAGAGTGTGGGGTGGGGGCTAGGCCGTGTGGGCCGGTCTGCAGGCGTTGGGCCGCCTCGGGCCGAAAGAAGTTTTATATTTATCTCGTGAATTAATAGATTTTTCCATTTCCCGATAAAGTGAATAGTGTCACACTTTGTTATTTTCATAGGAATTTTTATAGAGCTCAATAAATTGTGAAATTTATGGTGTAGTTTCTCTATGCTATGAAGTATTTATGAAAAATATGAGATAGGCATTTTAGTGATTTTGCTAGGTATTAAAAATGTGTCTTTTAATTAATAAATGGGACTTCTAGGATTTTTATAGGCCAAAATATTTATCCAAAAATCATAAAATTTAAATTATATCTATTTTGGGTCAAGATCTATCTATAAAACAATTTTGAGCTCGAATGGAAATAATTTAATTATTTCTTATTTATTACTTGATTAATTGATTAATTAAGAAAAGGTTATGGGAATTAAATAGTTAAAACCCATGTTAACTGCAATCACTTAGGTTTTGTGTGTGATTATATGAAGACCATAAATCATAAAGTCTTGAATGGTCTTTAGCAATTTGTTTGCTTGATGAGTTGATATTATTTGATTTTTAATAATTAACTATGCTTAATAGGTCAATACATGTCATTAGGGTTTTCTAACTTGTTAGCGGACACCTGATGCTATTATAGGTAGATTAACTAGGCTTTCTATGACTGTTAGAATGGTCAATAAATCAAAGTAGTTAATACTCGATAGTAATTAGTTTTGTTGACTTACAACTTTATCGTGAAGGAAAGTTGTACTCAACTTCCAAATTAAGTTTACTTACTATTGATCGGGATTCTGTGCATCTCCTGCATCATGGCATACATGTCATCATATAAGTGTTGTATTATCATTTCGTGTAGTGAACGCGCGGTGGTTATTATCTGAAGCGTGTCCCGAGTAAGGTCTTCACTCGGTGGACGTGGATCCATCTCGGTGGTTGACGTCAGGGTTTCGTCTACTTCAGGCAACAGGCAAGCCCTGGTGCATTTGCCCCTCCTTGTTATTTAAAAAAAAATATTTATCACTTGAGTTAATCTACTGCATTAGGTTAATAGGAGTTGAGTGATAACCTATTGATGCATTACCTTTCCTTGACCACATATTATACCTAAGACCCTGGTTCATTTAAAGTATTGAAAAATGCTTAGTCATGCTTAATGATAGAGTTGCAAAAATGCTATTTTGAAAACTGTGATGATATGAAACAAATGAATCATTTTATGGGATTGGTATTGTCCTCGTTTGGTGATGGTGTACTTGGCCAGTCCATTATCATCAACGTGGATGGGTTTTCCCGTTTGGTTGGCCAACTGCTTGGGTTAGAGTCCCAACTTTCGTCGCCATCGGGAAAGGGATGTGAAAACCGGGTAGTTACCAGTGTACTTGGGTTAGAGTCCCAATGCATGGTTTCTAACGGAAAAATATTAGGGACCATTCGTTGTCGGCCTGCTGTGATCATGACTTTGCAACTAGCCACATACTACGGAAAGCCTCTGACTCCGGTGGCTCTACTGCTGGAACCGACAACCACGCACTGGGAGTGGAGAGATGGCGAGAGTAGCGTGTACCCTCGTGGCCGTCGTGCCTGGAGACTAGAGGGGTACTATGCTCTCGGGTGGCGCAGGACCGGTTCCGGGGTATGAAAAGCCGTGGAAGGCGGGGTTGGCATATGCAAGCTTAAGTGCTACATATGCAGTGTGGATAGGGATCCCCAGCTGGGTACTTCTGGATTCGAATCGACGTTGCTCCTCGGTTAATGGAGACATGATCCTCACACTTACAGCGAAGAGTGGTTCGGAACTAGGATGTTTTTGAATGGATTAAGTAAATGAAAGGATGTTGATATATGAGAAGGAACTTGGAGATATGGTTAATGATTAATAATATTATTGAGACAAAATACTGAAATAGGATTAGTATTGCTTTTCCGCAAAATCCTTTGACTCTTGCTAAGCCTTACCTTGACTCCCCTCAGCCTGCATTCCTGAGTCTAATTTTACACCTTTAGTCGGGTAAGTCTTGCGGAGTACCCCATGTACTCAGGGTTTGTTAACCCCCTGTTGCAGGTAAGTTGAGTAAACAGTTCTACGAAGGATCGTGCCGGTCATCGGATCGTACATGGATGAAGATGTGTATATAATGAAACCCTTGGGCAGGGTGTTTAGTTGTATACAGCTACTCCACTGCGAAACTCTGGTTTGGGATAATGTAATTGTAATCTATGTTTAAGTAATACTTCCGCACTCTTTACTCTGATTCAAATTATTTGTGTAAACTGTTGTAATACTTGCAAGGTCTTTACAATGAGATCCTCGGGGAAATTAGGGTTTCCTATGAAACCCGACGGGCCACCTAAGTCAAAGGGAACTCGTGCAGACTAGTCAACGGTCCTTTGGGACGATGACGTGGCACGTGGGCCCTATGATTAAGGCGGTTCCGTCACAGGTGGTATCAGAGCATTTCATTGTGAAGCACTTGCAGTATTACTTTACAAAAACTTCAAAAGGATTTCGAATGAATAAAATTAATGGGGTAGTTTGGTCCGAATTATTTCTGAACTTTCCTCGTTCATTCTATAGCATCTTTCCTCGATTACTTCTATAGATCTATAGTTAGGTTTTGAGCTTAGTAGTGGATTAGCACCTTAAGTATGCCCTATGTTTGAAAACGTTGAGTGCATGTCACTCTAATAATTAATTTAATCGGTATATTACGTATATGTCAGGGTATCCTGGCTTGCGTTGGAACGCTCATGCATCATGACATTACAACTATTAGTAATACCCCCGGATATGAATTAAATCTCTACTTTCTAAGATAAAACCTGTTTCCAAATATATATTTTGTTAAAAACAAATCCTTACCTTTCTTTTCAATAGATGGATTCGCAGGACCCTACCACTGGAATCGATGAATGCCTGGCTATGTTCGGAACTCCTACGGTGTTGTGGCAGTTACTTCAGGAAGTAGGCTACTCAAAACCACCAAAGTATCGTTGGTCCAGTACTGTTGTCCTTGGTCAGCCGTGGTACGAAGTGTCACTTCGGATCCCAGCTTGTACCACTGCTCCGTTTTGGCCAGCTTGGGAAGCACAGGCAGAAGGTATGTGTCCTTGGGAAGGAGCTCAGGCTACAGCATTGGAAGTCCTGAGAAAGATCTGCTTCAGGTGTCAGAAGGAAGTCAGAGTTTCTACTCTGAGAATGTTTCCGTCAGAGGCACTAGGGAGTTGGGATGGTCTTCAACGACAAGCTAAGCAGTTGGAAGAAAAGTCTGATCAGCAGGATCCCATATTGGTAGCCACTACTCGAGCCATGTTAGCCGTTCTTAACCTCCATCTGACCCGTGAGCAAGGACGCGAGGAGTGGCAGGAACTTTACTCCGAGTGTTATGAAGCACTCAAGAGTACCGAACTCAAAAAGAAGAAGGCAAATAAGAAAGCCTTAAAGTGGCAAGAGGCTGCTCAGATCAGTGATGTGGAAAAGATCGGTTTGGACGTCCAGGTGGAAGCACTCGAAGCACAGCGACAAGCAGACCAGCACCGCATAGAAGAACTGGAGAGTCTGGTGGATAGTCTTCACCTTCAGACAGGACTTCTCATCCAGCAGCGCGAAGAAGCTCATTCTTATGCCGTAATGGCAAGAGAAGGTCTTAGAGAGACCGTTGGATATCTGCAGCATCAGGATGCGATGTTTTGGGGCCTGCATAATACCTATCAGCAACAACTTCAGGCAGCCCATCAGAACATTGCTGATCTGCAACGAGAAGTGCAAATGCTCCATGCCATGAACGATCCAATTCCAGATATAGAGGTTCCAGCAGCTGACCATCAGGAATTGTCTGGTTCAGCAGAGAATGCCGATGAAGAGTTTGAGGAAGTACCTAGTGACTCGGAATCAGAAGTAGTGAGTGGTCGAGTCGATTAGTTTATGAAGCTAAGTAGTCTCCTAGACCCAGTGTCAGATCAGGTCAAGTCTGAGGTTAAGTGTCCTGGTAATCCAAAACCCTGTGTCGGTAGGGAAACTGGTGTAATGGTAGTTCCATAAGTTGGAGTAAGTCGACCTAAACTAGTAGTCAATGTGAACTAATGTGTAAACCTCGAATAATCCTATGTCATCGGCCAGATCATTTCATACTTGAGATTTTGAGTGTTATGTGTGTTCAACAGTTGGTAAATTTTGTCATAGGACTAGGTTTTGCTATCACCGCTAAACTTCGCTCCATAAGTTTCTAGTCCTTGGAAAACTTCTGGATGCACTCATTCACTATTCCAAATCGACACAAAACTTTGGCTAATCCTTGATTTAATAAATCCATTGATGTAAAATTTTTATCTTCTCTTTTCAAAACACTGCTATTTCTTTGAAAGCTATTGTAATTGTAGTCTATGGGATATCGTGCTCCAAGACCGTGACACAGCGTCGAAATCTGGGGTCTCCTATGGATCACGACCATGGAAAAGTACTACCGGACGCTCGCTGTTGTCAAGGTTGGTGGTCATGATCCTAGCCTGCAATTAATGCGCTTTCATTCCCATTTTCCAAATATCCTTTACAAGAATTCGTATCCATATTTCTTCATGAGTTTCAAGATCCTTTTGCTCTTTATAACTATATTAAAACTCACTTTGAGAATCCACATCTGATCTCTCCGAATTCTTAAGGTTCTTTATCTTTGCAATCATCTTAATTTCATCTGATAGAATAACAGGGACCAATTTGGAAATGATACCTAAGATCCAATCACTTGGAAGTGGTATCTGTGATCCGCTGAGGATTCCGTGTTGTTTTATCGATTCTTGGTTATTTATAAATATCTTGACATCTATTTTGAAAATTCACTCCGACGAAAACTTTACGGTGCACTTAAATTCACTTACATACTCAGTACGAAAACCTAGCACTAGACCATGACTTTTATCTGCATACGTGTCATGCCTTGGTCCGACACGTATCCCTCACTCAACTCCAACATGTTATTCCAAAATCGTTATGGTTATGCCTATAGTGCTGTCATGACCTGTGACCACGGTGCCGCGTCGAAACCTAGGGTCTCTCACGTGCCATGGCCACGCCAAGATTCTGCTAGGCACGCGAAGGTATCAAGGTCTAGGGCTGTGACGTACTGCAGCTTCGCAACCAATAAAGTTTCCTTGTCTGCACTGTATGTAGAAACCAAATTCATCTTGCTATGATGTAACTTGATCTGCGGCTGCGGTACAATATAGCAACCTGAGATCTCCTGTAACTCACAATCACATGAGATTCTGATGGGTATATGCTCGTATCAAGGTCTGTGGTCATTGTACATCATAGATACAGTCGATATATTTTTCTCTTTTTACCGAGGTTACTTTAATTGTATTCTATGATGGTATCTCGAACCGTGACTATGGTGCCGTGTCAAAACTTGGAATCTTCTGTGAACTGCAGTCACATAAGACCTTACCAGGGTACACACTGGTATCGTAGTCGGCACTCCTGAATCATCGTAGCTCGCAATTAATGTGCCCTCACTCTTCTTGAAACCCACCCTTAAAAGATATTCCTCGCAAGGGTTGTATTTCGAAGAAATAAGGATTCAAGTTTTAGTGTTGAGAAACAACTGATTAGGTCAAATAAGAATCTTCCTCATAACAGGTAGTAAGAGAAGTGTGGACTAGTAGCTTATCAACTCAAGTGTCTGAACACTTGTCAGCTACATAGGCTGTATTTCATGTGACACCACTCGAGGAGTAACTTCAAGTGTCAAATCGGGTTATTGATTTGGTAGTAGTGGAATTGGACTAGATCTGACGCACTCCGGATACTCAGTGTGGGTCATAAACCAATAAGAGATCGTGTTACTCAAAGGACTTCAACAGGATGAAGCACAAGTATGTTGGAATCAGTCTTCAGAAGAAAAAAGTTACCCGAGAGACCAGAGAATTTCTCACCTAAAAACATTCTTAAGTTCTTAGCTCACCATTAAAATAATTTACCCCTTTCAAATCCTACAAAATGTAAGATCCCTACTTGCTCTACAGTCAAGATTTGAAAAATATTTACTTGACACATTTTCTTTTCCATTACTTAACCTAAGGCTCTAGCCACTTCTTAAATCTCGGGACGAGATTTCTTTGAGGGGGGAAGGCTGTAACACCTCTGGTGTTACGGTTAATTAAAACCTGCCATGTCATCATCATTGCATGTAAATTATCCTGCATAAACTCATTTTTTTTACTATGTATTAACAAAACTGATTTTATTTCAACATGTGATTTTATATAAGTTCTTAAGAATGATTTGTTATGTAAATGTTTGGATTTGTATGTTATTATCTAAATTGGATTGGGTAACAAAACGAAAATCAATTATAAACCCTAAATCAGACCTAAAACCTTGACAACAAAAACTAAGCATAATTAAGTGTTGGGCCTTAAACAAAAGTTGCAAATCTTTAAAAGTTAAGCAACTTCTATTTTGGGAAATTTTGAAGTTATTAAAAATAATTTCAAATAAAATCTTAATTTAGGTTTTAAAGTTTAAACTTGAAATACGAGTTCAAAAACTAGTAGGAATCTGGCGATGGTCCTTTAATGAAAGTTTTAGCCCTTGTAAAATTGAACAACTTTCATGTTTATAGATTTTAAAGTTTACTTGTAGAAATTTAAATTTAAAACCCAATTATTGTTTGTTTAATAAAATATAAAATGCCATTTCAAAAATATCAAGAATTAGGGAAAACTACTTTAGTGAAAGTTGTAAGGCTTTTTAAATTGAATAACTTTTGTATTTGGGGATTTTGATGTTATGCAGTGAGATTTCAAAATAAACTCCAATGAGTGTTTTGAAATTTGAAATTTAAATGCTATGTCAAAAGCTATGAAGAATCTGACAAAACTCCTTTAATGAAAGTTGTAGGATTCAACAAGTAGAACAACTTTCATATTTACAGATTTTCATGTTGTTGAGAAAAGTTTGGAGAATTTTATTGAATTGCAAATCAATTTCAAATTCAAGTTTTACCCCCTTTTAAATAGTTTCAAAACTAGGCAGAATTTGGACATGATTCAAAAAGCAAAGTTGAACTTCACAAAATTTTACACAACTTTTACTTTTGGAGATTTTACAGTTGCTACAGGAAATAGGGAGTAATTTAACAAAATAGCTTTTGACCCTACTGCTACAGTACCCTTGGGGGGGGTCCGGTTCTGGCCCTCTGCGCGCACTGGCACGCGCGTGCCGCGCCGCGCGCCGGTGAAGACCGGGGCCGGCCGGCCGCGTGTTGCCGACGGTGCCGGGCCCGTGGGGGTCCTCTCCACGCCGCACCACCTCCATTGCCCTGTATAAGCCCCTGTCGCCGCCATGTTCCTCCTCTTTCTCTCCATGGCCGCCGCGGGCATGCTCCCGGCCGCCGAGAAAAAATTTCGTGGTCCATGAAACCTTGTCGTCAAATTCCTCTTGCCCACGTCCTAGTCACGTACTTGTGCCCCTTCCAAACCTCTTGGCGTCTGTGTTCATTGCCGCAGACGCTGGAACGCCACTTTCTTCCCCGAGAGCGGTCGTTCGCGCCGCCGAGACCTCCTCACTATGGTTAAGGTCGCACGGTGATTCTCGGAGTCCTTATTCTTGTGTTCTCTGCTCTCCATCTACCACTAAGCTTCACTGAGCCATTGGTTTTGTTTCTCTTTCACAGAAGCAACTGGAACGGAGCTTTGTCACCGGAGCTCGCCGACGCGGCCGCGGTCCGCGATGATAGGGCACCTCCGGCCACCCTCCGCCCTGTATAACTAGTGCAATAGCCTTTGGTGAGCTCTCTGACCGCCGTAGTATTTCTGGTTAGGTTTCTCGGCTCTCAGAGAGGCCGGAACGCGGCTGTGCCGCCGTGCCTCCGCCGCCAAGCCGCCATGGTTGACGAAAGTCAAGCTCGGAAGGTCTTAGTGCGCAGCGGAGTACCTAGGAGAGGTCCAGGTGCTTGTGGGGATGTTATTAGGGTGCTCGACCTCACCGGCGTGGTCGCCGCCGGCGGCCCCATGGCCATGCCGCCGTCGGGTCTTGTGGTTGGGCGAGGGAGCGGGAGGAAGAAAGAGAGAGCAGGCCGTGTATGGGCCGGCCCAGTCATGCGTGTAGGCCGAGAGAGTGTGGGGTGGGGGCTAGGCCGTGTGGGCCGGTCTGCAGGCGTTGGGCCGCCTCGGGCCGAAAGAAGTTTTATATTTATCTCGTGAATTAATAGATTTTTCCATTTCCCGATAAAGTGAATAGTGTCACACTTTGTTATTTTCATAGGAATTTTTATAGAGCTCAATAAATTGTGAAATTTATGGTGTAGTTTCTCTATGCTATGAAGTATTTATGAAAAATATGAGATAGGCATTTTAGTGATTTTGCTAGGTATTAAAAATGTGTCTTTTAATTAATAAATGGGACTTCTAGGATTTTTATAGGCCAAAATATTTATCCAAAAATCATAAAATTTAAATTATATCTATTTTGGGTCAAGATCTATCTATAAAACAATTTTGAGCTCGAATGGAAATAATTTAATTATTTCTTATTTATTACTTGATTAATTGATTAATTAAGAAAAGGTTATGGGAATTAAATAGTTAAAACCCATGTTAACTGCAATCACTTAGGTTTTGTGTGTGATTATATGAAGACCATAAATCATAAAGTCTTGAATGGTCTTTAGCAATTTGTTTGCTTGATGAGTTGATATTATTTGATTTTTAATAATTAACTATGCTTAATAGGTCAATACATGTCATTAGGGTTTTCTAACTTGTTAGCGGACACCTGATGCTATTATAGGTAGATTAACTAGGCTTTCTATGACTGTTAGAATGGTCAATAAATCAAAGTAGTTAATACTCGATAGTAATTAGTTTTGTTGACTTACAACTTTATCGTGAAGGAAAGTTGTACTCAACTTCCAAATTAAGTTTACTTACTATTGATCGGGATTCTGTGCATCTCCTGCATCATGGCATACATGTCATCATATAAGTGTTGTATTATCATTTCGTGTAGTGAACGCGCGGTGGTTATTATCTGAAGCGTGTCCCGAGTAAGGTCTTCACTCGGTGGACGTGGATCCATCTCGGTGGTTGACGTCAGGGTTTCGTCTACTTCAGGCAACAGGCAAGCCTCGGTGCATTTGCCCCTCCTTGTTATTTAAAAAAAATATTTATCACTTGAGTTAATCTACTGCATTAGGTTAATAGGAGTTGAGTGATAACCTATTGATGCATTACCTTTCCTTGACCACATATTATACCTAAGACCCTGGTTCATTTAAAGTATTGAAAAATGCTTAGTCATGCTTAATGATAGAGTTGCAAAAATGCTATTTTGAAAACTGTGATGATATGAAACAAATGAATCATTTTATGGGATTGGTATTGTCCTCGTTTGGTGATGGTGTACTTGGCCAGTCCATTATCATCAACGTGGATGGGTTTTCCCGTTTGGTTGGCCAACTGCTTGGGTTAGAGTCCCAACTTTCGTCACCATCGGGAAAGGGATGTGAAAACCGGGTAGTTACCAGTGTACTTGGGTTAGAGTCCCAATGCATGGTTTCTAACGGAAAAATATTAGGGACCATTCGTTGTCGGCCTGCTGTGATCATGACTTTGCAACTAGCCACATACTACGGAAAGCCTCTGACTCCGGTGGCTCTACTGCTGGAACCGACAACCACGCACTGGGAGTGGAGAGATGGCGAGAGTAGCGTGTACCCTCGTGGCCGTCGTGCCTGGAGACTAGAGGGGTACTATGCTCTCGGGTGGCGCAGGACCGGTTCCGGGGTATGAAAAGCCGTGGAAGGCGGGGTTGGCATATGCAAGCTTAAGTGCTACATATGCAGTGTGGATAGGGATCCCCAGCTGGGTACTTCTGGATTCGAATCGACGTTGCTCCTCGGTTAATGGAGACATGATCCTCACACTTACAGCGAAGAGTGGTTCGGAACTAGGATGTTTTTGAATGGATTAAGTAAATGAAAGGATGTTGATATATGAGAAGGAACTTGGAGATATGGTTAATGATTAATAATATTATTGAGACAAAATACTGAAATAGGATTAGTATTACTTTTCTGCAAAATCCTTTGACTCTTGCTAAGCCTTACCTTGACTCCCCTCAGCCTGCATTCCTGAGTCTAATTTTACACCTTTAGTCGGGTAAGTCTTGCGGAGTACCCCATGTACTCAGGGTTTGTTAACCCCCTGTTGCAGGTAAGTTGAGTAAACAGTTCTACGAAGGATCGTGCCGGTCATCGGATCGTACATGGATGAAGATGTGTATATAATGAAACCCTTGGGCAGGGTGTTTAGTTGTATACAGCTACTCCACTGCTAAACTCTGGTTTGGGATAATGTAATTGTAATCTATGTTTAAGTAATACTTCCGCACTCTTTACTCTGATTCAAATTATTTGTGTAAACTGTTGTAATACTTGCAAGGTCTTTACAATGAGATCCTCGGGGAAATTAGGGTTTCCTATGAAACCCGACGGGCCACCTAAGTCAAAGGGAACTCGTGCAGACTAGTCAACGGTCCTTTGGGACGATGACGTGGCACGTGGGCCCTATGATTAAGGCGGTTCCGTCACACATGTGTAGTTCATCACCTATTATAGGGTGCTCTAGTTGCCTTGGTCACAGCTAGAGTAGTGACAATTAGTGTAAGCATGGTGCTTAGACTAGATCTTACCTTTGAATGCCGCTTGTCGCATGGATTGTTTGTGGGTGCTAGCAGGTGGTGACAGCCTTGTCTAGTTTTAGTATCCCTCCATGTGTTTTAGGCAAGTTCTTAAAACGTAGGCTCCCATAAGAGCATAGGCGCTTCGGGTAGAGGTTATATCCTCTACTGTCTCGCACTATCTCCTACACACCAGAAGTAAGGTAGCAGTCTTAGTGTACTTCATCCATTTGATAGGATATATCACATGAGTAGAGTTTGAATCACAGGAACCTTTCTCACCCGTTGTCCTCCCACCTAGCTATACTACACTAGTTATCTTTTAGCATTACATTTGTTATCTTTGAATCATCGCCTTCCTATCATACTTCGATTACCCCCCTCTGCACTAGTTGTGCTAAGTTGTGATAGAATTAATGATCCCCTTCTATTAACATTTCTAGCAATCGCTTTTCCTTGGGATAAAATAAGTAACGATACCTTGGAATACTCCCGGGTGAAGTGCTACATCGGTATATTCTGTGCCCTTGCGGAATTATCCAATAGCCATAAGAAATACCTTCAGGCACTTCTGGCGCCGTTATCAGAGATAGCCTAACACCCTGTCTCTGGTGGTTACGTTAAGAAGTGTCAAAAAGCATTTCTGGCGCCATTGCCGGGGAAAGCATAGCCTAGAAATTTTAATAAGATCGAATCCGGAGCCTATCATCAATTTAGTACAATTAGTTGTAGTAAGGTTTAATCTTGCTTCTGCTTCTCTTTATTGTGAAGCAAGGCATTATATGAGTGGATTCCAGTTTCGAGCCACAACAATAGAAAATGGTTGTCAAGGAAGGAGGAGTTCTAAACACCGTCTAGCCTCCACTTGGAAGTCCGATTCGGTTTTGGAACCACTCAAGGAAGGAGGCTCTCCACTGTCACCTAAGGAAGCTATGGCCCAAAAGACCATATTCGAGCATTCAGCACCGTCGGCCGACAATGTCGCCCCAGGTCCGCAGCATAGCTTGGGGGATGCCACTTTTGAGCTCAAGCCATCTCTTATCAATATGGTGCAAGCCAACCCATTCAGCGGAAAGCCCCATGAGGATGCAAATGCGCATCTCCAGAATTTTCTGGAGTTGTGTGGCACTATTGCCATAAAAGGACTCAAAGTGGATGCCATCTGTCTTCGCCTTTTTCCATTCTCCTTGCTCGGAAGGCAAAACAATGGTTCTACACTTATCCCGAAGATATTGGCAATTGGACAAGCTGCGCCAATGCATTTCTCAAAAAGTTCTTTCCAATGGGCAAAAACCACTGCTCTTCAAGGAAAGATCTCAGGCTTTACACAACAAGTGGATGAGACGATTCCCCAAACATGGAAACGTCTCCTGGAATACATTCGGGAATGTCCCCACCATGGGATTCCGGAATGGCTTCTGATTCAAGGTTTCTACCATGGGCTAACCCTGATAGCCCGTAGTCACCTTGATGCCACTGCTAGAGGAGCATTCACTTCACTCAATGTCACACGAGCCAAGAACTTGATAGAAAAGATGGTGACAAATCAAGGGTGTAATGAAGACCGACTCCAATCTAAGAAAAAGAGTACACATATCATCCAGGAAGTAGATGCAATCTACAACAATGCAAACTATCCTCAACAAGGAAGATGGACGTCACACTCCAAGTTTCAAGGTAATGCAAATTTTGGTAACCAATTATCATTAAAAAATCTTGTCATGAACCAAGCTAAAATTAATGAAAGCATAAATAAAAGGCTGATAGCAAATGATGAGATCCTTGAAACACTAAATACTAGGATGGATCTTCTTTCCACTTCTGTAAAGGAACAAATGAGTTTTAATAAAATGTTAAAATCTCAATTAGCTCACCTTGTTGCTACTACTTCATCTCCTAAAATGCTTGCAATACTTCAAATGTCAATGCGGTATCCACGAGGGGAGGTAAGTCCACTCGCGATCTGCCACATCCTAACATGGTAGGAAAGGCTGCAAGAAAAGACCAGGAGAATGATAAAGAAGAAGAGTCGCCACCTTCTGAAGATAACGCCAAGTTCCATGGGAAGACAGCCCTCATGAATACTACGATACCAATGTGTTGCTGCCTTTCCCAAGTACATGGAAGCAACCCACCGGCGAGCAATTCAGGAAATTCGTCGAGGTAAATCTCCCGCCAAGGTAAGTACTCAATTTTTCCTATTCAGTATTTACTTTAGCATTTATTTATCTTTCTTTCATTCTCAGCCTTGATTAGCTAAACACTGATAAAACATAATACTAAACCCCTGGGTGAATTTGCAACCCTAAAGTAGAGTCTAGGGAGGGGTTAGTCGACCCCCACCAATGGACCTACCATCTTCCACTTTACCCCTACAATAATATAGGTTGCATCACATTGATTGAAAATTTAAATGCGACAAAAGGAGGGGTCGGCCGACCCCTAGGAGGTCCCCCTCTCCCATTTGTTGACATGAATTTGGGGTTAGTAGCTAATCAAAGAAATCAATGGATGTGGTGATCATAGTGTTTATGATGAAAGAATCCTTCTTAATCTAGCTTTGTGAGCACATAAAATAATCACCATACTTGTTGATTGTCCCCTTGTGAGAATGGGAACTCTCATATCCCATCCTTGTCTCCCACTCACTTTCACATCCCATCCTTGTTTCCCACTTGAGAAAACTTCCATATTGAGAGGAATTCAAACACAAGAGTGAGCCACTAGTATGGCAACACCATTCTTCAGCTTTGTGCAAAATTTGGAGATGAAGGGTGGGGTCAGCCGACACATTGAGCTGACCCCTGACCACACCCACTTGCTCTAGTTCCAACACACTTTGCAAAGCATCAAGATTCTAGAAAAATGGAGGTGATGGATGGGTTGGCCGACCCATCAATTGGCTTCCCACTTCACATGTTCTCTCTGCTTTCAACACACTAGAGACCCTAGCAAAGATTCCTGCAAATTATTGAAGGATGGGTGTCGTCCAACCCACAACTCTCCTCCTCTTCCTTTCATTTTAAAAGCACACGAAGAACTTCAACACTCAAGAACTCTGCGCCTTTAACCCTCTCTCCAATCAAGTGTTCATCTCTCGAAGAACTCCAGAGAGGTACTTATCCGGTAAGACGGCTCATTGAATTAAGCTAATCCCCAAGTGCTAGCTTTGTTCGTCTTCTTCTCTTGCAAGCATGAAGAATCCATTCAAAGCCGCAGCAAGGAAGGTGCACATAACATTCAGCGGGAGTTCATGACGTTCATCACAGGAGGGGCAATCCTCCCATGACACCGAGATATGACTCTCGGGGTCACAAGATGAACAAACTTCTGGAGAACCTTTGCCTGCGCGGAGCGACAACATGGAGAACATTGAACAACCATCTCACGATCATGAAGAAGTTATTGAGGAATCCGAAGAAGAAGAGCAACCTGTCAGAACACAAGACCCATAAACAGGCATTTGGGCCACTCCACAAGAACTGCTCATCCTCAACTTGATCCGCAACTGCAACTTCGAAGACACCCAGGTAATTGATTTAGGACTCCTCCAACGCACAGGTATGTATGAGGAGTTCTTTAATGTTTTTGGTGCAATAGGTTGGGGTAAATTTTGGGATTTCTCTAACTTCCCTAGTAGTAGGCTTCTCACTTAAGAATTTATGTGCACGGTAAAAATAACTAGAGACAACATCTGTTTTCGCTGTTTAATCAAGATTATGATTTTGATGGGAGCAATTTAGTGCTTGTCTAGGTTTTATAAACTACACCACAAATTTAGAAGCTGCCACCCGTAGGTTCAATAAGCTTGAATTTTGGCATGAAATAACAGGGGAAACAAAATGGGGAAACTGCACACTAGTCATATTTGCAACCCTATGCTTTGCTTTCTGCATAGATGGTTGGGAATCACTCTCTTCCCTAGGGATGATGTTAGAATCGTTAGAGAAGATGATTTAAGAATATTGTATGCCATGGTACATAAAATTCGAGTATCACTTGTAAAAGCCATGGTATAACATTGGATTTCTGCACCCTCAAGAATTGGCTCATTTGATTTCACATCTATCATCACAAAATTCTGTAGCTACCTTGAGGTGCTTAATGGGTACAACTGGTACATAACCAGCCCTAGAACCATCCTAGATGCAGATCATTTTATAAAGGCACATATTATTGCTCGTGGTCCCCAAGGAACAATTAAATTTAAATTCCATAATACCACTGCAAGACTCACCCTGCCATGTGCAGAATTAAAACTGTATGGGGGCCACCCTTTAGTACCCAACATTGCAGGAGTAGGTGGCCGCTGGAGTTTTACAAAACCTGTTACTCGGGGACGTGCACGAGCTGCACAGTTTGGAGAACACTCCGAAGAAAATGACAGCACCTATACGGGCAGTTCAAATGCCATGCAGACCTTCAGTTCTGAAGGGAGAAGTCAGGCAGTTTGGTGTGCTGTGGGCCAGCCATGAGGACATTCATAATGTCACAGTTCAAACCCCACAGTAGCCCCAATAGTTCCCGCAACCATATCCACCACCATATCCGCCACCTCTACCTCAATGAGACATCTACAAAAGGGCAAGCTTGGGGGAGATTCTCTCCCCCACTAAGGTAAGTATCCTATCTTAGCATTATTTTTAAATTGATGCATTTGAATAAAAAATAAAAATAAAATAAAATAAAATAAAATAAAATAAAATAAAATAAAAACACCAAAAATATTTCTTTGTCTCATATGTTTCATGAATGTTTATCTTCCTCATGGAAATGATGAATAGTTGCTCTGTTAATATTTCTTTAATGCCTAGTTTACAACTTAGTATTTCTTGAGTATGGATAATTTGGATCATTTAAAATCATCATGAACCTAAAAAATTTGTGGGTTGCAAGTGCTAGAACTAAGTCTAAGTTGTTGTGAGATATGATATAGTGAGACAAGAGCTACTATAATATTGTTCTAAGCATGCATGATTACTGGAGATTAATTTCTTAAAACAATCAAAACCTTATTGTTCCTCAATGGTGACGAATTTCTACCATAGCCAAATATGCTACACATGTCTTAAACCCTCCAAATAAGCTATTTGCTTTGTATTGAGTTTTGTCAAGTCCTGTTGACCCTTATTGAGAGACTTATCATACTCCCAAGATCAAAATCATGTACACACCACATATATGCTACTTCTACACTAGAAGTATGCAACAACATGCCATTCATTTCCACTAAATAAATGCTCCATGCTTTAAAGATCTTAGAATATCTCTCTTAGTTGATTTGATAAAAGAGAGACAAAAGGCTATGCAAAATGAATGAAAAAGAAAAAATGGACACAAGGAAGTCCGTAGAAAAGAAAAGAAAAAGAAAATATGAGCAAGTCTTGGTTCATGAATAAAAGAAAAGAAAAATGATAGCCATGTCTCAAAATAAAGTAGAGAGAGATCATTTCAAATAGAGGAGCATTATAGTCCACTATTTTC
The DNA here is from genome assembly GCA_038502445.1 of Eremochloa ophiuroides. Taxonomy (NCBI): domain Eukaryota; kingdom Viridiplantae; phylum Streptophyta; class Magnoliopsida; order Poales; family Poaceae; genus Eremochloa; species Eremochloa ophiuroides. The sequence goes on along the minus strand of JAHLJS010000007.1, from coordinate 32,641,675 downwards.
CACACACTTGCACATCTTGATCTAAGGGCATGACACTTCTCTCTTTGGATCTAAGCTTTGACTCTACAATACATGCAAAGTAAGTATGCTATACTCTTTCATTCCTGCCTTAAGCTCCACATAAGCCATTTCTAGAAGTAGGATGACAAAGAGAAGGCAACATTTAATTTGAGCCTTGGTAAGGAATCATACACCATTAGAGCGACATGAGAGAACCATCTGAGGAATATTAAGTTTTCTTTTGAAAAACATTACTAAAACCTCCAGTATGAAACTTGCAAAGAATGAGAAAATTAGTGCTCAAGTCAAACTGTTTTGTCTCTCAACCACCTAAGGCAAAGTAAAGGCCATAAGCCCCATAAAGAACTAAGGTAATATGGATGAGTTTTTAGAGCCAATTTTTCCATTCAAAAGAGAAGTATTTTATTGTACACATGGTACTATTGAAATATGAACATTGTAGCAACTCCTGATCCACCGAGACTAAGTTTAATTATTTGCTTGGGACGAGCAAAGGTTGAGCTTGAGGGATCTTGTTGACGGTGGATAAGCAATAAAATTTCACACTCTAACACCATCAATAGACTCGGTTTCTGATGGAAGATCAACATAACATGAACATATTTTATCCAATAACTAGTTCCACTTGTACTCTTAGCTTGTGAATGCAGGAAAGATCAAAGAGAGCAGAAATGAGCACTTGGAGCCCAATATGTTGGGTCAGCCGAACCACCCACTTGGGCACCAAGCTGTCACACTTCAACAAATGACTCAAGGAGGCACATAGAAGAGAGTGGAGCACCTAGAGGGCCCACATGCAGGTCGGCCGACCCATATGTGGGGCCCACCAGGGCTTTGCTGACATGGCATGATCCGTGTGACACTCCACTTAGCTCAATTCCACCATTGGATCAAAGTTGTGTTTCCAATCAACGGTGGAAGATCAAAGCACATGGATCAAGGCATGAACCGACAAGACCAAGGAGAAACCAGTACATAGCCACACTCTGTGACCAGTGGGGACAATAGTGGTGGGCCCACCTTGCCATAGGTGGGTCGGCCGACCCACCCATGGTGGGCCCAGGCCACCGCTATGCTCCACCGACTTCCTGCATGCTTCCCACGTGATGGTTTTGCCATTGACGTCCATCTAAGGCGGTTTCAATGATGGTTTATCCGAGGGAGGACAATGAAGGAGCACGCAGATCGCTGACGTGGCACCTCTCCACTTCCCCTTATATATAGAGGCTGCCTCCACCCTCTCAAGACATGATTCATTCAAGATACAAGTGAGAAACAATGTAGTTCCACCTCTAGTAGTAGTCTAGTCTAGTGTGGGAGTTAGAGTTGAGTCGAGCTACGCTTGGGGTCTCTAGAGTCGTCTGCTGGAGAGTCTGGTATAGCTCTTGCATCTTTCTCTTTATGTAAGACTTATTTATTTTAATATAATATAATATTCCTACTTTACTCTACTGAGTCTTTACTTAGTGCAATATTATTCTTGCAATAGTATTGTTGTGAGTTATCATATTACTTGGTCGGCATACATTAGATTCTGATCCTGTAACCAACTCACAGTGTGTAGTTCATCGCCTGTCATAGGGTGCTCTAGTTGCCTTGGCCACAGCTAGAGTAGTGAGAATTAGTGTAAGCATGGTGCTTAGACTAGATCTTACCTTTGAATGCCGCTTGTCGTACGGATTGTTTGTGGGTGCTAGCAGGTGGTGACAACCCTGTCTAGTCTTAGTATCCCTCCACGTGTTTTAGGCAAGTTCTTAAAAGGTAGGCTCCCATAAGAGCATAGGCACTTCGGGTAGAGGTTATATCCTCTATTGTCTTGCACTATCCCCTACACACCGGAAGTAAGGTAGCAGTCTTAGTGTACTTCGTCCATTTGATAGGATAGATCACATGAGTAGAGTTTGAATCACAGGAACCTTTCTCACTCGTTGTCCTGCCACCTAGCTATACTACACTAGTTATCTTTTAGCATTACATTTGTTATCTTTGAATCATCGCCTTCCTATCATACTTCGATCACCCCCCTCTGCACTAGTTGTGCTAAGTTGAGATAGAATTAAGGATCCCCTTCTATTAGTATTTCTAGCAATCGCTTTCCCTTGGGATAAAATAAATAACGATACCTTGGAATACTCTCGGGTGAAGTGCTATATCGGTATATTCTGTGCGCTTGCGAAATTATCCAATAGACATAAGAAATACCCTTAGACACTTCTGGTGTCGTTATTAGAGATAGCCTAACATCCTGTCTCTGGTGGTTGCATTAAGAAGTGTCAACATTGACCGCCTCAACAAACAAGCTCACTTTGTACCGGTCAAAACCAAATACACGGCAGCAAGTTATGCAAAGCTATACATAGAGAATTTGATGAAGCTTCATGGGGTGCCAAAGACCATTGTCTCGGATCGAGGTACTCAATTCATCTCAATTTCCGGAAGTCCTTCCATAAGTCATTGGGGACAAAGCTTCTGCAGAGTACAACATATCATTCACAGACTGCCGGTCAGACTGAGAGAGTCAACCAAGTGTTGGAGGACATGTTGAGGGCATGTGCACTCACTTACACAGATACATGGGACGAATGTTTGGCACTAGCAGAATTCTCCTACAATAATAGTTATCAAGAAAGCATCAAGATGGCACCGTTCGAAGCTGTGTATGGCCGTAGGTAGTCGAACTCCACTGAATTGGTCTGAGCCTAGGAGAAAGATGGTTCTTTGGAGTTGACTTGGTAGAAGAAACTGAAGAAAAAGTTAGGCAGATACAAAATAATTTGAAGGTTGCACAGTCACGGCAGAAAAAATTATGCCGATCAAAGGCGTCGACCTTTAGCATTTAAGGACGGGAGATTATGTCTACCTTAAGGTTTCACCAATGAAGGGAGTCAGCTGTTTCGGAGTCAAAGGCAAGTTAGCTCCTCGATACATTGGACCATTTCCAATTCAGGAACGCCTTGGAAAAGTAGCCTATAAATTGGGATTACCAGACCACCTCTCAGCAGTTGAAAGCCCTTGTTTGGTTTTGGGTAATTGATGAAACCTAGTCTGCTAATAGTGTGCTCTAAGTGTTTCATGAGAACAATTAGCAAACAAGATGGAGCAATGGACCGGGTCGGTGGAGGCCACAAGTGAAGGGCAATGACGGTGTCCATGAAAATGGTGTAAGCCCATCAATAAAGGAGAAAGCCCTATTGACGGCATCCATGCAAATGGTATAAGTCCATCATCAAAGGTGTCCACAAGGTCCATCAATGAGATGAGAAGAAAGTTGATAAGAAACCGGGAGCTCAAGGCAAAGGTATAGCCAATAGGAGCTCTTTTGCTTTTGGTGATCAAGACTCCATAGAGGGAGTGATCACACTTAGGATAGATAGCCGTACTATCAAGAGGGGCAAAATCGTTGATGAAATACGGTTATGAAGTGCCACTAGGTGTTCATGATCATTGCATATGCATATAGATGCTAGTGTCACTAACAAAACCCGTTGAAAACTCTTTGAAAAGGCTAACACACGTGCACCTAAGTGAGAGACACTTTGGAGTGTTAGCACCTTTGGAAACAGGGTGAAGTTTGAGGGTTAGAGAGGGTTCGGGTCAGACCGTGCTGTCACAGAGCGTCGAACCATTAGCCTCGGTTCGACGGCTAACACTTGTCCTGCTCATTCTGAGAGCGTCGGACGCTACGTTTGAGGGCGTCGGACCATTGTCCTCAGGGTCCGATGGTGCAGAGCCACAGCAGGTCGACACGTGGAGAGCAGAGGAGTGTCGGATGCTCGGCGTTAGTCCGACGGTGAGTGTCGGACTCCGTCCGACGCGTTTTCAGTGTTTTGGAACCTCTCTAGAAATGTCGGACGCTAGCAAGTTTTAGTCCGACGGCCTGTTGTTTCAGAGTCCGACGGTGGTTTTCGGTGGAGCATCGGACCGAGGTTTGGTCTGACAGCTTACCGCCCAACGGTTGTTTTGGCGCGAGAATAGAGCCGTTGTGTTTCAACGGTCGACTTCAAACGTTGGCGGACACGTGGCAACCATCCGAGGCGTCGGACCATGCAAATTGGTGCGACGGTGGCGTGCGCGGGCGTCCGACGCCGCGCAGTTTGTCCCTAACGGCTCTCTTTGTGAGAGGGGCTTATAAATAGGGACTTAGCCGGTTTGGGGAGGCTCTCTTGGCCACTCTAATCACTCCTACTTGTTTGTGAGCCTTCCCACTCCTTTCACACTCATCCTACTTGATTGTGTTCATCATTTGGTGAGATTGGAGAGCATCAAGTGCATTGCATTGCTTGAGATCATCTAGAGGCACTTGGTAGTTGTCTTTCACAGCGGTTTCTCTTGTTACTCTTGGAGTTTGCCAACTCCTAGATGGCTTGGAGCTGTGAGGATCGTTGAGGGGAGTTGGTGATTGTCTCCGCCTCCGATCGGTGGAGTTGTGAGGGGTTCTTGAGCCTTCCCCGCGGGAGATCGCAAAAGGTTACTCTAGTGGATTGCTCATAGCTTTGGGATCCCCATCTTGTATTGGTTGTGTGGGACCCTTGAGAAGGGTTTGGCGTGTGATGCCAATTAGCGCGTGAACCTCCAAGTGGGTGTATCGCTACAACGAGGACGCAGCTTGCCGGCAGTGTCAACTCTCTTGCCGAGGATTTCTTGATTATTGTGATTGTTCTTATTGGTACTCATCTCATCACTACACCGGCGGTATAAGATTCACTCTCTCTACTCTTTACATTCTCGCACTTACTCTTGTGTAGCTTGTTAGCTTAGTGGCTCACCTAGGAGTAGAGTAGAAGTAGCAACTTAGCCTATTGTGTGTGAAATAGAGACTATAGTTTAGAACAGTTAGGTGGCTTGCATCTTTTAGTAGGCTAGCGCAAGAATTCGCTTCGCTGCTTATTTGTCTAACCACTTTGTCTTAAGTGTTGTTTGTAGAATTTTTATAGGCTATTCACCCCCCTCTAGCCATTTAGGACCTTTCAGCAGTGCACAACGTATTGCACGTGTCGCAAGCTCAAGAAATGTCTTCGGGTGCCTGATCAAGTCGTTGATGTCGATGGGGTAGAGCTCGAACCAAATATGACGTACTCTGAGTATCCAATTCGAGTACTAGATCGAAAGGATCATGTTACTCGGAGAACCACAATCCGGTGGTACAAGATACAATAGAGTCAGCATTCCGAGAATGAAGCTACATGGGAATCAGAAGACTATCTCTCAGAAAATTTCCCCGAGTTCTTTGCTACCTTATAAATGTAGACTTTCTATTTCCCAGTGGTGTAATGGGTAGAACTTCCCTACTTATTTTATAGTCAAGTTTGAACTGGGTTTACGTGACACGTTTTCTTTTCCATTACTTTGTTTTAGGTCTTAGTCGTGTATCAAATCTCAGGACGAGATTTCTTTAAGGGGGAGGGCTGTAACACCCCTGGTGTTACTATAATTAAAACCTGACATGTCATTATATTATCTGCAAATCATTCTGCATAAAACTTAGTTACTATGCACTAATTAAAAATAAGTTTATTTCTTGCATCTGATTGTGCTTAGGGGTTTTAGAGTGATTTGGTTTGCTAAATTAAATTAACCCTAATCGAACCCCAAAACCCTAATTCAAAAACTAATTGGAATCTGGGGATGGTGTCTTAATAAAATTTGTAGATCTTTCAAAATGGAACAACTTTTATTTTGGGAAAATTTGAAGTTCTTAAATAGAAATTTGAATTAAACCCTAATTACTGCTTTGAAATTCAAATTTGAAATGCTAATTTCAAAACTATCAAGAATCAGACCAAACTCCTTTAATGAAAGTTGTAAAGCTCAACAAGTAGGGCAACTTTTATTTTTGCAAATTTTTATGTTATTGAGAAACATTTTGAGAATTTAATTGGATTAGAAATGGAATTCAAACAGTAGTTTTACCCCCTTCCAAATATTTTCAAAACTAGTCACAATTTGAATTTGGTTCTTAAATCAAAGTTGTGCAGAATTGAAATTACTACAACTTTTATTTTGGTAAAAATTCGAGTGTTTACATAGTTTGGGGAGTAATTGCAAGAAAACAGTAGAAAGGGAATTAACTCGCTACAGTAACGTGCCCCTCTCCTTTGTTTGTCCACAGGGCTGGCAGCCCGACCGCGCCGTATGCGCGCGACGCCGCCCGTGCCGGCCGGCCGAGTGCTCCCTGTCGTAGCCGAGCTAGTAGGGGAACCCACGTCGCTCCGAATCGACCTTGTCCCCTCTCCTCTATCCCATAAAGTCGACGGTCGCTCCTCTCCTTCTCTTTCTCCCCTCCCGGTCGCCATCGTGCTCACCTCGGTGCCTGGCCAAATTCATCGTGCCCCATCGGCCTCCACCCTATCCATCTTGTAGCTAGCTAGCTAGCTCTCTTGCGCATCAATTGCACCCAGTGGCGCAAGCCGTAGTGCCCCGTACATGCCGGAACGCTTGTCGTCGTCTTCGCGGTGCTCAGAGCGCCGCCGTGGATCTCGTCGACGCGACCAGACCTCCTCGGGTAAGCTCTGGACCTTGGGTTCACGTGTTTCAGCCTCTAGGTGTCCCATGGTTGCTTATGCACGTGGTGGTTTGTCATTTGGTGTCCTAGGATCATCGAAATGTGGAGCACGTCCCCGGTGGACACCGCTGCACTCACGGTCATCGTCAAGCTCGACTTCCTGCACCGCCTCGGGCCCGACCATCTAGCCAAACGAAGTCTCGGTGAGCCCCTGGATCGATTGCGTGTTTAATCTTAAACGTTACCACACTGTGCTCGTTGGAGCGCGAGGCGCCGTCGCGGCCGAGCCGCCGTGACCATGACCAAGCGCAAACCGAACCCTAGACCTCCCCGTCAAGTAGCTCATTAGGTTCGCTAGGGCGTCCGCTTTGTTTGGGTCGCTTTGCCATCGTTGGAGAAGCCATGGGTCGGCGGCTAGCCGCTGGTCAAGCCGCCCTGGCGCTCGGTCAGCGCTGGGCGTGGGTGTGAGGGGTCTCGGGTTTGAAGGTGAATACTTGCCGGGGGTTATGTGCAAACCAATAGACTCATGTGAATAGTAAGCTATGGACTGTTGGCGGTCCTTAGCAACATAAATATAACATCATTTTAATACTAAAACAAATAGAGAATAGGGCATTATCTAAATCTTTCCACGAGTTTTGTTAGTGTACCTAACTTGCAGGGACAGCACGTGGAAATGCATGGAAATCACCGAAAAGCGCACTTCCAGAAAACATATTCAGAAAAGGCACAAATCAAGAATAAAAGAGAAAAGCCCATCAAAACATCAAACTGGGAGCCATCCGTAACCACGGGAGAGGCCCAGGCCCAGAGAGCAACCGACCAACCTAAGGCAGGTGGCCAATTGCCGCCTCCCAGGGACTGACCACCCTCGGGGGCGGCTGCCCCCCAATTAGCACTTCCCTGGCCCAGTTTTCAGCCACATGCTCAAGGCGGTTCCCTGAAGGCTGGTTTCACCTCCTACCATACTTAGAACGCCCAAACCGCCCTTGATCAACTATAAATAGATGTGCTTCACCCCCTCCAAGACACACCAACATTTGGAGCACTACACCTCATATTTCTTACTTGTTCTCTAGTTTAGTAGTAGTAGTAGAGCAAGCCAAAGCTATCAAGGAGAGCTTGTCTCCTTGGAGTAATCAAGAACATCTTGGTATGAATACAAATCGGTTTTCCTCTATGAGCAAGTTCTTATCTTATTTATATAGCAATGCATCTGAATTAGAGAATAGTCTTGTCCATATTATGATCATAACATGTAAACTAGTTCATAGTCTATGTGTTATGTTCTTGATATATTCATCAAAGTTCTTCATCGTTCATCAAATTAGTATGAATAGAGGAAGAACTAAGGATGGGATAATAGTTCGTTGTGCTGTCATGGTTGCTCCTAGCCGAGCCTGTCAATCTGAAGGGTTGGGGTCCCGGGGAGCTAGGAGTTGTTTCCAATTATACGGGCGTGGTGCTCAGGGTATGCGGGAATCAGCGGATATGTCGGTACCTCACGCGCAGAGGGGTAGGTGGGCAGGTGGTGATAGCCCTGTCCATCCCTAGCATTCCCCCACGTTCGGGTATTGAGTAGGAGTTCGTAAAGTCTCTATCGGCTGGCAGACCAGCTGCGGGGATCTCCCTATAATCCCAGACTTAGTCCTGATCCTAGTCTTATTAATTCGATATAATTACTATTCATTGCATAGCTGTATATGACCAATGCCTGCTCTCGCCGTTATTCTTTATTTTATCTTTTATCCTTAAGGTTGCTCTGATGTGTGTGTCCACTATCTTATAAACATGTTTTAACCCCTGCCTATGCTATGCCTACCTATGCATCCAATAAGTGATCACTGTTTATACCAAAAGCTAGATGGAATACATCATGCCCTCCTACGGGAAATTATAAATACGACACCCTTGAATACTCACGGGTTGAAATGCTACAATGATAGTTCTGTGCGCTTGCAGAGTAATCTTATTCCTAATTGAGCTATCGATTGGCGTACCTAAGTACCATTACTTAAGGATTATAATTCTTGTGCACCCCACGGCGCCGTGCCACAGTTTTGCATATCGTAAGTAATGACGGTTAGGAAGGCCAATCCGACACTTCTAACTACCATTACCAGACTGCATTACCTAGGCCGGCGCCACTAAGGGCTAAGGATTACCTTTCTGAAGTAATGGTGGTTGGGAATGCCAACAAGCATTTCTGGCGCCGTTGCCGGGGATGGACTTTTAGTCTATCTTTTGTAATGACGTTAAGAAATGCCAACAAGCATTTCTGGCGCCGTTGCCAAGGAGGGAAAAAAGAAAATATAAACATCTAGCTTTGGCATAAACTCTGATTACAAAATAAGCATCGGTAGCCATAGTTTATGCAGGCTAACTTTGTTGTTTTCTTCCTCTTTTTATTGGAATGAAAACAGGATAGTGTATGAGTGGTTTCAATCTACCGGAAAACTTCGTTAAAGATCCAGAGACACTCCTAAGGAAGAGAAGGCCTCGTACCATCTCTTCTTCTGCTACTCAGCCGGCAGACGAATCGGTCATTTCCGCATCATCCGCTACAAACACCATGGCCAAGTCACTCCGCAAGTATTCCACCCCCGCTATTGCCAACGTGCCTGTTGGGCCCGCTGCCAATATCGGGAACAGAAACTTTGAACTCTGCACTGGCCTACTCACGATGGTGCAGGCGAACTAGTTCAGCGGTTTGCCAAGTGAGGATGCAAACGCACACCTGCAAAACTTCCTTGAGCTGTGCGAGACCATCATCATCAAAGATGTCGCACAGGACACCATCAAACTCCGGTTGTTTCCCTTCTCCCTTTCAGGGAAGGCAAAGCAATGGTTTTATCAAAGCAAGGAAGCAGTCAACACGTGGGACAAATGTTCCGCGGTGTTCCTCACTAAATTCATCCCCATGAGCAAAACAAATGCTCTGCGGGGAAAAATATCAAACTTCCAGCAAACTGCACTCGAGTCCATTCCCGAGGCTTGGGATAGGCTTCAGGAATACATCCAGGCCTGCCCCCACCACGGGATGGAAGACTGGCTTGTGTTCCAAAATTTCTATGAAGGCCTCACGGCCATGTCTAAGGGGCACATAGATGCCGCTGCTGGAGGCGCATTCCTCTCCTTCACCATCGAGAATGCCACGGCGTTAATCAAGAAGATGGTGGCCAACCAAAGCTGGGGAGAGGGACGCAAAACACAAAAAGGCATGCACACCGTGAAGGAGACGGATCTACTTGCCACAAAAATAGAATTAATAATGAAGAAACTTGAAGGACGTGCCACCGATCCTACCACCGGCACTGTCCAGGCCATGGACTCACACATGACGTGTGAAGTCTGTAGAGATGTTGGCCATTCGGGGAACAACTGTCCCGAAACCCATGAAGAAGCTTCCTATGTTAACAATGGGTTTTGCCAACGTCAACAAATAGGTAATGGGTGGAACAACCAGAATCGCCCCCAAGGTAATTCTTCCAATTTTAATTCGAATTTCAACTCCTCCCAACCTTCATTAAAAGATCTTATGATAGGACAGGCCAAAATAAATGAAAATCTTACAAACGAGCTTTCTCGAAATGATAAAATGTTTGAAACTATAAATACTAAGCTGGATAGCCTGTCCTCATCTGTTAAAAATCAAGTAAATTTTAATAAAAGAATTGAAATTCAAGTCGGCCAACTTGCCGTCTGCTGCAAAATCTGTCATTCAAATTTCTAGTTCTGTTGAGAATATAAATTCGGTGACCACGAGAGGGGGTAAGACCACTCGTGATCCTCCACATCCTAACCAAAGAACAGGCAAAACACCAAGACAGCAAGAGAAAGTACCGATTGACTCGGCACATTCACATGAAGAATCGATGGAAGAAGAGCCGACACCGGAGGGCTATGGGGACACCACGATGTTGCCTTTTCCCACAAGGATGAGAAGAAAGAAGAAGGCCGGAAGATGAATAGTTTCTCCAATTCGTGGAGATGGTCGAGAAGACACACGTCAGCGTTCCGCTGATGGATGTCTTGCACATACCATCATACGCTAAGTTCATCAAAGATATCATCAACAACAAGCGACCATTACCGTCCTCAGAAATTGTCAAGCTGACAGAAGAGTGTAGCGCAGCTATACTCAATCATCTACCTGAGAAGAAACAAGACCCTGGGTGCCCCACAATCACATGCTCTATAGGTACCCAGCAATTTGACCACGCCTTATGCGATCTTGGGGCGAGTGTGAGCGTCATGCCGAAATCAGTCTTTGATAGACTAAATTTCACCAACTTGGAGCCTACCAACATGACACTTCATTTGGCCGACTCCTCAATTCGGTACCCAGCAGGGATTGCACAAGACATCCCTGTAAAAATTAGAGGGTATTATGTTTCCGGTGGATTTTGTGGTGCTCAACATGGAACTCACCAAAGAAACACCACTCATCGTCGGAAGGCCATTCTTGATCACGGCAGGAGCACAAATTGATGTTGGAGCTAGGAGAAATCCGTTTCAATATCAATGGACAAGAAGAGAAGTTCGAGTTCAGGCCTCGCTGTCGAGAAGAATGCAACATGATACGCATTCAATATGGGCCGAATCCCCAAGGCATAAAGGAGGTAGAGATTCAGCCTCAGCTTTTGAAAAATATATTAAAAATCTCAAAAGAATCAAAGAAAAAGCCGGAGCCAAAAGAAAAGGAGGCTCCCAAATAAAATATAAAGGAGCAGAAAAACAAAATGGCTCCTAAAAAGAGGGAAGAAATCCCCAAGCCCTCACCAAAGAAGGCGGTGTGGAAACCTAAGGTAAAAATTGAAAACACTACCACACCGCCCAAAACTACTCGCAAAGTATGGAGGCCCAAGCAAGCGCAGCCGTCTACCTCTCCCAAGACGGATGCACCATCATCAAGAAAACAATGGAGGGAGAAAAGTCCTACTCAACGGACTTAAAAAGCTGAGCCCTTGCCGAAGGTAAATCGGTAAGTTATCCGTAATTTTTACTTTAAATATTTCAAAATTTCTTTTCAATAAATGCTTAATTGATTCCTCTAATAAAATAAAATTAATTAATAATAAAATATATATATATAAAATAATATTTCAAATTAAGTATATGTATGCTTGATGATAATGTTGCATTTATGTTTTGACTAAAATAACCCTATGTTTAAACATGAATCTTTGAGATCATAGGGATATTCCTTCATAAATGCATGATAGTGTGATCTTAAACAAATTTTCAAAAATTTCAATCAAATCCACTATCTTATCATACACATGATCACACTATTCTACTCCGCATCAAGCCTGATCGTAACTGGGATAAGATTCTACATAATCAGCTTAACACGTGGCCAAAAGACAGAGGCTGGCAGGTGGGCCCAGGGGACTGACCGCCCCCCTGTCCAGGCCAATCCGTTCTAATCTTTTTCGTACCTCACTTTGATCATCTCAGCATCACGTCCCTGGTTACAATCAAGTTGTTTCCTTGTCAAAGACCTTGATAACACCTATTTAAACTTCTAAAGGTCTCTCTTTTCCTTACACCAACCTTGTTCTTCTCCCTCTAGCAAAGCTTGCTTAGCTCTCTCATCTTTTAGTGTCAACCATGACTAGCTATGCTCTCTCGCTGATCAACGCTCCAAAGGCCATAGAAAACCTAGACATAACACCCTATCAAGAGAGTTCTTTAGCAAGGGAAGAAGCCCGTGTTGTAAAGGAAAAGCCTCTAGTGATCTTGCCAGCACGCTCTCATGCACCTGAAGGAGGCGCCACAAAGAAGACCACTGCTACCCATCCTCCCAATGGCCTCAAGAAGAAAACTCCTAGTGGCAGAAGGCCTACCAAGCACGTTGAAGATAAGTCTGCTAGCAAGCCCGCATTTTCATCCAAGGAAGCAGAATCATCTAGCACCCTTCCTAGAATTAGGAGGCACCTACCTCGGCCTCCTATCAAACGTCGTGCAGGGCAGTATGAAAGCAGTGAAGACGAAGACGACTCTAAGATCCTCGCCGACCTTAGAGATAAACATACTAGCTTGCGTACTCTTCTAAGGGCTTTAGAAGAAGACTTAGAAACCAAGAATACAGAGATTAAAAACCATAGCGACGACATCAATAGCTTCTGCTTCAAGTCCAATTCTAAGCTAAGGAAAGTCGCTAAACCCTAGGTGTTGAGCATCATCTTGAGTATCTTTAGGCTGCACCTACTGCACGAATAATCAGGCACACATTTTTATCCTTCATGATCTTTTAAATTTTATTATCAATGTGAATGTGCCTATTTGAGTTTATCAATAAAATAAAATTTTTATCTTTTTATGTTGAGCACTTGTTTTCGCCATATATATATTGTGACTAACCAAGACAGGGAAGAAAACAAGTGTGGGGGAGGATTCTCCAAGATGATTGCACAATAAAAATCAAAATTCGGTTTGTGCAACTTCCCCCCCCCTCTCTCATCCTAAAAAGTTTTTAAGATAAAATTTAAAATGATGTTCCCTACAGACTCCATCAAACATGTCTTCCTACATTCGAAATGTTTGCATACTTTTTATTCCCTGCTAAAATTCCTACTGATTTATGAACACTGTTTAGGGACCCCATTTCGATCTAAGTAATTGACGGATGAGATATAGTAGGATGACATGATACTTGCTCGTTCTTGCAAAAGTACTTGGGAATTTATCTTACAAAAACAAAAACTCAATAGCATGCTCCTTGAATGATTGACAAATACCTACCAAGGCCATATATGATTCTATTTGATGAAACCTTCTACATATGCCGCTTATTCTGTGTTGAGTTTGGTCAAATTGCCTGACCGCTGTTGAGAGATGTTTCATGCTCCAAAGATCAGAATTCACTTCCACCCACCAAATAAAGCCAATTCTCACCCTGAGAGTAGCGCAAAACATGCATCCATCCACCAAATAAAGGTGTTGGTTCTTATCTTAAGAACCGTGCATTCCTTCTACAAAATTTTACTCCATTCATCTCCATCATGATATCTCCTTATTTGAAAGTTTTTCATATGCCAATAAAAGATATGAGGCTATGATATAAAAAAAATCATGCCAAGGGGCATAAGAAAATAAACGGGAAAGAAAAGTTCAAATACCCGTTCAAAAAAATAATATATATATATATATATAAAGATCCTATAGCCCATATCTTCTTAAAGTTTTATCCAAGGAGAATCATGATGCATGGAGTACCAAAAAGATTTAGAATTAGGTTTCCACCTTCATACTCTCCACACACATGCACATTCTGATCTAAGAGTATGACGCACTCCCTCCGGTATGGTCTGGGGTTTGACTCGACAACATATGCAGGGTAAGTGTGCCTCATCATTTCTCATTCCTACCTAAAACTCCAAATAAGCCTTCTTAGAGGTAGGATGATCAAAGTGAAGGCATCACCTTTTCATGCCTTGGTGAGGAACCACTTACAAAAAAATGAGCGACTTGAGAGAATCATTCAAGGAACGCAAGCTATCTTTATATTTTTAAAATTTTACAAAAACCCAAGTATTCTATACAAGAACAAGAGTAAGAGGATTTGATTCCAAGCTATTCTATTTTTCAATTACTCAAGGTGAATTGGTAGACAATTTGAAGTTCATAAATCCAGGTGAAGCTTGGAATATCCTGTATGCAGATTTCATTTGACAAGGAAGATGAACCCATTTGGTCCTTAGCACTTTACTCGAGGACGAGTAAAGGACCCAGTGTGGGGGAGTTGTTGGCGGTCCTTAGCAACATAAATATAACATCATTTAATACTAAAACAAATAGAGAATAGGGCTTTATCTAAATCTTTCCATGAGTTTTGTCGTGTACCAAACTTACAGGGACATCAAGTGAAAATGCATGGAAATCACCGGAAAGCGCACTTCCAGAAAACATATTCAAAAAAGGCACAAATCAAGAATAAAAGAGAAAAGCCCATCAAAGCATCAAACGGGATCCATCCGTAACCACGTGGGAGGCCCAAGCCCAGAGAGCAACCGACCACCCGAAGGCGGTGGCCAGTTGCCGCCTCCTAGGGACCGACCGCCCTCGTGGGCGGCCGCCCCCCAGATGGCACTTCCCGGGCCCAGTTTTCAGCCACATGCTCAAGGCGGTTCCCTGAAGGCGGTTTCACCTCCTACCATACTTAGAACGCCCAAACCGCCCTTGATCAACTATAAATAGATGTGCTTCACCCCCTCCAAGACACACCAACATTTGGAGCAATACACCTCATATTTCTTACTTGTTCTCTAGTTTAGTAGTAGTAGTAGTAGAGCGTGGCAAAGCTATCAAGGTGAGCTTGTCTCCTTAGAGGAATCAAGAACATCTTGGTATGAATACACATTGGTTTTCCTCTATGAGCAAGTTCTTATCTTATTTATATAGCAATGCATCTGAATCAGAGAATAGTCTTGTCCATATTATGATCATAACATGTAAACTAGTTCATAGTCTATGTGTTATGTTCTTGACATGTTCATGAAAGTTCTTCATCGTTCATCAAATTAGTATGAATAGAGGAAGAACAAAGGATGGGATAATAGTTCATTGTGCTGTCATGGTTGCTCCTAGCCGAGCCTGTCAATCCGAAGGGTTGGGGTCCCGGGGGGCTAGGAGTTGTTTGCAATTACACGGGTGTGGTGCTCGGGTATGCGGGAATCAGCGGATATGTCCGTACCCCATGGGCAGAGGGGTAGGTGGGCAGGTGGTGACAGCCCTGTCCCTCCCTAGCATTCCCCCACGTTCGGGTATTGAGTAGGAGTTCGTAAAGTCTCTATCGGCTGGCAGACCAGCTGCGGGGATCTCCCTATAATCCCAGACTTAGTCCTGATCCTAGTCTTATTAATTCGATGTAATTACTATTCGTTGCATAGCTGTATATGACCAATGCCTGCTCTCGCCGTTATTCTTTATTCTTTATTTTATCTTTTATCCTTGAGGTTGCTTCGATGTGTGTGTCCACTATCTTATAAACATGTTTTAACCCCTGCCTATGCTATGCCTACCTATGCATCCAATAAGTGATCATGTTTATACCAAAAGCTAGATGGAATACATCATGCCCTCCTACGGGAAATTATAAATACGACACCCTTGAATACTCACGGGTTGAAATGCTACAATGATAGTTCTGTGCGCTTGCAGAGTAATCTTATTCCTTATTGAGCTATCGATTGGCGTACCTAAGTACCATTACTTAAGGATTGTAATTCTTGTGCACCCCACAGCGCCGTGCCACAGTTTTGCATATCGTAAGTAATGACGGTTAGGAAGGCCAATCCGGCACTTCTAACTGCCATTACTAGACTGCATTAGCTAGGCCAGCGCCACTAAGGGCCAAGGATTACCTTTCTGAAGTAATGGTGGTTGGGAATGCCAATAAGCATTTCTAGCGCCGTTGCCGGGGATGGATTTTTAGTCTATCTTTTGTAAAGACGTTAAGAAATGCCAACATGGACTGCGGGTTGAGATCCATTTAATCCAGGGGGTTTTCAGCAAAATTGCCATGGCACGGCGCGGGCAGGCCGAGTTGGGCTGGCCTGTTTCGCTTCGGGCCGTCTTGGGCCAAAAGGGCATTTTCTATTTTTCTCGCGAATTAAATTAACTTTTCCATTTTCTAATAAAGTGAATAGTGCCCTATTTTGTGATTTTTGTATGAATTAATGTGCTGCTCTAAAATTATGAGAATAATTGTGTAGGCTCTCTGTTGTATGTGGTATGTAATAAAAAATATCAAATATAGGTTTTGAACACTTTCTGTAGAAACTAAAAAATCAGCACTTTAATTGATAAATGCAACTTTGAGCAATTTTAATAAATTCTATGTTAATCCAAAAATCATGAAATTTTATGTGGCACTGTTTTAGGGTAAGCACTATCTTTTGGAAAAGTTTGGGCTCGAATGGAAGTAGTTTGCTTATTTATTAAATAACTGTGTGATTAATTGAGTAATAAAATAAATAGAAACCCTAATCCCTGTAGCTTTGTGTGATTTTGGATTGATTGAGGACCATGGATCCTTCACCGCGGTGATCCTTGGCAAATTAAAGATTGTCACTTGGTAGTAGTAGTGAAGCTGTGCAACGGCTTTCTATGACTATTAAAATGGTCAATAAAACTGTAGCTTGGTTTTGTTGGCTTGCAACTTTACCATGAACGAAAGTTATACTCAAGATTTTATATTATTTATTACTGTACTATGTGTCCCATATCATCTACACCATATTAAGCATGCATCATTGCATACGTGTAGTGACCGGGAACAAAGAGGTCAAGGTAGACAACTCTGCTGAGGAGGTAGTCCCGGAAGTGATCTAGGGTTTCGACATTTGTGGAACAGATCCCGACCCTACGCTCTACACGATACAAGGCAAGCCCTGATGCATTAGCCCTTTTGAAATTTACAAAGTTTATCCCTTGAGTTTAATTATTGCATTCGGTTGATAGGAGTTGATTGTCACCTAACTTGCTACATTACCTACCTTTATATATTATCCTGAAACCTGCTTTAAAATAAAATGTTTGAAAAGTGCTTAGCCCTGCTTAATTAATTTTAGATTTGCATAAAATGCTATTTTCTGAGCTAGCATGATATACTATTGATGAATCATGAAAGATGGAAATAAAAATGTGTTCTGTTCGGTTGATGTGCACATGGGGCGGCGCCCCTATGTCTTATCACCGGCGAGCATGGATTTGGAAACCATTGGGTAACTTTGTATTCGGGTCAGAGTCCCAATGCATGGTCACCGATGGAAAAGAATTAGGGACCATTTGTTGTAGGCTTGCTGGATCGAGACTTTGCAGCTAGCCACATACTACGGAAACCCTCTAACTCCAGTGGCTCTACTACTTGAACCGACAACCACGCACTGGGAGTGGAGAGATGGCGAGAGTAGCGTGTACCCTCGTGGCCTGCATGCCTAGATAGGAGAGGAGTATTGTGCTCTCGGGTGGCGCAGGACCGGTTCAGGTTTTGGAAAAGCCATGGTAGATGGGGTTGGCATATGCAAGCTTAGGTGCTACATATGCAGTGTGGATAGGGATCCCCAGCTGGGTATTAATCGGTTCAAATCGTCGTTGCTCCTCGGATAATGGAGACTTGATCCACTGCCCTACCCCGAAAAGTGGTTTGAAACTAGGTGTTTTGAGAATGGGTAATGAAATGAAAAGTATGAGGGTACATGTGACTAAATTTGAAACTATGGATTATGATTAAAATAATATTGAGTTAAAATATTGAAAATAGGTTAGTGTTGCTTTTCTGCAAAAATCCTTTGACTCTTGCTAAAGTCTTACCTTGACTCCCCTCAGCCTGCATTCCTGAGTCTTCTCCCCAATTTCTTTAGTTGGGTAAGTCTTGCGGAGTATCCCTGTACTCAGGGTTTGTTACCCTTGTTGCAGGAGAACCACCGCAGCAGGTTTGCCTTGCTCCCTGCTGCGTAACCATTGTTCAGGAAGGAAGCGATGATGAGTGAAGCAAGACCCTTGGGCAGGGTTCATGTTATCTTTACCTAGTTATATTGTATTTGGTTATTCCACTGCTACTGCTACTTATCTATGGTTTGTAATAACTGCACTAAAATTCAAGTTGGACAACTAGTTTGTAATCTAAGTACTACGTAATCTTCCGCACTTTTACTCTGATGTATTTTATTATAAAATGTTGTAATTCTGTAATGGCTTCATAATGGGATCATGTCGGAGAAACGGGTGCTGATGTAGCTCGGCAGGGCCTCCTAGATCATTTGGGACATGGGTCCAGCTGTCAGAGGTCATTAGTGACAATGACAGGTGCCTGTGGGCCATGTGATTTAGGCGGTTCTGTCACAACGAGGAGTTTGACGACGTGGTGCCCATCTCCGCAGCGTTTTGGAGCACCCTGGTTGTGGGCATGTGCGTGTACGGGGATGGCAGTATTGTTGTAAGACTAGGTCGGACAGCAACCCTCATCCGACCACCCTCCCTCAGCGTCCGACACGCCCACTCTCGCCCGCGTCCGCGCCCGCCCATGCCCACGCCCGCACAGGTAGGCCTCCTCCTCCTCTCTCTCTCCTCCTCCAACTCCGGCGGTGCCCGACCTCACCTACCGCCACACCCGAGGTCGCCCCCCTCTCTCTGGCAGCTTCTCCGGCGGGTATAGAAGGAATAGGCCGCCGGTGGAGGAAGGAAACGACACGCAACGGGGATGGTCACCGGGCGGTTTCGGGACCCTGGCAGCGGCGGCGGCCAGGCCAAACCTAGGGTGGAGGAGTCACCGACGACAGTGGCCATGATGGTGGCGGCGACAACAATGGGGATAGGGGAGCTTTGACAAGCCCTAGCGCGCCACGGTGGCGGCTGGGGCAGCGGCGGGGGCGCCAAGGAAGAAGATGAATAGGGGCGCACCGAGGTAGAAGATGAATAGGAGCTTGACGGTGCGGGAGGCTCACGGGCCAGCGCGCGGACACGCACTTCCCCTTCGTCAGATAGGCGCCACTGTCCGACCAGAGTGGACAGTAGCACCGCGCGCATGAGGAGCCCTTTGTCACCAGCCTCCCCGATGAACACGTGATTGTCGGACTTAGACTTGGGCCAGTTGTCTTATCTCTTGCACCACACGCTTGGTCACCTCGGGGAGAGAAAGATGTCGACAACTTCTTCACGAGGAACGACGCGGTTATACGCACCATCTTTTTAAGTGCATTTGCCCCCTATGTGGGATTTTGGTGATTAATGACATCCAAATTAGGGACTAACATGTTTATCAAGAATATATGCAGGTGTCATATGAATGAGCAAATTGAAATATTCGGTGAAACGGCACCCCTCCAATTCGACCATGACACCTGGTGATCCTTACTCAAAGCTTAGCAAGTTTTTATTTTATTTGAGTATAGGAAAACCGCACTATTAAGAGGGATGCTGAAAGCTCTATGTTTGGTTTTGGCTAATTGATGACACCTAGTATCTAACCACTTGTGCTTAAGCTTTGTGATTACAAGTGTGGTTGAAAGATCAAGTGTGGAGCCATGACGGCATCCAAGTCTTTGGAGCAAGTCCATCAACATAAAGAACAAATGCTTCAACACTTGGTGCAATGGTTGGAGCTCAAGGCAAAGGTGAATCCAATAGGGCTCTTTCCATTTTGATGATCAAGACACTATAGAGAGTGTGGTCACATTTAGGTTAGATGACCGTACTATTAAGGGGGATGAAACTTAGTTAACAACCTCGGTCACCAAGTGCCTCTAGTTGATAAAGTTGAGCATATGCATTTAGATCTAGAGCACTAACCTAAAACCTTGCAAAGAGACTTAAAATCAAGCCAACACTCGTGTCTAAGTGCTTACACACTTGGTTGTTAGCACCTAAAAGCAAGGTAGTTGAAGAGAGGGCGAAAACCAGCTCTTAGCTGTGCACCGGACGCTGGCCTTGTCCGGTGGGTGTTGACGGTGGATATACCCTAAAATTCCACATTCAAACACTGTCAACAGTCCTCGGATTCAAGGGAAGATAAACATATCATGAGCATATTTTATCAATAACTAATTCCACATGTACTCTTAAGCTTGTTATTGCAGGAAACATCAAAACAGTGCAAAAGTGAGCAGCTAGGGGCTAACTACATGGTTCGGCCGAACCATGTAATGTTGCCCCAGGCCACCACCTTTCAGTACAGTGCATACAACATCAAATGGGAGAGATCAGAGCGAAGGGTGGGCCCACCCATGGGTCGACCGAACTGCCCATGGGGCGCACCTGGCTCTGGTGACGTGGCAGGATCCATGTGACACTCCAACCAAGTTATTTCATCCATCAGATCAACTTGTGCTTTCATTCAATGGGGGAGATCAAAGGCACACGGATTGAGGCATGAAACGAAGCAATCAGGACAGAACCAACACATAGGAAGAGTCTATGACTTTGGGGACCACACCTGGCCTGGCCCCACCCATCATAGGGGTCGGCCGAACCATGGGGTGTGGCCCCCAGCCAGGTCGGTTGGCGTCCACCGACTCCAAGCATGCTTCCCATGTGCTCAAATTGCCAAGACAGTCCATTTTGAGGAGGTTACAAGGCGGTGGATCCAAGGGTGGAGAGACAAAGAGCACATGGATCGCTGATGTGGGCATCCCTCTACTCTCCACTATAAATAGAGGCTGCCCACTCCTCTTCAAGACACACCATACACCATACAACTCAAGAAGTAAGCTAGAGTTCTACTCTTTAGTAGTAGTATTAGTCTAGTGTGGGAGTTAGAGTCGAGTCGAGCTGCGCTCGGAGTCTCCGGGGTCGTCTGCTGGAGAGTCTGGTATAGCTCTTGTACCTTTCCTTCTGTAAGACTTTATCTTTATCAATATATTATCTTTACTTTACTTCACTAAGTTCGTACTTAGTCTTTACTATTCTTTATAGTATTGTTGTGTCTTGTCTCCTTCTATAGTTGTTTTATACTTGATAGTGATCTTGTCCCAACTCAACGTGTGTTAGTTCATCGCCTGTCATAGGTTGTTCTAGTTGTTGGTACGCAGCTAGAATAGTGAGACTTAGTGTAAGCATGGTGTTTAGACTAGATCTTGCCTTTGATTACCGCTTGTCGCACGGATTGTTTGTGGGTGCCAGCAGGTGGTGACAGCCCTGTCTAGTCTTAGTATCCCTCCACGTGTTTTAGGCAAGTTCCTAAAAGGTAGGCTCCCATAAGAGTGTAGGCACTTCAGGTAGAGGTTTTGTCCTCTATTGTCTTGCACTACCCCCTGCACACCAGTAGTAAGGTAACTATCTTAGTATAAGTCATCTATTTGATAGGGTAAGTCACAAGAGTAAAGTAAGTGTCATAGGAGTCTTATACTCACTCGTTGTCCTCCTACCTAGCTATACTCTACTAGTTATCTTTTAGTTATCTTAATACTTGTTATGTGTTGGTGTCATTACCCTTTCCTCTACCTATCGATTTACCCTCCTACCACTAGTTGGTACTAAGTTGGTATAGACTTAAGGATCTCTCTTTTTATTAATTATTCCTAGCAACCGCTTTCTCTTAGGATAAAAATAAATAACGATACCTTGGAATACTCCCGGGTCAAGTCCTACTGCGGTATATTCTGTGCGCTAGCGGAATTATCCAATAGACATAAGAAATACCCTCAGGGCACTTCTGGTGCCGTTATCAGAGATAGCCTAACACCCTATCTCTGGCGGATGCGCTAAGAAGTGTCAACAAGCATTTCTAACGCCGTTGCCGGGGAATGCATCAGTCTAGGAATATTAATACAAAAAATTGAATCCGGAGTCTATTATCAATTTAGTTATCGATTAGTGTTAGGGGCTTATCCTTGTCTGTGTTTCTCGTTATCGTGAAGCTAGACAGTGTATGAACGGTTTCCAATTGCTGTCAAATTTCATTGAAGATCCGGAGCAGTTGTTGAGAAGAACTAGACGCCGTCAAGTTCCACCTCAAAGATTCATCTCAAACCTGAATCCGTTCGAGGAAAGAGGCCCCGTATTATCAATCAAGGAAGCTATAGCCCAAAAGACCATCTCTGAGTTTTCTGCGCCGTCCACTGACAACAATGCCACCGGACCGCAGCTCAACTTTGGAGATGCCACCTTTGAGCTCAAGCCTGCACTCATCAACATGGTGCAAGCTAATCCATTCTGTGGAAAGCCACACGAAGACGCCAATGCCCACCTCCAGCACTTTCTGGAGGTGTGTGGGACTTTCACCATCAAGAATGTCTCGGCTGACGCCATCCATCTTCGCCTGTTCCCATTCTCACTACTTGGGAAGGCGAAGCAATGGTTCTATGCCAACAAGAGTGAAGTCACCACCTGGGAGAAGTGTGCCAATGCTTTTCTCAAGAAGTTCTTCCCAATGGGCAAAACAAGCGCTCTCCGTGGCAAAATTTCAAGCTTCCAACAACAAGCGGACGAGATGATTCCCGAAGCATGGGAACATCTCCAGGCGTACATTCATGCTTGTCCTCATCATGGGATTGAAGAATGGCTCCTAATCCAACGTTTCTACCATGGGCTGACTGGATTAGCCCGTAGTCACCTTGATGCTGCAGCCGGAGGAGCATTCTTGCAACACAATGTCAAGGATGCTAAGGACCTCATTGAGAAAATGGTCATCAACCAAGGATGGAATGAGGAATGCCTCCAGCCCAAGAAAAGGGGTATACACACCATTCATGAGGTGGACATGCTCTCAGCAAAAATGGACCTCTTGATGAAAAAGATCGAGGAAAGTTCCAAGAAGGAACAAGAGGCCATTAGACCCACTGCCACCGCACGAGCAATCGAAACTGATCCACGGTGCGAGGTATGTGGTGGAGAAGATCATTCGGGCAACAACTGTCCCGAGACAAAGGAGGAAGTGAGCTTCATCAACAACAGCAACAACAATGGGTATCGACCCCAGCAACAAGGAGGATGGAACTCGCGCCCCTTCTACCAAGGAAATCAAGGTAATGGCTATAGCAATAATTTCAATAATTCTTATGGTAATCAACCTTCTCTTAAAGATCTTGTCTTAGGCCAAACTAAAATTAATGACAGCATAAACAAGAAAATAATAGCTAATGATAAGATTCTTGAAACTCTTAATGAGAAAATGGATAGCTTCAACATTGCTATGAAAAATCAATTGAGCTTTAATAAAATGCTAGAAACATAATTAGCTCAAATAGTAGCAGCTGTCCCATCATTCGAACAATGTAAGATCCCAGGGAAACCTGAGGAACCAATTGAGGGTGTTAAGTTAATTTCCACGAGGTTTGGTAAGCCTCCGGTTAGGCAAAACCCGGGTTGTCTTCTTGATCCGCCATTCATGGCGAAGAAGAGTGACCCCAGCCATCCTACCATCACCTGTGTAACAACCCTAAAATCCACACAACCTAAAAATCCCAACCAATTAAAATTTTTCATTTATTTATTATGAAAACCCATTTTTCTTGTGCAAGCATATAGGTTTCATTATGAATTTGGTAAATAAAGGAGTATAGTTTGCATTTTAATTCTATTCACATAGAATAATAACTTATGCATCACATTTGGGATTTATTGCAATTTATGTTTGTATTTACTCAATATTTAAGATGGGAAATATATGTATATATACACTAAAATGAAAATAGAAAAAGAAAAAGAAAATAAAAAGGGAGAGAGAGTTAGGCCAGCCATTGGGCCCAGCCGGTCTGCTAAGCCAGCACAAACCAGCCCGGCCTTTTTCTCCTCACCTCACCCGCGCGCGCTCCACCCCGCCTTCCCGCACTGGGCCGGCCCAACACCACGCGCACGCGCGATGCCGACCGCACGCGCGCGACCGTTTCACCCGCTCCCCCGCAGCCGCTGACCACCCGGCCCCGCTTGTCAGCCGCTCTCGCCCCCCCACTGTTCTTCTTCCTCGCAGAGACGACGGGGACGAGTGCACGCAATTCGCGTGACCCTGGTCCCACAGCCGACAGCGCCACGCTCCGCCAGGTTTGTCCCCTGCCTGTCGCGCTGTCTTGCCCGCCAAGAACCGCCGCCACCGCAACCAAAGCCCTAGCATCGAGCGCCCGTAGCCCTTTGATCTACCGAGATCAATCGCGGCCGTCCGCCATGGGAACCTGCCAAGCTCGCCTATAAATGAGACCCGCTCCGAAGCCCTAGCCCTCATCCCACTCGCCGCCGCCGCGGCACAAGCCACCGCACCCCACCGCATAGCCGAGAGAGAGGGAGAAGGGCGGAGCAGAGGAGGAGGAGCTGCCGGAGCGCCGCCGCCGCGGAGCACGCTGAGCCGGACACGGAGGAGAAGCCGGAGCCCCGTCGCGGTTCGGCACGGCACTGCGTACGCTCTGCACGGCTCCGACTCGCCACTGCACCGCCATCCTAGCTTCACCGACACCACGGTGAGCCACCGCACACCATGTCCGAACCTCGCCCTGCTTTTTCCATGGCGTTCCGGCCACGGGACGCACAGGCACGAGCCTTTACCGGCTCAGGAAGATCACCTGCACCATGCACTCATGCGACCGGCCGAAACCCCCCGGACTACAAGCTTTGCTAGACCGAGAACGCAGCACAACGCGTTCTCGGCGGAGCGCGTTCGCCACCGACGCGTTCCGACGCCGAATCACCCGTTCCGAGCAATCCGACTAGCACTCGTATAGGTTAGAGCATCGTGGAGCACCGCCACGACCCCTTGAGCTAGCTACGCGGATCTAAGCGCTAGAGGAAGCCTCGTCCGCCCTGCTCGAGTGCGCCGCGACCTTGCCGGAGCTCCGCCGCGTGCCGAAGCCAGGAGGAGACCCTGCTGTGACACCAAGTTGCCACCAACGACCCGAGGGCCTTACTGACTATGTCAATAGAAGGGAACCACACCCGTTGGTGCCAAAACCGAACCCCAGCCACCACACCGCCGCCCGCCTCGCCGGAGAAGCGCCTGTGCCGTGGCCGAGCACCAAAAGGGACCCTGTTAGCCAAATTGGGTCCCTTAGAAATAAATATTGGGGCCCGAAGGGGAGAAATTGCCTCGCTGTGGGCTGCAACGTAGCCTATCGGAGCTTTAGCCCTGCGGCAGCTCGCCGCCGGCCGCCATGGCACGCCGAATGGTCGGCCAAGGTCACAAACCACCCCCGACCACCGCCGAGCTCGCCCGACCACCGCCGAGCTACGCCGACGCCCCCCGACCAACGTCGAGCTCGCCCGACCACCGCCGAGCTACGCCGACGCCCCCCGACCAACGTCGAGCTCGCCCGACCACCGCCGAGCTACGCCGACGCCCCCCGACCAACGTCGAGCTGGCCCGACCACCGCCGAGCTACGCCGACGCCGGCGACTCTCTGGGAACCAGCATCGAACACCTGGTGGGCGACCATCGGGTCTGTGTTCTGTTGAGGCGCCACATCCGTAGACCCTGTCCACGGTAGACCGTATGGATAAAGGGGTAGGGGAACTCGGTTCACCATGAGCCGGGTCATCGGCCCATGAACCGGCGCTCGTGCGGTTCACCGTGCACCGGCTCTCGTAGACCCGGACCGAAGCAACCCGGCACGACCACGTGGCGAGCCCTGGCGCTGCCACGTGTCATGCCAGTGACGTCATGATGACGTCACTATGACGTCACCCGACCCCACTAGTCAGAGGAAGCGTTGACCCAGTCAACACTGACGTCAACAATGACGTCATGCTGACGTCAGCAGCCACGTCAGCCGCCACAAGCCGCACTACTAGACCCGCGCGCCACGTGGACCAATCCCGAGCTGCCGGCCATTTTTCCATTTTCAGAAAATAGGATAATCTTCGGAAATTCATAACTTATTCATACGATGTCCAAAAATTGCGCACCATATATCAAAATTCTCTGAAAAATGAGATCTACAATCTAAGACTATGTTTGTGTGCATTTAGCTCTTTATTTTATTGGATTTTTCTGAGTCGCTGACGCGACTATTTCGTGTCCGATTTCAGAGCCGGAGGAGGATCTGACTAAGGAAGACGACCACGAGTACCTTCAGGAGCTAGGAGACGACTACGAAGCTGCCACGTCCCACCAAATCCTTAGATCCTATTTACGCATTGCAAATGACATTGCTGCTATTGCTTTATGATTATGTATGGATTGGTTGCATGATAGTATATTTGAATTCCCTGCCTTGATAAGACTTTACCCTGCTATCCGCTACTAGGTTAGCTGCTGCTTAATTTACTGTTACTCTTCCACTACTCACTACTTGCTATATGCTATGTGGTGGAATTGGGACGGTGTATATCTGATTATAACTACTGGGAGGGAGTGCTGCGTGCGTCTTGGGTGCGTAGTAAGGGTTGATGTCGACCAAGTGGGATGTGAGACAAGCCCATGGGGCAAGTCGTGCCGGGGGTGCAACCTGGGCATCCCCAAGCGAGATACCTGTGGCGGGTAAAGTTGTTGAGGAGGTTCCGGGTGGGATAGCCTTGGTGGTTTGAAGCCCGTGGACGGAGGTGCTGTGATGGCACGGGGGAGAATATCCCCTAAGTGAAGATGCCTGCTTGGTCAAACCTAGGACGGACTAGTTTCAGGTTCGTGGGAATTCTTTTCTACTCACTCGCTTCTGATGGGCGGGAGACGGCTGGACTACTTGGTAGGACGGTGCCACTACTGCTAGGTTGAGAGGTGATAAGGGTGGGCGGAGACGGTCAATGGGTTCCCGTTCTGTTCTAGATGCGCAGTACCACTGGATGGGCCTGGTACTGTGTCTCCCAGTCTCAGCATAATGGTGTAGGATCCGGAATATCCCAGGGCTGAGTGGTAGGGTGGCATCGACCTAGGCAAGCAAGCACCCAGAATTCTGCCTAGGTGTTTGCGCAACACCTATGATGGCTAATCTTGTGGGTAGTGAAACCTCTGCAGAGTGTACGGTTGATCGATCGATACATATGCCAACTTGTTGGCTATGGACCTTTCCTGTGAAGCTTCTACTAGTGTAGTGAGTGTTCTCTTCTCCCCCTGGATAACATTTTCCCGGCAGTGTACCCGCTGTGGTAGTGTGCCGCTGAGATAGGCCCGAGAGGGAGTTGGGCCTGTCGAATGAGAGTGAGGTGTGGGTATGTGAGATGTGGTGATGGGAAATGGGATAATGGTGTAATTGGAGATAAAACTTGACTACTTAAACATTGATTACAGCTGCATAGGAAACCTCAGCCTATAGGTCTGCTTGTATAGCCTTGCATCCACTTTCCACAAAGCATATGCTGCATAGATGGGCTCCGTGGCCAGTACATATCGTACTGATAAATTTGCTGTCAGGTGACAAGAATGAGTACGACTTCGAGGAAGATGATGGCGAGGAATAGGGTCACGTGCTACACTCAAGTTGGCCGTGAAGGATGAAACGTTTCCACATCTTCTAAAGCTTCTCTGAATGTTGATTCCGCCAGTGTGGCGATGTAATAAATGTTTATGTAAGACTTAATT
Source organism: Eremochloa ophiuroides (assembly GCA_038502445.1). Classification (NCBI taxonomy): domain Eukaryota; kingdom Viridiplantae; phylum Streptophyta; class Magnoliopsida; order Poales; family Poaceae; genus Eremochloa; species Eremochloa ophiuroides. The sequence continues at coordinate 32,614,211 of JAHLJS010000007.1, read as the reverse complement.
ACCGTTGTATGGATCCTGGTGTCAACTGAGATATGGGTAATTTCATGGATTGTCCCAAGCAATCTGTTGAATTACAATTCGAGCCTGTGGATTTCCCTTCGCGGAAATCGAGGTCGTTTCAACCTGCGAGATCGGGCCACACACCTTCAACAACGCCTTCTGCGACCTTGGATCTAGAGTGAACATCATGTCCAAGGTAATGTACGAGAACTTGCTAGGGGGACCTTTGTACCCCACTTTTGTCAAATTGCAGATGGCCGATCAATCAATCCAGTTCCCCGAGGGATTGGCAAGGGATATCCTTGTCAAAGTTCAAGATGAATACATCCCCGCCGATTTCATCATTCTTGACATGGGAGCCGATGACGAAGTCCCCGTCATCCTGGGAAGACCGTTCCTCAACACCGTGAATGCCATCATCTACGTGGGATCCGGCCAAGTCCACTTCCAACTCCCAGGTAAGAAAATTAAATGTCCTTTAATGGTTATAAATCAATGCAACAGGCAAGGAAGAATCTGTGGAGAAACAAGCCACAATATGTACCCCGCCAAAAGAACCAACCGCCAAGGTCCAAAAAGGTCGAACTGGTAAGTAAGGTTGAGGTGGTAAACAAGGCTGACTCCGCTGAATCACAAGCATCAACCAAGAAGGAATGGCGGAAGAAAGAGGTGCGATCATCACGGTCCCCATCTCCGGGACCGATCGAAGCACCTGAAGAATGAGCCCGAACTGGAGAGGTCCTGCTCTACGGTCCTAAAACATGGAGCCCTTGCTGGTAAGGTAAATTAGTATTTATCCCATATTTAATTCTTGCATTTCAATTTTGAATTTTCTTCATTGCATTTCATGTTTAATTTTGGCAATATTTTATTTCGACAAAATAAAACAAGTAGATGAATAAAACTTGAAAAAGATTATCTCTGCTCACACCTGAGGTGGTGGGACCACCTAGGTGGATCGGCTGACCCCACCATAGGGCCCATCCACCTCTGGTGGTGTTGGCCTGGTGTCCTAATCATGCTCCTAAAATTTGAACACCAGCTCCTTTTGAATTTTGGTCGACCATTCTTTTGTCATGACCATTCTCATATGCTTCAAGGAGAATCCAACACCCACATCCATCCAAATCTTGAAAAGTGAACACTTTACCATGCACGAGTGCTCCCATTGTCGATGGGAATCACTTAAAACATCTTCCCACTTTTGTCATACACCTTTTACCTTCACAAAACACTAGACATGGGAATCTCTGAAAATTTTAAAACTTTTGGTCCACCACTAGTCTCTACTTTTCTGGACACACTGTTTAAAGCTAAAAGGGGACAAACCCTGATTCGGCCGAACCATGTTTTGGCTCCTTTCAAGAAAGTCGAGTTTGAATTCAAATAGATTCCCTGTCCAAAGGTAAAAGCAACACTGAACCTGTCATAAATGGGTTCGGCCGACCCATAATTGGTGTACTGTCTGTAGAGTAGCGTTTGAATTCAAATAGATTCCCTGTCCAAAGGCAAAACCAACTCTGATCATGAAAAAGTGGGTTCGGCCGACCCATCAATAAAGCCCTGTCAGAAAATTTGAATTTGAAATCACCAAGATTCCATGTCCAAAGGGGAAAACAACAAAAACCTGACTATAGGGGGGTCGGCCGAACTGGGCCTAGTGGCCTGGCCACCAGCCCTTCCCCCCTATAAATACCCTTCCAATGTGTGCTCATCTCCACACTCAAACCAGCTGATTTCTGCCGAGCACACAATCTCTCTTCTTCTCTCCATTTGAGCAAGATCTTTCTCAAGTTTAGTTTAAGTTTAGCTACTCAAACCAAAAACCCAAAAACATTGTAGTAGTAGAAGCTTGTCTCACTCTCATCTTTGCTCTCAAAATCTTGTTTGTGGAGGTAACCATACACTGCAAGGACTACTAACAGTGGGATAGCTAATGCTAACGCTAACGCTAATCCCAGTTGTTGTAGTGAGTTCTTGTGTGAGCTCATTGTTGCAGGATGAAGAAGTTCTCCTCTGCAATCAAGAAGGCCAAGAGTGTCGTAGGGAGTTCCTCCCGACGACCTAGCTCCACCAAGAAGAAGCTTCGGAGTGTCTTCCGAGAGGACGTTCGACCCCGAGAGCGGCCTCATGCTAAATCAAGAAGAGTACCAAAGGTACACCTTCATCCGACACCGAGGGTATGAACATACCGGCATCATCGACCCTGTCCTTTTGGACAGCACAGGAATGGCCACGGAATTCAATACTATTTTCAATACAATCGGTTGGGGAAGTTTTTGGGAAGTGCAAGCACTTGGAATAGAAAAGCTCACCATTGAATTTATATGCTGTCTACTTCCGCATGTTTAACCAAGACTATAATTTAACATGGGGAGTTTTTAGCATGGTACTTGGTTTTCATAATGACTGTCATCTAGACCTTGTTAATGCAACAAGAAGATTTGATAAAGCTGAATTTTGGAAAGCTATAACAGGATCTAATGATTGCTCTGACCCTAAAACCGATGAAATTCATAATCCTACTTTGCGCTTGATCCGATATTGGATGGCTATAACTTTTCTTCCTGGCTCTAATGTGCAAGTTCTTTACAATGATGAATTAAGATTTTAGTGCACTTTTGGCTTGGTATTTTCCATAGAAGCGAGCCCATATTCTTCACTTCTTTTATCATGCGCATCGCTGAAACAATGGATTTGCTAGATGGAAAACATTACTTTGAATACATTGCCTCTCCTAGAGATGTTGTAACCGAAGATTTCTTCATAAGCACTCAAGTCCCAAAAAGAGATGAAAATGGTGATATAAAAATGATTTATCCCAGCCATACAGCCAAAATCTCCCTCCCTTGTGAGAGGCGTCGGTTGTATGCACTGCGCACGCTAACCATAAATTGGGACCGAGAGGCAAGAAGCCAAAATGTTGCAGGACCAAGAAGGGTGACAAGGAGCATGTCACAAGCCGCTCAATTTGAGTAAGGTGGCACATCACGAGCTGCAGGAAGATATGAAGAAGAAGGCGATGAGGCAAGTTCCATGGACATTTCAAGGTCCACGGAACAGCCTCAACAGCACACTCCAAGAGTGCGTACTCCCCGTCCGTCCACGCGGGCGAGGGGTAGTCGAAGCCAAGGATCGGAAATAGACCAACTCATCAATGACATGGGCGCAATGCAAGTTGAGCAAGATGCAACTTTGAATATGACACAATAAAATGCTCAACTATTGCAACCTATCCAAGACGAGGAAGCACAACGTTGGGCGGGATGGCTTCAATACTACCAGCCACCACAATGAGCAAAAGAACAAGCTTGGGGGAGATCCTCTCCCCCACTAAGGTAAGTATACTATCCTAGCTCTTTACATTATTTATTGCATATATATAAAAAAATGCATAAGATAAAATACCAAAAAAATATTTCTCTTATTCCCATACGTCTCATGAATATTTAACTTCCTCATGGAAATGATGAATAGTTGCTTTGTTAATGTTTCTTTAATGCCTATTTTATAACTTAATATTTGTTTGAGTATGGATCACTTGGCTCATTTAAATCATCATGAACCTGAAAACTTTATGGATGCTAAGTGCTAGAACTAAGTCTAAGTTGTTGTGAGATATGATATAGTGAACAAGAGCTACTATAATATTGTTCTAAGCATGCATGATTACTGGAGATTTATTTCCTAAACAAACAAAACCTTATTGTTCCTCAATGGTGATAAATTCCTACCACAGCCATATATGTTACACATGTCTAAACCTTCCACTTAAGCTACTTGCTTTGTATTGAGTGTTGCCAAGTCTTGTTGACCCTTATTGAGAGTCTTATCATGCTCCCAAGATCAAGATCACGCAAACACCATATATACATGCTGCTTCTACACTAGAAGTACGCAACCACATGCCTTTCATTTCCACCAAATAAATGCTCCATGTGTTAAAGTCATAGAAAATCTCTCTTGGTCATTATGGTAGTAGAGACAAAAGGCTATGCAAAATGAAAATAAAAAGAAAGAAAGATGGACACAAGAAGGTCCATAGAAAAGAAAAGAAAAATATTTGAGCAAGTCTTGGCTCATAAATAAAAGAAAAATGACAGCCATGTCTCTAAAATTTGTTAGAAAGAGAAACAATTTAAATAGAGGAGCATTATATTCCATCATTATCCACACACTTGCACATATTGATCTAAGGGCATGACACTTCTCTCTTTGGATCCAAGCTTTGACTCTACAACATATGCAAAGTAAGTATGCTATATTCTGTCATTCCTACCTTAAGCTCCACAAAAGCCATTTTTATAAGAAGGATGATAAAGAGAAGGCAACATTTACTTTATGCCTTGGTAAGGAATCATACACCATGTGAGCGACATGAGAGAACCATATGAGGAACATTAAGTTTTGTAAAACAATGCTAAAACCTCCAGTATGAAACTTGCAAAGAATGAGAAAAGTAGTGCTCAAGTTAAACTGTTCTGTCTCTCAACCACCTAAGGCAAGGGGAAAGTCATTAGCCCCATAAAGGACTAAGGTAAAATGGGAAAATTTCTATAGCCAATTTTTCCATTCAAAAGAGAAGTATTTAGTTGTACACATGGTATTGTTGAAATATGAACATAGTAGCAACTCCTGATCCACCAAGGCTAAGTTTGATTATTTGCTCGGGGCGAGCAAAGGTTAAGCTTGGGGGATCTTGTTGACGGTGGATATACCCTAAAATTCCACATTCAAACACCGTCAACAGGACTCGGATTCAAGGGAAGATAAACATATCATGAGCATATTTTATCAATAACTAGTTCCACATGTACTCTTAAGCTTGTGATTGCAGGAAACATCAAAACAATGCAAAAGTGAGCAGCTAGGGGCTAACTACATGGTTCGGCCGAACCATGTAATGTTGCCCCAGCCACCACTTTTCAGCACAGTGCATACAACATCAAATGGGAGAGATCAGAGCCAAGGGTGGGCCCACCCATGGGTCGGCCGAACTGCCCATGGGGCCCACCTGGCTCTGGTGACGTGGCAGGATCTGTGTGACACTCCAACCAAGTTATTTCATCCATCTGATCAACTTGTGCTTTCATTCAACGGGGGAGATCAAAGGCACACGGATTGAGGCATGAAACGAAGCAATCAAGACAGAACCAACACATAGGAAGAGTGTATGACTTTGGGGACCACACCTGGCCTGGCCCCACCCATCATAGGGGTCGGCCGAACCATGGGGTGTGGCCCCCAGCCACCTACACACTCAGTGACAAGTGAGGACTCCTTCTAGAAGACCCTGGCTGGGCCCACCAGTCATAGGGGGGTCGGCCGAACCCCCTTGGTGCCCAGCCTGGTCGGTTGGCCTCCACCGACTCCAAGCATGCTTCCCATGTGCTCAAATTGCCAAGACCGTCCATTTTGAGGCGGTTACAAGGCGGTGGATCCAAGGGTGGACAGACAAGGAGCACGCGGATCGCTGACGTGGCATCCCTCCACTCTCCACTATAAATAGAGGCTGCCCACTCCTCTTCAAGACACACCATACACCATACAACTCAAGAAGCAAGCTAGAGTTCTACTCTTTAGTAGTAGTATTAGTCTAGTGTGGGAGTTAGAGTCGAGTTGAGCTACGCTCGGAGTCTCCGAAGTCGTCTGCTGGAGAGTCTGGTATAGCTCTTGTACCTTTCCTTCTGTAAGACTTTATCTTTATCAATATATTATCTTTACTTTACTTCACTAAGTTTGTACTTAGTATTTACTATTCTTTATAGTATTGTTGTGTCTTGTCTCCTTCTATAGTTGTTTTATACATTATAGTGATCTTGTCCTAACTCAACGTGTGTTAGTTCATCGCCTGTCATAGGGTGTTCTAGTTGTTGGTACGCAGCTAGAATAGTGAGACTTAGTGTAAGCATGGTGCTTAGACTAGATCTTACCTTTGATTACCGCTTGTCGCACGGATTGTTTGTGGGTGCTAGCAGGTGGTGACAGCCCTATCTAGTCTTAGTATCCCTCCACGTGTTTTAGGCAAGTTCTTAAAAGGTAGGCTCCCATAAGAGTGTAGGCGCTTCGGGTAGAGGTTTTGTCCTCTATTGCCTTGCACTACCCCCTGCACACCGGTAGTAAGGTAACTATCTTAGTATAATACATCTATTTGACAGGGTAAGTCACAAGAGTAAAGTAAGTGTCATAGGAGTCTTATACTCACTCGTTGTCCTCCCACCTAGATATACTCTACTAGTTATCTTTTAGTTATCTTAATACTTGTTGTGTGTTGGTGTCATTACCCTTTCCTCTACCTATCGATTTATCCCCTACCACTAGTTGGTACTAAGTTGGTATAGACTTAAGGATCTCTCTTTTTATTAATTATTCCTAGCAACCGCTTTCCCTTGGGATAAAAATAAATAACGATACCTTGGAATACTCCCGGGTGAAGTGCTACTGCGGTATATTCTGTGCGCTTGCGGAATTATCCAATAGACATAAAAAATACCCTCAGGGCACTTCTGGCGCCGTTATCAGAGATAGCCTAACACCCTGTCTCTGGTGGATGCACTAAGAAGTGTCAACAGTGGGTGCGCACCGAACGCGTCCGGTGCAGCCAGAGCCTTTCTGGAACCTCTCTGAGCGAGCACCGGACGCCGAAACAGTAACCCCAGCACGTCTGGTGATGTTTTTGGGGCGTCCGGTGAGGAATCATACTTTTCTGACTAAGTGAAAGCACCGGACACTGGCATGGTCCGGTGACCTGACAACGGATGTGTCCCGTGCCACTTTGAGTTCTCTAGATGCTCTCTGAGTGGACATCGGACAACTACCGGACACTGTGTCGAAGCATCCGGTGTGACGGCTCCGCGTCTGGTGCGTTGGCGCACAGCGAGATAATTCAAACGGCTAGTACACGTGTCAAAGGGCGGTACACCAGACAACCACCAGACGCGTCCGGTGCAAACTTAATCAGCGTCCGGTGTGCACGCAGAAATTGTAAAACAGCTAGTTTTTCACCCTCACTTATATATAGCCGTTCCAACCGTCTTTGGGAGCTCTCTTGCGCATTTCACTCATTGCTAAGCATCTCTTGAGCCTCTCAAGCCTCTCCCACTCACTCTAGAGTTTGATTCTCATCCATAGTGAGTTAGGGAGTGATCCAAGTGCATTGTGTTCATCTAGATCATCCATTGGCACTTGTTGATCCTTGTTGCTGCGAATTTCACCTATTCTCTTGGTGATTGCCATCACCTAGACGGTCTTGGAGCAGCGGAGGAGTTGGCGGAGTTGGAGATTGTCTCCGGCCACTCCCGGAGGTCATTGTGAGGGGATTGCACCTTGCCCGGCGGAGAGCCGCAAGGTAGCCTAATACATTACTCGTGTCATTGAGTTACCTTGCTCCTGGTAGGTTCTAGTGGCGCTCATTTGTTGAGCTTAACATTGGTTGTCAATTAGCCACTGAACCACCGAGTAGTGGTCGACACAACGAGGACGTAGCGTGCCGGCAAGCACGAGAATCTCGGGGATAAATTTGTGTTCATCTTGTGTTGATCTTTGGATTTCATTGGACCATCACCTTCGAGTGTATTGGTATATCTTTTGGTGATTGGCTATCTACCCTACTCGGCGGTATAACCACTCTCTACTTATCCTTTACTTTGAGCACTTTATTTGTGTAGTGGTAGTACTTGAGTAGTTTGCTTGTCCACTGTTGACAGTGGATATACCATGAAAATCCACATTCAAACACCGTCAACGGGCCTCGAATTCAAGGGAGAATAAACAAATCATGAACATATTTTATCAATAACTAGTTCTACTTGTACTCTTAAGCTTGTGAATGCAGGGAAGATGAAACAGAGCAGAAATGAACACTTGGAGCCCAATATCATGGTTCGGCCGAACCACATATTTGGGAACCAAGTCACCACACTTCAACAAATGACACAAGGGACCACATGGAAGAGAATGGAGCTTGAGGTGGGGCCATGCATGGTTCGGTTGAACCATGGATGGGGCCCACCTAGCTCTGATGACATGGCACGATCCTCGTGACACTCCACCTAGCTCACTTCATCCATCAGATCAACATGTGTGTCCATTCAACGATGGAGAAGCAAAGCACAAGGATCAAGGGGTAATTCAATGAGATAAACATGAAGTAAACATGGGGCCACACTCCATGACAGGTGGGGACACCTTCGAGAAGCCCCAGGCTGGGCCCACCTGCAATAGGGGGATCGGCCGAACCCCCTGGTGCCTAGCCAAGTCGGTTGGCCTCCACCGCCTTCCTGCATGATCTCCACGTGCTGGGGCCGTCCATCTTAAGACGGTTCCAAGGTGGTTTATCCAAGGGTGGAGAGGCATGAAGCACACGGATCACTGACGTGGCGCCCCTCAACTCTCCCCTATAAATAGAGGCTGCCATCACCCTCTTCAACACCCAAGATACACAAGAGCCACAAGAGACAAGAGAAGCTCCACTCTTTAGTAGTAGTAGTAGTATTAGTCTAGTGTGGGAGTTAGAGTCGAGTCGAGCTAGGCTCGGAGTCTCTGGAGTCGTCTGTTGGAGAGTCTGGTATAGCTCTTGTACTTTTCCTTCTAAAAGACTTTATCTTTATCAATATATTATCTTTACTTTACTTTACTAAGTCCCTACTTGGTGCATTACTATTCTTTATAGTATTGTTGTGTTTTGTCTTAACTTATAGTTGAGTTATACTAGATAGTGATCCTGTAACCAGCTCACTATGTAGTTCATCTCCTGTCATAGGGTGTTTTAGTTGTTGGTACGCAACTAGAGTAGTAAGGTTTAGTGTAAGCGTGGTGCTTAGACTAAATCTTGCCTTTGAATGCCGCTTGTCGCACGGATTGTTTGTGGGTGCTAGCAGGTGGTGCCAGCCCCGTCTAGTCTTAGTATCCCTCCACGTGTTTTAGGTAAGTTCTTAAAAGGTAGGCTCCCAAAAGAGAGTAGGGGCTTCGGGTAGAGATTATATCCTCTACTGTTTCGCACTATCCCCTACACACTGGAAGTAAGGTAGTTGTCCTAGTATAATTCATCCATTTGATAAGATAGTTCACAAGAGTAAAGTAAGTGTCTTAGGAGTCTTATACTCACTTGTTGTCCTCCCACCTAGCATTACTCTACTAGTTATCTTTAGTTATCATAAAATCTTGTCATGTCTTGGTGTCATTACCCTTTCCTCTATACATCGATTTACCCTCTATCACTAGTTGATACTAAATTGCTATAGACTTAAGGATCTCTCTCTTTTTATTAATTATTCCTAGCAACCGCTTTCCTTTGGGATAAAATAAATAACGATACCTTGGAATACTCCCGAGTGAAGTGCTACAGTGGTATATTTTGTGCGCTTGCGGAATTACCCAATAGACATAAGAAATACCCTTAGGGCACTTCTGGTGCCGTTATAAGAGAAAGCTTAACACCCTGTCTCTGGTGGTTACGCTAAGAAGTGTCAACAAGCATTTCTGGCGCCATTGCCGAGGAAAGCATCAGTCTAGGAATATTAATAAAAATTGAATCTGGAGTCTACTATCAATTTAGTTATTGATTAGTGTTAGGGGCTTACCCTGTCTGTGTTTCTTGTTATCGTGAAGCTAGACAGTGCATGAGCGGTTTCCAATTGCCGTCAAATTTCATTGAAGATCCTGAGCAATTGTTGAAGAGAACTAGACGCTGTCAAGTTCCACCTCAAAGGTTCATCTCAAACCTGAATCCGTTCGAGGAAAGAGGCTCTGCACCATCAACTGAGGAAGCTATGGCCCAAAAGACCATCTCTGAGTTCTCTGCACCGTCGGCTGACAACATTGCCACCGGTCCACAGCTCAACTTGGGGATGCTACCATTGAGCTTAAGCCAGCGCTTATCAACATGGTGCAAGCCAATCCATTCTATGGGAAGCCGCATGAAGACGCCAATGCCCATCTCCAGCACTTCCTGGAGGTGTGTGGTACCTTCACTATCAAGAATGTCTCGGCTGACGCCATCCGTCTTCGCCTATTCCCATTCTCACTGCTTGGGAAGGCGAAGCAATGGTTTTATGCCAACAAGAATGAAGCTACCACCTGAGAGAAGTGCGCCAATGCATTTCTCAAGAAATTCTTCCCAATGGGCAAAACCAGCGCTCTTCGTGGAAATATCTCAAGCTTCCAACAGTAAGCTGACGAGACGATTCCCGAAGCATGGGAACGTCTCCAGGAGTACATTCGCACTTGTCCACATCATGGAATTGAAGAATGGCTCCTAATCCAACGTTTCTACCATGGGCTGACTGGATTAGCCCTAGTCATCTTGATGCTACCACTGGAGGAGCATTCCTGCAAAACAATGTCAATGATGCCAAAGACCTCATTGAAACGATGGATATCAACCAAGAATGGAATGAGGAGCGTCTCCAGCCCAAGAAAAGGGGTATGCACACCGTTCATGAGCTGGACATGCTCTCAGCAAGAATGGACCTCTTGATGAAAAAGATTGAGGAAGGTTTCAAAAAGGAACAAGAGGCCATTCGAACCACTGCCACCGCACGAGCAATCCAAGTTGATCCATGGTGCGAGGTATGTGGTGGAGAAGATCACTCGGGCAACAATTGTCCCGAGACGAAGGAGGAAGTGAGCTTCATCAACAACAACAACAATTGGTATCGACCCCAGCAACAAGGAGGATGGAACTCGCGCCCCTTCTACCAAGGTAATGGTTATAGCAATACTTTTAATAAATCTTATGGTAACCAACCTTCTCTTAAAGATCTTGTCTTAGGCCAATCTAAAATCAATGATAGTATAAACAAGAAAATAATGGATAACGATAAGATTCTTGAAAATCTTAGTGAGAAAATGGATAGCTTTAACACTGCCAAGAAAAATCAATTGAGCTTTAATAAAATGTTAGAAACCCAATGTTGACGGTAGATATGACACAAATTTACACCTTCAAAACTCCGTCAACGGCCTCGGTTTGGAAGGAACATAGGCATATAATAAATATATTTTATCCAATAATAAGTTCCACATGTCCATAAAGTATTTGATGCAGACATACAGGAAATAGAGACAAATGGGTCAGTGAAACCCACCTAGTAGGGTCGCCCGATCGCCCCTATGTGGCTCACCAGCCTCCCAAACTAGCCATGATCCGTGGGAAACACTCTAGAGTTGTTCTCCACCCTTGGATGGAGTGTGTGTTTCCTCTCAACGGCTCATATTCAGCTCACATGGATCCATGGGCCCACAAAGGAAGCAAACCGACCAACCCAAGACCAAACCAAGCTCCACCACACTCTATGACAGGTGGGCCATGCTTCTAGAAGAAGGAGGGAGGCCCCACCTACCATAGGGGGGTCGGCCGACCCCTGCATGGTGGCCGAGGGGCGTCCTCCCTCCTCCACCTCCATTTGCATGCCTCCATGCAAAGAAGCACATGCTGAATTAAAAAAGCACATGCTGAATTATTCTCCACCATTGATCTAAAGGAGGTTACAATCCAAGGGCTCTCATCCATCATCACGCGGATTGATGACGTGGCGGTGGAGTAGCCCCTACTCCATCTCTCTACTATAAATACCCCCTCACTCCCTCTCATTCAAGACACCACAAGGAGGAGCTCTCCACTCTCTCAAGATGTGGCACTAGTAGTAATGTTAGTGTTGTTAGGAGTTAGAGTGAGCCTCTGGTCTTCAGCTCTAGTCTTCCAGGAGGTCTGGTATGGTTCTAGTATTCCTTCTCTCTTTGTAAGACTTGAGTTATTATTATAGTTATCTTCTCTACTTTGCCTTAGTACTTTACTTTATTGCAACATGACTAGTTATGTTGTATTGGTTGTTAGTATAGTCATAGTTGTTTGATAGTAAGATAATGGTAGTATACCTTTGCACTCGTTCACAGCCCTTAACCCGGTGCTCTAATCAATTTCACCGGATATCGGATTAGAGTAGTGAGATATAGTGTAGACGTGGTGTCTAGACTATACGCTTGCTTGTGTCTGCGGCTTGTCCAACGGTTTGTTTGTGGAACCTAGTAGGGGTGACAGACCTATCTAGGCTTTGATCCCACCACGTTTGGTCTAGTTCTTAAAGCGTAGGCCTTCTTGTGCTAGGTGGCTTAGTACCCTTCTCATCCCTTTCTGTTGCTAAGCTGTTTAGTGGCCCGAAGTGCAATTGTGTATAAACATTGACTTGCTTGATATGACTTGTCTTGCTAAGTTAGAACCACGCAAGTAGAGATATATAATTGGAAACCTTATGCTCTCTTGTTGTCCTCCTCGCTCGCTAACCTACTCTTTTATCATTGGAACTTCTCCTGTGTGTGTCGCTACACTTATCATATATATCATTTACCCCCACTCTAGTTTAGTTGGTATATTAGTCGGTAGATCATTATGGTTAGCTATCATATTCTTTAACCATTGCTTCCCTGAGGATAAATACGATACCCTGCAATACTCTTGGGTGAAATGCTACAACGGTATTTCTGTGTACTTGCGGAGTATTCTACATGAGCATAATAAATACCAACAAGCATTTCTGGCGCCGTTGCCGGGGAAGCAATTGGCAAAAGATTTTGATACTAACTTTGATCTCTACTAATCTATATTACCACTAGCTGTGTGGGATTACCCTTGTTCTGTTGAGTGTGGAATAAACAGGACATCAACCGTCTCAACCTTTCAGTATTTTCTTTCCACAAGAAAAAACCAACAAAAGAGCCTAGGGTGTCTGATCATTCATGAATAATCAACAGTTCATCCCTATCATCTCACAGGTGCGTATATGTATACATTATTCTAACCCTGTGCAGATATAAAGAGAAGGTCGCCGTCCGAAAGCAAACTCAACCATCATGTGACGGAGCGAAAACACTCACAATTCTGTCTCAAATTGTGGGTAACTGAATCAATTCGAGGTAAGTGAGACCCTGCTAGGAGGTAACCCAGCATTATCCTTGCACACTTTTTCATTATTTTATACCACTGCATGTTTGCTTAAATCATCATGTCTCTAGTGCTTTATTTTGTTAAGCCAAGAGATTCATGCATATCCATCGTTTAATTCAATTTTCCGTCCCAAAACCATAGCATGTTTAATTGAATGCATTTCACCGACCCCATCTGCATAATAAAATAAAAAAAAGAGAAAATTGGCCCTTTGCTTCACCATTCACATTCTTGTCTCGATTAATGAATCTCGTTCATTCATGCTTCCTCATTATGTTATAAGTATGCTTTGGTTTGGTTGTATTGGCTAGAGGTGCTTCCATAGACTTTTTAAATTAAGCATGGTGCTTTGGTTAAATAGTCTGCCTTAATCAAACAAGACATGGTGTCAAGTTTGATTATCGAATCAAAAAATAGAATTTGGTTGTATAGTTGGTCTAACCCCTGCAGGAAAACCTCTAAAATTTTGATGGGAAGTCATGAGATCATTCTTGGAGACAAATCAAGCAGTAAAAAAACAATGGAGTAAAAGAATCCAAACATAATGCCATGATTTACAAAGGAGGAGCAAGTGAAATCTTTCAACCTCAGTCTATTGGATTTGAGTCAATGGAGAAAGTCTCGGTATGGACTCACATTTGATTTCTCTATTACTCTTTTACTTTACCTTTTCATCTTGGATCTCCATGTTTGAATTTGCAAGAACTTAACCTCCATTCCTGCATAAATCTTCGAGAAAATCTTTCACTAAATTTTGAGAGTTTTTGGGTAACAAGGAGGGGTCGCCCGACCCTAAATTGCACCACTTATTTTTTTCTGTGTCACAAAATTGATAAAGTTAGCATAGTGAAAGTTTGGAAGTGATAGGGCGTGGCACCCTGGTCGGCCGACCCCTAATCCTTCCCCTTTTCTTTGCACACTTCATTATGTAGCCTTGTCTTCCATCAAAAGTGGTTGTGCACTAGAAGTTTGTGGGAGTAAGTAGGAAGAGGGGGGGTCAGCCGCCCCCTATGAACCTCCACCACATCTCCCCTTAAGGCAATGAAAGGGAATGCTATATAACTCATTTTCTTTGAACCAATTCCTTGGAATTTTATCTTGCTCTTAAGCCATTCTCCTCTCTCAATTTTGAAGTGCTTGTTTTTTCTCGAGTTCATAAGGGAAAAGATCAAAAGTATTTGGCATCTTTTGGTTTCCCTTTGCCAAGATTGTTTTGATCTCTCATGAGTTGCCTAAAACATTTGTTAAGATTTTTGCATCCCATAGAAGTATTTTGTGGAGTGTAACAACCCACAATAATCCTCATGGTGTGGCAACCATGCTCAGCAAGAGTAGCAAACACGGAGGCTAACCACTAATGCTAATCCCTTACTTCCAAGATTGTGTTTGCTCTTTCTTATTGCAGGAATGCTAATGTACTCAAGTAGGTGTCCAAGAAGATGTAACAAGTTGCAAGAAGGACACTCAAAAGACCAAGCTTGGGGGAGTTTTCGTCCCCTACCAAGTGAAGAATAAGATGTTACACAAAATTTGAGCCTATTTTGCCACCATATGGGCATCGTCCGACGTCCCAAAAGTGGCCAATTAATCTCAATTTTGGTGTGTGCATAGATGACAAAGAGGAGAAACACCTAGGAGGGCCAGGCACCTCCTAGTGGGGTCGACCGACCCCACCATGGGGCCCTGGGCCCACCAGTCAGCCTCCACTATCGGTACTTCACTTCAAAACGCTGGTTTGACACTTTCTCTTCTCTTCTTGGTACATATGTGATATGTTGATATGATTTTATAGAACCTAAAATGAACTAAAATCACTCCTAGATTAAAATTTTGAAAAGTAACATGCTTATGACACTCTTGAGATATCAACTTACATAAATTTTGTTGCATCCACATACACTTATGCTAGTGGGAAAAATATCTTGATAGGAAATTCATATTGACTAAGTTGTTGTGAACTGTGATATAATTCTGGCTTCGAAATCCAACCTTTTCTATTCAAAATGCTTGGAGATCTTACTTTTGATAAAATGTCATAAAACCAAAGTGTCACATACTCCTCAATGGTGAGAAATTCCTACCAAAGCCATATGATGATCTTACATGTTTAAAACCTTCTACATATGCTACTTGTACTTGTGTTGAGTTTGGTCAAACCTTGTTGACCCTTGTTGAGAATTTTGTCATATTCCCAAGATCAAGATCACGTACACACATATACCCATGCTGCTTCTACACTAGAAGTACGCAAAAACATGCCATCAATTTCCACCATATAGATGCTCCATGTTTTAAAATTTTAGAATTTATCTCTAAGTGTGGCTTAGTAGATCAGACACAAAGGCTATGCAAAAGAAAAGAAAAAAAATATGTGGACACATGAAGATCCATTGCTTGGTAAAAAAATTGAAAAAAATGCTAGCCATGTCTCAAATAAAATAGAGAGAGATCCTATCAAATAGAGGAGCACTACATTCCATCATTTTCCACACACTTGCACATCTTGATCTAGGATTATGACATTTTTCTCCTTGGATCCTAGTTTTCTCTTTACAAAATATGCAATGCAAGTATGCTATCATATTTATCCCTACCTTAGCTCCACATAAACCTTTTAGAAGTAGGATGAAACAAAAGAAGTGCAAAATAATGCTATGCCTTGGTAAGGAATCATACACCATTGAGCGATCTGAGAGTACCATTTGAGGAGTATAAGTGAACTATGTTTTTTATTGTGAAAACTTAAAAAAAAAACTCCAAG
Organism: Eremochloa ophiuroides; assembly: GCA_038502445.1. Taxonomy (NCBI): domain Eukaryota; kingdom Viridiplantae; phylum Streptophyta; class Magnoliopsida; order Poales; family Poaceae; genus Eremochloa; species Eremochloa ophiuroides. The sequence continues at coordinate 32,598,507 of JAHLJS010000007.1, read as the reverse complement.
TTACTAAGATATGAATTGGGAAGATGACTTTGCTTTAAGAATTGTTCCACTTCTCAACTGCTCAAGGATATATGATAGCTAGTGCCACATATCCCACTTGTTTAAGAAATGTTTTGGAATGACTTTTATGTTAGCTATACATCTTAAGGTGCTATGCTCATGTTTACTTTAACCTTTACTCGAGGACGAGCAAAGATTTAAGCTTGGGGGATCTTGTTGACGGTAGATATGACACAAATTTACACCTTCAAAACTCCGTCAACGGCCTCGGTTTGGAAGGAACATAGGCACATAATAAATATATTTTATCCAATAATAAGTTCCACATGTCCATAAAGTATTTGATGCAGACATACAGGAAATAGAGACAAATGGGTCAGTGGGACCCACCTAGTGGGGTCGCCCGACCGCCCCTATGTGGCTCACCAGCCTTCCAAACTGGCCATGATCCATGGGAAACACTCTAGAGTTGTTCTCCACCCTTGGATGGAGTGTGTGTTTCCTCTCAACGGCTCATATTCAGCTCACATGGATCCATGGGCCCACAAAGGAAGCAAACTGACCAACCCAAGACCAAACCAAGCTCCACCACACTCTATGACAGGTGGGCCATGCTTCTAGAAGAAGGAGGGAGGCCCCACCTGCCATAGGGGGGTCGGCCGACCCCTGCATGGTGGCCTAGGGGCATCCTCCCTCCTCCACCTCCATTTGCATGCCTCCATGCAAAGAAGCACATGCTGAATTAAAGAAGCACATGCTGAATTATTCTCCACCATTGATCTAAAGGAGGTTACAATCCAAGGGCTCTCATCCATCATCACGCGGATCGATGACGTGGCGGTGGAGTAGCCCCTACTCCATCTCTCTACTATAAATACCCCCTCACTCCCTCTCATTCAAGACACCACAAGGAGGAGCTCCCCACTCTCTCTCAAGATGTAGCACTAGTAGTAATGTTAGTGTTGTTAGGAGTTAGAGTGAACATCTGGTCTTCAGCTCTAGTCTTCCAGGAGGTTTGGTATGGTTCTAGTATTCCTTCTCTCTTTGTAAGACTTTAGTTATTTTTATAGTTATCTTCTCTACTTTGCCTTAGTACTTTACTTTATTGCAACATGACTAGTTATGTTGTATTGGTTGTTAGTATAGTCATAGTTGTTTGATAGTAAGATAATGGTAGTATACCTTTGCACTCGTTCACCGCCCTTAACCCGGTGCTCTAATCAATTTCACCGGATATCAGATTAGAGTAGTGGGATATAGTGTAGACGTGGTGTCTAGACTATACGCTTGCTTGTGTCTGCGGCTTGTCCAACGGTTTGTTTGTGGAACCTAGTAGGGGTGACAGACCTATCTAGGCTTTGATCCCACCACGTTTGGGCTAGTTCTTAATGCGTAGGCCTTCTTGTGCTAGGCGGCTTAGTACCCTTCTCATCCCTTTCTGTTGCTAAGCAGTTTAGTGGCCCGAAGTGCAATTGTGTATGAACATTGACTTGCTTGATATGACTTGTCTTGCTAAGTTAGAACCACGCAAGTAGAGATAGATAATTGGAAACCTTATGCTCTCTTGTTGTCCTCCTCGCTCGCTAACCTACTCTTTTATCATTGGAACTTCTCCTGTGTGTGTCGCTACACTTATCATATATATCATTTACCCCTACTCTAGTTTAGTTGGTATATTAGTCAGTAGATAATTATGGTTAGCTATCATATTCTTTAACCATTGCTTCCCTGAGGATAAATACGGTACCCTAGAATACTCTTGGGTGAAATGCTAACAACGGTATTTCTGTGCGCTTGCGGAGTATTCTACATGAGCATAATAAGTACCAATACCCAATTAACTCAAATAGTAGCAGCTGTCCCGTCCTTCAAATAAGGTAAGATCCCAGGGACACCTGAGGAACCAATTGAGGGTGTCAAGTTAATTTCCACGAAGTTTGGTAAGCCTCCGGTTAGGCAAAACCCGGGTTGTCTTCTTGACCCGCCATTCATGGCCAAGAAGAGTGACCCCGGCCACCCTGCCATCAACTGCAAAATTGGGCCGCACACCTTCAACAACGCCTTCTGTGACCTTAGATCTGGAGTGAACATCATGTCCAAGGTAATGTATTAGAATTTGCTAGGGGGACCTTTGTACCCTACTTTTGTCAAATTGCAGATGGCCGATCAATCCATTCGGTTCCCCGAGGGATTGGCAAGGGACATCCTCGTCAAAGTTCAAAACGAATACATCCCCGCCGACTTCATCATTCTTGACATGGGGGGCCGATGACGAAGTCCCCGTCATCCTGGGAAGGTCGTTCCTCAACACCGTGAATGCCATCATCTACGTGGGATCCGGCCAAGTCCACTTCCAACTCTCTGATAAGAGAATTAAATGTCCTTTCAATGGTTATAAGTCAATGCAACAGGCAAGGAAGAACCTGTGGAGAAACAAGCCACAATTTGCACCCCACCAAAAGAATCAACCGCCAAAGGCCAAAAAGGCCGAACTAGTAAGTAAAGCGGAGGTGGTAAACAAGGCTGACTCTGCTGAATCACAAGCATCAACCAAAAAGGAATGGCGGAAGAAAGAGGTGCGATCATCACAGTCTCCATCTCCCGGACCGATCGAAGCACCCGAAGAATGAACCCGAAATCATGGAGCCTTTGCTGGTAAGGTAAATCAGTATTTATCTCATATTTAATTCCTGCATTTCAATTTTTGCATTTTCTTCATTGCATTTCATATTTAAAATTTTGCAATAATTTATTTTGACAAAATAAAATACTTAAATGAATAAAAATTGAGAATGAACAGTAGTGCTCACACCTGAGGTGGTGGGACCACCTAGGTAGGGTCAGCCGACCCCACTATGGGGCCCACCCACCTCTGGTGGTGTTGGCCTGGTGTAGTGATTCACCTCTTGAATTTTGAACACCATCTCCTTTTGAATTTGGCCGACCACCTTTGGTCATGACCACTTTCACTTGCTCCAAGGAGAATCCAACATCCACTACCATCCAATTCTGAAAAGTGGACACTTTGGCATGCATTAGTGTTCTCATGGTCTATGGGAATCACTTTAAACATGTAACCACTTTTGTAATACATCTTTTACTTTCACAAAACACTAGGCAAGAGAATCTCTGAAAATTTCAAAACTTTTGGTCCACCACTACTCTCTACTTTTCTGGACACACTGTTTAAAGCTGAAAAGGGGACCAAACATGGTTCGGCCGACCCATGATTAAAGTCTTGTCTGCAGAGTTGTGTTTGGATTCAAATAGATTCCCTGTCCAAAGGTAAAAGCAACTCTGAACATGTCATAAGGGGTTCGGCCGACCCATAAATAAAGAGCTGACAGCAAGGTTGAATTTGAATTCAAATAGATTCCCTGTCCAAAGGTGAAAGCAGAGCTGAGCAGGTCAGGGGTGGGTCGGCCGAACTGGCCTCTGTGGCCTGGCCACCAGCCCTTCTCCCCCTATAAATACCCCTGCATTGTGTGCTCATCTCCACACCCAAACCAGCTGAATTCTTCCGAGCATACAATCTCTCTTCTTCTCTCTAGTTGAGCAAGTTCTTTCTGAAGTTTAGTAGTAGTTAGCCACTCAAAACAAAAACCCAAAAATATTGTAGTAGTAGAAGCTTGTCTTACTCTCATCCTTGCTCTTTACTTGTTTGTGGAGGTAGCCATACCCCGCAAGGACTACTAACATTGGGATAGCTAACGCCAACGCTAACGCTAATCCCTGTTATCCTAGTGTGTTCTTGTGTTATCTCAATGCTGCAGGATGAAGAAGTTCTCCTCCGCATTCAAGAAGGCCAAGAGTGTTGTAGGGAGTTCCTCCCGACGACCCCGCCATGATGAAGATGAAGGAAGAGAAGCTCCACCAAAACGAAGCTTTGGAGTGCCTTTCGAGAGGACGTTCGACCCTGAGAGCGGCCTCATGTTGAACTAAGAAGAGTACCAAAGGTACCTCTCCATCTGACACCGCGGTTATGAACATACCGGCATCATCGACTCTGTCCTTTTGGACAACACAGGTATGACCGCAGAATTTAACACTGTTTTCAATACAATTAGGTGGGGAAGCTTTTAGGAAGTGCAAGAACTTAGAATTGAGAAACTCACCATTGAATTCCTATGCTCTTTACAAGCCACTGATAATAATGTCTACTTTCGTATGTTCAACCAAGAGTATAATTTAACTTAGGAAGTTTTTAGTATGGCACTTGGCTTTGATAATTAGATCTAGTAAATGTCACACGAAAATTTGATAAAGCTGAATTCTGGAAAGCTATAACTGGATCCAATGATTGCTCTGAGCCTAAAACTGATGAAATCCATAATCCTACTTTGCGCTTGATCCGTTATTGGATGGCCATAACTCTTCTTTCTGGCTCTAATGTGCAAATTCTTGTTAACGATGAACTAAGACTGCTCTATGCCATGACCAAGAAAATAAAAGTTTCACCTGCTAAAATTTTAGTCCGTTTTTGGCTTGGTATTTTCCATAGAAGCGAGCCCATATTCTTTATTTCTTTTATCACTCGCATTGCTGAAACAATGGACTTGTTAGATGGAAAACACTACTTCGAATATATTGCTTCTCCTAGAGATATTGTAATCGAAGATTTCTTCATAAGTGCTCAAGCCCTAAAAAGAGATGAAAATTGTGATCTTAAAATGACTTGTCCCGGCTATACAGCTGAAATCTCTCTCCCATGTGAGAGGCGTCGGTTTGTATGCGCTGCGTACACTAACCATAAATTGGGACCGAGAGGCAAGAAGCCAAAATGTTGCAGGAACAAGAAGGGTGACAAGGAGCATGTCACAAGCCGCTCAATTTGAGCAAGGTGGCACATCACGAGCTGCAGGTAGATACGAAGAAGAAGGCGATGAGGCAAGTTCCATGGACATTTCAGGGTCTACGGAACGGCCTCAACAGCACACTCCAAGAGGACGCACTCCCCGTCCGTCCACACGGGCGAGGAGTCGTCGAAGCCAAGGATTGGAAATGGTTCAACTCATCAACGACATGGGCACAATGCAAGTTGAGCAAGATGCAACTCTGAGTATGGCACAACAAAATGCTCAACTATTGCAAGCTATCCAAGACGAAGAAGCACAATGCTAGGCGGGATGGTTCCAATACTACCCGCCACCACAATGAGCAAAAAGACAAGCTTGGGGGAGATCCTCTTCCCACCAAGGTAAGTATTCTATCCTAGCTATTTACATTATTTTAATTTATTAAATTTAAAAAAATGCATAAGATAAAAATACCAAAAATATTTCTCTTATTCCCATATGTCTCATGAATGTTTATCTTCCTCACGAAAATGATGAATAGTTGCTCTGTTAATATTTCTTTAATGCCTAGTCTACAACTTAGTACTTCTTTGAGTATGGATCACTTGGCTTATTTAACTCATCATGAACCTGAAAACTTTATGGATGCTAAGTGCTAGAACTAAGTCTAAGATTGTTGTGGGATATGATATAGTGAAACAAGAACTGCTATAATATTGTTCTAAGCATGCATGATTACTGGAGACTTATTTCTTAATCAATCAAAACCCTATTGTTCCTCAATGGTGATAAATTCCTACCACAGCCATATATGCTACACATGTCTAAAACCTTCTGCATAAGCTATTTGCTTTGTATTGAGTGTTGTCAAGTCTTGTTGACCCTTATTGAGAGACTTATCATGCTCCCAAGATCAAGATCATGTACACACCATATATACATGCTGCTTCTACACTAGAAGTACGCAACCACATGCCTTTCATTTCCACCAAATAAATGCTTCATGTGTTAAAGTCATAGCAAATCTCTCTTAGTTATTATGGTAGAAGAGACACAAAGGCTATGCAAAATGAAAAGAAAAAGAAAGAAAAATGGACACAAGAGAGTGCATAGAAAAGAAAAGAAAAGAAAAGAAAAATTTATGAGCAAGTTTAGGCTCATGAATAAAGAAAGGAAAAATGATAGCCATGTCTCTAAAATTTATTAGAGAGAGATACAATTTCAAATATAGTAGTAGTATAGTTCATATTTTCCACACACTTGCACATCTTGATCTAAGGGTATGACACTTCTCTCTTTGGATCCAAGCTTTGACTCTACAACATATGCAAAGTAAGTATGCTATACTCTTTCATTCCTACCTTAAGCTCCACATAAGCCATTTTTAGAAGTAGGATGATAAAGAGAAGGCAACATTTACTTTGTGCCTTGGTAAGGAATCATACACCATTTGAGAGACTTGAGAGAATCATATGAGGAACATTAAGTTTTATTTTGCAAAACATTGTTAAAACCTCCAGTATGAAACTTGCAAAGAATGAGAAAAGTACTCAAGTTAAACTGTTCTGTCTCTCAACCACCTAAGGCAAAGGAAAGATCATTAGCCCCATAAAGGACTAAGGTAAAATGGGTGAATTTTTATAGCCAATTTTTCCATTCAAAAGAGAAGTATTCTGTTGTGCACTTGGTACTAAGGAAATATGAACATTGTAGTAACTCCTAATCCACCGAGGCTAAGTTTAATTATTTGCTCGGGACGAGCAAAGGTTAAGCTTGGGGGATCTTGTTGACGGTGGATATACCATGAAAATCCACATTCAAACATCGTCAACAGGCCACGGATTCAAGGGAGAATAAATATATCATGAACATATTTTATTAATAACTAGTTCCACTTGTACTCTTAAGCTTGTGAATGCAGGGAAGATGGAACAAAGCAGAAATGAACACTTGGAGCCCAATATCATAGTTCGGCCGAACCACATATTTGGGAACCAAGTCACCATACTTCAACAAATGACACAAGGGACCACATGGAAGAGAATGGAGCTTGAGGTAGGGCCATGCATGGTTTAGCCGAACATGGATGGGGCCCACCTAGCTCTGATGACATCGCACGATCCTCGTGACACTCCACCTAGCTCACTTCATCCATCAGATCAACATGTGTTTCCATTCAACGGTGGAGAAGCAAAGCACAAGGATCAAGGGGTAATTCAATGAGACAAACATGAAGTGGAGCCACACTCCATGACAGGTGGGGACACCTTCTAGAAGCCCCTGGTTGGGCCCACCTGCCATGGAGGTGTCGGCCGAACCCCCTGGTGCCCAGCCAGGTCGGTTGGCCTCCACCGCCTTCCTGCATGATCTCCACGTGATGGTTTGCTCACGGCCGTCCATCTTCCAAGGTGGTTTATCCAAGGGTGGAGAGGCATGGAGCACACGGATCGCTGACGTGGCGCCCCTCAACTCTCCCCTATAAATAGAGGCTGCCATCACCCTCTTGAACACCCAAGATATACAAGAGCCACAAGAGACAAGAGAAGCGACACTCTTTAGTAGTAGTAGTAGTAGTATTAGTCTAGTGTGGGAGTTAGAGTCGAGTTGAGCTACGCTCGGAGTCTCCAGAGTCGTCTGCTGGAGAGTCTGGTATAGCTCTTATACCTTTCCTTCTGTAAGACTTTACCTTATCAATATATTATATTTACTTTACTTTACTAAGTCTCTACTTGGTGCATTACTATTCTTTATAGTATTGTTGTGTTTTGTCTTAACTTATAGTTGAGTTATATTAGATAGTGATCCTGTAACCAACTCACGTGTGTAGTTCACCGCCTGTCATAGGGTGCTTTAGTTGTTGGTACGCAACTAGAGTAGTAAGGCTTAGTGTAAGCGTGATGCTTAGACTAGATCTTGCCTTTGAATGCCGCTTGTCGCACGGATTGTTTGTGGGTGCTAGCAGGTGGTGACAGCCCTGGCTAGTCTTAGTATCCCTCCACGTGTTTTAGGCAAGTTCTTAAAAGGTAGGCTCCCATAAGGGAGTAGGCGCTTCGGGTAGAGGTTTATATCCTCTACTGTTTCGCACTACCCCCTACACACCAGAAGTAAGGTAGCTGTCCTAGTATAATTCATCCATTTGATAAGATAGTTCACAAGAGTAAAGTAACTGTCATAGGAGTCTTATACTCACTCGTTGTCCTCCTACCTAGCTATACTCTACTAGTTATCTTTGTTTATCCTAAAATCTTGTCGTGTCTTGGTGTCATTACCCTTTCCTCTATACATCGATTTACCCCCTATCACTAGTTGATACTAAGCTGCTATAGACTTAAGGATCTCTCTCTTTTTATTAATTATTCCTAGCAACCGCTTTCCTTTGGGATAAAATAAATAACGATACCTTGGAATACTCCCGGGTGAAGTGCTACAGCGGTATATTCTGTGCACTTGTTGAACTATCCAATAGACATAAGAAATACCCTCAGGGCACTTCTGGCGCCGTTATCAGAGAAAGATTAACACCCTGTCTCTGGTGGTTGCCCTAAGAAGTGTCAACATCGACACAGGAGTAAAGTAGTTGCAACCTAGGCTAGCTTGTGTGTGCTTTTAGAGACTGTTGACAGTTACTGACGCTATTAAAAGAGTGTAGCCAAATCTATCCTCTACCAATGGTAACAATACTTCTCAATGCAATCACGGGGGTTGTCAATCCCTATGCTCAAAGTATGTGGTTGTTGACACTTCTAACGTTGCTACTAGGAATAAAGGTATTTCTAGCAACTGCGCCAAAAATGTTATGGGTAGGTCTATAGCTTAGGATAGGTGATGGGATTCTGCAAGCGCACAGAACTATTGTGTAGAACTTTACCTGGGAGTACCAGGTGTTAAATTTATATTTTCCCAAAGGAAGGCAGGGTTTGTGATTCCAAGGCTATGATAGTCAAGGATCTAGATATGGATAAATGGGCTAATAACGTTAGTAAGGATAAATCAATGAAGTATAACTAAGGTGGAAACATGCTAGATAGCTCTGGAGTTTTGGGGGAGAACTCTATCTCAGTAAAAGATCAAATGATTGTTATACCAAAGAGACTGCTATACTCGGGACACGCAAAGTCCTAAACTCGCCGGGGTTCGACTGATTAGGCACCGCACGTCCCAAAGTCCTACGCTTATACCGGATACTAGGCCGAACGTGGTGGAATCCAGAGGATCCTAGGGCTATCACCACCTAGAACCTACCACTACTATCCGTGGGCTTGGCCCAACGCGAATATTCTCAGTGCTTGGGGCAGAGAATTCACGTAGAGTCTTCTCAGCCATGGCTTCACAACAAAATGTAAGACCCTTCTTCCTATGGTTGTTCCTGATTGATAAGGATTAAAGTACACAACCAATCCTGCACTTACCCTATATAAGATATTTAAACATAAACGAAACACGGGTAAGTCTGCTAAAGCAAAAGGTTATGGTTATCCAAAAGTATTTATGTCTATTGTTGACGGTAGTTATTGCTCATTTTTACCCATCAAATAAACATGAATCAAGGGCATAAAACAATACACAACATAGTTATGGAGTTTGATTCTAACAAGTTCCACGAGTTTTGGTGTTCTCACTTGTTTTACAGGGTATAAAAGGATATTCAATTTTTCACCAATTAAAAGTATATCAAATGAGGAATTGGAGTTCACCTTTGCATAGAGCTCGTTGATACGATCGAAACGAACCTATAGTTTGCTATTTTTGGGGTCCGGAATAAAGAGATATGGATTTTACAAACACTCGAAGATTCTAGAACCTGAGCTGCGGGATTAATTAAAGGCTGCGGGATTAATTGGGCCTAAATCAGAATTTGGCCCATTGAAGCCTATGTGCACATGGTGGAAAGGCTTAGTACCATATTGCTTGCCCAAGGTGTAGGAGAGGCCAGGCGCCCCTATATATACAGCCCCAGGGACCCCCTAGACTCTATCCCTTTCATTAATATAATTCATATACTTTAGTTAGGGATTAGATGGAGAGGTGCCCATAACCTCTCTCCAATGTAGTAGATTAGTTCTAGTTGAGAGTTAGGGAGAGCAGAGCCATGCTTCGGTTCTGGAGAAGTCTTCAGGGGTCTGTTATATCTTTGTATCTCATCTTTGTAAGACTTATGATTTTTTATATATCTTCTCTATTTACTTATATGCTTTATATGTGATTGGTTAGTATAGTTGTTATACGTTGGCATAGGATCTCCATTCGTATTGAGTGCTCTAGTTATCACGTGTGATTAGAGTAGTATTCATTGGTGCAGACGTGGTGTCTAGGCTAGTGTTTACCTGAGATTGCGCCCAATTCTTACGGTTAGTTGTGGTAGCCCCAGAGATGACAGCTCTGCCAGTCTTCGTATTCCACCACGTCGGAGTTGGTGTTTTGTAGAGCTTTTTGGCAGCCTTCTCCCGATTACCCCTTCCCAGTCTATTCGAGAATCAGAAAGGTACTGTTGCTCCAAAGTGCTATTGTGTGATTGCTTCACCTACCTATCCTTTAGTTATCTTAGAACCCAAGTAATAGAGAAGTATTTAGAAACGTTGAACTCTCCCGTTGTCCTCTCACTTTAGCTATCTACTCTTTTATCATAGAATTCTTCTGTGTGTCTATGTCATCTATGCATAACTCCTATCATTTATCACTTACCCCTATTATAGTCTAGTTGGTCTACTAAGTTAGTAGATACATGATGGTACCTATCAGATTCTTTAACCATTGTTTCCCTGTGCTAAAATATAAATAACGATACCTGGAATACTCCTGGTAAAATGGTACAATGGTATTCTGTGCGCTTGCGGAATCTTTCATATTCTATTTGCACTTAATAAATACCAACAAGCATTTTTGGTGCCGTTGCCGGGGAAGCAATTGGCATAAGGACTTTGATAGTGATCTTGATGTCTTCTAATTTAATGTACCACTAGCTTTAGTAGGATTACCCATGTTCTGTTGAATTGTGAAATAAGACAGGATAGCAGAAGCCATTTTGACCTTCTGGCAAGTTTCCACAAGACAAGAAGATACATTGAAGAGCCCAGGGTGCCTGAACATTCAAGATTCATCAATAATGGAACCCTGCAATCTCATAGGTTTGCACACATATATATATTTCTTTCTAACCCTGTGTAGATTGGAGAAGGAGATCGTCGTCACAACAATTCAAATCACATCTCAAATGACGAATATAGAGACTATGCTACACACAAGTCATGGTAAGTATGATCAAGAAGGTGATAAAGTCTTGCTCATGGACTTTAAACTTTTGAGTAGTTATCTTTTAATTCTTGCATCTCATTGCATATTTATTTTAATCCATGCATTCACACCATTTAGTTTATATTCCCTCATATCAAATCCATAGCATGTTTAGTTCTTGCATACATCCATACCACTTGCATATTAAAAAGAAAAATATATATATACCTCACTATGATCATATTATTTTATCTCTATTTGAATAAATCCTTGTAATGCTTTCATGCTACCTTTACTTACTATAGTTTATGGCTGGAATAATTTCATACATCTCTTAAATGAAGGATGATGCCAAATTTAGGAGTGTTTGATCTTACTTTCAAAGGTTTTTAATCTAAGTTTATTAACTAAAAGTGTAATAATTAGAAGGTCTTCCAAGAACGAATTTGTGTCCTAAATAACAACTTTTGAAAAATAACGTGAGCTTGTACCTTTTTGATATAATACCCTTGAGAATTGAGTATAGAATTATAATTATAAAAATATTCCCTCGAGTATTTTTGTCACCAACCATTTCAGGCTTAAAGTAGAAGGATGACATCATTAGGTATGTCCAATCAATCATTATGCAACATTAATCTATCCAAACTTAACTTTACTTTACAAAATTTAAGCTTGCGGGAATGGGCCTATTTAGAAAATCTTATGTTGCTAATATTGGTTGTCTCTACCTTGTCAATCCATGTTCAAATTGTTAATCAAGGATCATGCTCTTTCATCTCTGTTTGCATAAACTGTCTATAAACTTTCATACTACATTTGTTCGCTATAGTATACTTAAGGTTTGGAGAAATTTCATACACCTTTTAAAATTAGGTATGGTGTTTAGTTTAAATTGTTTTCTGGAATCATATTTAGACAAGGTATTTAGTTTGATTTCCGAACCAAGAGGTGTGATGATTTTACTTTCAAAGGCTTTTTGAATTAAGCGTAGTGCTTAGGTTAAAATGCCTTCCTAAGTTAAATTGGACGTGATGTCTAGGTTGATTTTTGAGCCGCTCGTATGCTGTAGTAGATATTGGATATTTTGTTGGACTAACCCTTGCAGATTACTTCCAATTTAATTTGGGTAAGTCACGAGATAAATTCAAATCAGAGATGAGACAGGGCACATGCCTGAACTTTAATAACTTTGCAGAGGAAGACATAGCTCATTCATTATGGATGGCAAAACTTAGCGTAGATGGAACGTGATAAAATTCTGGACAAACAACCTATGTTCCAAAGTTGTACATCCCTTCGGGTATGTGTTGTCCACTAATCGGTTGCAGGCGTAATAATGAATGACGTGACAAGGTGTCATAAGATCAAAGAAGCAAAAGATGGCAAAGAGGATAAACAACAAAGGAGACAAGATGCTCATGAACAACTCAAGATGCAAGAGAAGGAAAGGACCACCAGTCATCTACCCTTCATTACTTAGTACCATTACGCTCTAATAATGAAGGTAATATTTTAAGCTAAGTGGTCACATTTTTCCTTTTGATCTTGGAATGCAGATAAATAAAGACACAAATATGTTAGAGTTACAGCTTTAATTGATTAACCTAATTAACTCAACATGCTTTGTCCTTTAAGATTGTTCATGGCATCATTCTTTTGATCTCAGTCTTAACCAAATGTGCTAAAACATTGTATTCTATCTTTGGAAGATGATAGTCATACTCATGTGAAAATTTATATATTATGTAGAGATAGACAATAATTCCATTAGTTAAGCAATTTAAATCTTTTCTGCCATATGAACTTTAAATGCAACATTAATGCTTAATCGTCTAATCTTACCACTCATGTCATGAGTAAAACAAATTATGCAACATCAACTTTGTCTTGTTCAATGTGCTTAAGGCTAGAGAAGAATAAATAAAGAGATAGATTTGGTTCTGTTGGTGTTTTTCCACCAGCAGAGCCCATGCATTTGATCTCTACCTTGGTTGTGCAAACAGGACAACACTTTGAGTAAAATTTGTTAATTCCCAAAATCTACAAGTGAAAGCTCTGTGAACATGCACGCTGAGCAAGATGCTGCCAGCTTGCACTATTAATGCTCTACTTCAACCTGCTGGCCAAGCAAAGAACAAAAGTGACATCACCTATCACCAGAGGTGCAACCATCAGGACCTTCATCTCTAAGATGGAGAGATACACAAGAGTAGAAGAAAAAAGTCCTGTCGGTAGACTTTAAATTCCGCACCCTTGCCATAAGCTAAGCATGATAGTTATCTAATTAATTATTATTCATAATTTACATTAGTAATTTTACTTTAGCAATATTCATCATTATGCATATATAAAAAAAGAGAGAAAAATCATTATTGCCTTAGTTTACTGCATCATAAAACATTAAAGCACCATGTGAATAAACTTATAGAATATTCGCTATGGTGGCATAAAAAAATAAAAAAAATAAAAACATGATAATAGCATCTGTATTTACTTTCTTGCATTATGCAAATCCTAAACCCTTATGAGAATAAATATTGTAACACCCTAATTTTTGCACTTTTCAAAAATGGCTAATATTGAGTTTTATATGCATTTTCACGAACTTGAAACATAGAAAAGTAAATAAATTTTATGAAAATATAAGAATCAATATAGGGATTATGCATGTATAGTTGCACTCATGCTTGCTGCATTATAGTTTTTGTACTGCTTTGGCTCTTATTTGAATTGCAATGGATTTTTTTTTAGAAAATCGTTTTGAATATGAAATAGACAGAGAACTGTGAAACATCCTTCTCTTGGCTGCAGGCCAGCAAGCCTGACGGCCTGCTTTGCCTTTTCTATTTCTCGCTCTGCTCTCAGCCAGTCTAGTGAGCAGCTCAAATCAACAGCCTAGCGTTTTCTTCTTTCTCTCGTTTATTTGCTCAGCCCAGGCAAGCAGTCGTAGCATCCAGCAGCTGCAGTCAGCGCCTCTACTTCCCTTCTCTGTGAGTCACTGATAGCTTGGCCCCACCTGTCGGCGCCCTTCCCCAACCTTCCGTTCCTCCTCTGCACTCTGCGAGCAAAGTCGAGCGCAACCGCCGCCCCGCTCCCACGTCCGATTTCTGTTCCACGATCCAGCCCCGCTCCCTACTTCACTCGATTTTCGCACGCGCGCTGTCAAGTAGAGCCTGCCCAGCTCCTCTTTTTCCTTCCCCTACAGTCTTGCAGTTCCACGAACAGGGTGCACGCACAGCAGAATACTGAGCGGAGCGCCGCTGTCGACGTCCTCCGTCGCCAGACCACCATAGCAAGCCTCTGTCGAAATTTGTGTTGTGGTGAGCCTCGAATCGCCTGCAGGAAACCGCTCCACACTTCCATTTTCCTTTTCTTGTGCTGATTTGCGCCGTCGACGTCCGCAGGTTCATCGCCGTCCGCTGTTCGTCGTCAATCGACCGCCTCCGACCTTCTGTACTCGAATTGAACCTGTGGTGAGAATCCCCGTGCCATCCAACATCTTACCATGCCGTTAATTTCGCGAATTGTGGTCCATAATGCCTTGGTCGCAAGCGCCGCCGTGTTCCAAGCCGCCGCCCATGGTGGCTGGTGCCTCTGCCCCGTTCCTTGCCACTTATAGCCCATATATGACCTCGCGATCGCACGCTCTTTCTCCCGGAACAGACGGTTCGTCAAACGGTGGTCGGAAACGCGAGTTCCGCTTCCTCCGGCGAACTGGATCGCCGCCGGCCATGGCTTGGCCGTGCCGGCTTTGTTTCCTAGCTGGCCGATCCATCTCTCCCTCCCCAATTTCTAATCTAGGCCACTGATCTGATATCCAACGGATCAGATTCGCCCTTACCCTTTCAATGGCACTTTTGTTAAAGAGCCCTCGGTGAATTTCATAATTGTGCTGCCATCCCTACGTGTACAGTTAGAGTGTGTATAAACTGATTTTTAATTGATTTCGAAATAATTACAGGACTGCCATTATACTATATTGCTTATAAAATCGCTATTTTAGCTCCGATTTGGTCCGTTCAAATTGCGTTAGGTTCGGAATTTGATAAGCTACAGTATTAATGACTCTGTTAGTAATCTTTGCAACATTTAAATTTCTGCCTAATAAATATTTATTAAAATGCTATAGGAAACACCGTTTAATTCATAACTTTCGCGTATTAAATCCGATTTTCGTGATCTTCGCGTTGATGTGATCGTAGCGAGACGTAGAACATTTTTACCAACTTTTTATATTAATTTCTCACTACTGGTGTACTGTTATTAATTTATTCTTGTTTGCTTTCCATGAATGGCTTGGATGTGAATGTCTGTGATGTGTGAACGATCGGATAGACGGTGAGCAGTACAACGGTGAACCAGACCTCTACTTCGATCAGCAGGACCATCAGGATTTCGACGAGCAAGGCAAGTATATCATGGGATCATCCTTGATGCCTATACACCGTAATTAATTATTCATGTCCATGTGTCTAACTTTGACAACCGTAGGAATTTCCTAGTTATTGTTAACCTGTTCTTGACTCCTATGGGATTACTTGCATATGGGTAGAAATGGTAGTGCTTATTATACTGATCCATGGATAATTGTGATGACTTATGACTATGGAGACAATGGTAAAACTTGTTCTTTAACAACTATCTGTCAGCAAAAGCTGGGATTAACCGTACAACCGTGACGGCTATATGGCTCTGGCTTTAACTCAGTAGGGTGATCTTGTCTAGCTTGTTAGAGGTTACCTTTATGGCGCAAAAGGGGCTTGCCACTTTGGGTATAGAGCCGGCCCTGTTCTCATGAGTATAGCTGTGAAGGTATTGTGCCATTTAGAAAGGGAGGTTCCTACATCTGCCTACCGAGGAATCCTAGCAGCCCTAACTTGTTAGACGGACTCTTGAAAGGTTTCATAGTGAACCCTGCCGATCTTCCTTGGAGAGGGTTAAGAGGTTGGCCGCCTCGGGCAAAGGGGTAAATCACGACTCGCGGTGAAAGTGTACAACCTTTGCAGAGTGTAAAACTATTATAATAGCCGTGCTCGTGGTCATGAGCAGCCCGGAAAACTGTACGGAACAAATGGATACTTTAATGGTGGAATGATTATGAAGATAAAATGATGACTTGATGATGGAAAGGATTATATGACATACTTGATTCTCATCTATGCTTTTGGGGAATTAATTGGGACTTTAGCACTAATTAATAATAATTAAATTTTAAATAGTGACCTACTATAAAATGCTAATCGTAGTAAACCTGAGTCAGCCTTTTTGAGCTTCATAATCCTGTGGTATGCTTGCTGAGTACGTGGAGTACTTACGCTTGTTTTACTTTCATTTTTGGATAAAAATCCCGGATGGGTACAGATGATGAGCAATATGATGATTTCCCTGGAGATGTCTAGGTTTGGGTCAACTAGTCAACCTTCCCTGTGATGGAGCCTGTTCGAGAGAGTACCTTTTTATTTCCGCTATGTCGTAAAGACTATGTTTTATTTATGTTCGTTATGTATTAAACACTGTAATGGTACCTATTTCCTTTAATTTGTCAACTTATGTGTGTGATTGATCACTAGGTGCACATAAGGTTTACTCATTCAATTTTATCCTTAAAATTGGGTGTGACAAATATTATCCGTGGTGGCATAAAAACATATAGCATGCATACATATTTGATTGTTGCATAAGAAAGTTAGAAAACCCTAAAAAGAAAATCCTGCTAGAATCTGTCAATTAAAATCAACTCAAAGAATAATCAATTACTTATTGGCTGACTGCTAACTCCTTAATACATTCGAGCCTTGAGTTTTGGTTTTCTTGTTGAAGTATAATTATGCAGGATAACACTATGTCTAAGGAGTGAGTCCATCAGTGGCGCCCACCAGACTGCTGCTGGTAAGCCCACTCTAAAGATCATCAACACCAAGTATTGCAAACATCTAGCTTGGGGAAGGAGCATCTCCTAGTTGTCAAGTAATTATACCTATGCGATTATCGAGTCTGTTTTATAAAGTCATAAAATACCAAAAATATATAGGCACATGAAGGTCCACACTTTTTAAAAAAAAAACCCAAAAATATGTGGGCACATGAAGGTCCACCTAATTAGGAAACTTCTGCTGGAAATATAAAACCAATCACTTACCATGGACTGGTATTAACCTAACCCCTCTCCATGAAATTTGGTATTCTTGTTGGCAATTGAGTTTTACAGGATAATACAAGATCAAAGAGCTAGTCAACCCAACGCCCTTACGCTGTCGGTACACTTGCTCCCATAAGGATCACTCAACTTGCAACATCAAAGACCTCATCAATATCCAGCTTGGGGGAGGGCACCCTCCACTTAAATCCAGCTAAGTATAAGTTTTCCATCTTTATTATTGTATCATAATGCTTTTCGTGTGAGCTAGCTAGTGAAATAAAATTTGAAAATGAAATAAATAGTGTTTAGGTTAGTTAGTGTGTTTGAATAAAATAAAAAGAGAGTGCTTACAATAATTTTGCTCAGACTAGATGGAAACCATGCTCAAGAATTTGATAAGTAGCACTCCATAATGATTCCTCATTCCAACTTAGTTTTCAACCTTGAATCATCCCAAGTTTTGGATACAACCATTTTAACTTGAAGATTTGCTTTGAACCTAAAACTTGTGGGTAGCAAATGCTTGATCTAAGTCTAAATAATTGAGGGATATGATATGCAAAATTTGAGCTGCTACTTATCTTGTTCTTAGTGATACTTGAATTCTGGAGATTTATTTTGAAAATCCTTAAAACCACATGATGAGTTCCTGTATGACAAGAGCTTTATAATCCTACCACAACTATACATATTAGATTAGAAAAACATACACATTATATGCTACTTGCTTTGTTTTGAGTTTAGTCAAGCTTTGTTGATACCTTAGAAACTTGTCATGCTTTTACAATCAAGAACACATGCACTCCACCCTATAATGCACTACTCATATCCGAGTGGGCACATCCACATTCCACATATTCCATCTAGATCCACCTAAAAATGTTCTACTCTTACACTAGGAGTGAACACTAAAAATATCCCATTGGTTACCCCAGATCAATGCTCCAAGGTTCTTGTTGCCATCTCTCAAAAGAAAAGGAAAAAAGGGAAGTATTGTTGCAGAGAAGAGGCATGTGGCTATGCAAAAGAGTGAGATCAGAGAAAACAATGGGTACAAAGATGCCCATCTGAGAGGTAAAAATGGACAAGTGTCCGAATTTATCAAAACAATGGGTACTCTGATGCCCGCCGAAAAAAGAAAAGAAGAAAAAGAAAAGAAAGATAGCCCATGTTGTCCTGCAACACAATTCCCTAGTGTTTGAAAAAGAAAGAGAGATGTCTCAAGGAGCAAACGAGTAGAATTAGGATTAGCCACCATATATATCCACGTACCATCTCACATCCACACACATGCACATCTTGATTTGATTGTATGACTTGTTCCTTTGGATCCATTGTTTGACTTTACAATATATTCATTGCAAGTATGTATGAGCTGTCTCCTTACCCATAAGCTCCACACAAGCTATTAGTTATAGGGTGAGAGAGAGAAGAGAAGGCATGCATCACTATTGCCTTGGTAAGGATCCACAAATATCACATATTGAGAGACTTGAGAGAGTCATACAAAGGAAACTCTGAGTATTATTTTAAAAACTTGCAAAAGCTCCAGGATAAGAGTTGAACAATAGAGCTTGAGACATAGTGTTTTACTTAGACATTCTATCCTTCAATTACCCAAGACTCAAGAGAAAGCTACAAGATCCATGGTAAAGGTAATACAGGTAAGTCTGAAGGTTAGGCTTGGTCTACTCTAATCCTTGAATAATTCTTGGTTTAAAACTGAATACTTGTGAGGGGTAGCTATAACTTTTGATTTATGCTAAAGTTTGGCTTTACTAAGGGACTAGCAAAGGGTAAGTATGAGGGAACTTATTGACAGCAGTTATTGCTCATTTTTACCCATCAAATAAACATGAATCAAGGGCATAAAACAATACACAACATAGTTATGGGGTTTGATTCTAACAAGTTCCACGAGTTTTGGTGTTCTTACTTGTTTTACAGGGTATAAAAGGATATTCAATTTTTCACTGATTAAAAGTATCTCAAATGGGGAATTGGAGTTCACCATTGCATAGAGCTCATCGATACGATCGAAACGGACCTATGGTTTACTATTTTGGGGGTCTGGAATAAAGAGATATGGATTTTACAAATACTGAAGATTCTAGAACCTGAACTACGGGATTAATTAAAGGCCATGGGATTAATTAGGTCTAAATCAGAATTTGGCCCATTGAAGCCTATGTGCACATGGTGGAAAGGACTTAGTACCATATTGCTTACCCAAGGTGGAGGGGAGGCCAGGCCCCTCTATATATACAGCCCCAGGGACCCCATAGGCTCTATCCCTTTCATTAATATAATTCATATTCTTTAGTTAGAGATTGGATGGAGAGGTGCTCATTGAAGGATAACCTCTCTCCAATGTAGTAGATTAGTTCTAGTTGAGAGTTAGGGAGAGCGCATGCTTCGGTTCTGGAGAAGTCTTCAGGGGTCTGGTATATCTTTGTATGTCATCTTGTAAGACTTATGCTTTTATATATATATATATATCTTCTCTATTTACTTATATGCTTTATTACGTGATTGGTTAGTATGGTTGTTATACTTTGGCATAGGATCTTCGTTCGTATTGAGTGCTCTAGTTATCACGTGTGATTAGAGTAGTATTCATTGGTGTAGACGTGGTGTCTAGGCTAGTGTTTACCTGAGATTGCGCCCAATTCTTACGGTTAGTTGTGGTAGCTCCAGAGGTGACAGCTCTGTCGGTCTTCGTATTACACCACGTCGGAGTTGGTGTTTTGTAGAGCTTTTTGGCAGACTTCTCCCGATTACTCATTCCTAGTCTATTCGAGAATAAGAAAGGTACTGTTGCTCCAAAGTGCTATTGTGTGATTGCTTCACCTACCTATCTTTTAGTTATCTTAGAACCCAAGTAATAGAGAAGTATTTAGGAACCTTGAACTCTCCCGTTGTCCTCTCACTTTAGCTATCTACTCTTTTATCATAGAATTCTCCTGTGTGTCTATGTCATCTATGCATAACTCCTATCATTTATCACTTACCCCTATTATAGTCTAGTTGGTCTACTAAGTTAGTAGATACATGATGATAGCTATCAGATTCTTTAACCATTTTTTGCCTATGGTATTCTGTGCGCTTGCGGAATCTTTTATATTCTATTTGTACTTAATAAATACCAACATCTATAGTTATTTTTTATGTTTTTCTATAATATTATCTACGAAGAACTCTCCTATATGAAATTCTGGAATAAATATCGTGGCAAATAAAATCAACGAACTCAATAAATTATCCTAATGAATACAATTGCCATCCCAGGCAACGGCGCCAAAAATACTTGTTGGTATTTTTAACATCACTTCACGTTAAGTTGTCATCCCTAACATGATGCCAAAAACCAAAGATAAAATAATCTTCACTTTCCACTAAAAATAATACTATAGAATATATCCGCAAGCGCACAGATAATTCTCCCATTATAGCACTTCACCCTGGTATGTATTCCGAGTATCATTGATTTATTTTATGCCAAAAGGATAAAGAGGCATTCTACTCATTAGGATAATCTACTATAATGATTGGAAAGACAAATGTGAAGACCTATGATAACCCATAACTCTAGTGCTTTAGCGATAAATAAGTCAATGATAAATGGTAAATGATAACTGAGTAAATGAGGTAAATGGTATTCCGGAGATAGAATATAGAGACTCACTAATGTAGTAAGACAATCTCGAGATCACGGCTAAAGTAAAGGAAACCTATGTAATTTACTACAAGCCCACGCCATATTACACATTTTCATCTATAGCATAATCAACTCAGAAAACATCATAAGGAGCATCATCTAATGAGGATATTAAGACACAAGGGTCACCTCCTTTGCGACCGCGCTCTGCTCGTCCTACGTACAGGGGTGGACTACAGAAGAACCAACGCAGCTGTCACCTACGCGGACTACCACACGACCCGGCACGTCAGGGTGCCTCCGTAGGTACACAATATATCTAGACACCACGTCTACATAATGTATACCACCTAACTCACTCGAGTACTGAATTAGCCGCTTTACGATCAAATGACAATAATCATCACCAATCACAACTATATCGAATATGCAATTAGAATAAACTAAGAACTGAATAAGTAGCAATATATTAAAATAAAGCAAAGTCATAATGAGATACAAGATAAGATTACCGATCTCCATACGAACGGATCTGTAATCCCGAGCGTAGCGCCCAACTCTACTTGAACCTTGCTAGACGCCTAAACTATGAACTTGAAGAACTAGAGCCTTATTTCTAATCTTTGGAATCCCTAACTTCTGTCTACTCTTGACGAATGAAGCAGGAGGAATGAATTGGTGTTCTGGGAGGGGGGCTGCCCCTCTATTTATAGCTCGGTGGGATGAACGTGTGCCGTGGGATCAAACCGACTTGAACAAAGGGCCCAGATGACTCCAAAGAGGCGGTGGAAGAAGACTCCAGAAGACAGCGGCAAAACCCTAGGGGGCACCGGCAGGCCCTACCCCTGGGCCGGCCGGTCCCACCTGGCTAGGGCTCGGCCCCAGGTTGCTTCGGGTGTCTTCTACACTCTTCCAGGGTCTTCGTGACGATGTTTCCTTGGCGGTTAAGTTTCATGGTAATTAAGCACTTTAATCCTTCTTTTAAGCCTTTCTGGAATAATCCCTGAAAAATACAGAATTTACCAAAACTCGTGGAATTTGTCAGTAATAACCCCCTATGCTTCTATTATTGATCTTCCCTACGCAAACGGTATAAAATTGGTACTTAACGACCGTCAACAACACCCCCAAGCTAAGTCTTTGCTAGTCCCTTAGCAAAGTTGACTTGAAATAATTTATTTAGGGTTCCATAAAAATGTATAACTCCCAACAAATACTTAAATATTCAAACAGAAATTCTTCTCCGGATTGAAATTAATTAATCCACCTTTTCAAACTTATTCCTATTCTTTTTAATCGTGGGGCTTTTAAACTAAGTCTTGGGTAATTGAGAGACAGAATAATCAAGCAAGCACTAAGTCTTTCATCCTTTGTTTCAACCATTGCTCTAGATTTTTTTAATAAGTATATAATTTTTATTTAGGAAATAATGAGAGCCTACTAATAAGATTGCAGAGGACTACTAAGCTATACATCATGATTGAATGTGTGAATGTGATTAAATTTTATTTTTTTGAACTCCTATGCATTATCCTCTCTTTTCTGTCTTTCTCATGAGTGTGGGCTATCTCCCCAGAGGATACTTTTTGTACCCATTTTTTCTCTCAGGCGGGTGTCTTTGCACCCATTGTTTTTCTCTCTTTCTTTTTTTTGGCACATACCCTTTTGATTTGGCATCTTTCAGGCTCATACTTCTTTGGTATGGCATCTTTTAATTTTATAACACACACTCTCTGTTGGACTTCTAAGAGAGAGACTTGCGCATAGAGCGAAACTTTTTGTGCATGTGAATTCAATCATGAATGCATAACAGAATAGTCTACTTAAATCATATTAGCAGAACAAATTATTATTATATTTGTTTTGATTTTGATTTTTGAAATATTTGGAGCTTAGGTATCACTCAGAATGAAATAAATAGTAACTCAAACCTTCTTATATCATATCCATCAATTACTTAGAAAAGCTTATGCTACCCACTGATATCAAGTTTCAGAATAAATTTTCATGGTAGATAAACTTCATGCAATTCGTAGGAGAATTTAAATTTAAATACTAAATAATTGCAGAAAATTATATTTAAACAGTTTAAATATCTTTTTGATTTTTCTCTAGCCTCAAGTTCTAATTATTGTAAAGACAAATCGAATGCGGAATTTAAAGCAAACTTAATTATACAACCTATTATTTTTTTGGATTTTTATTTTTAAGCAAGCAGAAATTTAATGCAATAACTAAAGAAAGTGGTAAATAAATTTTTATTTGGTTTTCTTGTTGTTTTTAGCAATATTAAAATTGACAGACTTAAAGACCGAACTAAATACTGAAATGAAAAGCATATATAAAGGTGAGAGGTAGGTAGTGGCGGGTATCCCATCTAATGTATCAAATACTCCAATCCGCTCTACGTCTGCTGTTGTCCTTGATAGATCTGATTAAGTCGTTGGTCTGTGTTGTGCTGCCATTGTTCATGCTGGTAGAACCTGTCGTTGACCTGCTGCTGCCATTGCTCGTGCTGGTGTAGTGTGTGCTTATCGTGTTCTGTCCTTGTTCAATGTTAGTGAGACGCATAGATAAAGCTAGAAAATCGTTAGCGGTAGCCGAAAAGTGCTGCTCAGGTGGCCGATATTAGTCATCTTCCGGTGGTGCGTGGAACGGATACGGTCCACCAATGGTAAAATCTGTGTTTCCGTGTGTAGAAAAATATGCTCGTCCTCTCTGAAAATCAGTTGCTCCCCAACCCGCTGCTGCTGACTGTTCCTCCCATCCTGCATGTGTAGTCCACTGCTGGCGTGGCTCCTGCATCGATACCTGTTCACCAAAATTAACATAGTGCGAATAAGCTGGACCAGATGGTGCCGGGTCAGCTCCAGTGAAATTAGTTCTCAGCGCCCTGCTGATGCGCGCGGACGGACACCTGCCAACATTAGCTCTAAAAGCTGGAAAGAGAAAATTCTGAACAGAATAAATTCCTAACTCCCCGTCTGATAGTTCGTACTCATTGTCATAATTTTTATAAATCATAACTATTTTATTATTTCGGCGTTTGAGCATGTGAGCACGAAAGAAAAAATCATAACCAATGATTCTGCGGGCATCAGAAATGTAAACAAGTGTAGCATTTGATAATAAACCTAGTCCCTGTAGCTAAACGTGTAATCCAGGAAGTAAAGGAAATACTGCACTTTTTCATGGAAGGGACAGTTCTCCAATAATTCAACATCATTTTAATAGGTGACGCCTTCCTCTTTTAATCATGATATATAACAAATGCATCTCATCTTGTTTAATAGTATTTAACTCATCTCTAGGAAAGAATATAAAAGCTAGCCACTTAGGGCCCCTTTGGATTTTACTGTAGAGAGAGGATAGGAAATGGAAAATCGTAGGATCGGGTTGCCTGGTCGATCGAATCCTATAGGAACCCAACTCGCCACAGGAACAGAAACGAGTGCCTTTGGCAGGTGAAACGAAGGAAAGGCACACTGCTCTCCTAGGTTAAAAAAATCTCTCTCCTATCCGTCCCCGCAGATGCCGCTCTCCTATCCGTCCCCGCAGATGCCGCTCTACTCGTCTCTCTCTCTCTCTCTAGCACCGGCGCCGCTGGTGCTCTCTCTCACGTGGCGGCCCTCCCCTCTCACCATGCTCCCTCCCCTCTCCCCTCCCTCACGCGGCGGGCGGCGCGGGCCTGGCCGAGGCGGCGGCGTAGGCGAGCTCCTCGTCTCGGTGGCATGGCAGCGCGGGGGCTCAGCCTGGGCCGCTCGACGTCGCCGCTGTCAAAGCCGAGCCCGTGGGGTCTCTCTCCGTCATCGCTGGGTGGGCCCGCACGTCCCAGGCGTGGTCAGCGGCCCTAGGGCGGACGGCGGCCGTAGAGGAAGACGGCGCTAGGACGGACGGCGGAGAGCGTCAGGAGGTCACGCGGATGGAGGTGCGCCAAGATGACCGCCAGCACATCCTCCGGGAGCGAGAGGATGAGGTCAGCGCCGTCCCTGGCGACGGCGGCGAGCGTCGTGGGGATCGGGGGGAAAGGGAGGGAGAGCGGAAGCTGCTCCACTCTGTCTAGCTCCTCCCCACGGCTCTCTCTCCGTCGGCGCTGGGCTGGCCCACACGCCCTAGGCGCGGTCAGCCACGGCGTACGTCGCGTGCTTGGCCGTCGGCATGTGCTTCTCCTTCCCGCCAAGATTTTTTATGTGAAGTCGGAGCTCTTGGTAAGTTTCCCGTGAAAATCCTATGGAATGGCACTTAGGATTGCCATCCTTTGGAATCGTTCCTACGAACCAAAGGCCACCGTTGGAAAAATTTCATAGGAACGCCATTCCTGAACCTTTCCTGCGTTTGCCTCGTGAACCAAAGGGGCCCTTAAGCATAAACCTCAGTGTGGGGTGATGGACTTCTTCAGTAGTATATTTTTGTTTTCTTTCAGTTTTCTTTGCAGTGATGCTCTCCCAAAAATCATCTTTATCAAAGTCTTGGAGAGTTTCAGTTATATTGACCACACACTGATTATTAAATCCTAGTGCTAAATTAAGAGTTTTCCATGAGAGGGTGAAAGGTTTATTAAACATTCTGAAATTAACTACATCATCATCAAAGTCTAGGGTGCTAATAAATTCTATAGTGAGTAACTTGCTACCCTGCTCATTAATTTGCCATGCATTTTTCCATCCAACATTTCTAAAAATAAGCTCAAACTCGGAATCCATTCCGGTTTCATGGAGCAAAGTGGCATCAAAAATTGGAGTATGCGTAAATTCCTTATTTTTAATCACATTTAATATCTCCCTCTGCGGTCTAGTTAGTAATGAAATTTGAGTGATGCTTGTGAGCTCATACCTCTCTTCCGGTTGGGAAGAGGATGAAGGGTTGTCATACGTGAAGGGTGATGGAGGATCGATATTCATGTTGGAGCCGACGAACGATGGCACTTGTGATGATGATTGACTTCGTGTTATGCAGGTGTGAGAAGGCTCTCCCAAGGGATCGAATGGCACCTTTCATTCTATTGCTCATCTTGCCTGAAAAATGAAGAACACGAAGAACACGGCAAGAACGAACAAGAACACAAGAACAAGTGAAGAGAAGAAATCAAAGTGGTGATCTCTCTTCTAGGTCTTCTTGCTAATCCTCTTCTCTAATCCTTCCCTTGCTTAAACTTGAATCAAATGAAAGGCATTGTGAGAGTTTGTAATCACTGAGCTACGAAAGCAAGGTGGCAAGGAGCTCTCTGGTGTGCATGTGAGTGAGTGAGTGAATAAAAGAAAGGAGAGGCAGAGAAGTGGAGGAGGGGCGTCGGGCGGCGTGGCCTTGGGGCCGGCCGGCCCCACCTGGTGACCTTTGGCTCTCTACTTTAGATAATGTCGGCACCACCTAGATGCCCTTCCAAATGCATGTGTGTGCATGCTTTCTCTGGTGAATGCATGAGTGGAGGGTAGTACATGGATGAATGGTGGAGTTTGGATGGTAGTGGAAGGTAGTGGTTGGTGATAAGGCTTGAAATGACTTGATGTGATGATGGTGGGTCTCACATGTTTCCCGTATTTATACCGTATAATGACACAAAAATGAAAAACTAAATTACTTTTATGAATCTATGAAAAAATTAGAATTCTAATGATGATCTTTTTATAATTTTACTACCACCACCGTAAATTTCACTGACGGGGGTTTTAACACTCCGTTAGTAATGATCACATGGGGCTTAAACTTTAATCATGCTATGCTTATTTTTATTTCTTTTTAATAATGCAATTTATGAGAAAGTAAATATGCAAATTTCAATGCAAGAATTAAATTACCGATAACTACCGAGTTACCTCTCGGCGATGGTTCGGGGTCTTTGAGTCCGTCGATCCGGACTTCTCCAGTTGAATTATTCTTCATGATTCATCTCCAGTGTCGGAGATGTTGTTGCATCTTGTTCTTCATGACACTTCGACGTTTGGCATTGCTCCAGTCTTGGCTTGAATGCGAATCGTTCTTCTTGCCCATTGATGGTGAACGTGATCTCTCTAGCTCCGACGTTGATGGCTGCATTTGCAGTGTTTAAGAATGGTCGCCCGAGGATGAGGGGTATCTTCCTCTCTTCCTGCATGCCAAGTACTACAAAATCTACAGGAATGAAAAAGTTGCGGATTTTTACCGAAATATTTTCTGCGATTCCTACGGGATAGCGGACCGATTGGTCAGCTAATTGCAAACACATCGTGGTTGATGTGAGCGCAGAATAGTTGAGTTTGTCGAAGACTGGTCTTGGGCATGGCGCTGACACTTGCTCCAAGATCACATAAAGCATTCTCGAACATCTGGTCTCCTATTGAACAATCAATAGTGGGACACCCTGGATCCTTCTTCTTAGTAGGAGAAGAACTCAGAATTGCCCCACTACATTCCTCCTGTTAGCTTGACAACTTCAGTAGAAGGTAGTGGTCCTTTGTTGTTGAGGATGGTTCGAAGATACTTCGCGTATGTAGGTACCTGCATGGCATCTAACAACGGAATATTGACATATAACTTCTGAAATACCACTACAAACTTACCAAATTGATCATCTGTTTTAGTTCTTCTTCTTCTGCGTGGAAACGGTAGGAGGGTTGTGTCATGAAAATCTTGAGTTAATTCTTGATCTTGTAGTTCGCCTGGTGGTGAATATGGTATAACTTCTTCTTCTCTAGTTGTCCTTTTTAATCTCTTCTTCTACCTGCACTAAATGTGATAGTCTACATGCTCCTTTTGGGTAAGGTGGATCACGTGTAGACTTACCT
Source organism: Eremochloa ophiuroides (assembly GCA_038502445.1). Classification (NCBI taxonomy): domain Eukaryota; kingdom Viridiplantae; phylum Streptophyta; class Magnoliopsida; order Poales; family Poaceae; genus Eremochloa; species Eremochloa ophiuroides. The sequence continues at coordinate 32,570,919 of JAHLJS010000007.1, read as the reverse complement.
CCTCTAGTAGATATTCCTTTTATTAGTTCATGGTTAGTGGTAAACAAAGTAAAAGATAATTGTGCAATTTGTAATTCTATCTTTTTATTAAATAATATTTGATCTTTAACAACAGAAGAGAAATTATCCAACTTAGAATTAATTCCTTCTAAAACTTTATCATTAAAAGCAAGCTTCTTATAAATACTTTCATTAATTCTAGCTTGTTCTAATATTAATTCTCTCAAGAGTGGTTGTCTATGATTTGAAAAATTAGTATTGCCTTGGTACTTACCTTGACTGGCTAACCGAGGTTGATTCCATCCTTGTTTCTGAGAAGTAGACTTCATGACTTTACTAATATCTTCTAGGGGATTTGCAAACTCAATTCCTAAAGATCCTTCATATTGATTCTAGAATTGAATGCATCTTGAATAGCTCGATGATCTCTTTTATGATTGGCTCTTTGCTCTAACCAGTTCAATAGTATATCCATCTTGGTTGACAGTGCACACACTTCCTCTGGAACTTCTTCACTCTTATGGCATGTCTGAGTGTTGTTTGTCCAATTCTGATTTTCTGCTATCTTGGCCATAATATCTTCAGCTCTTCCAGGAGCGAGTGACATAAATGATCCTTCAGCAGTGGCATCTAGCTGCTCACGTGACCTTTGAGTTAGTTCGTGATAAAATGTTTACATGAGCAACCACTTTTCCATTCCATGATGGGGACAATCTAATATGTAATCTTGAAAACGTTCTCAGGCTTCTGGAATAGATTCACCTTTCTGCTAACAAAATTCTGAAATCTTTCCTCGTAGAGCATTGGTTTTGCTTACTGGGAAAAACTTTTCTAGGAAAGCTTTTGTACATTCTACCCATGTCTTGACTCGATCTTTATTCTGATAAAATCACTGCTTTGCCTTTCCCTCCAATGAGAACGGAAACAAAGGAAGTAGCACGACGTCTTGAGGAATGCCTTTGATGTTGATGGTGTTGCCAATCTCTAGGAAATTCTGTAGATGGACACTTGCATCTTCATCTTTCTTTCCAGTAAATGTGATAGCTTGTACCATTTTGATGAGGCTTGGCTTGATCTCGTAATCATGAGCTCCAATGTTAAAAGTTGGCCCAACACGAATATTCTCAGTGCTTGGGACAGAGAATTCACGTAGAGTCTTCTCAGCCATGGCTTCACAAAATAATGTAGGACCCATCTTCCTATGGTTGTTCCTGATTGATAAGAGTTAAAGTACACAACCAATCCTACACTTACCCTGTATAAGATATTTAAACATAAACGAAACACGGGTAAGTCTGCTAAAGCAAAAGGTTATGGTTATCTATAAGTATTTATCTCTATAGTTATTTTTATGTTTTCTATAATATTATCTATGAAGAACTCTCCTATATGAAATTCTAGAATAAATATCCTGGCAAATAAAATCAACGAACTCAATAAATTATCCTAACGAATACAATTGCCATCCCCGGCAACGGCGCCCAGAAATGCTTGTTGGTATTTTTAACATCACTTCACGTTAAGTTGTCATCCCTAACATGATGCCAAAAACCAAAGGTAAAATAATCTTCACTTGCCCCATAAAAATAATACTATAGAATATATCCGCAAGCGCACAGATAATTCTCCCACTGTAGCACTTCACTCGGTAAGTATTCCGAGTATCGTTGATTTATTTTATGCCAAAGGGATAAAGAGGCATTCTACTCATTAGGATAATCTACTATAATGATTGGAAAGATAAATGTGCAGATCTATGACAACCCATAACTCTAGTGCTTTAGCGATAAATAAGTCAATGATAAATGGTAAATGATAACTGAGTAAATGAATGTAAATGGTATTCCAGAGATAGAATATAGAGACTCACTAATGTAGTAAGACAATCTCGAGATTCGGCTAAAGTAAAGGAAACCTATGTAATTAGTAAATACAAAGTCTACAGCCCACACCACATTACACATTTTCATCTATAGCATAATCAACTCAGAAAACATCATAAGGAGCATTATCTAATGAGGATATTAAGACACAAGGGTCACCTCCTTTGCGACCGCGCTCTGCTCGTCCTACGTACGGGGGTGGACTATAGAGGAACCAACGCAGCTGTCACCTACGCGGATTACCACACGACCCGGCACGTCAGGGTGCCTCCGTAGGTACACAATATATCTAGACACCACGTCTACATAATGTATACCACCTAACTCACTCGAGTACTGAATTAGCCGCTTTACGATCAAATGACAATAATCATCACCAATCACAACAATATCGAATATGCAACTAGAATAAACTAAGAACTGAATAAGTAGCAATATATTAAAATAAAGCAAAGTCATAATGAGATACAAGACAAAATGGTCTAGTGTTTTCTAGTGTGTCTTTAGCTATGTTTCTACTTACAAGTGAGAATCCAAGTCCTATTTATAGTGTAGGAGTGCATCAGGGGTACTTGTAGAGCTCCTGGAGGTCGGTGGCGCGAAGGAGTAGGGCGGGCACCCTCCTAGGGGGCGGGCACCCCCTTGGATGCACCGCCTTGCATCCAACGGCCCTCCTTCCTCTCCTATGGCGGTTGCAAAGTCGGTTGGTGCCTTGGAATGGCAGGTTTGCAACCCCTGGGAGGAATAACATGTGGGTCCCTTAATTCATGGCACATCACTTGATCACCGTTGGATGAAAACTGACTTCATTTGATGGCTTGGATGACTCCTGGACACCTTTCCATCGGATTGTGGACATGTCGCTCAACTTGGACAGGGCGGGCTGCCCTGTTGATAGGGCCACCGGATCCTCGTGCCTTGTATCTGAGCCGTTGATGTTGTTTCAATGTGCCACAGACCATTTAGGAGGTTGTCACACGGATCAGTGAGGTGGCAAGTGCCATTTGGCTCTTTTGACAGGGCGGGCGCCCTACTTGGTAGGGCGGGCGCCCCCCTCTGGCTCCCACGTGGCAGCTGAGATGCTGAGGTGTCTTGCCTTGCTTTGTTTTTGCCTGATTTCACCATTTTTTCCTACATACACAACATTTCTCTAAGGACATGTGGAACTAGATAAGTTTCAAAGTGAGTTCTTTGCTTTTCATGTGGTTTTACCTTGATTATGGGTGAAATGTTGACGGTAAAATAGGGTGTTAGTGACCGCCAACAAACTCCCCCAAGCTACACTTTTGCTTGTCCTCAAGCAAAGACATGATTTTAACATGGCAATGTTGGATCAAGAATTTCTTTAATGTAACAATTCACAAAGATCTTGCATATAAACCAACACTATTCTAGTATTGAGCATGATTCAGAAATTAATCTTATGTCTTAACTATATGGGGCTTATAGCTTTTTCACCATGGGTCATGCAAAAACAAGATAGCATAGATAAGTAGATACTTCATCCTTTACTTTGGTAGAGTGAGACCATTCACTAGAGAGTTTTTATTCTTTTGAAAAAGAAAATCTTGCTTTGGTTACTTTAATGGTACTCTCAACCACTCCTTAATGTGATGGACCCCACAAGAGCTCAAAAGAGCTTTTCATGTCTATCCTAAAGCTTATGTGGGGTTTATAGGATTGGAGTAAAAGCATACTTGAACTGAATGTATTGCAAGATTAGACTCTTAGATCACAGGGAGCAACAGGTCAAAAAACATTATCAAGAAGTGCAAGTGTAAATTATTTGGTGGGCTCCTTGAGACTTATTCCTTTGCCTTAGACAGGGGAGAGCAAGGTTACTGAATACATTGTTTTTTTCTTTTTTAAGAAGACTATATGGGCACCTGCCCATGGGACATTTGTCCTCTTTTGTTTTCCTTGAGCACTTGCTCTCTTTTTTTCAGTAACCTATACTCCCCATCTATCAAAAGGACAAAAGTTGATTGTGGTTGGTTGTTTCAATTGGTGTGTGGAGCATAGATGTATACTTCTAGTGTAGAAGTAATACATAGGCGGAATGTGTACGTGATCTTGATCAAAGAATATGACTAGTTTCTCTACCTAGATCAAATAAGGTCTAAAGCAAGCTCAAAGCAGACAAGGGCTCTTTCTTTTGGTGGTTTTAGTGGTTTGTGGATGTATGGCTTGATGGTAGATATTTAATTCCATAAAGGAACCATGAGCAAGAATTTGAATTTTATAAATCAAAATCTCTAGTTGGTTTTCACTCATTCCTTAGGTCAGGTAAAGGTTCTACTTATATCAATTTTAATCTTGCAAGAGCATAACTTAGGTTATTAGTATGTGCAACCCACAATAGTGTTTGACTTAAGATAGATTTCAGATATCACACTCAAAACTTTCATAGTAAGGATTGTATAATAAGATTTTGTAAATCATTATTGAGCAATTTTTTCATCATTTCAACAAAGACATATCGTATTCTTTTTCTTATCATTATTATTTTCATTTATACAAGAATTTAGAATTCCTTTTTGTATTGTAACTCACAGTAATTAAAAAAATGCTGAGGTTAGAAACGATACCTTGGCGAGGATGACGGCTCCCCCAAGCTAGCTTCTTCTTCATGATCGGATTCTCCCTCTTGGTTGGGTTATTTTCTCTTTTGCATCTTACTATGATCACTAGACTTTGCTTTTTATTGCTACTATGATGAACCAACTTTTTATTTTATTTTATTTTATTTTTATTATTTTATATATAAATATATATATATTAAATGGTCTTTATTAAATGCAAGACATAAATTTAAACATGCTTCTAACAATTAATTGATTTAATGCACGAAGAAGGGAAACATGCTAATGCAGTAATTAAAGAGAGGGATAGAATACTTACTCCCATAGTTGTCCTTCCTCAGGAAGGAGGTTCTTCCTTGACCGATGTCTTCTTCTCATCTTGTCCTTCTTTGACGATAGCGGGGTCTGGTGTAGAGGCTGTAGATGATGGTTCCTTCTTAACCTCATCTCTGTCTTTCTTGTTTCTCCAGATTCTTGGTTTTCTAATCCTCATGGATCGATTCTTATTTTTCTGCATGTTAGTTACATGGTGCGGTGCACAAGAGAAAACAAATCTTTTCTTTCTTCCCATTTATATAGAAATCCATGCTACCACTAGCAACAAATATGCATGCATTCACAGTATTCAAGAAAGGTCGACCAAGAATGAGAGGTAAGTTGTCTCTATTACCCATGTCTAAAATCATGAAATCGGCAGGCACAAAGTTGTTTCTTACTTTTACCAGAACATCACAAAGTACTCCTTCTATGTAGCAAGTTGTTTGATCAGCTAATTGCACATATGCAGAAGTTGGTATTAGCTCAGTGTAAAACAACTTTTCATAATGTTCTTTAGACATGATGTTAATGCTAGACCCTAGATCACATATAGCATTATGGAACTTTTGAGATTGAATAGAAGCAAGATATGACAGGGGTTCTAGGATCTCCCTTTTTAGTTGAAAAATTCATCCTTCTAATTCATAGCCATTATAACTAATAGTGACAAGATTAGCAGATTCCTTGGTTGCTTCAGGCTTTCCTGGTATTCTATCTTTTTCAAAAGTTGGAATTGCAGCAGCTAGTTGTGCTAATTGGGTTTCAAGCATCTTATTGAAACTAAGTTGATTCATAATTGCAGAAGAGAAATCATCCTAATTTAGCATTTATGCTATCTAGCATCCTATCATTAGCATGGAGCTTCTTGTTTATACTATCAGTCATTCTACCTTGACCATAGACAAGATCTTTAAGAGAAGGGTAATTATTACCTTGGTTGTTCGGATGTTGCGAAGAATTGAAATTGTTACCTTGAGGATTGGAGCGCTGAGTCCATCCTAGATTTGAAGAACGAAAACTGTTGTCATTGTTGATGAAGTTGAGATATTCATGCGTCTCAGGACAATGGAGTCCAGAATGACCAACTTCTCCACAGACTTCACACGTCATGTGAGTCTCCATGGCTCGCACGGTCTTAGGTGTACGCATCCTCTCGCAATTTTATAGCCTTTTGGCCAGTAGGTCCACTTTAGCTGCAATCATGTCAGCTTCCTTTAAAGAATGCATACCTTGCTTGCGCGGTTGCAGACGTTCCTCATTCCATCCTTGATTAGACACCATCTTCTCGATCAAAGCCTTTGCATCTATAACTTTAATAGAAAAGAATGCTCCACCGGTGGCAGCATCTAGATGGCTTCTATCAAGAGGGGTTAATGTTGACAATTCCTAACGCAATCACCAAGGCTAAATATATCCCCGGCAACGGCGCCAGAAAACTTGTTGACACTGGATATAGCACCCAGGGAAATCCGCAAGCGTACGGATGTCAAGGTAGTTTTCACCAAGGAGTATTCCTAAGTATCGAATTTCCACAGGGAACGTGAAGTAGACTAGTCGAGAACTAAATGTATCCAAAGATAGGTGATAAATAGGGAAGAGAGGATCAGTGTGGTTTCTTTATCTAAGGCAAAACTAAGGAAGACTTTAATTGCCATTACGGGGCAAATGCGCGGTCCCAAGAGATTGGGATTACTCACAAACAGAAAAGCCCTACGCTATAAAAAACTAGACCGAACGTGGTGGAATCCAGATGATCTTAGGGCTGTCACCACCTAAGACCTACCACTACTATCCATGGGCCTAGACGCATTCACAGGTAAGATATAGCCTAAGCACCTCGCTTAATCTATAATCTTACTACTCTAATCGAACGTTACTAACTAGAGCACCTTAACTAGACGATAAACAATAGTAAAGCAATAAAGTAATACTTAAGTAATGCGAAAGAATAAAGTTACCACACCGAAGAAGACTTTACTCCAAGAAGAGCTTCATCCTCTGAGCTACAAGTGGAGAGGTGGCTAACAGGCCCAGCTCCTCCTCCAGCTTCTCCTCACTATCTCCCTCTCTTCTACTCCTCACTAGGAGAGCTCTAAGGCTATGACTCTCATGTGGAGAGTGTGTATCTAGTGGTTCTTCTCTTTACAAGTGAGGTTTTGGGTCCTATTTATAGTGCAGGGGAGCTCCAGGGGTACTTGTAGGCGCTCTGGAGGTCGGTGGCCCAAAGTGGTAGGGCAGGCACCTTGTTTACAGGGCCACCGGACCGTAGATCTTGCACCGACCTTGGATCGACGGAGGACAAACTTGATTCGGCATCTCCCACGGAATGCTAACCTGGAACGTGGCAGAGACAGGGAGGGCGCCCTATGGACAGGTCAGGCACCCTACAACTTGGGCCAAATTGGCTCATCTTTGGTGAGTTCGTAGGCCTCTCAGTTAACTTTCCAATGCCTAGTCATTTGCCTGAATTCTGAGTCCGGATGCATCCTGGATGCTCATTTTACCCCGGACTGCTCCTGCGGCCCGTTCTTCCAATCTCCGGAAAGCGTAACCTTATCATCCGACCTCCGATTTCGGTGAACCAAAACTCCATTTCAACCTCCTTGACTTGGTGTAGTCACAAGAAGCATGGATGAAGCCTTTTCTCCTTATATATCGCCGTTTTGTACTTACTTTGCACCTACACTCATATAGCCATCACGACTTGTGAAAATGGTTAGAAATAAAAACCTATGACTATGATTTGTATCATTTTTATGACCAAATTAGGCACTGTTGATGGTATAAAATAGAGTGTTAAGGACTGTCAACAAACTCCCCCACACTAAACCTTTGCTCGTCCCGAGCAACGCAGAAATGTTCAAATGGAACTTTGATGTAAAGTAAGACTTATGAAGATAGGATGCAAGCATAAAAGATATTCAAAGTCATACTCATACCTGTGGATTTTGAAGTGGCTACCATGTCGCCTTGAGTGGTTAAAAAGTGGAACAGCATGACACCAAGTCATCACTATCTCCATGAAGCCCTCTTGGAGTTTTTTTATGATTTTTGAAATTAAAAGCATAGCCCATACTTCTCAAATGGGACTCTCAAATGACTCATTGGTATATATATAAATATCCTCACCAAGGCATTTTTTTCTTTGTTGCCTTTCTTCCTACTCCTAATAGGCCTATGTGGAGTTTTAGGTATGATAAAAAGTAAAGCACACTTGAAATGCATATATTGCTAAGTCAAGCAATGGATCTATGGAGAAAAATGTCATACACTCAGATCAAGGTGTTTATGTGTGTGAATGTGGAATAATGGTCATTACTCCATAGCAATGATTCCTTCTCCATCCTTTATTTGAGAGCATGGCTAGTTTTTTTTACTAAGGACCGAAATTGTGTCCTCACATTTTTTTTTCATGGGACATTTTGTCCTCTCTTTTTTTCAATACTTTTCTCTTTCCTTTTTTTTCAATACTAGACAATGCCACTCTTAAAGAATGATGGAGAAAGATCATGCTAACAAATGTGGAGTATTTATTTGGTGGACATGAAAAAGGCATGTTTTTGCTTACTTCTAGTGTAGAAGCATAGCATATATTTGGTGGAGTGTATGTGACCTTGATCTTAAGTGCACGATAAAATTCTCAACACAGGTCAACAAAGTTTGACAAAACTCAATACAAAAACAAGTAGCATAAGTGGAAGTTTTTTTTTCATCATGTAGCATGATATTTGGCTTTGGTAGGAATTAACACCATTGAGGAGAAATAAGGCTTAATTGTTTTGATGTTTTATGAAACAAAAACTTCCAAGAGCTTTCATGGTAAGATAGGATTCTTTTAGTCTACTATATCTCACTTCACAACAACTTAGTTGACATGTTTTTCCTAATGTAGATATGTCCACAAGTAGCAAGTATATGAACTTGGAATAAAGTTTATGCCAGTCAACCTTTTAAAGTCATGTTCATAAGTTGGCAAGGTTCTATCTCTCTCTCTCTCTCTCTTTTATGTTTGATCTTTAACATGTAAAGCTTTGAACACATCAAACATTAAAAATATAAAGCAAGAGTGAATAGAGGGAGTGCAAACCAGTGTGCCATAGTGGCGATGTCTTGAAAAGTGGCGGAGACAATGATGCAACCTCCCCCACACTAGGACTTTTATGTTGCTTGACATCAAAAGCCTAGTGTGGATGTTAGGACCTCCTTTAGAATGTACTCCATTGTTGAATGTTGTCATGCTCAGATTATTGCCACTGTGTTATTTTAATCCTTCATTCTTCTTCTTTTTTTTCATCCTACAGGATTAGTGACAAGCATACCCTGAAGGAAACGAGTCCACAAGATTCTCTTGTTCCCACATCACAAAATCATTGTTTATCTACTACCTCTATTTTTACAAGAGCATAGGCTTGTTAAGCAGAGCAATTATTCATCATTTCCAACAAACTTAAAGTACCATCGCATGTATATAAGGCAAGATGAGCATCACTTCTTTTTGCATGAAAACTTTGTTTACATGTTTTCTCAAAATTACCAAATCTTGTCTATACAGTATAATTTCAATTTAATGCAAAATAGACAACAATGGATGCATATAATAAAGAGTGATGCGATAATTTCATACCTAAGTGGGGCAGGTATTCCCCCACACTTGCCCTTTCCACGGAGTTGGATGTCTTCTTGTGGATAAGTCTCCTTTGATTCTTTATTTATTTAAGATGCAAGCCTTTTTTTTGAAATAAACCTATTCTAAAAGCATAGCACTTTTTATTGAAATGTAAACATGCAACCTATCAACTAAAGATGCAAATGGAAACATGATGATTAAAGCTAAGCAAACTATGATGAACAATAAATAAATGGATTATCTCCTGGTAGTGCTTTGTTTTAAGTCATAAGCTCGACCTTGGCAGTTGAATTACGAGCCTTGGAGTACTTATGATAGACAAAAGCATCCACAACCATTCTTTTGTAGGTTTCATTAAGAAGGAACACAAGAGGGTAGCAAAGCTCATAAGTGCTAGGAGAGAATGACTCTGAAGATTTCTGTTGGCGCTTCTTAGCGTCAGCAGAAAAGTCCGCAAGCACACGGAAGTACCGTTGTAGCCTTCACCCGGAAGTATTCAGGGTATCGTAATTTCCCAGAGGAACGGTCTTTGTACTTAGTCTCTTAAACCTAGTTTACTCAGAAGAGACAGGAAGGGATAGCTTGGGTAGAGAGGTTCTTCTAAGGTCAAACGCATATAAGCGATGGTAACTTTTCCACTACTTGCTTGCTTCAGGCCCACTGACGCACCTACTCTGTGAGGCGATACCAGTATCAGCGCTATTTCGCGTCCGAACAGTGGGGGATGCTGGTATGAGTGGATAGGGATGTCACCACCTGCCACCTACCCCTCTGCCCGTGGGCGCGCGCAACATACGAAAGGTAAACTCCTGACCTAGACACCACGTCTACGAAGGCGACTACTACTCTAGCGGCGTATAGGAACATCCAGTCTCTATCAGGAGTCCTCTTACTAGAGCATCCGTCCAAAGGATGAACGATGATCCCACAAACAAGTAGCTTTATGGAAGTAACATGCTTAATGAATCAAACCAAAGTAGAACATGAACTTCTTACTTCAAGTAGCAAGACGATCATAGAGGTACAAGTTGGATCGAGAGCCGACAAGCCCGGCACTTCGTCCACCTGGAGGTAGAACTGCTTCGACTCCGCTCTTTCTCCAGCTCTTGTCCCTCTCTCACTCCCTATACTAAATTAGCTATAAGCTAATGGAATGGAGCTTGCTCTTCCTCTCTACATTGTGACCTCTTGTGTTGGTGAGTGAATTCATTCATAGGTGTAGAGAGGAGGCCTCCTTTTATAGCTTGAGAGGAGGGGGTTCTATGCAAAAGGATCATCCCCACATGGAAGGACCCAAACCGACCTCCAAAGGGCGGTTTCCACTTTCCATCTATGTTGATCGTAGGTGGGACCGTCCTTGGGGAACCGCCCTACAACCGCCAAAAGAAAACTGGGCCCGAGAGGCCCCACCAAGGGGGCGGCTGCCCCCGGGACCGGGCAGTCCCCTGGTGGGCCCGTTTGGCCACCGCCTTCGCGTGGTTGGTTCTCCTCTAGGCCTAGACCTCTCCTATGGTTACGAATGGGCCTCAGATTTGTAATAAAAGTGGGCTTCTTTGTTATTCTTGGTTGCGCATTCTCTGAATTCACATTTCTCCTTTACGCTTTCCAATTGGTGTTGTGCACTTCCACTTGTTTCACCATAAATCCTGCAAAAACATAAACACTAGGGGTACAAGTGGAACTCTGTTAATAGCATATGTCTATGTGTTAAAGTATAATAGTTTCTCTCCCTTTAGGCATAAGTTGGCGGTTAAAAATGATCTATAAGGACCGCCAACAAGACCCTCAAGCTTAACCTTTGCTCAGTCCCGAAGCAAATAGCTAAGTATGGTTGTTGATCAGGAGTTGCTACAATGTCCGATCATATTTCAAATGTACCAAGTTTATAACAAAGTTTTCCACCGTAATTTGAATAAATCAGCATGCTATCCACCCTGCTATTATCTTGAAATAAATGGGGCCTTTTAGCCATCTCAAGTCCTGGTTGATTGCAAGACCGAACAGATTCATAGACATTGCTTATCATTCATCCCAAGATGAACAATCTTTCCAGGAGGTTTTGAAAATTTTTGCAAAGAAATGTAAGTTCCTCAAATGATTCTCTCGATCGCTCAAAGTGTATGAATACCTCACCAAAGGCATTGTAATTTTGCCTTTCATATCCTACCACTAAGGCTTATGAGTGGAGTTTTGGGCAGGTATAAAGGTGGGCATACTTGCATCACATATATTGCTAAGTCAAAAACCGAACCACAAGGAGATACAAGTCATATACTTTGATTGAGATGTGCCAGTGTGTGGAGCATGAAGATGGTGGAATCCTAATTTCTAAATATTTTGGCACTCCATGCATCATGAATTTCTCCTATATTGGATGGAATGAAACTTTTTTGAGGGATATGGGCTATAAGATCATATATCCATACTATTATTTTTTTCTTCTTCTTCTTTTTTGAACGGGTACTTGGAACTTTTTTTCCGTTTGTTTATTGCATGCCCTCTTGGCATGGATTTTTGTTTTTTTAAGCATAACCCATATCTCTTGTTAGTATTTGAAGAACTTTGGCTGGAGAGATGTCATGATGGAATGCGAGGAGTAATTATATGGTGAAAAATGAATGCGCGGCTTCTCAGTGTAAGAGTCGGCATTTTTATTTGGTGGATAACAAATGCGCCGCTCTCAAGGTAAGAGTCGGCATTTTTATTTGGTGGATAACAAATTCGCGGCTCTCAAGCTAAGAGTCAGCATTTTTATTTGGTTGAAGAGTGTGCAACTCTCAGGGTAAGAGTTGACATATTTTTGGTGGATGGATGGGTGCATGTTGTGCGCAACTCTAGGGGTGAGAGTTGGCTTTATCTGGTGGGTGCATGTGAATCTCAATCATGGGTGCATGACCATAATCTCACTTAGGTCACAAGAATTTGACGTAACTCAATGTTCCACAAGCAGCATATGACTAAAGGGTTTGCATAATTGAAACATGTCATATGGCCTTGGTAGGTATTTCATAATCATTGAGGAACTTTTGTTTTTGAAAGTTTTCGAAAATAAAACTCCGGATGTCAAGTTTCGCTCAGAACAAAGTCATAGCACAACCCATATCACCATATCATATCAGGCAATAACTTAGACAAGATTAAGCATTTGCAATCCCATTAGTCCAAGTTTTTAGGATGAGACATTTTTAGCTGATAAACCCAAACCTTAGAGAAAGCTCGATTATAAAATGGGTACAGGTGAAACATAAGACAGAGCAACTGTTCATCATTTCAACAAGGGTAGAAACTAACACATCTTAACACATATGAGAGAGGAGAACATATATCACCTTTTTTAAGTTGGAGAATTTTAAAAAGAAATGTGAGATACAAGTTACCTTTGTGGGAGCCCTCCCCCAAGCTTGCTTTTGACTTACCAATGTGTTTCACCTGGGGATGCCGCTAATTTGTGGTGCCTCAGCTTGATGTGCAGTTCGTGGCCTCTCTTGAGCGTGCTAGGAAGCTCCCCCCAAGCTTTTTTTTATGGTGGTATTGAGATAACAAGACAACAAAACTTGGGGTTGGAAGATAAATTACTCTTTTTCTTTAAGATTTTATTTATCATTATATTTTTATTTTTTTCTTTTCAAGGTTCACCTAAGAAATACTTGTCTCTGCTGTCATCTAAAGACTTACCCTCATGGAGTTGATACATTTCTGCAAGGGGTTAATCCATAAGATTAACCAAAATCTATACTAGCAGCTTTGGTTCCAAGATCAAACTAGACATCACGTCTAATTTGTCAAGGTAGGCTTAAGAATCTAAGCACCATGCTTACATTAAAAATCCTATAGAGGCATGATCTCACATCCCAGCTTCAAACTAAACACCGTGCTTAGTTAGAAAGATGTAAGACCAACACTTCCAAACCAAAACTTACTAGCATAGAGAAAGGAAATATGACAGGATAACCAAGAGTCATTCACTGGAGACAGATTTTTGAACAAAGGAACCTAGTCAGAAGTTTGCTCAGCCAATCTATTCAAACTCAAACAAGGCTAGGATAAGAGAGCAAAGAAAGGCATGCCTTGCTTCATCTCCAACATGAATTTCTTCCATTATTCATGATAACAACTCAAAGTTCATTAATCAAAATGCAACACCATGTCACAATTTTGATTAAAGAAGGCTAGTTTAACCTATGCACCATGCTTAAATTAAAAAGCCTATAGATGTATCACAAGTGTACTCATGTGAATACACCCAAACTCAGAGCATATGGCATGAATAGCGGAAGAGCATGATATTATATTTTCATGGAGACAAATATGAGTGAATGAGTTGGTCAACATTACCTTGACATATCTGAATGTGTGTACCAACAGCATGTATGGATGAAGTATCTGAGTTGTCGCTGTGGTGGCTCGGTTTCCATCTCAGGTGACTACCAAGGAGTGGGTTGGAGTCCAACACTTTTAGTAGCATGTCGTCGTATAGCAAGTCGTTTATTGGTAACTCCTGCATATTAGTGACTCGCATACACGACAAATGTAGGAGGAACAACTCATACAAGCTTCTAACTAAAAGGAATATTGCGACCATGACTCCACTTTATTGTGTATTTTGTAGAATCTTTAAACGAAGTGTGATCCAAGATATGCATGGAGTCATGGTTGGTCAAAGGAGTGATAGAAGGTGTTGCACAAACCACCGTTGAAGATGAAGGAGGTTTATGGAAGTCATGTGTCCTATCCTGGTTGCGTGATGAGTCACTCGGTGTTGTGCAACGTGCAGGGGAGATCTTGAAGGTGTGTTAGGTATGCTTGAGAGATCTCCCCCACACTTATTCTTGTACCTGCTTTATTTTGATAAAAAGAAAACAAAACAAGAGCAACAACAACAAGCAAGGACTCTATTGGCTATAAGACCAGAGAGTAAGAAAGATTTTATTATTATTTCTTTATTAGTTTTATTGAAAACTTGTTCACTCAACTTTTTATAAACAAGGCCAAGATAAAGGTGCAGAGAAAGATATGCCTTGGTTTATCTCCATATCAGATTACTTTCATTGATTATGTCAACAACTCAAAGTTCATTGATCAAATGAAGACAGTTATAAGAAGTTGGTGAACATTTATTTACCTTCGCATACCTGAGTATATGTACCGGTAACATATATGTATGAGGCGTTGAAGTTGTTATTGCGGCTAGCATGATGGTTCTACTCAGGTGATCTCCGAAGCCAGGCCACACACACATCAATGCGCATGGACCATGGGCCTTGATGATACTACCAAGGTTCAGAAGAGGGAGACTCCCAATTTTTTTTCTTTTTTTTTAGTTCTCTTTCTTCTTCTTTTTTAGTCTCCCTCATCTCTCTTCTTTTTTTTATTTCATTCATTTTTTCTTCTCTTTTTTTTAAGGCGAGGCTGACATCTTCATCATCATTTTTTAAATGACCCTTTGGTGTGCATGGAACTTGGGTTTCTCACCGTCTCCCTCACACTTGGACTTTTGCATAAAAGTCAAGTGTAGAGTTAGGGCCTTCTTATGAGTGTGTTCCATTACCTAGGAGTGCATCAAGCTTTTGTAGTTGATGTCCTTCCATGTCATCAAGCACCATATCACTCGAGTTCTTCTTAATCTTTCCTGAAATGGTTAGCGACATACCCGAAGGTGCATACTAACTTGACAACATGCCCTCACCATTCAAAGAAGATATATATATATATATTTTGAAAATAACAATAGTAATAATAATAAAAAATATTTTTTTAAGGATAATCCGGGGTATCTCCCGGCAGTGCTTAAGTTATGGTCTTAAGCTTGACCGTGGGAACTTCTTATTGCAGCAATCAATGGTGGTGTAGTTTCCAGCTTTACCACCAATCATAGGCATTAAAATTCAAGCTACAAGGTACGCACCATCGTACTACTACAGGATTTGCAATGTTCATGACAAACATAAGCATTCACAACCATTCTCGCAAAAAGTTGAACAACTAGAATCAAGAGATAGTTGCGAGATCCTCGTAGAAGCAGGTGGTCCAAAGCAAAACAAACTCTGGAGACCTTGAGCATGAAACGTGAGGGACCTCAAAACCATGCTTGTTAGCGGGCCCCTTCTTGGCTCTAGAGTTGTTGCTTCGGGCATGTCCGTGGCATGGAAGTTTTTATTCTCAAAAGATATATCATGGAGGATGATCACTAAACCTTGACCATTATCGAGAACAATGTTCTTGATGGCTGGAGGGACATGCATCTTGTTCGAGCAAGGGCGCAGGAGAAGGATTCGCATACTCGAACAAGTAGCTTTGCATCACCTTTAGGTTTTCGAGCAAGTGCTATGGCTGGCAAAAGCAAAACTTTCAAACTTCTCATCGGGGCTCCCTTCTTTTTTTATATATATAAATGAGATTTTCAAGAGGGTGCCCTATGAGCAGATCAAAATCGAGGATGGCATAGATAAGGAAGTATAAGAAACTTCGGTTTCGTTAATTTCCAATGGCACAACCCTAACAATCCCACAAAACTCAAAGATGAGTCCGGATGGACCTCTAAAAAGTTTGTCGGTCGGGACTAGCGGCATGTCGCCCTAAAAGGGTTTCTGCTAGAATAAAAGTAGTCCCAACTATGAGGTTATGCAGGGCTTTCACGGAAGTCCCCTTTAATGAGCAAGACATGGTTGTGGGAGGTGAAAGAATCTGAATTTCTTCAGAAGAACGTTTCACTTCCAACAAGCAACAACCGTACTTTCGATGACTCCACATTAGGGGAGACTTCCTAAGAAATGTTAGAATTTTGTGCCAACAAATGTTTCGAAGTTCTTCCATAATCCTCGAATTTTGATAGCGAACTCCGAAGGATAAAACATTCCTTCCTTCGGTGTTCATGGTTCGGGCGAGGGCTCAACAGACGAATCGAAGGGTGGCAAGGGAAAGGATTCGGCTGCTGAGGGCTCTTCAGAACTTGACATGCCCTTGTATGGAGGGGTTTGGGTACAATGATGGGAGAAGCGTGCTTCTCTAGGATGTAAACAAGGATTTTCCTCTATTCCGTCATGGTTTTTATGAAAACGGCCCTCCAACGGTTATGTCAAAGCATAGGGCAGCATCTATGTCTAGATCCGAACAAAGGATATGCAAAAGCACATTATCGGATAAAGACAAGTCTAGGTCAGCATGTATAAACATTGTAAACCTGGCCTAGGCTGTACCTATGGACTCCTTCTCGTTTTGCTCAAAGTCAAGATTTGCCCTCAGGTAGAGCGGCGATACGAGACATGGGTAAGAATGCAAGATAAAACTTGATCTTAAGTTCATCCCATTCTCTATTCGCACTTTCTACGGCATCAGTGTACCATTGTTTTGCCTCCCCTTGAGGGAGAACAGAAACAACTTCCACTTAAGAATTTCTTGTGCCATGCCAGGAATGCTTAGGCATGAACACAATTCCTCGAATTTTTGCAAGTGGTCAAAAGAATTTTCATTGCCATGACCAAAGAAGGGTTTTGTCCGAACCATAGCTTTGAATCTTGGGTGGAGTTCATAACTGGATGGAAATTTTGGTTTTGAAAAAGAATGTGGTTCAAAGAACTTCCCCCTTTGAAGCAGAAGGATTTTGAATTTAGAGCTGGCTTCATGGTGAAGGGATCAGATAAAAAAGAATATTTTGTTTTTATAAAAAGAAAAGATAAATGATTTTTTTTGATAAAACACAAGGATACACTGGTGAACTAGGTTCGGAGATAAATACGACAACCGTTCCCCGGCAACGGCGCCAGAAAGCTTGTTTGCGCTTCTTAGCGTCAGCAGAAAAGTCCGCAAGCGCACAGAAGTATCGTTGTAGCCTTCACCCGGAAGTATTCAGGGTATCGTAATTTCCCAGAGGAATGGTCTTTGTACTTAGTCTCTTAAACTAGTTTACTCAGAAGAGACAGAAGGGGTAGCTTGGGTAGCGAGGTTCTTCTAAGGTCAAACGCATATAAGTGATGATAACTTTCCCACTACTTGCTTACTTCAGGCCCACTGACACACCTGGTCTGCCAGGCGATACCAGTATCAGCGCTATTCCGCGTCCGAACGTGGGGGAATGCTGGTATGAGTGGACAGGGCTGTCACCACCTGCCACCTACCCCTCTGCCCGTGGGCATGCGCAACATACGAAGGTAGACTCCGACCTAGACACCACGTCTACGAAGGCGACTACTACTCTAGCGGCAGTACAGGAACATCCGTCTCTATCAGGAGTCCTCTTACTAGAGCATCCGTCCAAAGGATGAACGACTGATCCCACAAACAAGTAGCTTTATGGAAGTAACATGCTTAATGAATCAAACCAAAGTTGAACACGAACTTCTTACTTCAAGTAGCAAGATGATCGTAGAGGTACAAGTTGGATCGAGAGCCGACAAGCCCTAGCACTTCGTCCACCCAGAGGTAGAACTGCTTCGACTCCGCTCTTTCTCTAGCTCTTGTCCCTCTCTCACTCTCTATACTAAATTAGCTATAAGCTAATGGAATGGAGCTTGCTCTTCCTCTCTACATTGTGACCTCTTGTGTTGGTGAGTGAATTCATTCATAGGTGTAGAGAGGAGGCCTCCTTTTATAGCTTGAGAGGAGGGGGTTCTATGCAAAAGGATCATCCCCACATGGAAGGTCCCAAACCGACCTCCAAAGGGCTGGTTTCCATTTTCGATCTGTGTTGATCGTAGGTGGGACCGTCCTTGGGGAACCACCCTACAACCGCCAGAAGAAAAGTAGGCCTGAGAGGCCCCACCAGGGGGCGGCCACCTCCGGGACCGGTCGGTCCCCTGGTGGGCCCATTTGGCCACCGCCTTCGCGTGGTTGGTTCTCCTCTGGGCCTAGACCTCTCCTATGGTTACGAATGGGCCCAAGATTTGTAATAAAGGTGGGCTTCTTTGTTATTCTTGGTTGCGCATTCTCTGAATTCACACTTTCTCCTTTACGCTTTCCAATTGGTGTTGTGCACTTCCACTTGTTTCACCATAAATCCTGCAAAAACATAAACACCAGGGGTACAAGTGGAACTCTGTTAATAGCATATGTCTATGTGTTAAAGTATGATAGTTTCTCTCCCTTTAGGCATAAGTTGGCGGTTAAAAATGATCTATAAGGACCGCCAACATTTTCTCAAGCAAGCATGGATCATGTGGCTCCCTTGAAATATATCTTTCATGCTCATCCACCTGATCTTTAGTTGTATCTTTCAATGTTGATCCCTCGAGGACATAATTGTCCATCATCTCTCGGCTAGGACATTCTAAGATTGGATCTTCAACCTCATCCTCCATCAGAATGGGATTCCCTACCTCTAATGATTTTTGCTTCCCTTCAAGGTCAACCAAAAGGTTTGGATTGCCTCCTTGGTCCAAATTATCAATAAAGAAGCAAGGCATGGTTATATGGGGGATCAAAATTAGAGGTAGGTAGATGATATTGATTTTTGGGATTCTTGTACCACCAAATCTTCTAATGAATAGGAAAGATAATGATTTGAGGTGAAGGATGCTAGAGATCCTTTTTGGATGGGGTGATTGAAGGTGTCTTTATCATCAAAAGAGAGATCATCCTCAAGTTTTGATGGAAGCTCCAAAGGATGAATTTCTTCCTCCTTTGGTGTCTCAACGAAAGGTTCAAGAATTGGGGTGACAGCTAAAGGTATGGATGATGGAATTGGTAAGGATTTAGTTCTCAAAACTTCTTTTTCTGTTACGGGGGTTGGAATGTCCTTTTCTTTAAGAGAGTCATCGTGCACATCAGTGTTGGGACAGTTTTCTAGGATCCTATCAAGAATAGCTCTCCCCTTACTACCAGAAAGGCGTAAGAAGGCTACCGCCAGAAGCAATATCAAGGAATTGTGCAGATTCCTTGATAAGACCCACATAGAAGTGTTGCAAAAGTACAGGATTGGGTATAGCAAGATCAGGGCCAGATGTGGAAAGGTCTATCAAGCGGGCCCATGCAGCTCCTAAAGTTTCTCCTTTCTGTTGACGGAAAACTGATCACCTCGACTCGGAGTTTAGTTACTCGGGTGATAGGAAAGAAGGTCAAACAAAACAGTGGATTGAAAAACTTCCCACTCTCCATTTACACTATCTACGGTTCGAGTATACCACAGTTTGGCTGCTCCCGTCAAAGAGAATGGAAATAGCTTCCACTTAAGGGTTTCATGTGACATACCAGAAATGTGAAGGCATGAACAATTGCTCGAACTCCCAAAGATGAGTATATGGGTTTTCATCTTTCTCCCCAGAAAAAGATTGTTCCTGAACTTTAGTTATGAAAGAGGGACTAATTTCATACCCACTAGCAAGGATGGGTTTTGATGATGGAGGCGGCTCCAATCTAATGCTCTTTGGAGCAGCGAATCGGAAGATAGATAATTCTTCCATAAAGGATGGATGAGGATAAATGGTTTGATAGGTAATGGGTAAAAGATTTTTTTTTGAGAATAGAGTAAAAGATACTTGGATGACTGGGTTCTAAACTAGAATAGCTACCGTTCCCCGGCAACAGGCGCCAGAAAACTTGTTGACAATTCCTAACGCAATCACCAAGGCTAAAGATATCCCCGGCAACGGCGCCAGAAAACTTGTTGACACTGGATATAGCACCCAGGGAAATCCGCAAGCATACGGATGTCAAGGTAGTTTTCACCAAGGAGTATTCCTAGGTATCGAATTTCCACAGGGAACGTGAAGTAGACTAGTCAAGAACTAAGTGTATCCAAAGATAGGTGATAAACAGGGTAGAGAGGATCAGTGTGGTTTCTTTATCTAAGGCGAAACTAAGGAAGACTTTAATTGCCACTACGGGGCGAATGCGCGGTCCCAAGAGATTGGGATTACTCACAAATAGAAAAGCCCTACGCTATAAAAAACTAGACCGAACGTGGTAGAATCCAGAGGATCTTAGGGCTGTCACCACCTAAGACCAACCACTACTATCCGTGGGCCTAGCTGCATTCACAGGTAAGATATAGCCTAAGCACCTCGCTTAATCTATAATCTTACTACTCTAATCGAACGTTACTAACTAGAGCACCTTAACCAGATGATGAACAATAGTAAAGTAATGAAGTAATAGTTAAATAATGCGAAAGAATAAAGTTACCACACCGAAGAAGACTTTACTCCAAGAAGAGCTTCATCCTCCGAGCTAACAAGTGGAGAGGTCGCCGATAGGCCCTAGCTCCTCCTCCAGCTTCTCTTCACTATCTCCCTCTCTTCTACTCCTCACTAGGAGAGCTCTAAGGCTATGACTCTCATAGTGGAGAGTGTGTATCTAGTGGTTCTTCTCTTTACAAGTAAGGTTTGGGTCCTATTTATAGTGCAGGGGAGCTCCAGAAGTACTTCTAGGCGCTCCGGAGGTCGGTGGCCCGAAGTGGTAGGGTGGGCGCCCTGTTTATAGGGCCACTGGACCATAGATCTTGCACCGACCTTGGATCGACGGAGGACAAACTAGATTCGGCATCTCCCACGGATTACTGACCTGGAACGTGGCAGAGACAGGGTGGGCGCCCTATGGACAGGGCGGGCGCCCTACAACTTGGGCCAAATTGGCTTATCTTCGGTGAGTGCATAGGCCTCTCAGTTAGCTTTTTCAACGCTGGTCATTTGCCTGATTCCGAGTTCGCATGCATCCTGGGTGCTCATTTTACCCGGAACTGCTCCTGCGGCCCGTTCTTGCAATCTCCGGAAAGCGTAACCTCATCATCCGACCACCGATTTGGGTGAACCAAAACTCCATTTCAAACTTCCTTGACTTGGTGTAGTCACAAGAAGCATGGATGAAGCCTTTTCTCCTTATATATCGCTGTTTTGTACTTATTTTGCACCTACACTCATGTAGCCATCACAACTTGTGGAAATGGTTAGAAATAAAAACCTATGACTATGGTTTGTATCATTTTTATGACCAAATTAGGCACTGTTGATGATATAAAATAGGGTGTTAAGGACCATCAACACTTAACCCATGGTAGAAGTTTTGGATCAAAAGCTAATCCTCCATACCATGGTGTGGACAGGCAGCGACATACTCTTGCATTCGTTCGCAAGCCTCGGGAATTGATTCATCAGGTTTGTTGTTGGAAACTAGAGATCTTATTGCGAAGGGCATTGTTCTTACCTAGAGGAAAGAATTTCTCTAGGTAAGAGTTGGAACACTTTTCCCATGTGTCCACATCATTTCGGTTCGTATAGAACCATTGCTTGGCTTTTCCTAACAAGGAGAAAGGAAAGAATCGCAAACAAATTGTGTCGGGGGTTACTCCTTTAATGGTAAAGGTGCTGCATATCTCCAAGAAGTGTTGGAGGTGTGCATTAGCATCCTCTTGAGCTTTGCCAGAAAATGAGCTAGCTTGAACCATTGTGATCAATGCGGGCTTTAACTTGAACTGAGTGTTCGCCTCGATGACACCAGGGCCTGTTGCTATATTAGCAACAGAAGGTGCAGAGAATTCATACATGGTCCTTTCGGCCATATTCGTGATTCTAAAGATAACTATCTAGACTTGACTCAAATCAAAGGAATTCAATAGTTGCCTTCCCCGGCAACGGTGCCAAAAATGCTTGTTGACAGTTACTAACACAATCAAATAAGTGTAGCCAAATCTATCCTCTAGCAATGGTAACAATACTTCTCAACGCAATCACGGGGGTTGTCAATCCCTATGCTCAAAGTATGTGGTTGTTGACAATTCTAACGTTGCTACTAGGAATAAATGTATTTCTAGCAACTGCGCCAAAAATGCTATGGGTAGCTCTATAGGATAGGTGATGGGATTCTGCATGTGCATAGAACTATCGTGTAGCACTTTACTTGGGAGTACAAGGTGTCGAATTTATATTTTCCAAAAGGAAGGCTGGGTTTGTGATTCCATGGATATGATAGTCAAGGATCTAGATATGGATAAATGAGGTAATAACCTTAGTAAGGATAAATCAATGAAGTATAACTAAGGTGGAAACACGCTAGGTAGCTCTGAAGTTTTGGGGGAGAAACTCTATCTCAGTAAAAGATCAAATGATTGTTATACCAAGAGACTGCTATACTCGGGACACGCAAAGTCCTAAACTCGCTGGGGTTCGACTGATTAGGCACTGTACGTCCCAATGTCCTACGCTTATACCGGATACTAGGCCGAACGTGGTGGAATCCAGAGGATCCTAGGGCTGTCACCACCTACAACCTACCACTACTATCCGTGGGCCTAGCGGCACTCAAGGGTAAGCTATAGCCTAAGCACCGCGCTTAATCTATAAAACTTACTACTCTAACTCAAGCTCAAGAATTAGAGCACTCTAACCAAGCAATGAGCAAGTATAGAGCTACTTAAAGTTAAGTAAATGAAGAAGGGGATCTTTATTACGGATAAGAGTGAAGAACACCGCAGAGGAGGTCGCCGACAACCCCGGCTCCACCACAGACTTCCTCCTTCTCCCGACTTCTCTCCAACACTCTACTTTTCTCTAGCTAGCACTATTCCTAAGAGCATAGCTTCGCTAGAAAGAGAGAGAGGAGCTACTGAGCTGAATCTCTAGTGTTTTCTAGTGTGACTTTAATAGTGTTTCTACTTACAAGTAAGGATCCAAGTCCTATTTATAGTGTAGGAGTGCATCAGGGGTACTTGTAGAGCTCCTGGAGGTCGGTGGCGCGAAGGAGCAGAGCGGGCACCCTCCTAGGGGGGCGGGCGCCCCCCTTGGATGCACCGCCTTGCATCCAACGGCCCTCCTTCCTCCCCTATGGCGGTTGCAAAGTCGGTTGGTGCCTTGGAATGGCAGTTTGCAACCCCTGAGAGGATGACATGTGGGTCCTTCAATCCATGGCACATCACTTGATCACCGTTGGATGAAAATCGACTTCATTTGATGGCTTGGATGACTCCTGGACACCTTCCCTCGGATTGTGGACGTGTCACTCAACTTGGACAGGGCAGGCGCCCTGTTGATAGGGCCACCAGATCCTCGTGCCTTGTATATGTGCTGTTGATGTTGTTTCAACGTGCCACGGACCATTTGGGAGGTTGGCACATGGATCAGTGAGGTGGCAAGTGCCATTTGGCACTTTTGACAGGGCGGGCGCCCCCCTCTGGCTCCCACGTGGCAGCTGAGGTGCTGAGGTGTCTTGCCTTACTTTGTTTTGCCTGATTTCACCATTTTTCCTGCATACACAATATTTCTCTAAGGACAAGTGGAACTAGGTAAGTTTCAAAGTGAGTTCTTTACTTTTCATGTGGTTTTACCTTGATTATGGGTGAAATGTTGACGGTAAAAAAGGGTGTTAGTGACCGTCAACAGAGACATAGTTAGAACGATTAGGAAGGCTTGCATTTTGAGTAGGCTAGCACAAAATTCGCTTCGCCTTTTGTTTTACTAACAACTTGATCAAGTGCTGTTTGTAGAAGTTTTAAATAGGCTATTCACCCCCCCTCTAGCCTCTTTGGACCTATCAGACGCATAGCTAGTTGACTAGTAGAAGGATTAAAGTGCTCAAACATTAACTTAAAACATGCTAGAGAGACACCTACACACACTTGTGCACTGTCTTTAGCCTGTTCTGTACCTAGTGTATCAGGTAGTACCGATTCGTTATCGGTAGTATCGGTAACACTTAGTGTAGAAACACCTCCCAGCCAAGTCCTTGCTCTCGGGTTTCAAAATTCTATTTTATTCCGGTAGTACCAAATTTTATTCAGCAGTAGTACCGATCCTAGATCGGTAGAACCGGCAGGACTTAGCGACTGTGTGAGCTCTAGCCTCTGGATCGGTAGTAACTTCTTTCCGGTAGTAGTAGTTTTGTCGTACCGGTAGTAGCGATCTTGGATCGGTAGTACCGGTGGGACTTAGCTACTTCATGACCCCAAGTCCCTGGTTCGGTAGTAACGGGTTTTGTTCGGAAGTTGTGTTGCTGTCGTACCGGTAGTACCAGTTTGGTCAACAAGTCTGACACGCGTTTCTACCATTGGCCCTCATGCAGTGCGCAGGACAGCTTTCTAACGTTTGAAAAGGTGGGCATGTACCGGTAGTACCGATAGCCCGCAGGCAAAGGAAGTATAAATACTTCCTCTCAACTCTTTAGAGTGTCACCCACTCCATTTATTGCGACCTAACTCGAGACAACAGCTCTCTCTTGCTCTCTTACTCTCTCTCACTCTCATTCATTGCTCCTAGATTTTATTCAATGCAAGATTCAAGTTGAGAAGTGTGATTCGAGTAAGGAAAACTTAAATCCATTGTTTGAGCACTTGATTCCTCCCTCTAGTCGGCTTTGCTTTGCATTTGTTACTCTTGGGTTCTTGGAACCCTAGGCGGCTAGGCATTCTTTGGGAGAGCCCGGTTTGATCTATTTGTGAGGGCTCCCCAAAGTGTTTGTATCACCCCGTGATTCTAGTGAAGAAACTCTAGTGACCTTTGTGGTAACCTTGAGAGAGGTAAGGAGGTGAAATAGACTCTGACCTAAGTGGTCACCTCGACAACTAGGAGTAGGCCGTCCTTTGTGGATTGTACGAACCTCGAGATAAATAACTTGTCTCATGCTCTCTTTGTTGTTGTGTCTACTTGTGGTTGCACGGCTTTGACTGTGTTCTTCCTTTACCTACATTGTTCTTAGGTTTGGAGGTTCGATCTACAATTTGGTAGTGATTTAAGCCAAGGGAAAGGTTGCAAAGTCTTCATCACTCACTTGGGTGGCCTGGTATTACACAGATCTAAATTTGTAGTGAATTTGATTATTGTTCTTAGCCTCTCCGTTTCGGCCGGTAGTACCGATGGATTGCATCGGTACTACCGACAGTTATCGGTAGTACCGATCCAATCCTGGTAGTACCGGTCACAGGTCTCATGTTTCACTTGAGTTTGAGTTTTAAGTTTTAGATAACGCCTATTCACCCCCCTCTAGGCATTCTAGGTCATTTCAATTGGTATCTGTAACAACCCTAAAAATCCACACAATCTAAAAAATCCCAACCAATTAAAATTTTTCATTTATTTATTGTGAAAACCCATTTTTCTTGTGCAAGCATATAGGTTTCATTATGAAATTGGTAAATAAAGGAGAGTAGTTTGCATTTTAATTCCATTCACATAGAATAATAACTTATGCATCACATTTGGGATTTATTGCAATTTATGTTTGTATTTACTCAATAATTAAAATGGGCAATATATGTATATATACACTAAATTGAAAATAGAAAAGGAGAAAGAGAGTTAAGCCAGCCATTCGTTTCGGCCAGCCGGGTCGCTAAGCCAGCCAGCCAGGCCCCTCCGACCTATCTCTCATCTCACCGCGCGCGCCACGTCGCGGCTCGGCAGCGCACGCGCGCGACCGGCACACACGCGCTCGCGCTCGCGCTCGCTGCCAACCCGGCCCCGCCTGTCAGCCGCTCTCGCCCCCCCCCACTGTTCTTCTTCCTCACGAAGGCGACGCGCCTGCCGGGGGTGTCGCGCGAATGGCGTGACCCCGGTCCCACAGCCGACAGCATGGCAGAGCCCTGACCCCGCTGTCCCCCTCCTGTCCCCTCCTTTCTTGGCCGCCAAGCGAACCCGCGCCCATCCGGAGCCCTAGATCCACTCGAGCCACGGCCCTTCGATCGGCCGAGCGCAATCAGGACCGTTCGCCATTGGAGCTGGCCAAGCTCGCCTATAAATTGGAGCACCCCGAAGCCCTACCCTCATTTCCCCTCGCCGCCACCGCAGCACAGACCGGCACACCGCACCAAACCGAGAGAGAGAGCGTAGGAGAAGGGCGGAGCAGAGGAGGAGAAGCTGCCGGAGCACCGCCGCCGCGGAGCACGCCGGAGCCGGACACGGAGGAGAAGCCCGAGCTGCGGACGAGGAGCGGCACGGCACTGCGATCGCTCTGCACGGCTCCGACTCGCCACTGCACCGCCATCCTAGCTTCACCGACACCACGGTGAGCCACCGCATGCCACGTCCGAACCTTGCCCTGCTTTTGCCATGGCGTTCCACCCTCGGGACGCGCAGGCACGAGCCTTTACCGGCTCGGGAAGATCACCTGCACCATGCACTCATTCGACCGGCCGAAACCCCCGGACTACAAGCTTGCTAGACCGAGAACGCAGCACGACGCGTTCTCGGCGGAGCGCGCTCACCACCGACGCGTTCCGACGCCGAATCACCCGTTCCGAGCAATCCGTCTAGCAACCGTATAGGTTAGAGCGTCGTGGAGCACCGCCACGACCCCCTCGAGCTAGCTACGCGGATCTAAGCGCTAGAGGAAGCCTGAATCGCCCTGGCCGCGTGCGCCGCGACCTTACCGGAGCACCGCCGCGAGCCGTTGCCAAAAGAAGGTCATGCCATGGCTAAAGCTCGCCACCAGAGTGTTGTATGCCTCTCTGGCCTCACCAATTTGACAAGACCGCATTCGATTGAACCAATACTTGGTCGTAGCCGCGATGCCGCCTTCCGCCGTCGTCGGCGACACGCCGCCGCCACAACCGAGCACCTTGGAAAGCTCGGTAGCCAAAATTGGTAGTTGGTATACCATCGCCTTAGACCCTGGACGCGTATACATCTCCTAGAAGACCTCCTTAGCCCCGCCGGAACCTCACAGTCGCGACGACATCGCCGCCGACACGTTCCGCCTCGCCTAAATCCGTTCCGAGTACCCCCGGTCGCCTCGCGCTGCGGAGAAAGGCCGCCGAGGTTCGCCAAGTCTGCCTCGGCACCGCCGCTAGAAAGCCGAGCCCTGCCTTGCCGAAATATGGTCATCGCCGCCCTGTCATCGTCCGCCGCACCGGAGAGACACCGCCGCCTTGAACAGACGCCCTGGAACCCTGCTAGCACCAAATCTCCGATTCGCCCGAGCCTCCCCAGGAGAGCTCGGGAGAGCAGCACCCTCGGGCGCCCAAATTTCCGATTCGCCCGAGCCTCACCGGGAGAGCTCGGGAAAGCAGCACCCTCGGCACACCAAATCTCCGATTCGCCCGAGCCTCCCCAGGAGAGCTCGGGAGAGCAGCACCCTCGGCGCACCAAATCTCCGATTCGCCCGAGCCTCCCCAGGAGAGCTCGGGAGAGCAGCACCCTCGGCGCATCAAATCTCCGATTCGCCCGAGCCTCCCCAGGAGAGCTCGGGAGAGCGGCACCCTCGGGCGCCCAAATTTCCGATTCGCCCGAGCCTCACCGGGAGAGCTCGGGAGAGCAGCACCCTCGGGCGCCCAAATTTCCGATTCGCCCGAGCCTCACCGGGAGAGCTCGGGAAAGTAGCCCCCTCGGCGCCCAAATGTCCGATTCGCCCGAACCTCCGCGGGTGACCTCGGGAGAACGGCACCCTCGGTGCCCCGAATCTCCGATTCGCCCGAGCCCCGCCGAGCTAAGCCAAGCCCCGCCGAACTATGCCGAGCTCCGCCGAGCTACCACCGACCACCGCCGAGCTCCGCCGAGATACCCCCAACCACAGCCGAGCTACCACCGACCACCGCCGAGCCACGCCGAGCTACGCCAACTCCGGCAACTCTCTGGGAACCAGCATCGAACACCTGGTGGGCGACCATCGGGTCTGTGTTCTGTTGAGGCGCCACTTGCCGCACTACTGGACCCGCGCGCCACGTGGACCAATCCCGAGCTGCCCCTATTAACCAAACAGTTTTCTCATTTTCAGAAAATAGGATAATCTTCGGAAATTCATAACTTATTCATACGAAGTCCAAAAATTACGCACCATATATCAAAATTCTCAGAAAAATGAGATCTACAATCTAAGACTGTGTTTGTGTGCATTTGGCTCTTTATTTTATTGGATTTTTCTGAAATACTCTATAGGAGTCGCTGACGCGACTATTTCGTGTTCGATTTCAGAGACGGAGGAGGATCTGACTAAGGAAGATGACCACGAGTACTTCCAAGAGCTAGGAGACGACTACGAAGGTGCCACGTCCCACCAAATCCTTAGATCCTATTACGCATTGCAAATGACATTGTTGCTATTGCTTTATGATTATGTATGGATTGGTTGCATGGTAGTATATTTGAATTCCCTGCCTTGATAAGACTTTACCCTGCTATCCGCTGTTAGTTAGCTGCTGCTTAATTTACTGTTACTCTTCCACTACTTTCTACTTGCTATATGCTATGTGGTGGAATTGGGACGGTGTATAGTTGATTATAACCACTGGGAGAGAGAGCTGCGTGCGTCTTGGGTGCGTGGTAAGGGTTGATGTCGACCAAGTGGGATGTGAGACGAGCCCATGGGGCAAGTCGTGCTGGGGGTGCAACCTGGGCATCCCCAAGCGAGATACCTGTGGCGGGTAAAGTTGTTGAGGAGGTTCCGGGTGGGATAGCCTTGGTGGTTTGAAGCCCGTGGACGGAGGTGCTGTGATAGCACGGGGAGAGTATCCCCTAAGTGGAGATGCCTGCTTGGTCAAACCTAGGATGGACTAGTTTCAGGTTCATGGGAATCCTTTTCTACTCACTCGCTTCTGATGGGCGGGAGACGGCTGGACTACTTGGTAGGACGGTGCCACTACTGCTAGGTTGAAAGGTGATAAGGGTGGGCGGAGACGGTCGATGGGTTCCCGTTCCGTCCTAGATGCACAGTACCACTGGATGGGCCCGGTACTGTGTCTCCCAGTCTCAGCATAACAGTGTAGGATCCGGAATATCCCAGGGCTGAGTGGTAGGGTGGCATCGACCTAGGCAAGCAAGCACCCGGAATTCTGCCTAGGTGTTTGCGCAACACCTATGATGGCTAATCTTGTGGGTAGTGAAACCTCTGCAGAGTGTATGGTTGATCGATCGATACATATGCCAACCTGTTGGCTATGGACCTTTCCTGTGAAGCTTCTACTAGTGTAGTGAGTGTTCTCTTCTCCCCCTGGATAACATTTTTCCGGCAGTGTACCCATTGTGGTAGTGTGCCGCTGAGATAGGCCCGAGAGGGAGTTGGGCCTGTCGAATGAGAGCGAGGTGTGGGTAAGTGAGATGTGGTGATGGGAAAAGGGATGATGGTGTTAACTGGTGATAAAACTTGACTAATTAAACATTGATTACAGCTGCATAGGAAAACCTCAGCCTATAGGTCTGCTTGTATAGCCTTGCATCCACTTTCCACAAAGCAAATGCTGCATAGGTGGGCTCCGTGGCCAGTACAAATCGTACTGATAAATTTGCTGTCAGGTGACGAGAATGAGTACGACTTCGAGGGAGATGATGACGAGGAATAGGGTCACGTGCTACACTCAAGTTGGCCGTGAAGGATGAATCGCTTCCGCATCTTCTAAAGCTTCTCTGATTGTTGATTCCGCCAGTGTGGCGATGTAATAAATATTTATATAAGACTTAATTATCGTTGTATGGATCCTGGTGTCAACTGAGATATGGGTAATTTCATGGATTGTCCCAAGCAATCTGTTGAATTACAATTCGAGCCTGTGGATTTCCCTTCGTGGAAATCGAGGTCGTTTCAGTATCAGAGCCTAACCCTCGTGTTAGCGCTTCACCACGTGAGGGAAAACAATGTCGGAGATAAGTGAAGCTCAAGTGACGGAATTCGTCGAGAGGATAGCAGCCAAATTATTAGAGAATCAAGCCAAGCAATTTGAAGAACAAATGAGCAAGATGAAGGAAGAAATTGAGAGCTTAAAGGTAGCATTGAGCAACAAGAGTGAAAATCAACCTAGTGCATCAAGCTCAAAAGGTGGTGGCAATGATGATGAGAAAGATCAAGATGGCAACAAGACACCAAGAGAATTCACCACTACATCCTATGAATACAATCTATTGAACAAGAGCAATCTCAACCAAATGCCTCACATCAACCTTGGGAAGCCACCTCAATTCGATGGCATCAACTACAATGATTGGGCACACAAGATGAAGATGCATCTCATTGCGGCAAGGTGTTGGGAGATTGTGAGTGTTGGAATTCATCCCCTGGAAGTTGATGGTGAGATTACTCCTCAAGATGTGCATGAATTCCATCTCAATGCTCAAGCCGCATCATTGATTCTCTATGTCTCAAGCCCGAAGAAAGCAACAAAGTGGATGAAATTGAGAATGCCGAAGTGATTTGGGACACACTTAGAGTATCATATGAAGGTGATGAAAGTGTGAGAAAGTGCAACATTGAGTTATTCCATGGCAAGATTGAGAACTTCTCCATCAAAAGCGGAGAAACCACTCAACAAATGTTTGATAGATACATAACCTTGATTAACAAGATAAGAGCTCTTGGTGATGAAAAGTGGGATGATAACTCGGCGGCAAGAAAGCTGTTAAGAGCATATAGAGCCAAGAACAAGGCGCTTGCGGAAATCATCATGGAAAGGCCAAAATATGAGAAGATGACACCACATGAGATGCTAACAAAGATAAAGCACCATGAAGTCCTTGATGATGAAGCTATTGAAGATCAATCACAAGAAACAAGCAACAAGAAATGTGTTGCTCTCAAGACAAATCAAGAATATGGTTCAAGTCAAGATAGAAGAAAGAAAGTGAACAATGACAGCTCAAGTGAAGAAGATGATGATTCCGATGAAGAAACCGCACTTCTTGTCAAGAATTTCAAAAGAATCATGAGAAGAAAGATGTTCAAGAAGAGCTATGGTGATGGAAACAAAAGAAACAAGAAGAGAGTGTGCTACAAGTGTGGTGCCAATGATCACTTCATTCCGATTGTCCTCAAAACAAAGAAAAGAACAAGTACAACAAGGATGATGATAAGAAGAATAGAAGGAAGAGAAGAGGTGAAGCACACATTGGTGAAGAATGGTACTCAAGTGATGATGAGAAGACCAAGGGGAAGGACAAGGAGAAGGGTGCCGCCAACATTGCTATTCACAAGACATCTTCTCCAAGCTTCTTCGCCAATAACTCATCTTCATCCAAGCTCTTCACCAACCTCACCTCTACACCACGTCTATTTAAGGACCTCTCCGACGATGATGACGTCACTCCAACATGCCTTATCGCTAAGGGAGAGAAGATACCACCTAACTCTCCTACATGCTCTAGTGATGAACATAGTGATAATGAAAATGATGAAATGGATGAATACAAAAGGAATTTGATAAAAAAATTTGGCAAGAAAGGTGGCAACAAAATAATTAAATTGCTAATGAAACTAGAAAGTCAGAATGAGTCTTGAAATGCAAGGTGAATTGATTTCGCAAGAAAGAGAAAAGAATCTTCACTTGAAGCCTCTCTAGCCGAAGAAAAGTTCAAGGTTGAGAAATTGACTGTGGAACTATCTTTAGCCAATGACTCTATCAAGAGGTTGACTAAAGAGTGTACCATGACCAATGACTTAATTGCTAATGTAAAGAACAAGTATAACATAGCTCAAGAAAGCCTCACAAGCTTACAAAAAAAATATCAAAAACTTGAGCTAAGTTATAATGCTCTTTGCACTAGTTCTTCAACTTCTTCCAAGATATCCGATGATTCTAGTGTCCCAACAAGTAAAAGCTGCAAAAGATGTCACAATGTTGATATAAATGCATGTGCAACTAACCTTGTTGAATTAGAAAAGAAGGACAAGGAGATTTATAGGTTGAACATGATCTTGAGAAATGGCTGCAAGTGCAAAGATCAACAACCAAGACTCACTCTCAAGTCCGCAAGGCATCCATCCATCAAGGAAGGAGTTGGATTTAGCAAGTATGATGGAAAAGCCAACGGAAGGAACATGATTAATGGTGTGCCTTGTGTGAAGTTCAACAAGGGAGTTCCACTCTTTGAGCTCATGAACAAGGCAAACAAGGTCACAAGTCCATCTACTCCACATGCAAACGACAAGATCAACAAGAAGAAGCAAGTGTAGGTCCCCAAGCAACAAGTGCCCATCTCACGTAGCTATGTTAGTGACTATATGTGTTGTTGGGGGAAGGATGGGAAGATAGTAGTAAAGTATGTTGGTGCACTCAAAAAGAGGGAAATCATGAGGAGTGTTTGGGTGCCCAAAGCTTATGTGACTAACCCCATAGGACCCAAATCTATTTGGGTACCTAAAATAAGAACTTGATTTACTTTTGTAGAAATATGGCTCTACTTGAACAAGTTGGGTGTTGGATAGTAGATGCACCAATCATATGACCGGGCCAAAGAACATGATCACTTCATTTCAACCAAATCATGATTCATGTGAGAACATTGTGTTCGACGATAATGGTAAAGGAGAAGTTCTCGGTTTGGGTAAAATTGCTATCTCAACCGAAAATTCCATTTCTAATGTTTTACTTGTGCATTCGTTAAGTTACAATTTGTTATCCGTTTCTCAACTTTGTGAAATGGGTTACGATTGTCTCTTTACAGATAAAGGTGTGACAGTCTATAGAAGAAGAGATTCCTCTATTGCATTTATGGGTCGCTTGAAGGGAAAACTTTATCTAGTTGATTTTATAACAAATAAAGTTGAGCCCGAGACTTGTTTAATGGCAAAATCTAGCATGGGTTGGCTTTGGAATCACCGGCTAGCACATGTTGGGATGAGGAACTTGGTCCAACTTCAAAAAGGTGAGCACATCCTTGGACTAACAAATGTTTCGTTTGAGAAAGATAGAATTTGCAGTGCATGCCAAGCCGAAAAGCAAGTAAGAGCAAAGCATCCAATCAAGAATGTTGTATCAACCATAAGACCATTGGAGATACTTCACATGGACCTATTTGGACCCGTCGCTTACCAAAGCATTGGCGGTAACAAATATGGATTAGTAATTGTTGATGACTATTCTCGTTTCACTTGGGTGTTCTTTATAGTAGATAAAGGTGAAACAAAAGGCATCTTCAAGAAGTTTGCAAGAAGAGCACAAAATGAGTTTGAAGTGAAGATCAAGAAAGTTAGAAGCGACAATGGAATGGAGTTTAGAAACACCAACATTGAAGCCTACCTTGATGAAGAAGGCATCAAGCATGAGTTTTCGGTTCCATACACTCCACAACAAAATGGTGTTGTGGAGAGGAAGAATCGAACTCTCATTGAAGCCGCAAGATCAATGTTGGATGAGTACAAGACTACACGAAATTTTTGGGCGGAGGCAGTTAACACCGCTTGTCATGCTATCAACCGCCTATATCTTCACAAGCTTAGGAACAAGACTCCATATGAGCTTCTAACCGTAACAAACCTAAGGTGCACTACTTTAGAGTTTTTGGTTGCAAGTGTTTCATACTTAACAAGAAAACC
The DNA here is from genome assembly GCA_038502445.1 of Eremochloa ophiuroides. Taxonomy (NCBI): domain Eukaryota; kingdom Viridiplantae; phylum Streptophyta; class Magnoliopsida; order Poales; family Poaceae; genus Eremochloa; species Eremochloa ophiuroides. Next base: position 32,537,359 of record JAHLJS010000007.1, on the reverse strand, counting down.
AAAAGCTCAAAGTTTGCACCAAAGGTACACGAAGGCTTTCTACTTGGTTATGGTACTAACGAACATGGCTATCACGTGTTCAATAATGTCACCGGCAATATTGAACTAACAGTAGATGTGTCTTTTGATGAATCCGATGGCTCTCAAAAGGAGCAAGTCAATGTTGAGCTTGTAGGTGAAGATGTGCCTCCATGTCAAGCAATCAAGAAGCTTGCCATTGGTGATGTAAGGCCCAAGGAGACATAAGATAAAGAAGAAGATTTGGTTATATATTCCCCTCATGACTCAACTATCCATCATGTGCATGAAAATGCATGTGGCGAAGCTTCCGCATCAACCACTCCGAGTGATGGGAATACATATCAACCTCAAGATCAGCATCAAGAAAATGATCAAGCTCAAGACCAAGAGCAAGTAGATGCTCAACAAGATGATCAAGAAACAAGAGAATACAATCCTACAAATGATCAAGATCAAGATGATGATGATGAAGAAGATGGTTCAATTCAAAGAAGATCGCTTGTGCCACATCCAAGAGTACATCATAGTATTCAACGGGACCATCCCATTGACAACATTTTGGGAAGCATCCAAAGGGGAGTAGTCACTCACTCATGTTTAGCTTCTTTTGTGAACATTACTCGTTTGTTTCCTCTTTTGAACCTATGACAGTGAAAGAAGCACTTGAGGACATGGATTGGGTGGTGGCCATACAAGAAGAGCTAAACAATTTCAAACGGAATGAAGTCTAGTCCTTGGTGGAAAGACCCAAGCAAAATGTGATAGGAACCAAGTGGGTCTTCCGCAACAAGCAAGACGAGTTTGGTGCCGTGACAAGAAACAAGGCACGGTTGGTAGCTCAAGGATTCACCCAAATTGAAGGTTTGGATTTCGGTAAAACTTATGCACCCGTAGCTAGGCTTGAATCAATTCGTATATTACTTGCCTTTGCTACTCACCATGATTTCAAGCTATATTAAATGGATGTGAAAAGTGCATTCCTCAACGACCCCCTATCTGGAGTGGTGTATGTTGAGCAACCACCGGGCTTTGAAGATCCCAAATTTCCCAACCACGTCTACAAACCTGACAAGGCACTCTATGGGCTCAACCAAGCCCCTAGAGCTTGATATGATTGTTGTTGACAATTCCTAACGCAATGACCAAAGCTAGAGATATCCCTGACAACGGCGCCAGAAAGGTTGTTGACACTAAATATGGCAACGGGGTAAAACCACAAGCGCACGATTGTCAAAGTAGCTTTCACCTAGGAGTATTCTAAGGTATCGATTTCCAAAGGAAACATGAGTGTTCTACTAAGAATCAAGGTCGTCCTAAGATAACTAGATGTTTGGGATAAATAGGGCAGAGAGGGTCTTAATGGCAAATGTTCTAGAACAAGGTAAGGTCTACAATGATTGTTCACTTCGAAGCTCTGTTTCGGTCAAGCACCACAAAAGATAACTTGTGCCGTTACAGCTTTGGGCCCTGTTGACGGTCGTTAAGTACAAATTTTATACCATCAACTAATGCCTAGGGAAGATCAATAATAAAAGCATAGGGGTTATTACTGACAAATTTCACGAGTTCTGGTGAATTGTGTATTTTCCAGGGATTATTCCAGAAAGGCTTAAAAGAAGGATTAAAGTGCTTAATTACCACGAAACTTAACCGCCAAGAAAACATCATCACGAGAACACTAGAAGCATCTGGAACACACCCAAAGCACCGGGGCCCGAGACCCATCAGGGTAGGGCCGGCCGGCGCCAGGGTGGGGCTAGCCGGCACCCCCCTCTAGGGTTTCGGCCCATCTTCTGGAGTCTTCTTCTACCACCTCTCTGGAGTCATCTGGGCCCTTTGTTCAAGTCGGTTTGATCCCACGGCGCACGTTCATCCCACCGGGCTATAAATAAAGGGGCAGACCCCCCTCCCAAAACACCAATTCATTCCTCCTGCTTCATTCGTCAAGAATAGACACAAGTTAGGGTTTTTCAGAGATTAGAAATAGGGCTCTAGTTCTTCAAGTTCATAGTTTAGACGTCTAGCAAGGTTCAAGTAGAGTTGGGCGCTATGCTCGGGATTCCAGATTCGTTCGTCTGGAGATCGGTAATATTATCTTGTATCTCATTATGACTTTGCTTTATTTTAATATATTGCTACTTATTCAGTTCTTAGTTTATTCTAGTTGCATATTCGATATAGTTGTGATTCGTGATGATTATTGTCGTATGATCGTAAAGCGGCTAATTCAGTACTCGAGTGAGTTAGGTGGTATGCATTATGTAGACGTGGTGTCTAGATATATTGTGTACATACGGAGGCACCCTGACGTGCCGGGTCTTATGGTAGTCCGCGTAGGTGACAACTGCGTTGGTTCCTCTGTAGTCCACCCCCCGTACGTAGGACGAGCAGAGCGCGGTCGCGAAGGAGGTGACCCTTGTGTCTTAATATCCTCATTAGATGATGCTCCTTATGATGTTTTCTGAGTTGATTATGCTATAGATGAAGATGTGTAATGTGGCATAGGCTGTAGACTTTGTATTTACTAATTACATAAGTTTCTTTACTTTAGCCGAATCTCGAGATTGTCTTACTGTTGGCGTTGCTTAGCGTCATTACTAAAGATAGACTAAAAGCCCATCCCTAGCAACGATACTAGAAACATGTGTTGACATCCCTAACCACCATTACTTCAGAAAGGCAACTCTCGGCCCTTAACGGCGCCGGCCAAGATAATGCAGTCTGGTAATAACAGTTAGAAGTGCCTGATTGGCCTTCCCAACCATCATTACTTACAATATGCAAAACTGAAGCACGACGCCTTGGGGTGCAACAAGAATTACAGTCCTTATGTAATGGTACTTAGGTATGCCAATCATGATAGCTCAGTATAGATAAAGCCACAAGCGCACGGAACTATCATTGTAGCATTTCAACCCGTGAGTATTCAGGGGTATCGTATTTATAATTTCCCGTAGGAGGGCAGGACGAATGCATCTAGCTTTGGCATAAACATGATCACTTATTGAATGCATAGGTAGACATAGCATAGGCAGGGGTAAATCATAGTTCAAAGATAGTGGACACACATCTGAGCCGACCTCAAGGATAAAAGAGAAATAAAGAATAAAAGAATATATCTAATTGAGCAGACATTGGTCATATATAACTATGCAAAGAACTGTTAGTAAACATCTAACTAGCATGTCTAGTATCAGGACTAGGTCTGAGATGACAGGGAGATCTCCGCAGCTGGTCTGCCAACCGATAGAGACTTTACGAACTCCTACCCAATATCCGAACGTGGGGGAGTGCTAGGGATGGACAGGGCTGTCACCACCTGCCCACCTACCCCTCTGCCCGTGGGATACCGACATATTCGCCGATCTCCGTATACCCGAGCACCATGCTCGTGTACTTGGAAACAACTCCTAACCCCCTAGGACCCCACCCCTTCGGAGTGACAGGCTAGGCTAAGACCAACCGAGAAGGCATGACAAACCGTCACCTCATCCCTAGTTCTTCCTCTATTCATACTAAGTCGATGAACGATGAAGAACAACGATGAACATATCAAGAACATAACACATAAACTATATGCTAGTTCATATATCATGATCATAACATGACCAAGACTATACTCTAGTTCATATGCATTGCTATATAAATAAGATAAAAACTTGAACTTGGAAGAGAACTGCATTGTATTCATACCCAGGTGTTCCTTCTTCTCCCAAGGATACAAACTCTCCTTGCTAGCTCTTGCCTTACTCTAATACTAAAACTAATCTAAAGAATACAAGCGAGAGGTGAGGTAAATGGCTCCAAATGATGGTATGTGTTGGAGGGGAGCTCTCCCTCTCTTTTATAGTCTAACAAGGATGGTTCGGGCGCCAACAAATATGGAAGCAGGTGGAACCGCCTTGAGGGAACCGTCCTACGCACCACCTGAGAAGACTGGGCCCGAGAGGCCCCACTAGGGGACCGGCCGCCCCTGGGACCGGCCGCCCCCCTGGTGGGTCCATTTGGCCACCGCCTTTGCGTGGTCGGTTTGTCTCTGGTTCTGGACTTCTCCTGTGGTTACGAATGGGCCCAGAATGCTAATGAAGGTAGGCTTCTCTTCTTCTTTGCGCCTTTTCTGAATACGAATTCTGGAATGCGCTTTCTTTATGGTTTTTGTGCATTTCCACATGTCACACTTGCAAGTCAAGTACACATCAAAACTTGTGGAAATGTTAGTTTAAAGCCCTACCTACTATTTATTTTAGTAACATATTGGCCGTAAGAAATAGGCTCTAAGGACCGCCAACACTTACTACATTAATGAGTCTCTATATTCTATCTCTGGAATACCATTTACCTCATTTACTCAGTTATCATTTACCATTTATCATTGACTTATTTATCACTAAAGCACTAGAGTTATGGGTTATCATAGGTCTGCACATTTATCTTTTCAATTATTATAGTAGATTATCCTAATGAGAAGAATGCCACCTTTATCCTTTTGGCATAAAACAAATCAACGATACTCGGAATATTATCGGGTGAAGTGCTACAATAGGAGAATTATCTGTGCGCTTGCGGATATATTCTATAGTATTATTTTTAGGAGGCAAGTGAACATTATTTTACCTTTGGTTTTTAGCATCATGTTAGGGATGACAACTTAACGAGAAGTGATGTTAAAAATACCAACAAGCATTTCTGGCGCCGTTGCCGGGGATGGCAATTGTATTCATTAAGATAATTTATTGAGTTCGTTGATTTTATTCGCCAGGATATTTATTCTAGAATTTCATATAGGAGAGTTCTTCATAGATAATATTATTAGAAAAATATAAAAACAACTATAGACATAAATACTTAGAGATAACCATAACCTTTCGTTTTAGCAGACTTACCCGTGTTTTGTTTATATTTAAATATCTTATATAGGGTAAGTGCAGGATTGGTCGTGCACTTTAACTCTTATCAATCAGGAACAACCATAGGAAGAAGGGTTATTTTGTGAAGCCATGGCTGAGAAGACTCTATGTGAACTCTCTGTCCCAAGCACTGAGAATATTCGTGTTGGGCCACTTTCAACATTAGAGATCATGATTATGAGATCAAGCCAAGCCTCATCAAAATGGTGCAAGCTATCACATTTACTGGAAAGAAAGATGAAGATGCAAGTGTCCATCTGTAGAATTTCTTGGAGGTTGGCAACACCATCAACATCAAAGGCATTCCTCAAGACGTCGTGCTACTTCATTTGTTTCCGTTCTCATTGGAGGGAAAGGCGAAGTAGTGGTTTTATCAGAATAAAGATCGAGTCAAGACATGGGTAGAATGTTCCAAAGCTTTCCTAGAAAAGTTTTTTCCAGTAAGCAAAACCAATGCTCTACGAGAAAAGATTTTAGAATTTTGTCAGCAGAAAGGTGAATCTATTTCAGAAGCCTGGGAACGTTTTCAAGATTACACATCAGATTGTCCCCATCATGGAATGGAAAAGTGGTTGCTCATGCAAACATTTTATCACGGACTAACTCAAAGGTCACGCGAGCAACTAGATGCCACTGCTGAAGGATCATTTATGTCACTCACCCCTGAAAGAGCTGAAGATATTATGGCAAAGATAGCAGAAAATCAGAATTGGATAAACAACACTCAGACATGCCATAAGAGTGAAGAAATTTCAGAGGAAGTGTGTGCACTGTCAACCAAGATGGATGTACTGTTGAACTAGTTAGAGCAAAGAGCCAATCATAAAAGAGATTGTCAAGCTATTTAAGATGCATTCAATTTCCAGAATCAATATGAAGGATCTTTATAAATTAAGTTTGCAAATCCCCCAGAAGATATTAGTACAGTTATCAAGTCTACTTCTCAGAAGTAAGGATGGAATCAACCTCGGTCAACCAGTCAAGGTAAGTACCAAGGCAATACTAATTTTTCAAATCATAAACAACCACCCTTGAGAGAATTAATATTAGAACAAGCTAGAATCAATGAAAATATTTATAAGAAGCTTGCTTTTAACGATAAAGTTTTAGAAGGAATTAATTCTAAATTGGACAATTTCTCTTCTGCTGTTAAAGATCAAATATTATTTAATGAGAAGATAGAATTACAAGTTTCACAATTATCTTCTACTTTGTTTACCACTAACTATGAGCAAATAAAAGGAATATCTACTAGATGAGGTAAGTCTACACGTGATCCACCTTACCCAAAAGGGGCATGTAGACCATCACATTTAGTGCAGATAGAAGAAGAAATTGAGAAGGACAACAGAGAAGAAGAAGTTATACCATCTTCACCACCAGTTGAACCACAGGAATTAAGTCAAAATTTTCATGACACAACCCTCCTACCGTTTCCATGCAGAAGAAGAAGAGCTAAAACAGATAATCAATTTGGTAAGTTTGTAGAGGTAATTTAGAAGTTATATGTCAATATTCCGTTGTTAGATGCCATGCAGGTACCTACATACGCGAAGTATCTTCGAACCATCATCAACAACAAAGGACCATTACCTTCTACTAAAGTTGTCAAGCTAACGGAGGAGTGTAGTGAGGCAATTCTGAGTTCTTCTCCTACTAAGAAGAAGGATCCAGGGTGTCCCACTATTGATTGTTCAATAGGAGATCAGATGTTCGAGAATGCTTTATGTGATCTTGGAGCAAGTGTCAGCATCATGCCCAAGACCGTCTTCGACAAACTCAACTATTCTACGCTCACACCAACCATGATGTGTTTGCAATTAGCTGACCAATCGGTTCGCTATCCCACAGGAATCGCAGAAAATATTCCGATAAAAATCCGCAACTTTTTCATTCCTATAGATTTTGTAGTACTTGACATGCAGGAAGAGAGGAAGATACCCATCATCCTCGGGTGACCATTCCTAAACACTGCAAATGCAACCATCAACGTCAGAGCTGAAGAGATCACATTCACCATCAATGGTCAAGAAGAGCGATTCGCATTCAAGCCAAGACTGGAGCAATGCCAAACATTGAAGTGTCATGAAGGACAAGATGCAACAACATCTCCAACACTGGAGATGAATCATGAAGAATAATTCAACTGGAGAAATCCGGATCGGCGAACTCAAAAACCCGGAACCATCGCCGGGAGGTAACTCGGTAGTTATCGGTAATTTAATTCCTGCATTTAAATTTGCATATTTACTTTCTCATAAATTGCATTATTAAAAAGGACTAAAAATAAGCATAGCATGATTAAAGCTTAAGCCCCATGTGATTATTATTAACGGAGTGTTAAACCCCCATCAGTGAAATTTACTGTGGTGGCAGAAAATTATAAAAAGACCATGATTAGAATTCTAATTTTTCATAGATTCATAAAAGTAATTTAGTTTTTCATTCTTGTGTCATTATACGGTATAAATACAGGAAACATTTAGGACCCACCATCATCACATCAAGTCACATCATGCATTATCATCAACCACCACCTTTCACTACCATCCAAACTTCATTATTTACGCATGCACTACCCATCATCCATCCATTCAACCAGAGAAAGCATCAACCCACATGAATTTGGAAGTAGATGAAGATGGTGTTGACACTAGCTAAAGGAGAGAGCCAAAGGACATAGGGTGGGGCCGGCCGGCCCCAAGGCCACGCCGGCCGGCGCCCCGCCTCTCCTTCCTCTCACTCATTCATTCATTCACACACACTCCAGAGAGCACGTAGCCAAGTTGTTTTGCAGCTCGTGATCACCAACTCCCATAATCCTATCATTTGATTCAAGTTTAAGCAAAGAAAAGGGTAGAGAAGAAGATTAGTAAGAAGACCTAGAAGAGAGATCACCACTTTTGATTCCTTCTCTTCACTTGTTCTTGCTTGTTCTTATTTTGTTCTTGTGTTCTTGTTCGTTCTTACCATGTTCTTCGTGTTCTTCATTTTACAGGCAAGATGAGCAACAGAATAAAAGGTGTCATTCGATCCCTTGGAAGAGCCCTCTCACGCCGCACAACAAGAAGTCAATCATCATCACAAGTGCCATCATTTGTCGGCTCCGACATGAATATTGATCCTCCGTCACCCTTCACGTATGATAACCCATCATCCTCTTCCCAACCGGAAGAGAGGTATGAACTCACAAGCATAATTCAAATTTCATTATCAACTAGACCCAGAGAGAAATTTTAAATGTGGTTAAAAATAAGGAATTTACGCATACTCCAATTCTTTATGCCACTTTGCTCCATGAAACCGGAATGGATTCCGAGTTTGAGCTTATTTTTAGAAATGTTGGATGGAAAAATGCATGGCAAATTAATGAGTATGGTAGCAAGTTACTCACTATAGAATTTATTAGCACCCTAAACTTTGATGATGATGAGATTAATTTTAGAATGTTTAATAAACCTTTCACCCTCTCATGGAAAACTCTTAGTTTAGTATTGGGATTTGATAATCAGTGTGTAGTCAATATTTCTGAAACCCTCCAAGACTTTGATAAAGATAATTTTTAGGAGAGTATTACTACAAAGAAACCTGAGAGAAAACAAAAATATACTACTGAAGAAGTTCATCATCCCACACTGAGATTTATGCTTAAATGGCTAGCTTTCATATTCTTTCCTAGAGAGGAGTTAAATACTATTAAACAAGATGAACTACATTTGTTATATATCATGATTAAAAAGAGGTAAACGACACCTGTAAAAATAATATTAAATTATTAGAGAATTGTCCCTTCCTTGAGAAAGTGCAGTATTTCTTTTACTTTCTGGATTACACGTTTAGCTGCTGGGCTAGGTTTATTATCGAATGCTTCACTTATTTATATTTCTGATGCCCGCAGAATTATTGGTTACGATTTTTTCTTTTGTGCTCACATGCTCAAACACCGAAATAATAAAATAGTTATGATTTATAAAAATTATGACAATGAGTACGAACTGCCAGACAGCGAGTTAGGAATTTATTCTATCCAGAATTTTGTTTTTCCAGCTGTTAGAGCTAATATTGGCAGGTGTCCGTCCGCGCGCATCAGCAGGACGCTAAGAGCCAATTTCACTGGAGCTGACCCAACACCATCTGGGCCAGTTTATTCCCACTATGTTAATTTTGGTGAACAGGTATCGACGCAAGAGCCACGCCAGCAATGGACTGCACATACAGGATGGGAGAAACAGCCCATATTTCAGTAAGGAGAATCTTCATCGGCAGCAGCAGCAGCGGGTTGGAGAGCAACTGATTTTCAGAGAGGACGAGCATCTTTTTCTACACGCGGAGAACACGGATTTCACCGCTGGTGGACCGTATCAACCACCAGAAAATGACTACTATCGCCCACCTGAGCAGCACTTTTTGGCTACCGCTGATGATTTTTCCAGCTTTATCTATGCGTCTCACTAACATTGAACAGGGACAGAACACAATAAGCGGCACACTGCAGCAGCACGAGTAGTGGCAGCAGCAGGTCGACGACCGGTTCTACCAGCATGAACAATGGCAGCACAGCACGGACCAACGATTGGATCAGATATATCAGGGACAGCAGCAGATACAAAGCGGATTCGAGTATTTGATACATCAGATGGGATACCTGCCACCACCTCCACCACATTACTGAGTAACATCCAGCTTGGGGAGATCCCTGCTAGATGAGTATCTCTCATCTTTATATATGCTTTTTATTTCAGTGTTTAATTCAGTCTTTAATTCTGTCAATTTTAATATTGCTAAAAACAACAAGAAAACCAAATAAAAATTTATTTACTGCTTTCTTTAGTTATTGCATTAAATTTCTGCTTGCTTAAAAAAATGAAAATCCAAGAAAAATAAAATAGATTGTATAATTAAGTTTGCTTCAAATTCTGCATTCAATTTGTCTTTAGAATAATTAGAACTTGAAACTAGAGAAAAATAAAAAAAGATATTTAAACTGTTTAAATATAAATTCCTGCGATTGCTTAGTGTTTAAATTTAAATTCTCCTACGAGTCGCATGAAGTTTATCTGCCATGAAAATTTATTCTGAAACTTAATATCAGTGGGTAGCATAAGCTTTTCTGAGTAATTGACGGATATGATATAAGAAGGTTTGAGTTGCTATTTATTTCATCCTAAGTGACACCTAAGCTCCAGACATTTCAAAAATCAAAGTCAAAACAAATATAATAATTTTTTCTGCTAATATGATTTCAGGAGACTATTCTGTTATGCATTCATGATTGAATTCACATGCACAAAAAGTTTTCACTCTATACACAAGTCTCTCTCTTAGAAGTCTAAGAGAGAGTGTGTGTTATAAAATTAAAAATGCCATACCAAAGAAGTATAAGCCTAAAAGATGCAATATCAAAAGGGTATGTGCCAAAAAAAAAGAGAGAAAAACAATGGGTGTAAAGACACCCGCCTGAGAGAAAAAAAATGGGTACAAAAAGTATCCGCTGGGAGATAGCCCACACTCTTCAGGAAGACAGAAAAGAGAGGATAATGCATAAGAGTTCAAAAATGAAATTTAATCATATTCACACATTCAATCATGATGTATAGCTTAGTAGTCCTCTGCAATCTTATTAGTAGGCTCTCATTATTTCCTAAATAAAAATTATGTACTTATTCAACAAAATAAAATCTGGAGCAATGGTTAAAACAAAAGATGAAAGACTTAGTGCTTGCTTGATTATTCTATCCCTCAATTACCTAAGACTTAGTTTAAAAGCCCCACGATTGAAAAGAATAAGAATAAGTTTGACAGGTGGATTAATGAATTTCAATCCGGAGAAGAATTTCTGTTTAAACATTTAAGTATTTGTTGGGAGTTATACATTTTTATGGAACCCTAATTAAATTATTTCAAGTCAACTTTGCTAAGGGACTAGTAAAGACTTAGCTTGGGGGTATTGTTGACGGTCGTTTAGTACCAATTTTATACCGTCAAATAATGCCTAGGGAAGATCAATAATAAAAGCATAGGGGTTATTACTGACAAATTTCACGAGTTTTGGTGAATTGTATATTTTCCAGGGATTATTCTAGAAAGGCTTAAAAGAAGGATTAAAGTGCTTAATTACCACGAAACTTAACCGCCAAGGAAACATCATCACGAGAACACTAGAAGCATCTGGAACACACCCGAAGCACCGGGGCCCGAGACCCATCAGGGTGGGTCCGGCCCGCGTCAGGGTGGGGCCGGCCGACGCCCCTCTCTAGGGTTTCGGCCCATCTTCTGGAGTCTTCTTCCACCGCCTCTCTGGAGTCATCTGGGCCCTTTGTTCAAGTCGGTTTGATCCCACGGCGCACGTTCAACCCACTGGGCTATAAATAAAGGGGTAGACCCCCCCAGAACACCAATTCATTCCTCCTGCTTCATTCGTCAAGTGTAGATAGAAGTTAAGGTTTCCAGATATTAGAAATAGGGCTTTAGTTCTTCAAGTTCATAGTTTAGGCGTCTAGCAAGGTTCAAGTAGAGTTGGACGCTACACTCGGGATTCTAGATTCGTTCGTCTGGAGATCGGTAATATTATCTTGTATCTCATTATGACTTTGCTTTATTTTAATATATTGCTACTTATTCAGTTCTTAGTTTATTCTAGTTGCATATTCGATATAGTTGTGATTGGTGATGATTATTGTCGTATGATCGTAAAGCGCCTAATTCAATACTTGAGTGAGTTAAGTGATATGCATTATGTAGACATGGTGTGTAGATATATTGTGTACCTACGGAGGCACTCTGACGTGCCGGGTCGCGTGGTAGTCCGCGTAGGTGACAGCTGCGTTGGTTCCTCTGTAGTCCACCCCCGTACGTAGGACGAGTAGAGCGCGGTCGCGAAGGAGGTGACCCTTGTGTCTTAATATCCTCATTAGATGATGCTCCTTATGATGTTTTCTGAGTTGATTATGCTATAGATGAAGATGTGTAATGTGGCGTAGACTGTAGACTTTGTATTTAGTAATTACATAGGTTTCCTTTACTTTAGCCGAATCTCGAGATTGTCTTACTACATTAGTGAGTCTCTATATTCTATCTCTGGAATACCATTTACCTCATTTACTCAATTATCATTTACCATTTATCATTGACTTATTTATCGCTAAAGCACTAGAGTTATGAGTTATCATAGGTCTGCACATTTATCTTTCCAATCATTATAGTAGATTATCCTAATGAGTAGAATGCCACCTTTATCCTTTTGGTATAAAACAAATCAACGATACTTGGAATACTTACCGGGTGAAGTGCTATAATAGGAGAATTATCTGTGCGCTTGCAGATATAGTCTATAGTATTATTTTTAGGAGGCAAGTGAAGATAATTTTACCTTTGGTTTTTGGCATCATCTTAAGGATGACAACTTAACGAGAAGTGATGTTAAAAATACCAACACCTCACTTTAAGAACTTGCACAAACACGTGATGGACTACAGAGACTAGATAGGGCTGTCACCACCCACTAGCTACCACACATCCAAGGTGCAAGCCGCACACACTGGTAAACGATAGCCTAAGCACCACGCCTACACTATAGCTTACTACTCTAATCTAGGTATATCAAAGATAGACTAGAGCACTCAAGTAAATGAGCAATATACTAATGAACAATAGAAGTAGAACACTTACTGAGCCAAGTACCTTAACCAAAAAGAATCCTGGAGCGGCTCACTTAAAGGAGACCCGCATCCGCAGAGATACACGCCGAAGATGGTGCCGACAAGCCCGACACTCCTCCAGCCTCTCCTCACTCTCTCCCTCTCTTCTACTCCTCACTAGGAGAGCTCTAAGGCTATGACTCTCATGTAAAGAGTGTGTATCCAGTAGTTGTTCTACTTACAAATGAGGTAGAAGGTCCTATTTATAGTGCTAGAGGGCTCCAGGGGTATTTGTAGGCTTGCTGGAGGCCGGTGGCCGCCAGAGGTAGGGCGGGCATCCTACTAGGAGGGCAGGCGCCCGGTTGATTTCACTGACTTGCGATCCAATGGCCGTGGTTCCTTCCCTAAGGCGGTTGCAAGGTCGGTTTATGCCTGTATTACGGTTGTAGAGTCGATTTGTGACCCTTGCATGATTACATGTGGGTCCACGGATCCTTGACACCTCCATCTTGCACCATTGGTTGAAAACTGACTTTGATTGATGGCTAGGATGGCTTCTAGGGACCTTCACACGGATTGTCGACATGGCAGGCGACAGAGGCAGGGCGGGTGCCCTGTTGACAGGGCCACCGGATCTTGCACCGACCTTGGATCAACGGAAGACAAACTTTATTCGACATCTCCCACGGATTGCTGCCATGGAACGCGACAACGACAGGGCGGGCGCCTTGTGGATAGGGCGTTCACCCACCAACTTGGGCCAATTGTGCTCATATTTGGTGAGCATGTAGGCCTCTCAGTTAGCTTTCCAACGGCTGGTCGTTTGCCTGATTCCGAGTCCGGATGCATCCTGGGCATCCATTTTACCCGGGACTGCTCCTGCAACCCGTTCTCCGATCTTCCAGAAAGTATAACTTGATCGTCCAACCTCCGATTTGGGTGAACCAGAACTCCATTTCAAACTCCTTGACTTGGTGCAGTCACAAGAAGCATGGATGAAGCCTTTTCTCCTTATATATCGTCGTTTTGTACTTACTTTGCACCTACATTCACATAGCCATCACAACTTGTGGAAATGGTTATAAATAAAAACCTATGACTATGGTTTGTATCATTTTTATGACAAAATTAGGCATTATTGATGGTATAAAATGGGGTGTTAAGGACTGTCAATAATTGTCTTAAGGACTTGCTACTCAAACAAGGATTTGAGATAGGGAAGGCCGATCCCACTCTCTTTACTCGCAAAGTTAAAAATGATATATTTGTGTGTCAATTATATGTCGATGACATAATATTTGGTAGTACCTATGTTGCATTTTGTGAGCAGTTTAGTAGGATTATGACAAAGAGTTTTGAAATGTCTATGATCGGCGAGTTGAAGTATTTTCTTGGATTTCAAATCAAGCAACTCAAGGATGGCACGTTTATTAGCCAAACCAAGTATACCAAAGACATTTGAAGAAGTTTGGCATGGACAAGGCCAAGCCCATCAAAACTCCAATGCCAACAACCATCCAAAATGATCTTCTAAAGGATGGTAAGGCCGTCGATCAAAAGGTATATCGCTCCATGATTGGATCCCTACTCTACATTTGTGCATTTAGGCCTGACTTAATGCTTATTGTAGGAATGTGTGCAAGATATCAATCTAATCCAAAAGAATGTCATTTGATGGTGGTTAAAAGAATCTTTCGATACTTAGTACTCACTCCTAATTTTGGCTTGTGGTATCCTAAGAGCTCCACATTCAATTTGATTGGCTATTCTGATTCGGATTATGGCGGTTGTAGAATCAATCGAATGAGTACATCCAGAACTTGTCAATTTCTTGGTAGGCCCTTGGTGTCTTGGAGTTCTAAAAAGCAAACTAGTGTTGCCTTGTCCACCACTGAAGCCGAGTATGTTGTGCCCAACTACTTTGGATGAAAAAAACACTAAAAGACTTTGGTTGTGAGGTAACCAAGATTCCCCTTTTGTATGACAACGAGGGTGCCATTAAATTGGCAAACAATCCCGTAAACCACTCTCGTACAAAGCATAGAGACATCCGACATCACTTTTTGAAAGACCACGAAGCTAAAGGAGATATCGTTCTTACTCATGTGAGAACCGAAGAACAACTAGCCGATATCTTCACAAAGCCCCTAGACGAGTCAAGATTTTGTGCTTTGAGGAGTGAACTAAATATCATTGCTTCTAGTAACCTAGATTGATCTCTTGCAGATGTTCATTGTTCTAGATTGATCTCTTGCATAAGTTCATTGTTTTCACCTAGAGATTATAGCAAAATCTTTGTAAAATTTACACTTATGCCTTTCAAAATCTATTTTGCAACCTTTCTTCAAGTGTGACTATAGTTTTGTATTGCTTTGCTGGTGTCTAGTCACATTTGGAAGGGTTCTAGTTCATCGTATGGTTCAACTTGGCTGTAGGTTATCCTTTTGCTGGTTTGGACTGTCGGTAGTACCGGTTTCTTACCAATAGTACCGGTCGCTGACCGGTAGTACCGGTCCTTCCGTCGGTACTACCGGTAGAGCGCAGGTCTGGGTTAAAACCTTTCTTACCCCTTCCCCCTTCATCTTACCCCTTCACTCTTTACCCGTCCCGCCTGACCCCGTCCCTTTCTCTGTCGCCGCCATCTCTCAAACCTCCACCCCGATCTCCTTTCTCCCTCCTCCATTGCCAAAACCCCTTTAGGAAGAGCTTCTCCTCACCTTGGAGACCATCTTGGACAACTTGGAAGCAGCCCCAACCTCTTCAAGCTTGCGGATTTGGCTCTTCTCTTCCATTCAAGGTACTTGGGAGTTTCTTTCTCGATCTCCCAATGTGCTTCGTTTGAGGCCGTTCTTTTGCTTGAAGAAGTTCCCATGGATATGTTCTTTCTTGTGCTTACCTTTTATTCCCATTTCCATGGTTGGTTTGGTGATTCACCATGGAGTCTTTGGGTTGCGGGCTCTGTCGGTAGTACCGATGCCCGATCGGTATTACCGACCGCCGGTCGGTAGTACCGATCCCTAACCAGTACTACCGGTCCCTGCCGCCCCACAGCTACATGGTGCCTCCCCATCTCAACCATGCTTTTGGGACCCTCCTTCCAATCTCTTGCTTACTCTACTTGTCCCTTTTCGTCTGCAGCATGTCTTGTGAAGGTGGAAAGCGCAAGAACCCCGTTCGTGCCGCCCGTGGGGAGAGCTCTCAGCGTGGTCGTGGCTCCCGTGGTGGAGATGGCGATGATGAGTCAGGTGGTCATCCACTTCACTCTAGCATGTATCTGCCCGTTCCGCGCTCTCATGCGGATCGAATAAGGGATGCTCCCCCGGATGCTGGGGAGTCGGCCACTGCTGCCAACATTCGCATTCTTGGCAAGGCGATTAATCCTTGGGTTGTCCCTCGGACTCCCGAGAATGTGCAGTTGTTGCTTTCTCGCAACCTTCCGCGCTGTCAACACTTCAACGCTCGTGTTCGCTCTCCTAAGGTTGGTGTGGGTACACTGCCCGTTTTCCTATTGACCATCGCCACAAGCCTGTCGAGTTGAAACAGCAACGAAATGAAAATCCTTATCTCTATGTCAAGGATCCTTCTCTTGAGTCTCGCTTTTGGAACCAGTTCCAGTCTGATTACTATTTTTCTATCATTTTGGGCTGTCAAGATCCTACTGGTGCTGTTCCCATCATTGGTCCTAAAGCCATTGATCTTGCCTCTCTTCGTCGCTTTGAGGATCCGGATGTTGTTGAGTTGGTGGCTGATCTTGAGAAGTGGGGTCACCTTGATTTCATGGCTTTTCAGTATTCCTGGAATACTAAAATTATTGCTCAGTTTTACTCCACTTACTTCTTGGATGCTGCAAATCGCGTCATGCATTGGATGACGGAGGGTCAGCACTATTGCCTTGACTATGTCACTTTTTCTCGTCTTCTCGGGTTTGGTCAGGCCGATCGTGATGCTCCCAGTCTTTATGATGGCCACGATCATATCACTTATGAGGATATTCGGCATTCTACCTTCCTGGGAAGACCCCTAGATTTCAAGAATACCTTCCTTCGTCCTTATTATTATGTCCTCAACAACTTGCTTCGCCACACCATTGATCCAAAGATTGGGGACTCCCAGCATCTTCAGCATGGTGCCCCCAAGATTCTTTTGTGGTTTGGCAAGAAGGGTGCTTGCTTCTCTATCTCGGATCTTATTTGGCGCAAGATTTATGTTGCTTCTATTGATCCTCAGCGCCACCTTCCATTTGCTCCATATTTGATGCATATCATTGAGCAAGTGGTGGGCGATTCTTTTGCTCATGATAAGAAGCATGTCCAAGTTAAGGTCCGGAACTTGCACACTCCTAAGGCAAAGAATGCCTTCCTCCGGCTTCGTGCTGCTTCTCAGGAGGAGGATGTTGTTGAGGAGGATGAGGAGGACTCGCCCCAGCGTCCATCTTCTGTGCGCCGTACTCGTGGTGCTGCTCGCTCTACAGCAAGTCCTAGCTCTTCTGGAGGACCTATCACCTCCCACGGGCTTGGGCCTTGCCGTCGTCGCGGTTGTGCTATCAAGTATGCTCTCAAGAAGATCTTTTCGACCTTTTACTATAAGGCTGAAAGGGATGACCGCCTTCGAGCTATTGAAGAGAAGCTTGGCCTACCTCCTTCCTCTCCCATGCGTGAGTTTTGCAATCCTTTTGAGGAGTACGCCGAGTCTTCACATGCAGCTGGCGGTCGGGACGACGAGGACGAGGAGGACGACGATGATGAGGAGCAGGAGGAGACTTCTGACGAGGACGAGGATTTCGACAAGGACGACTAGCTCTAGTTCGCTACGTGCCTACCCTTTTTGGCACTTGATGCCAAAGGGGGAGTGTTAGGCTTTATCATGATGTAATAGCTAGTTTAGCCTTGCTTTAGCCCCTTGGTGGCCCAGACTTTAGCTATGGTTTGTAATATCTATAATTATTGTGGTGAACTATGTGATGGACAAGAACTTTGTGGTTGTAATGCTTAGTAGTAGGCAAAACTCTCATGCTTAATGTTTATCTTATTGTGTTTGCCTATGCCTTGTGGTCTTTGGATCATTTGTGACTTGAATATATCTTGTGCTTCACGTTTATCACTTATTATTGTCACACACTTTTAGGCACCCCACGAATTACAAGATTTAGGGGTAGCCTCTCTAAATGTATGCACACTTGACTATGATCATAGTTTGGAATTCAAACCCAATGCATACATTAAGGGGGAGCTCTTTTCTAAATGTCGGATTCGAAAGCTTCAATATATCTCAATCATATATAAGCCTAAATTGGTTGTCATCAATTATCAAAAAGGAGGAGTTTGTAACTGCATTCGCCCTCTATATGGGATTTTGGTGATTAATGACATCGAAATTAGGGATTAACATGTTTATCAAGAATATATGCAGGTGTTAGTCCATATAAATGAACAAATTGAAATATTCGGTGAAACGGCATCCCTCCAATTCGACCATGATACCTGGTGATCCTTACTCAAAGTTTAGCAAGTTTTTATTTTATTTGAGTATAGGAAAACCGCACTATTAAGAGGGATGCATAGCTAATTGAGAAGGATTAAAGTGCTCAAACATTAACTTAAAACATGCTTGAGAGACACCTACACACACTTGTGCACTGCCTTTAGCCTGTTCTGTACCTGGTGTATCAGTAGTATCGGTTCATTATCAGTAGTACCGGTAACACTTAGTGCAGAAACACCTCCCAGCCAAGTCCTTACTCTCAGGTTTCAAAATTCCATTTTATTCCGGTAGTACCGGTAGTTTAGCGGTAGTACCGATCCTAGATCGGTCGTACCGGCAGGACTTAGCGACTTTGTGAGCTCTAGCCTCTGGATCGGTAATAACAACTTCTTTCCAGTAGTAGTAGTTTTGTCGTACCGGTAGTACCGATCTTGGATCAGTAGTACCGGTGGGACTTAGCTACTTCGTGACCCCAAGTCCCTGGTTTGGTAGTAACGGGTTTTGTTCGGAAGTTGTGTTGCTGTCGTACCAATAGTACCGGTATCCCTACTGGTAGTACCAGTCTAGTCAACAAGTCTGACACGCTTTTCTACCGTTGGCCCTTGTGCAGTGCGCAGGACAGCTTTCTAACGTTCGAAAAGGTGGGCATGTACCGGTTTGTTACTCTTGGTTCTTGGAACCCTAGGTGGCTAGGCGTTCTTCGGGAGAGCCCGGTTTGATCTATTTGTGAGGGCTCCCCAAAGTGTTTGTATCACCCCGTGATTCTAGTGAAGAAACTCAAGTGACCTCTGTGGTAACCTTGAGAGAGCCAAGGAGGTGAAATAGACTTCGAGCTAAGTGGTCACCTCGACAACGAGGAGTAGGCCTTCCTTTGTGGATTGTCCGAACCTCGGGATAAATAACTTGTTTCGTGCTCTCTTTGTTATTGTGTCTACTTGTGGTTTCACGGCTTCGACCGTGTTCTTCCTCTACCTACATTGTTCTTAGGTTTGGAGGTTAGATCTACAATTTGGTGGTGATTCAAGCTAAGGGAAAGGTTGTAAAGTCTTCATCACTCACTTGGGCGGCCTGGTATTACACAGATCTAAATTTGTAGTGAATTTGATTTGTGTTCTTAGCCTCTCGGTTTCGGCCGGTAGTACCGACGGATTGCATCGGTACTATCGACAGTTATCTGTAGTACCGGTCCAATCCCGATAGTACCGGTCACAAATCTCACGTTTCATTTGAGTTTGAGTTTCAGGTTTTAGATTACGCCTATTCGCCCCTCCCCCTTTACGCATTGTAGATCCTTTCAGCCTTCAGCGCGGCCTTGTTCGTGCATACCACCGCCGCCAGCTCGGCTTTCCCTTTCTCGCTGCCCTCCATGGGGATGTCGTTCTCCCGGCACCACCACGATACCAAGTTCTTGAGCGTCTTGTTGGGCACCAGCTCTAGATTCGGCAGCACTTGCCTGGTCTTGGGGCACGTGGAACAGCCTCGGAAAGGCCGTGTATTTAGTGATGTTTCGGAATGGCACATACGGAAAAAAATCACAAAATCTAAGGGTATCAAAGACATAGACATTTGACGTCTTTGTTACCCGCCGTCAGAAGACGAGATTGATGGAACAACATATGAGATAATAAATGTAATTGTTATGGTACAGAAATTAGAACAAACTTTTTAATGACACGGAGGCGAGATCATCTTTTATAGTGTATAAAGGCTCTCAAATAGACGTACCTTTCCTCGACCTTGACGCGCGGAAGAGTTGAGTCAACGCAGCGGCATGCTTACACATTTCTTCGAAGTTCCCGTGAAAGCATCCATAGGGAATCTGCACCTTCCTTGGATCTCTCTGTGCAGATTTCTTCTTCAAACCTGCGCCTTGCAGGGCGGAGCTTCAGAGCACGAGACCAGAGTGAGCGCCTGGAGAGCTGCCACCATTGTGGTCCTCGTTGCCGCATCATCAAATAGGTGATTCATTCCTTCGTCTTTTCTTGTAGAAGCTTGTGTTGCTGTTCTTCGTAGCACGTCCGACTTCTTGGGTCCCTTACCGCCTCCGGCCTCCGCCTTGGATGTTGGAAGGACCTCATACTCCGTTCGTCCGAGGTATTTGTTCTCGTGCCAGAGGTCGGTCCCCGCGCATATGACGTGTTCGACGAATTGCTGCGCTGCCGTGCCCAATACATGGCTAAAGTGTTCGTTCCTGCCGCGTTTTGGATTCTTGGTTCTCTGATACTGTTTTCTCACGGTAGTAACGTAACGACAGATTGGCAATTGGAATTCGCCGATTAGTATGTCTCGACTCTCGAGAATTGCTACTTCCAAAAGGAGCATCTATCATCTGATGCTCATATGTGGACATTTTAAATCTCATATTCATGTAGGTTGGCCCCTCCATATCCTTTTGGTTCAATTGAAATTGAATGGTGGGATGCATTTTTTCTGGCATAGAAAGGAGCTTCTTTTTATTGTTCCACGAGTTTGTGACATAATTGTTTTGGTTATGCTTATGCATCACAACATCTGCACATGTTCTCATGACTAGTCTACTGGTTCTGAATTGTGCATGACTAGTATCTTTAAAGCTTTTGCGTGCACTTCCCATTTTATAATGTTGGTAAAGAGATGCGTGCACTGTGATATTGAATACAGAAAATGAGAGTTATAATTAATTCCTTAAAATCAACTAGATACTGTTTCTGTTTATGAAAAAAGTTGGAGTTTCTACATTATGGAAAAATAGAAAGTGTTATGCTCTATGGAATCCACCCCTGCTTTTTTTTTTAGAAACGGAAGTCTCCACTGCTTTTTATATTTCAAAAAGCAAACAAGTTTAAATGCTGTGTTTGGGCGTGCCCACTGTACAAAAGTTCTTAAGGCAAATCCACAACCGAATTCTCTTCAGCTTATCAGCTAGGATCATTGTTTTTATCTCACAACAAATCAGCTGCAGCCGCAATAAGTCCTGCCAAACAGAGCCCAAAGGCTGATTATTACAGCTTAAGCTCAACAGCTGATCATGCTGAATCAAGTCGCGGCGTGAGTCCAAATTCTGAACATCCAATGGCCCCGACCCTAATGAAACATTCTCGTGGCTGCCTGACCTGATCAGCCGTGGTGATGACGCTCTGTTTTCCAGCTGAGAAACAAACTCCTCTATTTGCTCTCCTGTCTCTTGCTAAAACATTGCTGCCCATCTTCTTAGCATTCTGACGATGTTCAGCAGCACCCCTTTCAGTCCCATCCATTTGACACCCTGAAAACAAATTTCATTGCGTAATTTCCATAAAGACCAGAGAACAGCTGAAGAGACAATATTAGTCATCCTATTCCTATGCCTTTTATTAGCTACCCAGAAACAGGCAACTGACTCAACCATCTCCCAAGTTTATACCAAGTAACTCTAAAATAGTGTCCCAAAGACACCTGTACACACAACACTCAAAATTCAAAAACGAAATGAATAGTATATTCCTTCTCTGAGCATAGTAGACAAGTAGGATCATTAATCTCCCTGTATTTAGCTAAGTTATATCTGGTTAAAAGCTTGTTGTTGGACAAAAGCCACAAAAAGAATTAAATCCTTGGAGGAATTGTCAGCTTCCAAACAGAACTGACAAACACTGGGATAACTCCTCTGAAATTTATCACTGCATACAAGGACTGCACTTCATATCTACCTGTGGAATTGAAATTCGATATCATATGGTCATCCTTTCAGAGATAATAATCCCCTCAACTAAGCTAGACATCTCCTACCACAAGTTCATCACGTTCTCAGAAACATGTCTTCTCAAGGTTAACTTCAGATCAACTCTGTCCCAAAATCTCACTCACAGTTTTCCTTGCTGTTCATTAATGAATAAAGAGACCAATAGATGATGGCCAGACTGGTTTCTCCAAACAAGTGATCTTCCTAGAACCTCAACTTTTTACCGTTTCCCAACTCCCACTTAATTCCATATGAGAAGCTTGCATAGCCCAAACAGCTCCCTACCCCCCCCCCCCCCCCCCCCCCCCCCCCCCCCCCCCCCCCCCCCCCCCCCCCCCCCCCCCCCCCCCCCCCCCCCCCCCCCGCCCCCTGTCCTTTTTTTGTTGCATATAGCAATCTAAAACATGCTTGTTTGTTTTTCTCAACAGGATGGCTGAAGCAGCTCTTCTTGCTCTCTCAAAGATTGGTTTCTATTTAGCAGGAGAAGCTGCAACTTTTGTGGCGACCAAGTTTTCTAATTTGATAGATCTACCAAACATAGTACAGCGTGTGCGAAGGCAACTTTTGATGATGAATCTCTTCATACGGAAGACAGGTGCACTATATCTCAGTGATGAACTCCTGAAGGGATGGATCTCAGAGGTACGAATGTTGGCCTACCGTGTTGAGGATGTAATGGATAACTTTTCATACCACTATCTTCAATACAAGAATGACCGAATTCCTGAAAAGACTGAGCAAAGGAATAAACTATACTGCGATATTTAGTGGAATATCTGATGAGCCTAATTCAGATTGAGAAGGAAATTGTGCATGTTTCCATGCTGAAGGATCAGTGGTTGAGACCCGTTCATGAGCTTCTTCCAACTCAAATCCACAGCAGCGAACTACAATTCCCTCATTACAGTGTGCCCCAATTTATGAAAGATGAAGATCTTGTGGGGATTGAGAAAAACAGTGAGCAGCTAACGAAATGGTTGAGGTCAGATACACAAGATCTTAAAGTGGTATCAGTTTGTGGTATGGGTGGAATAGGAAAGACCACCCTGATCGCAAATGTATACGAGAAGCAAAGGGATAACTTTAAGGTGCTTTTGTGGCTTACTATTTCACAGACATACAACAGTGTGGAGGCATTGCTGAGGAAGTTACTTGAGATGACAAGAGCTGGCAGTGACAGCATGGAAATGGGGAAGAGGAAATCAAAAGGCATTGACAGCATGGACATCCTCAACGTTAAAACAGAGTTAAGGGCATTGTTTAGAACAAAGAAGTATTTAGTTGTATTAGATGACATATGGAACCCCCAAGTGTATGAATCAATGCGAGATGTGTTTGAAGATTCTAAAAATGGAAGTTGCATTGTTCTCACAACAAGGAAAGAGGATGTGGCTGCTCTTGCTTCCAAGCATTATCAGCTCAAACTTAGTCCATTAGGTCTGAAGGATGCTCTTTGCCTACTCTGCACTAAAGCTTTTCCTTACAATGACTCCGAGTCTGAGGGCCCGTCAAAGGTAATGGAGTTAGCTACTGATACTGCAAATAAATGTAATGGATCACCTCTTGTGAACTGTCCAGCAGAGCTCCATGAACTTGCTACTGGTGTTGCTAAGAAATTTGAGGCCCTATTGTTGGAGCAGTGCCCAGCTGAACTTCAGGAGCTAGCTACTGATGCTATAGGGAAATGTAAGGGCTTGTCAGTGGCAAAAAACTCATCAGAATTCCTGGAGCTTGCTAATGATATTGCAAAGAAAAGTGTGGCCCTGCCAGTTGCCAAGTGCCCATTAGAGATGCAGGTGCTAGCTGTTAATATTGCAAAGAAATGTGGCGGCTTGCCTTTGGCAATTGTATCTATAGGAAGCTTACTTTCTATAAGGAAGCTAATTCTGCCAGTTTGGAAGCAGATATATGATCAACTTCCCTCTGAACTAGAGAAGTATGCACAGGTTCGTGGAATTCTAAGCCTGAGCTACTATGACTTGCCAGGAGAGCTTAGAAATTGCTTCCTATACTGCAGCATGTTCCCTGAAGATTATCCCTTGCCAAGGGAAAAGCTTGTGCGACTATGGATTGCAGAAGGGTTTGTAGTAAAGAAAGGGAACAGTATACTAGAGGAAGTTGCAGAGGGCTATCTCATGGAACTGATCCATCGAAACATGTTGCAAGTTGTTGATAATGATGAACTTGGTGGGGTGAGTACATGCAGAATGCATGATATCTTGAGAGAGTTAGCCCTTACAATCTCTAAAGTAGAGATGTTTGGTGTTGTTAATGATTTTGGTGCAGTAATTCAAATGGACAGAGATATACGTCGCTTATCTGCATTAAGATGGAAGATGAAAAGTGACGCATCCAAGATGAAATTTTCCACGCCTGCGGACGCTAATGGCAAGTGAAACCATTGTGATGTCTATACCTACAATATTATCTGAATCCAAATACCTTACCGTCCTTGAATTGCAAGACTCAGAGGTCACCACATTACCTGCATCAGTTGGTCATCTGTTTAATCTACGCTACGTTGGTCTGAGAAATACAAGAATAAGTGCACTGCCAGAATCTATAGAGAATCTCATCAATCTTCAGACTCTTGATGTCAAGTCAACCAATATTAGAAATCTGCCACATGGGATTGTGAAGCTCACTAAGCTTAGGCACATTTTTGCTGACAGATATGCTGATGCGAAGCAATCAGAGTTCCGGTACTTTGTTGGAGTGGAGGCACCTACAGGGCTTTCAAATCTTGAAGAACTTCAAACTCTTGAGACTGTGCAATCAAGTATTTACTTGGCTGAGCAGCTTGAGAACATGATGCAACTAAGGAGATTGTGGATTGAAAACATAAGTGCTGACCATTGTAGCAAGATTTGTAAGGTTTTGTCAATGATGCCGCTTCTTGACAGCTTGCTTCTCTCTGCCAGTAATGGGAATGAGCCACTTTCTTTTGAGGATCTCAAACCAAGTTCAACAAAGCTCCACAGGTTGATTGTCAGAGGTTGTTGGGCTGGTAGAACACTGAGGTGCCCAATTTTTGAGCACCATGGGGGGAATCTAAAGTATCTAGCTCTTAGCAGTTGTCACCTTGGGGGAGAAGATCCATTGCTGTTCCTCGCGTCACATGCCCCGCACCTGACCTATCTAAGACTCAATAATATAAACAGTACACACAAACTGGTTGTTCCTGATGACTCCTTCACTCACCTTAAGACACTTGTTTTGATGGGTTTGCATGATGTGAGATTTCTGGACATTGGATATGGTTCACTTCCAGTCATTGAGGGTATGTACATTACATCGCTAGCAAAGTTAGCTGCAGTTCCTCAAGGTATTGAAAAATGTCACTGTCTTAAGAAGCTTTGGTTGGTTGGTCTCCACGAGGACTTCAAAGCTCAATGGAACAATAAGGGCATGAAACAAAAGATGCAGCATGTTCCAGAGATTCGTATCTAGTGGGGTTATCACTGTTTCTTCAGCAGTACTCTTGTAAGCTGCGTCTGCACATGTGTGTTTCATCTTTTTCAAATGTCATGTTTTCTACAGTTACTGACATGGTCATCACATTCATCTTTTCAGCTAAAACATAGGCAGATGTTGTTCACAACAATGACTGCGAAAACATGGCTCTCGGCCTTTGCTTAAGGAAGTAGTTACCTGCATCAGCCTGCCGTGTTCCAGTTGTTTCTCACATTAGCACAATCAAAAGAATGCCTATCTTTTTACGTGGAATTGCATCTAAAGTCCCTATTGTAGTTTAAGTGAACCACCCATTTTTTTATGAGCTTATATTTTTGGACTGAATTGGAAGCAGTATGCAACTCAAATACTCAATAGCCCCTGTATCTCATCCGGCTAAATTTGATGTATCTGTATGACACCGTAGTGTTATTCTGTATTGAACTTTTGCTATGCTGGAGCACCAGTACGGTTGCAAAGGAACCGATGCCAATTTACAGTATTGCATTATTAGTATTGGTACTAGTCACTACACCATGACCCACTTCTCCCTATAATTATGTGTTGGTAAAATAAAAAGTTTTAAGAATGCATTACATTATGTGTTGGCAATTGTATATTTTTTTATCGTCACACAAACTATTGCCAATGATACTTAGGAAACACGTTATATGTCAATGCCAAAAAAGTGTCGCCAAAAGTATTTAGTACAAAATAAGTGTCGTTATAGCCTAATAAAACCATGTCCAAGTATCGTTAAAAGGGTAGGCGAAAAAAAAGAAGACTTCCCGCTTGTAGTTGCACGAAAAAAGAACACGCGAACTCCAGCCACCACTGGACGGCAACCCTCGCCGCTGTTGAGGGCATGTTTCATAAAATGCCCTGGAAACGGTTTCACCAACTTATAAAGTTACAACATAGGTTTTATTGTCGACATAGGTCTAATTGTCAGCAAAGGTATACCATGTGGCTACTAAAAATGTCGATGATTCTTTTAACTGTCAACAAAACCTTCATCGACTACTTCTACCGTGGCTGTTTCTAAATTGTCGGCAAAATTTTTTATGGGATGCTATCTGTCGGTAAAGGTGTCCTTTTAACCATTATAGAATGTATTGGCAAATGTACTTCGTGTTACAGTGACTCCATTCCTGAATGTTTGATATTTTAATTTTATCGTGAGTCAAGTATGTCTAACTGTCGGTGTTTTACGACCGATAGCATACCAGGGGTACTCGGGACAGTTGTTCGGACTTCGGTGAACTCCGGAACACAGCGGTGAACGCTAAAACAAACGATTTATACTGGTTCAGGCCCTCGTAATCGAGTAATAGCTCTACGTCCAGTCGGCGTTAACCTTTGCGTTGGATTGAATTATCTGCTGATTTTGTTTACAGAATAAACTGTAGACTTGTGTGTGTCTTGGGGGCGCTCTCGGCCCCGCTTTTATAGTTATAAGAGGGCTGAGAGTCACTTCTAGTCCTTGTCGGACTCAACAGGAGTGTCATATTCTAATTTTACAAGGGAAACTTTCCATCTGTCTAGATTGTCTAACTTCTGGTCGTGTTCCATGGTCCGGCCCCTTTCAGGGAAGTCGGTGAAGACCCTGGATGGTCCTGTATCAACAAGCCTCCGAACATTTCGTGGTTGAGCTGAAGAGAAGCCATGAAGTGGTCTTGGATTCTTCTGATGACGTGCGTTCAAAAGCGCACCCATTGGGTGGAGCCCCCGAGCCTCTTACTTGTTTGGAACAAAGAAGTTAGAGGGTCTCTTTCTGAAAAAAATTTCAAGGGTATGTGTACCCTACAGCCCCCGAGCCTCTTACTATTTGGAACAAAGAGTTGAAGGGTCTTGATTTTCTGGGAGAGTTCTTCCTTGCAAGATGTCTTAGGCGTAACTCCCAAGCCTGTTGTCGGGTTCTTTTTGTTCATGGCGAGTTGTTGTGTGCATCGATCTGTCGATCTGGATTCTTTTGGTATACCACCTTTGCCTAGGAAGGTTGTTGGGGACCTTTTATTGGCTCTTGTACCCAACTTGGATATTCCTTTGGATATGCCGATCTTCCTTAAATTATTTGCTTCGTCCTGGTTGTCCTTCTTTGAATTATTGCCTTGTCCTATTTGTCCTTGAATTATTACCTTGTCCTTGTTGCTCTCCTTGAATTACTTGCCTCGTCCTTTTGATTTTCCTAAGCTTTTCTGTTTTGCAAGTTTTACTCCCCTTCCTCTTCTAATCTTTTGCCAGATTCTTCTGCTGCCAAAGCTGAGGCATTTGTCCCCGCCCTGTTGACTCTGAGCAGACTATTAGCGCTGACATTGCTCAGGATTTTGAGGCCAAACAGACTTCTCCGCCTTGAATTCTTGATGCTATTCCGGTGAGGAGTGCCCAAGGTTTAGCTTCCACGTCTTCTCATGGGCTCCATGTTGATGATGATGTTTTGCTGGAGTTTGATCCTCATCATCGGGTGTCCGAGTTGGTTGGAGGTTGGGAAGATTTTGGAAAAAAAAAGCTCAAGGTGAGTTCTTTTCTTTTGCGCTTCTTTGTATTCTTTTTTGGCTTGTTCTGACTGTTTATGTTCCTATAGAGTTTTTCTCGGGACCAAGATATTTGGTTTGGCTCCAAAGAGGCTGAAAAGAAGATGGCCTTGGAGATTCAAGAGTTGAAAGATGCCCTTGCTGCTGACACTCTTGCCAAGGGTAAGGCTGAGGCCGCTTTTGCTGATGCTAAGGAGTCTCTTTCAAAAGCCGCTGTCAGCTTTGATCAAATACGGAAGTCACGTGGAGATACTCTTTGTTTTGTTTATTTTTCCTTGTCTTTGTGGTTCTTTGCTGAGTTGTTTTATGCTTGTTTCCAGAGCTCTCTCAGGAGAAGAAGGAGAAGTTGGTTGTTGAGGTTGAGTCTTTGAAAGCCTCACTTCATATTGAGCGTAATCGATCCGAAGAGGTAAAATCTCAGGCTGAAGAAGATCTTGCACTTGCTCGATTGATACGATGCGGATCCGAGCTGATCGTGATCTTGTGTAGGCTTCAAAGACCATTATTGACCTTAATACCCAGCTGACGGCTGCTAAGAGCAATTTTGATGTTCTTTGGAAATCTTTCAAGAAGGTTGCCAATGTCGTCCATACTTCCGCTGATGACCCCAATATGACTTGGGGTGATCTTATTTCAGTTTTTCCTTCGCTTACTCGTAACTTTATAGTTGATATTGCTCGAGGTAGTGTTAGCAGTGTTCTTGGTAGGATTCGGGTTCTTTGCTCATCTATTCCTCTGGAAAAAACTTGACACTGCCCTCCGAGCATCAAGCAAGTGAAGCGGATCAAGCTGGAGATGCCCTTGAAGACGTTGCTGGTCGTATAACTGAGCAACTTAAGCTTCCTCTGCCTTCTGTTGATGATGAAGCTCCTGCTACTTTTGGTGCCTCTTAGCAGACTTTAGGGTACTTTATGTGTTGTAAAAACAAAACTTCTCAGCTTAGAAAGCAGTCTTTGGATATGGTCATCGTGCCTGATTTGCTCTTTTAATACTTGCTCTTCTTGTTGTCTTTTACCCTTTTATTTCTTTCTGTTTGATGAGCTCGCAGAGTTCCTTGTATTTGGAGGGTAGCCTTTTTATTGTCCTGTGCTGCTGCTGCTGCTGTCCGGACGCTGGTCTTGAAGTAGTCTTTTTCTTTACTTTTGTGACCCAGTTATGGCTCTTGACGTAAGCGAGTAGTTTTACCCGGAAATGAGCTCGTAACCTGGGGCGAGTAGTCATTTACTCTCACCGATACTGCTATTGCAGCCCAGACATGACTCTTTATTTAGGCGAGTAGTCTTTTACTCTCATCGGGTTATGACCGGGAAATAAGCTCGTGGTCTTGAAGTCGTCTTGTGTCTTCTTTTTTTGACCCACTTACGGCTCTTGGCGTAAGCGAGTAGTTTTTTACTCTCATCGGGCTTCAACCCGGAAATGAGCTCATAACCTGGGGCGAGTAGTCATTTACTCTTATCGTGACTGTTGTTGCAGCCTGGACATGACTCTTTGTTTAGGCGAGTAGTCTTTTACTCTCATCGGGTTATGAACCGGAAATGAGCTCGTGGTCTTGAAGTCGTCTTGTGTCTTCTTTTTTGTGACCCAGTTATGGCTCATGGCGTAAGCGAGTAGTCTTTTACTCTTATTGGACTCCAACCCGGAAATGAGCTCGTAGCTTGGGGCAAGTAGTTATTTACTCTCATCGAGACTGCTATTGCAGCCCGGACATGGCTCTTTGTTTAGGCGAGTAATCTTTTACTCTCATCGGATTATGACCTAGAAATGAGCTCGTGGCGAGTAGTCCGTTTGCGTTACCTTTACTCTCATCGATATTCCCCTATTTTTATATAAAAGAATGTGAGAATAATAAATTCAGTGATTTTTGTCATTTTTTATGAATTTTTATAAAAAGTGATATTGGATTCTAACTTTTGCAACATTGGATTTAATGGCACAAAGGTGTTTTCTGAATGCTGCATCACTTCAATGTTTAGAGTCACGGAAATATATTTTTGATTGAATATTAATGAAGATCTTCAAATTTAATAGAATTAACATTGGATTTAATATAGTCCGTAACGTTAGCACGGATAAATATAGGAGTGATTAGTGGTGTGATGCTGTGAGCAGTGATGGACGGAAATGTGCAGCACGTGGGTGGCTCCTACACGGAGCTGAGACGTAAAAAAGGAAATACAAGGAGAATAAGGTGGAAATAGAAAGAGAATACGATGGAGAGAGATAAGGTTGTCAGTGACTCGAGGATATTGTTTTGACGGTCACAGATCTCGATGTACACGCTGCTTCGTGTTTTCACAATTCTAGTACAGCTCTTCTAGGGTTAGGGTTTGAGAATGCTACGCTAGTTGAAAAACAAAATTTTTAAACTCATAAAGCAGGATCAACTGCTAGTCATAGATCATGGGATTACCACTAGACACGCAGGTGCAAGGGAAAGCCGTCTCGATATAGACGTACGCATCGCAGCAATGTTGTGCAGTTGCATGGTCATTCGTTCGCCCGTCCCTCTCGTGAGGTTCGTCCTTGTGCTCCAGATGCAGTACCTCCGAGGTATCCCCACCTACAGGGAAGAAGCGTTGCGCCTCCGAACTGCTAGGTCTGCGAGGAGCAGTAGGCGCGAGCGTGGGGGGCGGCGGCGGTTGCCAAAAGGGAGTGGGATAACCTAGACCCATCGCCCACCCCTGCTTATATAGGCGTCCTTATGAGCTTCCGAGTTAGAGGCCTATTAGTAACCCGAAGCATTGTCTAATTCGGGTTCAACTCAAATTATGCTTCTAGCCCCTTAAGCGTGTGACCATATGGGTTTACGCACACATAGACATGGCCTGGGTACTCCTACTCGTCCAATAGTTGACAGCAGCCTCTACCAAGGCGTGACAACTCCTATGCGCACGCAAAGGTCATATCAGACAAACCACCACAAACCACACACATGTTATTCCCTTGCCTCATGATCTAATCATTAGAGTGGTCCACTGATATTTCTCTCACATAGAGAGGGGCAAATTCCATCTTGATTGTCTATGTCTCATAGCATGTTTCTCGACAAACCCGAAAGCCACCTTTATAACTACCTTATTACAGAGTAGCGTTTGATAGCCCCTGAGTAGGTCGTTTGACATCTTGAATACATACAATAATCTCAGGTCTAAGGATATAACATACATGATGTGAATAAAGATAATAACATCTCACGTTGGGTCAGTCTAGCCCCATGTCATACATGTGCCCACATTGTTAGTTTAACATCTCTATATTTATGACTTGTGAAACATACTCATCAACTCATATTGTGCTGATCTAGTATTCATTTGTGTCTTACACAAACTTCGATCAGGGACAACTAGAACAACTATACAAGTAAAAGAGTTTCATAAACAATTCACATAATTGCTAATCAATACAAGTTGTCTTTAATGGAAATTCAATGAACTCAATATATATCATGGATACAAGGAAATACAATTATCTCTATGATTATCTCTAGGGCATACTCCCAACAGCTCTGCTAGCGCACGACAAACGCAGTGGCGGAGCCAGGATTTAGAACTTTGGTATTTCCGCCTCTAAAAATAATTCCAATACAGTTTTAAAAAATCCGGAGAAAAACAGTTACCGATAACTAAAGTCACACAATCATTCAACTTATTTGCTTTTGTTCTTCATTTTGGAAACCAACACCAATAACACTGTAAATAATTAACCAACAACAATACTATCATACTGAGTACAACACTGCAGCTGCAACAAACTTGTGTAGCCTTAGCCTAGCCTAGCCAGACAGCATACCTTAGGAAGCACATCGCCAGAGCACAGAAATTGAGAACTGAGAATCAGGCAAGAAGCTAGCCACCGAGCCGCGGCGTGGCCTCACCCACCGGCTTGCAGCAACCTGCCGCCCGCCGCTCCGCCTCCCAGCCACGAAGCTGCGTCCGCTTCTGCGCCTGTGCTGCAGTCCCGCCGACCGCCTGACAGGCTGCGCCGTGCGGCGTGCCCTTGCCGACGATTTGCCGTCGGTAGTCCCGCATAGGGCAGTAGGCAGTAGGTCTAGGGTTCAAGGTTTGCTTGCCTGCTGCTGGATTGGGGATTGGGTTGTTGATGGTAGTTATTATTCAATTTTAAGTATCAACAAGACATGAAAAAGGACATAAAACCATCCTCAAACATAGAATAGGGTTTAAACTGACAGAATTTCATGAGTTTTGGTGAATTTATGTTTTGCATGGTGTTAATGAGAAAAGAACCAATGGAGACCCACATGTCAGATTAAAATATCGAATTCCGACGCGAAAATGAAACAAGAATATTTAGAGAACATCAGAGACACGCCTGACTGAAGCGTGGCCAGGTTAGCAGCCAAGGGAGGTCGGCCGACCTAGCCCAGTGTCCGTTTCGTGTGCGTTTCGACTGTGGACCCACAACACGATTTTTAGGATCAATCTCTACCATCCGTCGAAGTCAGTTTGATGTAAGGGCTACGGTTCATCCCACCGGCCTATATAAACAGCCCCAGACCCCTCAGGGTTTCAGAACAATCAGGGGAGAAAGAGATATCAAGCAGAAAAGAAGAAGAGCTCTCTACCAGAGATTAGGGTTAGACACTTAAAGTTCTAGTTTAGACCTAAATAGTAGATTGAAATATAGTTGAACCTTCGGCTCAGGATTCTGGATCGCCTGTCTACTAGAGGCCGGTAATTCCATTATATTTCCTCTTATTATGACTTTATGCTATATTAGTACTATGTTCGGTTTATTATATTCCTAGTTTATTCTAGTAGTATATTTGATATAGTTATGATTGATAATGAATTTATGCATGAGTTCGCAAAGCGCTTATCCAGTACTCGAGTGGGTTAAGTGGTCGACATTATAGAGGCATGGTGCTTAGATATTGTTTGCCTGCAAATGAGCTTTATATGCCGGCTCATGTGGTAGATCGCGGATGTGATACTCCCGTTGAGTCCTTTGTAGTCCACTCCCCGTATGTAGAGAGAGTAGAACTAGATTATGAAGGTAGACTTGCTATGTTCTTGTTGTTCCTGAATAATGTTCCTGATGCATAGATAAAGAGTCAATTGTGCTATACATAATTGTATATTTGGTAGAGTAGATGAATAACATAATTAATTAGGAATGACATAAGAATCTGACCTCTTAAGTAATCCTATGTTTTGGTTGACTTTAACTTTGAGTAGTCCACACCTCTCTGGAAAGTTATCTAAGCCTTTATTATTATCATATTCATATATTTATTATTGTCTTACCATGTTTAAGTATGTGCTATGTGATTGATTCTATTCATAAGTAATGTATCTTGAATCTATACACTCATGTCTAGCTCCATACCTTCTCCCTGTGGTAAAAATATAAATCGAGAACCCTAAAATACTCGGGTAAAATGCTACAATGGTATAATTAATCTGTGCGCTTGCAAATACTTTGAAACTTGATTATTTATATTTTATCCTTTTTAGTCACTTGCATTCATAATAACTGCTTAGTATTATTCTGGGTAGTTTCCATACATGTCTCTTATATTCATGTTAGGGATGACAACTTAGTTATTATAAGAGATATAGGTTCAAAAGAGGTGGCTAAGTAATTTACCAAGTGACACTTAATTAATACCAACAAGCATTTTTGGTGCCGTTGCCGGGGAGAAGTAACGGAAACACGTTTGAGAAAAAGATCAAGTACATACTTAGTGATGGAATCATACCTAGTACCTCTGCTTTTACAGAATTACCTAGTACCCTTGTTATTCAATCAACTTCATTCATCCAAATCAAATCAGTGCAAGAAGCTAACACCAAGTTACTGAAGCTATGGCTGATAAAACATTGCGAGAGTTCGCTACACCAAGCACCGAGAACATCCGCACCGGACCAGCATCTCAACACCGATAACTTAGAGTTCGAGCTCAAGCCAAGCCTCATCAACATGGTCCAAGTTATATCATTCAGTGGAAAGGCGCATGAGGATGTAAGTGCTCATCTTCAGAATTTTCTAGAGATTAGCAACACCATCACCATCAAGAACGTTGCTCAAGACATCATACTACTCTGTTTATTCCCATTTTCACTTTTGGGAAGAGCGAAGCAGGTGGTTCTATGCCAACAAAGATCACATTAACACATGAGCAAAGTGTTCTAAGGCCTTCCTAGCAAAGTTTTTTTCCATAGGCAAAACCAATGCCTTAAGGAGAAAGATTACTGACTTTTAGCAGCAGAAAGAAGAAACCATTTCAGAAGCATGGGAGCGCTATCAAGAATACATCTCAGATTGTCCCCATCATGGAATAGAAGATTGGTTACTCATACAAAGTTTCTACCATGGATTAATTCAAAGGAGCCGTAACCAACTTGATGCAACTGCTGAAGGATCATTCCTGTCACTCACCCCCTGGGAAAGCTGAAGCACTTATGGAGAAAATAGCAAGAAATTCAAAGCTGGACCCATGATAACACTCAACATTGTCATCAGAGTGAGGAGACAACCGAAGAATTGTGTGCATTATCAACCAAGATGGACGTACTATTGGGTTGGCTCGCACAGCGGGACGACTACAAGAAAGATCATCAAGCTATTTGAAAGCCCATGTTTGGTTTTGGGTAATTGATGAAACCTAGTTTGCTAATATTTGCTCTAAGTGTTTCATGAGATTAATTAGCAAACGTCAAGATGGAGCAAAGGACCGGGTCGGTGGAGGCCACAAGTGTAGGGCAATGACGGCGTCCATGCAAATGGTGTAAGCCCTTCAACAAAAGGAGAAAGCCCTAGTGATGGCATCCAAGCAAATGGTATAAGTCCATCATCAAAAGGAGTCCACAAGCTTCATCAAGAGATGAGAAGGAAGATGGTGAAAAGCTAGGAGCTCAAGGCAAAGGTATAACCATTAGGAGCTCTTTTGCTTTTGGTGATCAAGACTCAATAGAGGGAGTGATCACATTTAGGATAGATAGCCGTACTATCAAGAGGGGAGAAATCGTTGATGAAATGCAGGTTATCAAAGTGCCACTAGGTGATCATGTTCATTGCATATGCCTGTAGATGCTAGTGACACTAACAAAACCCATGGAAAACTCTTTGGAAAATGCTAACACACGTGCACTAAAGTGAGAGACACTTTGGAGTGTTAGCGCCTTTGGAAACGGAGTGAAGTTTGAGGGTTAGAAAGGGTTTGGGTCCTCTCTCCCTAGCGTCGGACGCTAACCCCGGAAAGCGTCGGACCATTGGCTTCGGTCCGACGGCTAACCCTGTTTTTGCTCTATCTAAGAGTGTCGGATGCGTTGAAAGAGAGCGTCGGACTATTTCCCTAGAGTCCGACGGTGCAGAGCGATGGCAGAGCGACGCGTGGCGAGCTGTGGTGCGTCGGACACTTTGGTTTAGTCCGACGGCGTACGTTGGACGTCTGTCCGACGGTTTTTACCGTTTCTGGAGCTCTCTGGTCTGTTTCTGCGAGCGTTGGACGAAGGTCTGACTTAGTCCAATGCACTATGAGAAGAGAGTCCGACGGTGATTCGCTGTGAGAATCGGGCGCGAGGCGTTAGTCCGACGGTATCCCACGCTCTCGGGTTGCTTTCTGTAAGCGTCGGACGACAGTGGTTTTTAGTCCGACGGATGTCTCGTCCGACGGTGTTGTTTGGCGCGGGAAGTTAGCCGTTGTGATCCAACGTTCGACTTCAAACGGCAAGGGACACGTGGCTTCAATCTAGGGCATCAGACTGAGAGCGTTGGTCCTGACGGTTGTGCGCGTGGGCGTCCGACGGTCGGGTCCGACGCTGCGTAGAGAGGTCTAACGGCTAAGTTTGAGTGAGTGGAGTATTTATAGCCGGTTTGCTGGCTTGTGCTCTCTCCCTTGGCCATTCTAATCACTCCTACTAACTTGTGAACCTCTCCACTCCTCTCTCACTCATTCCACATGATTGAGATCATCATTTGGTGAGATTGGAGAGCATCAAGTGCATTGCATGAGTGTGATCATCTAGAGGCACTTGGTGAGTGTTTTTCAGTAGCGGATTCTCTTGTTACTCTTGGAGTTTGCTGACTCCTAAATGGTTTGAAGCTACGTGGATCATTGAGGAGAGTTGGTGATTGTCTCCGCCTCCGATCGGTGACTTGTGAGGGGTTCTTGAGCCTTCCCCGCGGGAGATCGTGAATTGGCTACTCTAGTGGATTGCGCGTAGCTTGTGGATCCCCATCTTGTGTTGGTTGTGCGGCACTCTTGAGAAGGGTTTGACGTGTGATGCAAATAAACGCGTGAACCTCCAAGTGGGTGTATCACTACTAACGAGGACGTAGCTTGCCTGGCAAGCAAGTGAGCCTCGGTAAAAATCATTGTGTCAACTCTCTTGCTGAGGTTTTCATTTGTGTTGATTAGTTGGCTTATCTACTCTTCACCGGCGGTATAAGGATCTTCCTCTACTCTTTACATTTTTGCATTTACCTTTGTGTAGCTCCCTAGTATAGTTGCTCACTTAGGAGTAGAGTAGAGTAGTGACTTAGCTTCTTGTGTGTGATTTAGAGATTATAGCCTAGAACGGTTAGGTGGCTAGCACAAAATTCACTTCGCCGTTTATTTGTCTAACCTCTTTGCTTAAGTATTGTTTGTAGAATTTTTATAGGCTATTCACCCCCCTCTAGCCATTTAGGACCTTTCACTATTCAAGATGTATTCAACACATAGAACAAACAGGGAGAGTACTTGGGAGTGAAGTTTTATCCACCGCAAGAAGATATCAACGTTATTCTCAACAACTCTACTCCACATTAACAGAAGCAAGGATGGAGTCAACAATAGCAATCCAATTACCAAGGTAAGTACCCAGGTAATAAATCTAAACAACCAACCTTGAAAGATTTGGTATTAGAGCAAGCTAAAATTAATGGTAATATTACTAAGAAACTTGCTTCTAATGATAGAATCTTAGAAAATATAAATATCAAAATGGATAACTTTTCTTCTGCTATTAAAGATCAACTTGTCTATAATAAGAAAACAGAAACACAAATAGCACAGTTGTCTGCTGCATTGCCTTTTGCCACTAACCATGAGCAGGTCAAAGCTATAACTACAAGAGGTGGCAAGTCAACCCAAGATCCTCCATACCCAAAAGGCACACATCCATTGAGGAACAACCCAAGACGCTGAAGAGGAGGAAGTTGCACCACAAGAGCATGAAATGACACAAGATTTCCATGATATCAACTTCTTACCATTCTCGCGAAGAATCCGGAAGAATCAACAAGATGAGCAGTTCGGCAGATTTATTGAAGTCATCCAGAAGCTATATGTCAACATATCACTATTGGATGCCCTTCAAGTTCCCACTTATGCAAGGTACATCAGAGACATCCTCAACAAGAAGAGACCACTACCGAACACCAGTCATCAAGCTGACAGAAGAATGTAGTGCGGCTATCCTCAATATAGCACCTACAAAGAAGAAGGATCCAAGATGCCCCACTATTGATTGCTCGATCGGAGAACAATACTTCAACAATGCACTATGCGATCTTGGAGCAAGTGTTAGTATGATGCCCAAATCAGTCTTTGAAAAGCTCAGATATTCCACCCTGGAACCCACATCAATGTGCATTCAACTGGCAGATCAATCAATTCGCTACCCCGAAGGAATTGCGGAAAACATTCCAGTGAAGATAAGAGACTTCTTTCTGCAAGTAGATTTTGTGGTCCTAGACATGCAACTAGGCTCGAAAATATCCCTGATCCTTGGGAGACCTTTCTTGAGCACAGCCAATGCTCACATCGAAGTTGTGGCAAGGAGAAATCGGATTCAACATAAATAGGAAGGAAGAGCGGGTTTGCTTTCCGACCAAGACCACAACAACAACTCACTGCAAATATGGTGGACGGAAAGGAAGAACCAGCTGGGACACCATC
The DNA here is from genome assembly GCA_038502445.1 of Eremochloa ophiuroides. NCBI lineage: Eukaryota > Viridiplantae > Streptophyta > Magnoliopsida > Poales > Poaceae > Eremochloa > Eremochloa ophiuroides. The sequence continues at coordinate 32,499,722 of JAHLJS010000007.1, read as the reverse complement.
TCCCAGATTAGAGGATTCACCCGCTAACGGAGAAGAAGATGAAGTCCGATTCGGAGGACTAGAAAATCCCGAACCTTCGCCGACAGGTAACTTGGTATTTACCCGCATTTATTTTTCGCATTTATATTCCTCATATGCATGATAAAAAAATAAAAAATTGCATAGTAATATTTTTTAGAGTCTCATATAGGTTTTTCCTGGAGCGTAAAAACTCCCGGTAGAATTATTTCACCACAGAGTCAGAAAATTATAAAAATTTCATATTTCAATTCCTTGCATTTTGTAGTTTCATAAAAGTATTATTTTCATACTTCGTATATGCATGGTATTTGTCTATAGTAGAATATGGGAGACACTTGGGTCCCACACCAATCACACCATTATTCACTACCATCCATTTTCACCCATCAACCCTATCACACTCAACCACCACTATGGGAACCAGCCATCAGAGCACCTTGGCTGCTTTCACAGGCTTTCATTTAAAGCAAGGAGCACTCACGAGAAAGCAGAAGGCAAGAGGACACTAGGAGGGCTCGGCCAACGCCATCCCCAGGTCGCCCGACCTGCCATCTCCCCCTCTATAAAAACCCAAGCTCTCATTTTATTCCTTGTACCATCACAAACCCGAGAGCACCACTTTCGCCTAAAAATTCATTCAAAGAGTTTGAGTGCTAGTTAGCTCTTCATTTGGAAGAGTAGAGAGAGCCGGAGAGAGTGAAGCAAGTGAGAGAGAAGTTCTGCTATTTTCCCGAGTGAAAAACATAGCATTTAGAGGAGATGCTGCTCCAACTAAAATCAAAGTAGAATCAAGTTTGAGCTTAAAACCTTGATCAACTTGAAAGAACCCTTGAACGACTGACCTTTGGACGACTAAATCCTGGACGACTAACCTCTAACAATTGTGCAAGTTTTCTTTTTGTGGTGTGCACTAACGTTTTGCAGGTATGAGCTGGCTCAAGAAGAAACTCAGTCGTGCAGTGTTGACGGTAGTTATTGCTCATTTTTACCCATCAAATAAACATGAATCAAGGGCATAGAACAATACACAACATAGTTATGGGGTTTGATTCTAACAAGTTCCACGAGTTTTGGTGTTCTCACTTGTTTTGCAGGGTATAAAAGGATATTCAATTTTTCACTGATTAAAAGTATCTCAAATGAGGAATTGGAGTTGACCATTGCATAGAGCTCGTCGAGACGATCGAAATGGACCTATGGTTTGCTATTTTTGGAGTCCGGAATAAAGAGATATAGATTTTACAAACACTCGAAGATTCTACAACCTGAACTGCGGGATTAATTAAAAGCTGCGGGATTAATTGGACCTAAATCAGAATTTGACCCATTAAAGCCTATGTGCACATGGTGGAAAGGCTTAGTACCATATTGCTTGCCCAAGATGGAGGGGAGACCAGGCGCCCCTATATATACAGCCCCTTGGACTCCCTAGGCTCAATCCCTTTCATTATTATAATTCATATTCTCTAGTTAGGGATTGGATAGAGAGGTGCCCACTGAAGGATAACCTCTCTCCAATGTAGTAGATTAGTTGTAGTTGAGAGTTAGGGAGAGCGGAGCCATGCTTCGGTTCTGGAGAAGTCTTCAGGGTCTGGTATATCTTTGTATCTCATCTTTGTAAGACTTATACTTTTATATATATATATATCTTCTCTATTTACTTATATGCTTTATTATGTGATTGGTTAGTATAGTTGTTATACTTTGGCATAGGATCTCCGTTCATATTGAGTGCTCTAGTTATCACGTGTGATTAGAGTAGTTTTCATTGGTGTAGACGTGGTGTCTAGGCTAGTATTTACCTGAGATTGCGCCCAATTCTTACGATTAGTTGTGGTAGCCCCAGAGGTGACAGCTCTGTCGGTCTTCGTATTCCACCACGTCGAAGTTGGTGTTTCGTAGAGCTTTTTGGCAGCCTTCTCCCGATTACCCCTTCCCTGTCTATTCGAGAATCGGAAAGGTACTGTTGCTCCAAAGTGCTATTGTGTGATTGCTTCACCTACCTATCCTTTAGTTATCTTAGAACCCAAGTAATAGAGAAGTATTTAGGAACCGAACTCTCCCGTTGTCCTCTCAACTTAGCTAGACTATTCATTTATCTTATAAGTGATTAATATGCATAACTCCTATCATTTATCACTTACCCCTATTATAGTCTAGTTGGTCTACTAAGTTAGTAGATACATGATGGTAGCTATCAGATTCTTTAACCAGTGTTTCCCTGTGGTAAAATATAAATAAGGATACCTGGAATACTCTCGGTAAAATGCTACAATGGTATTCTGTGCGCTTGCGAAATCTTTCATATTCTATTTGCACTTAATAAATACCAATAAGCATTTTTGGCGTCGTTGCCGGAGAAGCAATTGACATAAGAATTTTGATAGTGATCTTGATGTCTTCTAATTTAATGTACCACTAGTTTTAGTAGGATTACCCCTGTTCTGTTGAATTGTGAAATAAGACAGGACAACAGAAGCCATTTTGGCCTTCCGGCAAGTTTCCACAAGACAAGAAGATACATTGAAGAGCCCAGGGTGCCTGAACATTCAAGATTCATCAATAATGGAACTCTGCCATCTCACAGGTTTACACACATATATATATTTCTTTCTAACCTTGTGTAGATAGGGGAAGGAGATCGTCGTCACAACAATTCAAATCGCATCTCAAATGACGAATATAGAGGCTGTGCTACACACAAGTCATGGTAAGTATGATCAAGAAGGTGATAAAGTCTTGCTCATGGACTTTAAACTTTTGAGTAGTTATCTTTTTAATTCTTGCATCTCATTGCATATTTATTTTAATCCATGCATCCACACCATTTAGTTTATATTCCCTCATATCAAATCCATAGCATATTTAGTTCTTGCATACATCCATACCACTTGCATATTAAAAAGAAAAAAAATATATTTTTATATATATATATATACCTCACTATGATCATATTATTTTATCTCTATTTGAATAAATCCTTGTAATGCTTTCATGCTACCTTTACTTACTATAGTTTATGGCTGGAATAATTTGAAAGGACCTAGGATGCCGCCGAGAGGGGGTGAATAGGCGTTTCTGAAAATTTACACTTTCAAATGCGGAAACGATTAGAACCTAGGACCGAAGAGTCCAAGAGTAACAAATGCGAACCACGAGATCGACGATTTGCACAAGTGCTCAAGTGATGACTTGCTCTCTATTTTGAATTCTCTCTAAACCCACAAATGGATTTGGCACTTTAGGATCAATCACTCACTTAGAGAGGGTTAGAGAGGGTTGCTAGAGCTCAGAGAAAGTCAGGGAAGTCAGTAGAATCAATAGCCTCCAAAGGTGGAGGCTTGGGGCCTTTTATAAGCCACTCCCCGAAACTAGCCGTTGGAATACCGGACACGTCTGATATTCCACAACAGTCACATGTCAGAACTCAGATCTCTCTCGGATACTAAGTCCTGCCGGTACTACCGATCTAAGGGTCGGTACTACCGCTCGGGCACCGGTACTACCGGATTAAAATCCGGTACTACCGAAATATATTTTCTGAAACCCGAGAGCAGCGAGTTGGCTGGGAGGAGATTTGGCGCTAAGTGCCAACGGTACTACCGATGCAGAGTCGGTACTACCGGAATGTCGGAACTTCCGACCAACACCGGAACTTCCGACAAACAAACAACCCGAGAGTTAGGGAAGACTCTGCTGAAACTGCCAATACCGGACACGTCCGGTATGCATACCAGACGTGTCCGATATGTTCAGACAGTGAGCTCTCATCTAGTTGAAGCACGCTACCTCTCTCAAATCTCACTTGGGTTGGTTTGAGCACTTATGTAACTTCATCTATCATCATGATGCATCCCTCTTAATAGTATGGCTTTCCTATCAACTCAAGTTCAAATGAAAAACGATTTTAAACCTTAGGAGTTGATCTTCAAGTGAACCAAGCCGCTTTTCTTCAATCTTGTCACAAAAGGATGTCATGAGTGATTTTGAAATCCTTCTTGAGCAATAACCATCTTGAGCATGTAACTTGATTGCAACGTTTGATTTGTGGACTGATCTCAATGCATCAAGTTACTTTGATTGCTTCTTCTTGAATAAGCAAATTTGATTCTCCACCACGTCATGTCCTTCATGCTTGATTAGTCCATCGACTAAATGCAAGTACTTCTCTTCTTCACCCTAGCTAGGTTCTTTGGTCGCCAAGCCCTTGCTTGCCCTTCACCCTTGCTTAGTACCTCAAAGACTTTTCCTTACTATCTTCACCAATTCAAGCACTTTAGTCACAACTAGCTTTGAATCATCCATTCAAATGTGTTGTCATCTTCACTTTGATTGTTTTGATTCCAAGTGAATCAATGATACCTCATAATAAATGAGCCTTTGTTATAACCTCATTTTCATTGTTGTCTTGTGTTTGAGCTTGATTGAAACATACAACAATCCATCATTTTGGCTTTCAACAATATTTCAAGCACATATGAGATATACAATTCCCTGTTTCACACTTAGTACATGGGTTAGTCCTTTAATCAACATTGTCATCAATTCATCAAAAACCCACCAAAGGGCTAGATGCACTTTCATAATTTCATACATCTCTTAAGAAGCATGGTGCCAAGTTTAGGAGTGTTTGATCTTACTTTCAAAGGTTTTTAATCTAAGTTTATTAACTAAAAGTGTAATAATTAGAAGGTCTTCCAAGAACGACTTTGTGTCCTAAAGTAACCACTCTTGAAAAAATAATGTGACCTTGTACCTTTTGATGTAATAGCCTTGAGAATTGAGCATAGAATTATAATTATAAAAATATTCCCTCGGTTATTTTTGTCACTAACCATTCCAGACTTGAAGTAGAAGGATGACATCATTAGGTATGTCCAACCAATCATCATGCAACATTAATCCATCCAAACTTAACTTTTCCTTACAAAATTCAAGATTGAGGGAATGGGCTTATTTAGAAAATCTTATGTTGCTAATATTGGTTGTCTCTACCTTGTCAATCCATGTTTAAATTGTTAATCAATGATCATGCTATTTCATCTCTGTTTGCATAACTCTCTATAAACTTTCATGTTACCTTTGTTCGCTATAGTATACTTAAGGTTTGGAGAAATTTCATACACCTTTTAAAATTAGGCATGGTGCTTAGTTTAAACTATTTTCTAGAATCATAATTAGACAAGGTGTTTAGTTTGATTTTCGAACCAAGAGGTGTGATGATTTTATTTTCAAAGGCTTTTTGAATTAAGCGTGGTGGTTAGGTTAAAATGCCTTCCTAAGTGAAATTGGACGTGGTGTCTAGGTTGATTTTTGAGCCGCTCGTATGCTGTAGTAGACATGGGATATTTTGTTGGACTAACTCTTGCAGAAAACTTTCAATTTAATTTGGGTAAGTCACGAGATAAATTCAAATCAGAGATGAGATAGGGCACATGCTGAACTTCAATAACTTTGCAGAGAAAGACATAGCTCATTCATTATGGTTGGAAGAACTGTGAGTATTAATGATTCATTCACTTTATCTTCTGCTGCAAGTTACTTGAACTCAAGTCATGCCTATATAGGACATGATCTATGCTGACATAATATCAACCCTATCTTTTTAGTAGCGTAGATGGAACATGATAAAATTCTGGACAAATAACCTATGTTCCAAAGTTGTACATCCCTTCGGGTATGTGTTGTCCACTAATCGGTTGCAGGCATAATAATGAATGGCGTGACAAGGTGTCATAAGATCAAAGAAGCAAAAGATGGCAAAGAGAATAAGCAACAAAGGAGACAAGATGCTCATGAACAACTCAAGATGCAAGAGAAGGAAAAGACCACCAGTCATCTACCTTTCATTACTTAGTGCCATCACGCTCTAATAATGAAGGTAATATCTTAAGGTAAGTGGTCACTTTTTTCCTCTTGATATTGGAATGCAGATAAATAAAGACATAAATATGTTAGAGTTACAGCTTTAATTGATTAACCTAATTAACTCAACATGCTTTGTCCTTTAAGATTATTCATGGCATCATTCTTTTGATCTCAGTCTTAACCATGTTCATGGCATCATTCTTTTGATCTCAGTCTTAACCAAATGTGCTAAAACATTGTATTCTATCTTTGGAAGATGATAGTCAAACTCTTGTGAAAATTTATATATTATGTAGAGATAGACAACAGTTTCATTGGTTGAGCAATTTAAATCTTTTCTGTCATATGAACTTAAATGCAACATTAATGCTTAATCGTCTGATCTTACCACTCATGTCATGAGTAAAACAAATTATGCAACATCAACTTTGTCTTGTTCAATGTGCCTAAGGCTAGAGAAGAATAAATAAAGAGATAGATTTGGTTCTGTTGGTGTTTTTCCACCAGCAGAGCCGATGCACTTGATCTCTACCTTGGTTGTGCAAACAGGACAACACTTTGAGCAAAATTTGTTAATTCCCTAAAATTCTACTAAGTGAAAGTTCTGCCAGCTTCCACTATTAAGGCTCTACTTTCAACCTGCAGGACAAGCAAAGAACAAAAGTGACATCACCATCACTAGAGGTGCAACCATCAAGACCTTTATCTCTAAGACGGAGAGATACACAAGAGTGGAAGAAAAAGTCCTGTCGGTAGACTTTAAATTCCGCACCCTTGCCATAAGGTAACATGGTAGTTATCTAATTAATTAGTATTCATAATTTACACTAGTAATTTTACTTTAGCATATTCATCTTTATGTATAAAAAAAAGAAGAGAAAAATCTTTATTGCCTTATTGCATCATAAAACATTAAAGTCCCATGTGAATAAACTTATCGAATATTCGCTATGGTGACATAAAAAAATAATAAAAAAATGATAATAGCATTTGTATTTATTTTCTTGCATTATGCAAATCCTAAGCCCCATGAGAATAAATATTCGTCCGTGGTGGCATAAAAATATATAGCATGCATTCATATTTGATTGTCGCATAAGAAAGTTAGAAAACCCTAAAAAGAGAATTCTGCTAAAATCTATCAATTAAAATTAATTCAGAGAATAATCAATTACTTATTGACTGACCGCTAACCCCTTATCACATTCGAGTCTCGAGTTTTGGTTTTCTTGTTAGAGTATAATTATGCAGGATAACGCTATGTCTGAGGAGTGAGTCCATCAGTGCCGCTGTAACACCCTAAATTTTTCTAATTTTGAATAGAGCTAAATTGATTTGATTTTTTTATTTTTATGTTCATGAAAACATAGGGAAATTAAAAAAATTATTAAGTTAAAATTCATCTAGGGTTTACCAACATGTTTGTGCACTCATGTCCTTGCATATGATTTATTTTGGCTGAGTGGTCTTTGCCAAAACTAAAAATTATTCAAATTCTTTTGTAAATGATTTTATAATGTGAGTGAATAAAGTTTTAAAATGCGTTTAGTACAACGATCTTCTCTACGGCATGTTTCTCTCTCTTTCTATAATCAAATTCCGTGTTTCTCAACTCCATCCCTTCTATCGAAGTTCATGAGAACCTTTTCTTCAGCTCCAAATCATCTCTTTGGTGCTCATCGTTCATCAACTTATTTCTAAAAACTTTTCGGAAATCTTTCTTTGCTTTTCCATCCCTTTTTCCTATTTTCTTTGAGTAAAATCTAATTTTTAGATGCTCAAAAATACCTTTTCATCACCTTCAAATACTTTATTTCGGTTCATCATGTTCCAAAATGTCCTCCGATAATTTTTCCATAATTTTTGGAGCCATCAGAATATTTTTCGGGGTCCAAATATCAATTCTGAACTTTTCTGAAATTATTTAATTCGGAATATTTAATAATTCTGAAAATAACAAAATATCTCTTTTTTTTACCGTCCTCAAACCCTACAACTATATATGTCACCGTGTAGCCCTTGACGCGCTGATTCCGAAAGTACGGCCCTGTTTTCGCAGCCGCCGTTCGTAGCCGCCTATATCTAAAGCCGAAGTTTCGAAAAACTAGGTTTCCGGCGAACTCTCCGACGAGCTTTTCCGGCCATCTCGTCCATCTCCGGCAAAAACCACCACCACCACGAGGTAGCCCTCTTCGTTACCTATGCCGTGATATATTTTTTTTCCTCGAATCCATGTCGGTTTGACCACTCCCTCGTTCGTTTTTCCTTCTCCGGTGAGTTTTCCGGCGAACTTGACCATGTCAGCACCATTGCTATAGGTTTGTTTCTTGGTTTTTCCGGCCGTCACGGGCTCCGGCCGCCCCAACTGCACCACTGGACACTACCCCAGTCGCTGCAGCCCATTGCGCCGCCCTACAGCCGGCCGAACCTCCATTGTGCCCTCCCTGCATCGCACCAGAACAGCAGGCAGAGCACCGCCAGCAAGCCAAGCAGCAGCCCCACGTCCTCCCCTCCGGCCCCACTGCGAAGGTGCCCGCCTGGCGCCTGTCCTACTGCCTTGCTGGTGACCTGGCAAGCCATGCCGAAGCCCTCTCCCTCCCACTGAGTAGAACGAGCAGGTGCAGGACCACCATGGCAAGGGAACACGTTCTGCAGTTGACCAAGGTAGAAGATGGATGGAGGAAGAAGATGAAGTATTAACGAGTTTACCACCAGTTCGTATTTCCTCCGCCGTTTTATCATTTTAATTTCGATTTGGATGATTCAAATTGCATTAGTTCCGTATTTTCATAATCTATATGTTAACACTATTGTGTAGTAAATTTGACACTTTTAAATTTCGAATTAATAATATATTAATTATTTTTCTGTACCAAATATTGGGAAAATCATAACTTTCATATTTTAAATCCGTTTTTCGTGAACTTTATATTGATGCGATCGTAGAGATGAGTACAAAGGTTTTATTAACATTTCAAAACTGTTTGAAGAGTTTGAACTAAATATTATTTTATAAATCCATAAAGCCACTGGTTTTCTGTATATAAAATTAATTCAACCTTGGTCTTTTATTAATAACTATAATTGATCCTTATTTTGTTTTCTTGATATAATATGATTTTAATAGAAATAATATTCTCTGAAAACTTATTATAATGTATTTATATATATAAATTTTATAGTTTTCTTTTGTTTCTTTTATAAAAAACAAATCTTCCAGTAGATTTAACTTTTCAACCGTAATTCCGATTAGCGTGATCTTCGCGTCTATGTGCTCGTAGCAATATAGTAGATTCGTTTTCTAAATCTTTTTAACTTCTATTTTCATTGATTGGTGTATTGTTCTGTATGTGATGCATGAATGTATTGGATGCTGTGTGGTGCATTATGATCATGTCTAGTCGGTGAGATTTACGTGGTGATCAAGAAGCAATTCATTGAAGGTTTTAGATCAGAGAAAATGATCTCAAGTATAAGGCAAGTATAGCATGGGATCTTCCTTGTACTATTCATCGAATAATTAAATACATATGCATGTGTCTACCTTGTTAACCATAGATGCTACCTAGTATTGTTATCTTGTTCCTTGTCACCTATGGGTTTATGCATTGGGTAGTTGATGCTAGCGCGCTATTGGAATCATGACCATGTAAACTCGATTAATTGAATATGCAATAAGGTTAAAAGATGCCTTTTTAGCAACATGGAACTAGGGGATTGGAGCATAGTTTTTGGTGATGCTCTAAATCCTTCACCCTTGGTAATGATCTGTCAGCAAAAGCTGGGACTTACAGTGCAACTATGAGGGCTACATGGCTCTGGTTTTAGTCAAGTATGGGTATTTTTTCTAGCTTGTTAGAGGTTACCGAAAGACGTGATGGGACCTGACGACTCGGGTATAGTGCAGGCTCCTGTCCGAGTGTGTATAACCTGCGTGACCTTGTGCCACGAGGAAGGGGGGCTCTACATCTGCTTGCCGGGTTCCTAGCGGCCCTAACTTGTTAGACGAAGTACTTTGAAAGACTTCATAGTGAAACCCTGCTCGCTCACCTTGGTAGTATTATGGGGCTAGCTACCCCGAGCAAATGGGAATCACGGCTCATAGTGAAAGTGCACAACCTCTGCAGAGTGTAAAACTGGTATACTAGTCCGCGCTCACAGTCACGAGTGGCCCGGAAAACTCACGGAATAGTTACTTTTGGGGGGATGTTGTCTTGTTGCTAAGTTATTGTTGCTATTCATTAATTATGTTTACTTTGATTATGAATTATGGGCTTATTCAACTTGTTGCTATCCAATTGCATAAAAGATGCTTAATTAAAAGCAAACCGCCTGTAAACCCGTGTCTATCCTGTTTGAGCCTCATAAACCCCATGTTATATTTGCTGAGTTTGACATGGACTCACTCTTTGCTATTCCCCCCACACCTCAGGAGAAGTTTAGGCATTGTGGTCAACCAGTCAGCTGTGTCCCTGTGGAGTTGGTGTCTACCTTCGAAGATCGGAGTGTCTTTCCGCTGTTTGCTACTTAAAGGTTATATTCTAGTTATTATTACGTTATGTATTTGAGCATTGTCTTTCGATATTACCTTGTATTTGTCGGCTTATATGTGTGACTGATCCTTGGGCGCATATAAGATTATGCATTCAATTTTATCCTTAAAATTGGGTGTGACAGGCGCCCACCAGACTGCTGCTGGTAAGCCCACTCTAAAGATCATCAACACCAAATACTGCAAACATCTAGCTTGGGGGAGGAGCATCCCCTAAGTTATCAGGTATCTATACCTAGGCGATTATCGAGTCTATTTTATATAATCATAAAATACTAAAAATATGTGGGCACATGAAGGTCCACACACTTTTTTAAAAAAAATATGTGGGCACATGAAGGTCCACGTTTTTTAGAAAGTTCCCTAAGTGGGTGAAGTAAAGGAAACTTTCGGCTGGAATTATAAAATTAATCACTTACCATGGAGTGGTATTAACCTAACCCCTCTCCATGAGATTTGGTATTCTTATTGGCAATTGAGTTTTACAGGATAATACAAGATCAAAGAGCTAGTCAACCCGACGCCCTTACGCTGCCGGTACACCTGCTCTCATAAGGATCATTCAACTTGCAACATCAAAGACCTCGTCAATATCGAGCTTGGGGGAGGGCACCCTCCACTTAAATCCAGCTAAGTATAATTTTCCCATCTTTATTATTGTATCATAATGCTTTTCGTGTGAGTTAGTTAGTGAAATAAAATTTGAAAACCAAATAAATAGTGTTTAGGTTAGTTAGTGTGTTTGAATAAAATAAAAAGAGAGTGCTTACAATAATTTTGCTCAGACTAGATGGAAATCATGCTTAGGAATTTGATAAGTAGCACCTCACCATGATTCCTCATACCAACTTAGTTTTCAACCTTGAGTCATCCCAAGTTTTAGACACAACCATTTTAACTTGAAGATTTACTTTGAACCTAAAACTTGTGGGTAGCAAATGCTTGATCTGAGTCTAAGTAATTGAGGGATATGATATGCAAAGTTTGATCTGCTATTTATCTTGTTCCTAGTGATACTTGAATTCTGGAGATTTATTTTGAAAATCGTTAAAACCACATGATGAGTTCCTGTATGACAAGAGCTTTATAATCCTACCACAACCATACATACTAGATTAGGAAAACATACACATTATATGCTACTTGCTTTGTTTTGAGTTTAGTAAAGCTTTGTTGATACCTTAGGAACTTGTCATGCTTTTACAATCAAGATCACATGCACTCCACCCATAATGCACTACTCATATCCGAATGGGCGCATCCACATTCCACATTTTCCATCTAGATCCACATAAAAATAGTTCTACTCCTACTACTAAGAGTGAACGCTAAAAATATCCCATTGGTTATCCCAGATCAATGCTCTAAAGTTTTTGTTGCTATCTCTAAAAAGAAAAATAAAAAGGGAAGTATTGTTGCAGAGAAGAAGTGTTGGCATTTCTTAACGTCATTACAAAAGATAGACTAAAAGTCCATCCCCGGCAACGGCGCTAGAAATGCTTGTTGGCATTCCCAACCACCATTACTTCAGAAAGGTAATCATTGGCCCTTAGTGGAGCCGGCCTAGATAATGCAGTCTGGTAATAGCAGTTAGAAGTGCCGGATTGGCCTTCCTAACCGTCATTACTTACGATATGCAAAACTGTGACACGGCGCCGTAGGGGTGCACAAGAATTACAATCCTTAAGTAATGGTACTTAGGTACGCCAATCGATAGCTCAATAAGGAATAAGATTACTCTGCAAGCGCACAGAACTATCATTGTAGCATTTCAACCCGTGAGTATTCAAGGGTGTCGTATTTATAATTTCCCGTAGGAGGGCATGAAAAATTCCATCTAGCTTTTGGTATAAACATGATCACTTATTGGATGCATAGGTAGGCATAGCATAGGCAGGGGTTAAAACATGTTTATAAGATAGTGGACACACACATCGGAGCAACCCCAAGGATAAAAGATAAAATAAAGAATAAAGAATAACTGCGAGAGCAGGCATTGGTCATATACAGCTATGCAACGAATAGTAATTACATCGAATTAATAAGACTAGGATTAGGACTAAGTCTGGGATTATAGGGAGATCCCCGCAGCTGGTCTGCCAGCCGATAGAGACTTTACGAACTCCTACTCAATACCTGAACGTGGGGGAATGCTAGGGATGGACAGGGCTGTCACCACCTGCCCACCTACCCCTCTGCCCGTGGGGTACCGACATATCCGCTAATTCCCGCATACCTGAGCACCACGCCCCGTGTAATTGGAAACAACTCCTAGCCCCCCGGGACCTCAACCCTTCAGATTGACAGGCTCGGCTAGGAGCAACCATGACAGCACAATGAACTATTATCCCATCCTTAGTTCTTCCTCTATTCATACTAATTTGATGAACGATGAAGAACTTTGATAAACATATCAAGAACATAACACATAGACTATGGACTAGTTTACATGTTATGATCATAATATGGATAAGATTATACTCTAATTCAGATGCGTTGCTATATAAATAAGATAAGAGCTTGCTCATAGAGGAGAACCGATGTGTATTCATACTAAGATGTTCTTGGTTCCTCAAGGAGACAAGCTCTCCTTGATAGCTTTGCCTTGCTCTACTACTACTAAACTAGAGAACAAGTAAGAAATGTGAGGTGTAGTGCTCCAAATGTTGGTGTGTGTTTTGGAGAGGGTGAAGCACATCTATTTATAGTTGATCAAGGGCGGTTTTGGCGTTCTAAGTATGGTAGGAGGTGAAACCGCCTTCAGTGAATCGCCTTGAGCATGTGGCTGAAAACTGGGCCTAGGAAGTGCCATCTGGGGGGCGGCCGCCCCCGGGGGCGGTCGGTCCCTGGGAGGCGGCAACTGGCCACCGCCTTCGGGTGGTCGGTTGCTCTCTGGGCCTGGGCCTCCCCCGTGGTTACGGATGGATCCCTGTTTGATGCTTTGATGGGCTTTTCTCTTTTATTCTTGATTTACGCCTTTTCTGAATGTGTTTCCTAGAAGTGCAGCTTTCCTTGATATTTTGATGCATTTTCACGTGCTATCTCTGTAAGTTAGGTGCACAACAAAACTCGTGGAAAGGTTAGATAAAGCCCTATTCTCTATTTGTTTTAGTATTAAAATGATGTTATATTTATGTTACTAAGGACCGCTAACAAGAGGCATGTGTCTATGCAAAAGAGTGAGATGAGAGAAAACAATGGGTACAAAGATGCCCGCTTGAGAGGTAAAAATGGACAAGTGCCTGAATTTATCAAAACAATGGGTACTCTGATGTCCGTCTGAAAAAAAAAGAAGAAAAAGAAAAGAAAGGTAGCACATGTTGTCTTGCAACACAATTCCCTAATGTTTAAAAAGGAGAGAGAGATGTCTCAAGGAGCAAACGAGTAGAATTAGGATTAGCCACCATATATATCCACATACCACCTCACATCCACACACAGGCACATTTTGATTTGATTGTATGACTTGTTCCTTTGGATCCATTGTTTGACTTTACAATACATTCACTGCAAGTATGTATGAGCTGACTCCTTACCCATGAGCTCCACATAAGCCATTAGTTATAGGGTGAGAGAAAAAGAGAAGGTATGCATCACTATTGCCTTGGTGAGGATCCACAAATATCACATATTGAGAGACTTGAGAGAGTTATACAAAGGAATCTCTGAGTTTTATTTTGAAAACTTGCAAAAAGCTCTAGGATGAGAGTGAACGACAGAGCTTGAGACATAGTGCTTGACTTAGACATTCTATCCTTCAATTACCCAAGACTCAAGAGAAAGCTACAAGCTCCATGGTAAAGGTAATACAGGTAAGTCTGAAGGTTAGCTTGGTCTACTCTAATCCTTAAGTACTTCTTGGTTTAAAACTGAATACTTGTGAGGAATAGCTATAACTTTTGATTTATGTTAAAGTTTGGCTTTACTAAGGGACAAACAAAGGGTAAGCTTGGAGGAACTTGTTGACGGTAGTTATTGCTCAATTTTACCCATCAAATAAACATGAATCAAGGGCATAGAACAATACACAACATAGTTATGGGGTTTGATTCTAACAAGTTTCACGAGTCTTGGTGTTCTCACTTGTTTTGCAGGGTATAAAAGGATATTCATTTTTTCACTGATTAAAAGTATCTCAAATGAGGAATTTGAGTTCACCAATGCATAGAGCTCGTCGAGACGATCGAAACGGACCTATGGTTTGCTATTTTTGGAGTCCAGAATATAGATATATGGATTTTACAAACACTGGAAGATTCTAGAACCTGAGCTGCGGGATTAATTAAAGGCTGCGGGATTAATTGGGCCTAAATCAGAATTTAACCCATTAAAGCCTATGTGCACATGGTGGAAAGGCATAGTACCATATTACTTACCTAAGGTGGAGGGAGGCCAGGCGCCCCTATATATACAGCCCCAGGGACCCTCTAGGCTCAATCCCTTTCATTATTATACTTCATATTCTCTAGTTAGGAATTGGCTGGAGAGGTGCCCATTGAAGGATAACCTCTCTCCAATGTAGTAGATTAGTTCTAGTTGAGAGTTAGGGAGAGCGGAGCCATGCTTCGGTTCTGGAGAAGTCTTCAGGGGTCTGGTATATCTTTGTATCTCATCTTTGTAAGACTTATACTTTTATATATATATATATATATATCTTCTCTAGTTACTTATATGCTTTATTATGTGATTGGTTAGTATAGTTGTTATACTTTGGCATAGGATCTCCGTTCGTATTGAGTGCTCTAGTTATCACGTGTGATTACATTAGTTTTCATTGGTGTAGACGTGGTGTCTATGCTAGTGTTTACCTGAGATTGCGCCCAATTCTTACGGTTAGTTGTGGTAGCCCTAGAGGTGACTAGCTCTGTCGGTCTTCATATTCCACTACATTGGAGTTGGTGTTTCGTAGAGCCTTTTGGCAGCCTTCTCCTGATTACCCCTTCCCAGTCTATTCGAGAATCGGAAAGGTACTGTTGTTCCAAAGTGCTATTATGTTATTGCTTCACCTACCTATCCTTTAGTTATCTTAGAACCCAAGTAATAGAGAAGTATTTAGGAACCGAACTCTCCCGTTGTCCTCTCAACTTAGCTAGACTATTCATTTATCTTATAAGTGATTACTATGCATAACTCCTATCATTTATCACTTACCCCTATTATAGTCTAGTTGGTCTACTAAGTTAGTAGATACATGATGGTAGCTATCAGATTCTTTAACCATTGTTTCCCTGTGGTAAAATATAAATAACGATACCTGGAATACTCTCGGTAAAATGCTACAATGATATTCTGTGCGCTTGCGGAATCTTTCATATTCTATTTGCACTTAATAAAGACCAACATGCAGGATCGTCACGCTTTACCCGGAGCCGTTCATCGAGTGGTTCGGATATGAACATTGACCCCTCGTCCCAGGAGCTACCTGCTGCACCCACTGTCATCCTGACAGAAGACAAGCATTTGAAGCTGCGAGGCCGCGAGAAGACAAAATTCACCGTCATCAAGAACCTCCCGTTCACACTGACGAGCGTCTTCAGCGACGACCTACTCCGTGATACAGGTATGGACACCGAATTCCCCCTTATCTTTCATGAGAATGGTTGGGAGGGTTTTTGGCAAATGACTGAACCGGGTAGCAAGCTTCTCACTGTTGAATTTCTTTGCACAATTAAAACTAAAAATAATGGAGTTTCTTGTTGTTTGTTTAACAAAGAAATTTCTTTAACTCGAAAAGAACTTAGCCAACACCTTTGTTTTCATTTGGAATGTGTGATAGATATGGATGTTGCTTTGCCTGAATTTGATAGAACAAAATTTTGGAAGGAAATAACTGATGAAAATATAGACATCCTGTTACTAATTCTATTCAGTTGCAAACTTTGCGCTTTATGCACTGCTGGCTAGGGATTACACTTTTTCTTAGAGATGATGTGCGCATTGTTAGGACCGAGGATTTGTAGATTTTGTTTGCGATGGCTAGACGTAAGAGAGTTTCACCTATTTATGCCTTGGTAGAACATTGGATCAAAAATTTTGAAAGGAAGTTGGAGTACATCGAGTATACTTCTTTAGTAACTTGACTTGCCGGTAGTTTGGGTATTCTAGAAAATGCTACGCTAGATTTTATAACTGAAGACCGGCCCGGAATCATCATTGAACATTTCAGACAATGCCAAATAATAAAAGGAGGAAAGAATAATATTCCTATTATTCATGATTTATCGTGGCGATGCAACCTGAGGTCCCGTTGCCTAACCCGGGACTCGGATTGTACGTTGCTGCCTTCTTTTATTGTTTTGCCAAGCAAGGCCACTGTCAGAAGGAGTGCATCAGCACTCCTGGATCGCATACCACAAAAATATTATGGCGCAGACCCGACTCCAAAAGGGCCAGCATTCACTGGCTACCAGACGTTCGACCAGACGGGCACCTCACGTGATTATCATAACCCGTGGGAGGCAACCCCATCCACGCACTCAGAAGGATCCTTGCAACAAGCGAGCAGCACCTAGGGGCAGCGTGGTTATCATGGCCATTACCAACAAGGTAGTGGTCAGTTTGATATGCAGGAGGAGACATCTAGGAGGAGTGCACTACCAGCCCGGACGTGCTTCCAACTCCGGCCCCAACTACCACGAGTACCAGAAGGACCGGCACGAGCTTCGAGCTCAGCTGGGCAGAATTGAGGAGACCTAAAACGCCCTCATACAAGCCCAAGACCAGATCCAGAAACGCCAAGCTGTGCACGACAACAACTAGGAGGCGCTCTTCACCCACTTCCACATTCGACCACCATACTAGTGAGGCTGCACCAACAGCTAGCTTGTGGGAGGACACCAGCACGATCAGGTAAGTCATCTTAACCCGCTTTGTTTTTAAATTTATGTGCTAGTAGTTTGCTTTAGTTTGGTTTAGTTCGTTTGATTAGTTTGCTTTAGTTTGTGTATGTGAATAAAGGAATTTTGAGCATCTGAACATAGATGATAGCTGCTCTAGTGCCATGTTTAAATTAAAATTTCTCCCACTATTGAGTTATTAATTTGACTTGAAAATTTATCCTGAAACTTGAAATCTGTGGGAGTATACTTGAGCTAAGCCTAAGCAATTAGGTAGTTATGATATAAGAAAGTTTGAGCTACTATCTGTCTAGTTCATTATGACACTAAATTCCGGATGCTTTATTTTGAAAAATGCTAAAATCAATATGATGAGTTCCTTGTATGACAAAAGCTGAAATTCCTACCAGAGCCATATATTATGTTTAGAATAGGAAAACCTTTTGCAATATGCTGCTTGTATTACAATGAGTTTAGTCAAGTTTTATCAATACCTTATGAGAGCTTTATCATACTTTTAAAATCAAGATCACGCACACTCCACCCACATAGGCACTATCCCTACACTGGGGGTAGACACCACAACATGCCATTCCATCCAAAAAATTTTGCTCCTACACAGGGAGTAAACTCCAAAAATATTTCATATATTTCCACCCAAATAAATGCTCTAAGTTCTTGTGAATATCTCTCAAAAATACAAAGTTGCAGAGAAGAGGCACGAGGCTAGACAAAAGTGAGAGTTGTGAGAGAAAATAATGGGTACTTAGGTGCCCGCCTGAGAGGGAAAAAAATGGACAAGTGTCTGATGAAATAAAACAATGGGTACTTAGATGCCCGCCTGAAAAGAAAAAGAAAGAGCTAGCCCATGTTGTCCTGCAATACCGGTTTCAAAGTTTCAAAAGAGAGATCTGTCTCCAAGGAGCAAAAGTAGAATTAGCCACCACATACACCCCTCATACCATACACATGCACATCTTGATTTGATTGTATGACTTAACTCTCTTTGGATCCATTGTTTGACTTTACAATAAATGCTTTGCAAGTAAGTGTTCACTATTTTCCCACCTAAGAGCTCCACAAAAAGCCCTATCAGTTATAGGAAGGAAAGCATACACCTTATTGCTTTGGTGAGGATCCACAAATAACACATATATGAGAGATTTAGAGAGAGAGTCATACAAGTGCAACTCTGAGTTTTATTTTGAAAACACAAAAAATACCGGAACAGAGGTGAAATAATGGATTTGATATTTAGTGCTTAACTGATTATTCTATCTTTATATTACCCAAGGCTAAGTGATTGTGGAAGTCCCATGATTGCAGGTCATATGGATAAATTCGAAAGCTAGATTGGTCACTCTGTTTTGGTACATAATTTTTAATGAAAGCATGTGTGCAGGAGTAATTCATTGTTTGCTCAGGGATGAGCAAAGGTTAAGCTCGGGGGAGCTTGTTGATGGTAGTTATTGTTCAATTTTAAGCATCAACAAGACAATGAAAAAGGGCATAAAACCATCCTCAAACATAGAATAGGGCTTTAAACTGACAAAATTCCTACGAGTTTTGGTGAATCTGTGTTTTGCAGGGTGTTAATCAGAAAAGAACCAAGGGAGACCCACATGTCAGATTCAAAATATTGAATTCCGACGCGAAAATGAAACAAATATATTCTAGAGAACACCAGAGACACGCCTGACAAAGTGTGGCCCGGTTGTCAACCAGGGGAGGTCGGCCGACCTCCCTGACAGGTCGGCTGAACTGGACCAGTGTCCGTTTCATGTGCGTTTAGACATGGACCCACAACCCGATTTTTAGGATCAATCTCCACCACCCGTCGAAGTCGGTTTGATCCAAGGGTTATGGTTCATCCCACCGGCCTATATAAACAGCCCCAGACCCCCCTAGGGTTTCATAACAATTAAGAGAGAAAGAGATATCAAGCAAAAAAGGAGAAAGGCTCTCCACCAGAGATTAGGGTTAGACACTCAATGTTCTAGTTTAGACCTAGATAGTAGATTGAAGTAGGGTTGAACCTTCGGCTCAGGATTCTGGATCGCCTGTCTACTAGAGGCCGGTAATTCCACTGTATTTCCTCTTATTATGACTTTATGCTATATTAGGACTATGTTCGGTTTGTTATGTTCCTAGTTTATTCTAGTAGTATATTTGATATAGTTATGATTGATAATGAGTTTATGCATGAGTTCGCAAAGCGCTTAATCCAGTACTCGAGTGGGTTAAGTGGTCGACATTATAGAGACATGGTGCTTAGATATTGTTTGCCTGCAAATACGCTTTATATGCCGGGTCATGTAGGTAGATCGCGGATGTGACACTCCCGTTGAGTCCTTTGTAGGTCCACTGTTGACATCTACTAACGTCGCCCAATATAACTTTATAACTATTAACACTAGGGACGAGATTAGAAGATGTATAGTATTTTAATTAACTGATCATTAGCAACTAGCCACTTATCTATTACCAACATTCTTTAGCATGAACTGGGTTGTCAATCCTAATTATATATGCTAAGAATAAATAAAGGTTTTATATATTATTCCATGTGACTAGGCAGAAATATAAATAAATATAAACTAAAAACAATTCTGCAAGCGGACAGATAATTATACCAT
Organism: Eremochloa ophiuroides; assembly: GCA_038502445.1. Lineage (NCBI taxonomy): Eukaryota > Viridiplantae > Streptophyta > Magnoliopsida > Poales > Poaceae > Eremochloa > Eremochloa ophiuroides. Next base: position 32,479,809 of record JAHLJS010000007.1, on the reverse strand, counting down.
TGTAGCATTTTACCTAGAGTATCACCAGGTTGTCGATTTATATTTATACCACTGGGAATGTCTAGTAGGACTTAAATTATATCTACCACTTATACTGCTAATGCAAAAGATAAACCATAACTATAATCCTACTTATAGTAGGGATAAGTCACATGATAAAGATATATAGGATAAACATGATCAGTCATCATTATAAATAGGTAAATATCAGAGCTCATCTAATCATAACAATAGCTAGCCAATGGATAGATAAAGGAATTAATATCTAAAGTAATTCTATAACTACGTCAATGAATACTATGATTAGTGCAATTACATCTAGCAATCATTGTCTAGCTCTACCTACATCATGATTAAATGTAAAGGAGCATCATCTATTGAGGATATTAAGACACAAGGGTCACCTCCTTCGCGACCGCGCTTTGCTCGCCCTACGTACGGGGGGTGGACTACAGAGGACTCAACGTAGCTGTCACCTACGCGATTTACCACACGACCTGGCACGTCAGGGTGCACACGCAGATAAGCAAGATATCTAAACATCACATCTACATACTGCCAATCATTCATCCACTATATGTCTAGACAAACTCAATACGAGCAATTACATAAATTCAATAGGATCAAACTAACTATGCTAGACATATAATCAAAGTGAACACTGACTACTGCAATTAAGAACATATATAAGATTAAGAACAATGTTTCCCAAATCATAATGTTGAATGCAATAAGAGAAAAGAACTAAAACTATACCGAACTCCGCGCTCCAGACAGACGCCAGGGGCTCCGGATCCCGCTGAAGAACTAGAACTCCTCTACTTCTAATCTAACTAGACTAAAGCTATGAACTAGAGAGGCTCTGGATGGCTTGATCTCCAAATGACTTGATGCTTCAGGGAGGGGGCTTTGCCCCTTTATTTATAGCCCGGTGGGGTGCACGTGTGCCTGTAGGATCAAACCGACTTAAAATAAGGGCCGAGATGCATCATGGGAGGCGGTGGAAGAAGTCTCCAGAAGGCGGGGCCCGAGACCTAGCAGGGGGCGTGATGTCCCGGGCCCTGGTTGCTCGGGTGTGTTCTAGATGCTTATAGTGTTCTCGTGATGATGTTTCCTACGCGGTCAAGTTTCGTGTCTTTTATGCTCTTTACCCCTTCTTTTATGCTTTTCTGTAATAGCCCCTAAAAAATACAGAACATGCAAAACTCATGAAAACTGTTAGTTAAAACCCTAGACTAGTGTGTATTCATGTGTCCTTTCATGTCTAAAGTTCTAATAAAAGTTGACGTTATCCACCATCAACAACACCCCCAAGCTTACCTGTTTGTCAGTCCCTTGGCAAACAAAGTAAGCCTAATTACTAATGTAATTGGATCAGGAGTTGCTACAATGCTTTCATGCCTTCCAAGTACACATGTTTTCAAATAGAAATTCCCCTCCGGATTAGACAAAACTGCTGTAACTCTCGAACTTACCCATTTTACCTTTAACTATGGAGTTTTACAGCTTTTGCATTAGTCTTGAGCAATCAAGTCAACCACCATGTCTCAAATTCTTCACAGTAATATTATTCCAGAGTTTTGTAAATTTTCAAAATAAAACTCAGAGCTTAATTGTATGACACCCTCAAGTCTCTTACTATGTGGTATTTATGGATCTCACTGAAGCATTAATGATGTTACGCCTTCCTACAACTAAGGATTATAGTGGAGCTTATAGGAGTGGCAATAACAAGGATGAGCATACTTGCAATTCATATATTGTAAAGTCAAACAATGGATCCACAGAGAGTCGAGGCATACAATCAAACCAAGATGTGCATGTGTATAGAATATGGTGGATAAGTGTATATATGGTATTTAGTGGTTGATTCCTAATTCTACTTTTGCTCCTTGAAAATAACTCTCTCCTTTAAAACTTAGAACTTTTCGCGAGAAAACATGAGCTATCTTTATTCTTCTTTTTTTTATTGGGAGGCGGACATCTAAGTACCCATTATTTTAATTGCTGGGACACTTGTCCATCTTTTACTCCCTTTTCTTTTTTTTCAATACTTTTGTATAGCCACATACATCCTTTGAATATAAATAATTGGAGAGATAATGATAAGAACATAGAGCAAATAAACAGGGGTTGTCCTATGGGGTATATATTTTTGGGTGTTTACTCGCAGTGTAGGAGAAAACATTTTTAAGGTGGATCTGAATGAAAGTGGAAGATGATTGCGCCTACTCCCAGAGTAGGAGTAATGCAAATATGGGTGGAGTGTGTAAGTGATCTTGATTTTAAAAGCATGACAAGACTCTCATAAGGTATACAACAAAGGTTGACAGAACTCAATGCAAAGCAAGCAGCATAAATGTGCAAAGGTTTTTCTAACTCTAAATGTATTACATATGGCTTTGGTAGGAATTCAAACTTTGTCATACAAGAGCTCATCATGTAAGATTTTAAATTTTCAAAATAATGCTAGGAATAAGATAAATAGCAGCTCAACCTTCATGAATCATATCAATCAATTACCTTAGACTTAGCTCAAGCTTATGCCTCCACAAGTTTCAGATTCAGAGTAAATTTCTAAGTTAAAATAGCAATATCTAAAACTCGGGAGAATTCATGGTTTGAAAACTAGGCACTTGAAAAGTATTACGGCAAAGCAACTATTCATCATCTGCAAGACAAAATTTTAATGTTCATCAGTTTTAATTAACTCTAGTCCTAGACTGACTCTAAACATACTCTAATATATAGATAAATATTTATTTGGTTTTCAAATTTTATCTTACTAGCTAACTCACGCGAAAAGTGATATGGTACAATAATAATAAGGTAGGAAACTATACCTAGTTGCATTTTAAATGGAGGGTGCCCTCCCCAAGCTCGATGTTTGACAGGGTCTTTGATGTTGCAAATTGAGTGATCCTTCTGGGAGCAGGTGTATTGGCAGCGTAAGGGCGTCAGATTGACTAGCTCTTTGATCTTGTATTTTCTCGTGAAACTCAATTGCTAACGAAAATACCAAATCTCATAGGAAAGGGGTTAGGTCTAGTACCACTCCATGATAAGTAATTGATTTTATATTTCTAGCAGAAGTTTCCTAATTGGGTGGACCTTCATGTGCCCACATATTTTTGGGTTTTTTCTAAAAAGTGTGAATCTTCATGTGCCCACATATTTTTGGTATTTTTAGATTTTCTTATGGTACTATAGGTGAACCTTCATGTGTTCATATATTTTTGGTATTTCATGACTTTATAAAACAGACTCGATAATCGCATAGGTATAGTTACCTGATAACTAGGGGGATGCTCCTCCCCCAAGCTAGATGTTTGCAATACTTGGTGTTGATGATTTTCAGAGCGAGCTTGCCAGTAGTAGTCCTAGTGGGCTCCACTAACGGACTCACTCCTTAATCATAATATCGTTCCTGCATAATTATGCTCCGAAAAGAAAACCAAAACTCGAGACTCGAATTTAAGGGGTTAGCGGTCAGCCAGATGAGTAATTGATTATTCTAATGAGCTAATATTAGTTGGCAGATTCTAGCAGGATTCTTCTTTTTAGATTTTCTATTTTGTGATGCAAGCAAAATAAATATAGATTCTATTTTATTTTTATTTTGATGCCACCACAACAAATATTCCTACGGGGTTACCATAAGTCTATTTACATGGGGCTTTAATATTTTTGACGCAATAAAAGTTATACAATTTTTTTGTCTTTCTTTTCAATGCACTAATAAAGCGGTAAAGATTTTTATTTTGTTTAATATGCAGAAAGATAAATATGCATGCTATGCTTGTATTTATTTTTAGGCCACCACGATGAGTACTCCTACAGGTTTTATACCACAAGAGTTTCACATGGGGCTTCAAGTTTTTTAAGATGCATGAATACAGCCTAATGCATGCCTATTCACTCTTGTCATTTTCTATGCAAAGCTAATACAGAAGAGTAAACCTACTTAAGAGAAAATAATTCATGCAACGCAGAAAAGCAAAAATGGATAACTACCGATGTTACCTCATGGCGAGGGTTCGATGTTTTGAGTCTTCTGAACTGGACTCCTCCTTGCAGTGATTCATTAGTCAAGTACTTTGGTTTGCTCTTGAGGTGGTGCCTCCACTAGTGGCTCCCAATGGTGGTGCCACCTTCTTCCTTTCTTTTGTCGGCATCTCAAAGCCAATCTTATGTGCATTATTATTACTGGTTGAGAACTTCCACTTATCGAATTTGGGGGATTGTCTCCCCCACACTTTGATTGAAGTGTGTTCTGCCCAAAAAGACAAGGTAGAGATCAAGTGCATGGGCTCTGCTGGTGGGAAAAACACCAACAGAACCAGAAATTTATTCATTCTATAACCTTGGGCACAATAAGATTGATGTTATTCATATTGTTCATTGATAACATGGGTGAGAATGTAGAAGTATAAATATGGTATTTAAACTTGTGAGATAAAGAGTGAAGTTACTTAACCATTGGAAAGACTGTTCATCTTTAAAATTTTCATGATGACTATTATTTTCCAAGAATAATAGACGAAGTAATTCTAACTTACTTGGTTAAGACTAGGATCAAGAGAATAGCGCTATGAACAAACTTAGAGAACAAATCATGTTGAGTTAATCAGGTTGATCAATTTAAGTAGTAACTCTAACATGGTTGTATTTTTATTTATTGCATACCAAGATCAAGAGGAAATTAATAACCACTTGCCTTAAGATGTTACCTTCATCATTAGAGCATGATAAAGGGTAGATGAAATTCAATGGTCCTTTCCTTCACTGCGTCTTGAGTTGTTCATTAGCATCTTTTCTTTTACTTTGTTCTCACTTTTCAGACCTCCTGCTTCTCTCATTATATATATATATATATATATATATATATATATATATATATATATATATATATATATATATATATATTCTCTGCAAGAGGTTAGTAGATAACACATACCCGAAGGAATATTCAATTTAAAGTACAGATAGTGTTTGCCAAGGTTAATTTATAGCTTTAGTTTTAAATGTTTCATCATTACTTCATTCAATTTTTTTCAACAAGGTTAAGGTAATGATATTATTGAAAAGTACCTTCAACCTCAACTTGATTCTATGAATAGTCTCCTAATAGGTTTTAAACATTTTTATATAGGAGAGGTGAGTCTACATATACAACCAAATTCTTAGACAAGTATGCTTTGATCTCATAGTTATGTTCAAGTAATATTCTGAAGCATACTTATAATAGAACAAGGAAGTTTACAAGACTAAAGATATTTATTCAAATAGAACCAAGAATGTGTATGGTGAATCAAAAAGAGCACTTTTTAATTTGTTTTAATTGTTAGCAAGTTAAGTTTGAACATGGCATAGGGAAGGAGTGACCAAGACAAATTAGCAACATGATATAAGATGTTGATTGTAGTTAAATATTGCATGAGGCTTAGACAAACGTACCTTATGTCTTCATCCTTCTAAGTAAGTGGTGACAAACTTACTTGGAAGAGGAGGCTTATCCGGTTCATCTGTTGGTGAAAGCTTGTGGTCTGCTAAGCAAGGCCTTCCTTCTATCGTATTTGCCTTTTCACCATCCGATGAAAGTACAGATAATTACATGCTTTTCACTCATCAACGTTTTCTTGATTTTGATTGAATTGCGGTTGATGAGCTTGGGTCCACTGGAGGTGCAAACTCAGGCTCCTCCCTGCTTATCATTGTCTTCTATTGGCATGGCAATGAGTTGTTCTTCTTTAAGTGATATGCCAGCCGTCTTGATGATCAGGGCGGGGAGCTTATTTAATGTTCAAGTAAAACTTCGTCTCCAATAGATTAAGAATTTTCCTTTCTGCAAAATGTTAATGGACACATACCCGAGGGAATATAACGAAATTGAAATACAGGTTTTGTTGTCCATACTATTTTGCGATTTTCCTCTATGCTAACAAGATGATATATGGTTTTAAGATTGTTTAGCATAAATTGTATCTATTGTGTTTTACATTATTGTTGCTACATTCTAGCATAGTTCAAAACAGAGATAACTTGCAACGAAAGATAAATGAATAAACATTAATACTCACAGTTCTTCCTCTTATAAAGAATGAGCTGGGTCTTCTTGTGCAAAGTCATTACTGTCCTTGATTCATCTTCGGTGTGAACTCATCTCTTGACTTCCCCAGATTTGATTCAAAATTTTCCTGCAGGGATTAGTCTGACAAAATATCCGATGTCTACTATAGCAATTTCTAATTCAATAACCAAACCAAATTTCATGTCTAGTTTTAGTTAAGGAAGGCATTTTAACCTAAACACCACGCATAATTTAAAAACCTTTGAAAAATACTCATATGGCCGTATGTAGTACCTCCAAACCAAAACTTACTATGGCAGACAAAGGTAACATGAAAGCACTAGTAGAGAATTATTCAGGTAGAGATGAAAAAGCATGATCATGGTGAGTTTTTTTAAAAAAAAAAATACTGAACCATGAGCCTTCATGTGCTCATATATTTTTTTTCTTTCTTTTAATAAGAATGCAAGTGAGATGGATATATGAATAGAACTAAATAAGTTATGAGTAGAAAGAATTTAGAATAAATAGGGTGAATATATGGATTCAAAGTAAACATGCAGTGGAATGCAAAAGATAACTACTCATCAAATTTAAAGTCCATGAGCAAGACTTTCTCAACTTTATTTGATTATACTTACTATGTCTCACATGATGGAATTTGTGAGTGATGTAGCATCTTTATTCCCATCACTTGAGATATGAATTTAATTTTTGTGACATCGACCTCTTTTTCTAATCTTGGATTTATTATGTTTCTTCTTTTTGTGGGAGCTTGCCGGAAGGTCGTAAACCGGTCGTTCATTACCCTGCATAAGATATTAAAGTAGACAAAATACGGATAATCCTGCTTGAGCAGGGGTTAATGGTTATCTCGATTACATTAATAAGTATAAGTCTATCAATATTCTTAATATGCCTAACTACCTTCCCCGGCAACAGCGTCCAAAAATGCTTGTTAACATCTATTAACATCGCCCAATATAACTTTATAAATTTTAACACTAGGGCCGGTAATTCCACCGTATTTCCTCTTATTATGACTTTATGCTATATTAGTACTATGTTCGGTTTGTTATGTTCCTAGTTTATTCTAGTAGTATATTTGATATAGTTATGATTGATAATGAGTTTATGCATGAGTTCGCAAAGCGCTTAATCCAGTACTCGAGTGGGTTAAGTGGTCGACATTATAGAGACATGGTGCTTAGATATTGTTTGCCTGCAAACGCGCTTTATATGCCGGGTCATGTGATAGATCGCAGATGTGACACTCCCGTTGAGTCCTTTGTAGTCCACTGTTGACATCTACTAACGTCGCCCAATATAACTTTATAACTATTAACACTAGGGATGAGATTAGAAGATGTATAGTATTTTAATTAACTGATCATTAGCAACTAGCCACTTATCTATTACCAACATTCTTTAGCATGAACTAGGCTTGTCAATCCTAATTATATATGCTAAGAATAAATAAAGGTTTTATATATTATTCCATGTGACTAGGCAGAAATATAAATAAATATAAACTAAAAACAATTCTACAAGCGGACAGATAATTATACCATTGTACCATTTTACCTAGAGTATCACCAGGTTGTCGATTTATATTTATACCACTGGGAACGTCTAGTAGGACTTAAATTATATCTACAACATATACTGCTAATGCAAAAGATAAATCATAACTATAATCCAACTCATAGCAGGGATAAGTAACATGATAAAGATATATAGGATAAACATGATCAGTCATCATTATAAATAGGTAAATATCAGAGCTCATCTAGTCATAACTATAGCTAGCCAATGGATAGATAAAGGAATTAATATCTAAAGTAATTCTATAACTACGTCAATGAATACTATGATTAGTGCAATTACATCTAGCAATCATTGTCTAGCTCTACCTACACCATGATTAAATGTAAAGGAGCATCATCTAATGAGGATATTAAGACACAAGGATCACCACCTTCGCGACCGCGCTCTACTCGTCCTACGTACGGGGGGTGGACTACAGAGGACTCAACGTAGCTGTCACCTACGCGATCTACCACACGACCCGGCACAGTCAGGGTGCACTCGCAGATAAGCAAGATATCTAAACACCACGTCTACATACTGCCAATCATTCATCCACGATATTTCTGGACGAACTCTATACGAGCAATTACATAAACTCAATAGGATCAAACTAACTATGCTAGACATATAATCAAAGTGAACAATGACTATTGCAATTAAGAACATATATAAGATTAAGAACAATGTTTTCCAAATCATAATGTTGAATGCAATAAAAGAAAAGAATTAGAACTATACCCAACTCCGCGCTCCAAACAGACGACAGGGGCTCCGGATCCCGCTGAAAAACTAGAACTCCTCTACTTTTAATCTAACTAGGCTAAAACTATAAACTAGAGAGGCTCTGATGAATTAGAGAGGCTCTGGATGGCTTGATGTCCAAATGACTTGATGCTTCAGGGAGGGGGGTCTGCCCCTTTATTTATAGCCCGGTAGGGTGCACGTTTGCCGTAAGATCAAACCGACTTAAAATAAGGGCCGAGATGCATTGTGGGAGGCGGTGGAAGAAGACTCCAGAAGGCGGGGCCCGAGACCTAGCAGGGGGGCGTCGGCCGGCCCCACCCTGGGGCCGATCCGGCCCCTACTTTGTGGGGTCCTGGGCCCCGGTTGCTCGGGTGTGTTCCAGATGCTTTCTAGTGTTCTCGTGATGATGTTTCCTACGCGGTCAAGTTTCGTGTCTTTTATGCTCTTTACCCCTTCTTTTATGCTTTTCTGGAATATCCCCTGGAAAATACAGAACATGCAAAACTCGTGAAAACTGTCAGTTAAAACCCTAGACTAGTGTGTATTTATGTGTCATTTCATGTCTAAAGTTCTAAAAAAAGTTGATGTTATCCACCGTCAACATCCACTCCCCGTATGTAAAGAGAGTAGAACTAGATTATGAAGATAGACTTGCTCTGTTCTTATTCTTCCTGAATAATGTTCCTGATGTATAGATAAAGAGTCAATTGTGCTATACATAATTATATATTTGGTAGAGTAGATGAATAACATAATTAATTAGGAATGACATAAGAATCTGACCTCTTAAGTAATCCTATGTTTTGGTTGACTATAACTTTGAGTAGTCCACACCTCTCTAGAAAGTTATCTAAGCCTTTATCATTATCATATTTATATCTTTATTATTGGCTTGCCCTGTTTAAGTATATGCTATGTGATTGATTCTATTCATAAGTAATGTATCTTGAATCTTTACACTCATGTCTAGCTCTATACCTTCTCCCTGTGGTAAAATTATAAATTGACAATCCTGTAATACTCGGGTAAAATGCTATAATGGTATAATTAATCTGTGCGCTTATGGATATTTTGAAGCTTGATTATTTATATTTTATCCTCTTTAGTCACTTGTATTCATAATAACTGCTTAATATTATTCTGGGTAGTTTCCATACATATCTCTTATATTCATGTTAGGGATGACAACTTAGTTATTATAAAAGATATAAGTTTAAAAGATATGGCTAAATAATTTATTAAGTGACACTTAATTAATACCAACATGCTTCACGCGAGGAAGGAAACGATAGAAGAGAATACGGTGTCGGTGCTACCGTCACTACGTCATGATGGAGAGCGTGGGGAGAGTGCGAGCTGGGCCTCTTGGGCCGGCCTGCGATGCCATTCTGGGAGGAAAGAAGGGAGGTGGGATGTTGTTTGGGCTATTTTGGACTAAAATAGCGAATACAGAATGGAATATACCAATTATACATTTTTATATATATGATTATATATATGTCTATTAAAACTTGTAAAAAAAAGTTTGGTATCCATTGAATCCGTCAGTGCGCACACGCAAAAAAGACGCGGTGCCTTGTCTCCAGAAGAGTGGTTGCATCAGCTAACAGACAACATCCTCTGTATCTATGATGTCATTGATCCGAGCCCTTGGTTTTCATTCGGAAGGCTGAGAAATCCAAATGCACACCGTATTTTGTTCTATGCACCTACTGGATGGTAGGTGCCTGGGTTAGCGACTATGAATAAGAACATGGTAGGTGCCTGGATGGCCGGTAGCGACTATGAATAAGAATAGTAGCTTTTGAATTCACGTCAATGTTTAGTCTGTCGTGCCAAATCTATAGTTTATTTTTGCGTGCCTAAGTGGCCAATAATTTTGAGCGGTCACATTGGCTGCCAAAGTTTATCATGACACCAACCACAAAAGGTAGGATTTGCTGCTGTGACGGTGCCCTCCAAATGATTGATGACATTTAAGTGGTGTTTAAAACCACCGTTTCAATTAACAGCATCACCTACTTAGTACTGTCTCCGTCCAATTGAATATGCAACTATGGAAAGCATGTCCATCAAACTAACTCAACTTTGATCAAGTTTACTCAACTTTGACCAAGTTTATAGAAAAAAATATTAGCATTTATGTTTCGAAATAAATTTATTACGAAAATATATTTATAACCGATCTAACGGTATTTATTTTTGTCTTATAAGAGTTAAGTATTTTTTCATATAACTTTAGTCAAAGTTTACGATGGTTGGCTTCTCGATATACGAGAATTGCATATTCATTAAGACGGAATGAGTACTTAGTTTGCTCTTAGATACCATCTCCGAAAAAAAAACGTAATTATGGAATTCGCTTCGGTAAATCTAACTCAAATTTGACCAAATTTATATTTAATAAGGACTTTGCTAACGCGTGCGCACGCAGGGTTTGGCCTCCTGGCGTGCACGCTTCTCCCATATTGTTTGATTCGAAGTAAAAAAAAAATCAGTGACGCCCTCGCCCTCGCCCTCGCCCCCGCCGTGGCCGCTAGGGCTCGTCGGAGCTCCGGCGAGCCCTAGCGGCCGCGGCGTCCCTCCTCTTCCCCTCCCCCCGGCTCCGGCTGCACGACACCCGCCACCTTCTTCATCTCCGGCACGCCGGCGACCTAGGGTTCCGGCGAGCTGCCCCCTCCCTAGGTCCTAGCCCGGCCGCCGCCCCCGCTGCCAGGGCCCCGAACCACCGGCCAACCATCACCACCGCCTGTCTTCCCTACCTTCCCCCGGCCAGGCCCCTTCTAAGGCCACCGGAGTTGGGGAAGAAGGGGTGGGGTGGCTCGCCGGAGAGAAGGAGCAGAAGGGAGGAGAGAGAGAGAGAGAGAGAGAGACCTACATGCGGATCCGGCGCCGCCGTCACCGGATCCGGCGGATCCACCACCGCCGCCACCGGATCCGGCGGATCGCCACCGCCGCTGGGCCGGATCCGCTATGGCCGGTGAGCTCGGCGAGAAGGTCACTGGGGAGGGGGAGCTTGTCCGTCGTCGTCGTTGGGGAGGGGTCCAGTCGTCGTCGCTGGGGAGGGGGAGCTCGCTAGAAGAGAGAGAGAGAGAGAGAGAGAGAGAGACGGCGAGGTCGCTTGGGAGGGGGCGACGCGAACGACGCGGGCGTGGGTGGGTGCAGGAGATGTGTGCGGGCGGGTGCGCTCGCACATGCGCGGTCTGTAACTAGCATTTAGGATTTAATAAAATTATTATTTCTGTGTACAAATAAATTTATTATAAATTATATTCTATAACTAATCTAATGATCAATAATATTATTAATTATAATTGTTTCGAAATTCAAACACGGCATTATTTTGTACAAGTTTAATAGACTATTTAAACGTATTGATTGCATTATTTTGAACACGGCAAGTCGGCAACACTGATAGCTAGCGCAAGGGATATTATAATTCAAGGTCCGTCTCCACTCTCACGCCGTCCGATTGGACTCACTCGCCTCGTCGCAACTGTTCACACATGCCTTCCAACCCACACCGTGCTCACACATGGCCTACAGTCAAGTCAACGTCCCTCTCCTAGTCTCTGATCTAGGAGTATGTCCCAACTTAAAAAGCGCAGCATTTGTCCAAAAAAAAAAAAACCCTTAAAAAGCGCAGCTCACACAGCTCCCCCTCCATCCTGCCCGCACATCTTGATCTTCCCAGCTTGGATCCCTTAAGTTCTCTGCTCAACGTGAGTGCTTCTTACATGTGCTTCTTTCTTGTAGCTACTTTCCTTTGGTTTCAGATCTTTCTAGTAGTCTCTAAAGTTGTGATGCTGTGAGCAGTGATGGACGGAAATGTGCACAAGCACGTGGATGGGTCCTACATGGAGCTGAGACGAAGAAAATACAAGGAGAGTGCGATGGAAAGAGAAAGGAAATGCGATGGAGAGAGAAGGTTGTCATAGATCTTGTGGACATTTTTTTGACAGTCACAGATCTTGATGTACATGGTGCTCGGTGATTTCGCAGCTGTATTTTTTTGTTGACAGTCACAGATCTCGATGTACATGGTGCTCGGTGTTTTCGCAGCCATACAGCTCTGTACGCGCACAGGCATATAAAAAAAAATAAAAAGACATGGTGCCTTGTCTTCTGACGGTGGCCAGGCTCTGTTCGCTTGAAATAGTTTCTATTTATTTTCACACACAGAGTATTATTTTGTTCTTTTAATAATTTAGCTATAAAATTCAGTCCAGCCAAATTTTAACTCAGCCGGAGGCTAAGAACTCATCCAAATACACATCGCGGTTTGTCTTATGCATCTACTGGAGGGTGGGTGCCTGGGTGGCCGATGCCCAAGCTAAATAATTATATACTCCATTCGTCCCTAAAAAAATATCATTCTCGTTTTTCGAGAAATATCTTTAACTAGTTTTTTATAAAAAATTATTGATATTTATAATACACAATTAGTATTATTGAATAGATCTTTAAGTCTAGTTTTTTAATAAATTTATTTAGAGATATAAATATTGCACATATTTTGTATAAATCTAGTTAAGCTAGCGGCACAAACACAAAAACGTCGTTTTTTAAGGACGGAGGGAGTATTGACTATGAGCTGAAACACATCTAAATACACATCGTGTTTTGTCTTATGCATCTACTGGACGCTGGGTGCCTAGGTGGCCGGTGGCCAAGCCAAATAATTATCTATTGACTATGAGCAAGACAAATAGTTTTTGAATTCACGTTAATGGTTAGGCTGCTGTGCCAAATCTGTAGTTTATTGTTGTCAAAAAAAATCTGTAGTTTATTTTTGCGTGCCTAAGACTATCTACAATAATAAGACCTAAAATATAATATTTATTTTGTATTTGAGTTGCGCTACAATGAATAGATTCAATACCTATTTTTAGTCTTCTCTAACAACACCCAAATGAGAATATCTTTGCAAATAGGTTTCGAGCAGAGAGGATACTTAAATTTAGGATGTGTCTCTCATGATATCCAAAATGAGTCTTTCGTTTGGGATATTTTGTTAGAGACTGAACAGTGAAAATCCTAGTTTTAAGGTTAGGTCTCCATCGTCTACAGGCCTTATTAGAGATAGTCTAAGTGGCCAATAATTCGTGGTGGCCACTTTGAGTGCTAGGGATGAAAACGGATTGGATACGAACAGATACCACTGATATCACATTTGTTTTCATATTTCTCGTTAGATTTGGATTCGAAAACGGAGAGTGTCGGCCATGTCGGATAGAATATGATTAGATGTAGACATCATAAATATAAGATTTGAGTATTCGAATACGGATACGGTATCAGATATTGAATATTCGGACTCGGATACGGAGAGATCTGAACATCTCTAAACAGATTCGGTCGAACGAACGGTCGGATAAATATCCGTACCATTTTCATCCATATTGAGTGCCACAGTTTGTCCTGACACTGACCACAGAAGGTAGGATTTGTTGTTGTGATAGTGCCTGAACCACTGTTTCGATGAACAACGTCACCTACTTTGTTTGTCACATCGGATGTTTAATGAGATGTTGAAAGAGTTTTTCAGATAGTAATAAAAAAACTAATTACATAGCTTCGCTTATAAACCATAAGACAATTTTATTAAGACTAATTAATCTATCGTTAGCAAATGTTTACTGTAGCACAACATTTTCAAATCATAGACTATTTAGCCTTAAAATTTTGCCTCATAATTTACACACAATCTGTGTAACTAGTTTTTTTTGTTTATATTTAATATTCCATACATATGTCTAAACATCTTATGTGATGAGTGTAAAAATTTTACTATAGAAACTAAACAGGACCTTAGTTTGATACCATCTAAAAAAGGCAATTATGGGTTTGGCTTCAATAAATCTAACTCAAAATTAAGCAAATTTATAGTTAATAATATTATTTACATGTACAAATAAGTTTATTATAAAATATATTTTATAACTAATTTAGTGATACTTTTATATCGTGAATGTTATTATTTTTTACACAAGTTTAATTAAAATTCAAACATATTGATTGCATTATTTTGAACACGGCAACACTGACAGCGCAAAGAATATTTTAATTGGAGGTCTCGCAGACCACTCGCCTCCTCGCAATTGTTCACACATGCATTTCGAACCCACAAGCGTGTTCGCCAGCTCACATCGCTTACAGTCAAGTCAACTCCCTCTCCTAGTTTCCGATCTAGATCCCAACTTAAAACGCGCAGCACGCACATCTCTCCCTCCATCCTGCCCGCGCGCACATCTGGTTATTGGATTTTGATCTCCCCAGCCAGGGTCCCTCAAGTTCCCTGCTCCAGGTCAGTGCTTCTAACATGTTCTTCTTTACTTTCATTTGGTTTCAGAACTTTATAGTTTCTGCGAAATCGGTGTTACGGATGCTCCTATATATATGTACTATGTTCTTGAAGACTTGAACAATTGCCATATTTTTAATTTGCTGGAGTTGGAGTTGCAGTAAATCTTGTTTAATTAGCTCTGATCTGCATCAGCTGTGTCAATCTCAGGAATGGCCAGCAACTCGACTCTTCTGAACACCTTGCCGACTAACCCACCAGCACAGTTTCTGAAAGATATCACGGATGGCTTCTCTGATGCTCAAAAGCTTGGTCAAGGTACATTTGGAACTGTTTATAAGGTACCATACCTCTCTATGCTCAACAACAATGTCGTTCTCCAGTTTTAGAGTATTCTGTAGACCGTCGTACCGATAACTGTGTCTAAGAGGTAAAAGTATAACAGGGCGTCCTGCAAGATGGGACGCCGATTGCTGTGAAAAAGCTTGATGATAATGCGCCAGTGGCACCTGAGAAACAGTACAAGACTGGGGTTGCAAACCTTATGGCCATGCATCATCGGAATATAGCGAAGTTACTCGGCTACTGCTATGAGCCGCAGAAGAAACTGATCGACCACAATGGAAGATACATCATGGTGGACGTGGTTGAGAGATTTCTCTACTATGAATATGTGCCCAAGGGAAACATTGACAAGTATATTTCCGGTACGCATGACCTATGCACTATCCAACATACTTGTTCTGTCATTGGTTTACGGAGGTATGTAATTAAAATTTTGAAGAATACATAATTACATATGACCCATGTTTTCATTCTCTTCAGATCCATCTTTAAGACCTAATTGGAAGAGATGCTTCGAGATAATCAAGGGCATCTGTCAGGGCATACATTACCTACATAAGGAAATGGATAGGCCAATTGTTCATTTGAATCTTCAGCTGAGCAACATATTGTTGGATGAGAACATGGTGCCGAAAATCACGGATTTCGGCTTATCAAGACTCTTTGGTGAAGAAAAAACCCGAATAAACACAATGAATGTTGTGGGGAAACAGTAAGCCCAATAAACTTTTGTCATTCATTGTTTTATGTTTCTTAATAATAATAGAAACAAATTGCGTTGTCTGATGATTCTTATTGTTCGATTGACACATTCACGTATGCTTACCAGAGGGTACATGGCTCCAGAATATCTATATAGGGGTGAAATTTCAACCCGGTCTGATATATATAGCTTAGGTATAGTAATCATGGAGATCACAACTGGCGAGAAGAGTTCTTCGAGCGAGAAAGACAGGCCTGGAAGGGACTTTGTAGATAAGGCAAGACTCAGATTTCAAAACATGCTTTAGATGCTTATTCTATGTAGTCACTTAGGCTCACAGCTATAACTCTGCAGGTGCGTTTGACGTGGACAGATGAGAACATTGCATCCAAGTACTCAGCATCTCTAGATGCAGGTAGCCTCCAAGAAGTAAGAACATGCATTGCAATTGGGCTAAAGTGTGCGGATGTTGATCAGAACAAGAGGCCTTCTATAGTTGACATTGTTGACTGGCTCAATGGAAAGAATGCTCCATGAATGAACTCCTGCATACTATATATGCAAGTGGAAATTATGTTGCAGACCCATGGCGATTTGCTCTAGATGGAACCATAGACAAAATAATTGTGTCAGTTACCAATTATGTACTTTGAATAATGTGTTCTTCGTGTCGTCTCACTTTGAGTAGGGTTTATGTACTTAGGCATCTGCAAGATTTACAGGAAATAAATCTATAAATGGTTAAAATAAAAAGTGTTGATGTTAGAAGAGTAAGGGTCTATTGGGCCTTAGCCCATTAGTGTTAATTAGTCGTTTGCTTAGGGGCCAAGTAAGATCTCTCTATATAATGAAAGGAGATGTATCAATCTAGAATAAAAAAGAATTAATAAGGAAATTCCTTCCCTCTTGCCCGGCCATGGGCAAACGTCCCACGGCTGGCTCTCTCGTCCTCGCAGCCCTAACCTTAACTCCCGCTGCTGTGAACAGTACTCACAGTACTGTAGCATATGGGTACTATTCACGTCCAAGGCCGTCGTTCCCTCGGCTCTCTCCCTCACAATCACGCAGCCCCTAACGACGCCCATAACAATCTGCTATTGGAGATGTCAGGTTCGCTACCCAACGCTTCGTTGCCGCTATCGACATATCTTCTTCCTCCTCGCTACTGCCTGCCCCCTCTTCCTTGGTGACTTTCCCCTTGCTGCCTTTAAGCTCCGTCGCCCCTGCAGCCGTCGTCTTCACCCCGGAGCAAATGACGGCGGCGATCGTCGATCTTTGCAATGTTGTGGGCGAGATCCAATGCACCGTGGCTGCCCTCCTCGTTGCACAACAACATCCACTGCCACCGCTGCCCTTGCACAGTCCACTATCTTACCTCGCTAGTGCGCCGCCACCCTCGTCATCGACTGTTGTGACGGAACCGCCTTAATCATAGGGCCCACGTGCACCGTCATCGTCCCTAAAGACCCACGATCAGTTTGCACGAGTTCCCCTTGACCTAGGTGGCCTGCCGAGTTTCCTCGGAAACCCTAATTCACCCGAGGATCTCATTATAAAGACTTTGTAAGTATTACAACAGTTTACACAAATATTATAAATCAGAGTGAAGAGTGCGGAAGTATTACATAAACTATAGATTTACAAGCATAAGTTATATTATTCCCAAACCAGAGTTTCGTAGTGGGGTAGCATCATACGACTAGACACCCTGCCCAAGGGTTTTATCATACACATCATCATCCATGCCCGATCCATCAACCGGCACGGTCTCGAGCAGAACTGTACTCTCGGCTCACCTGCAACAGGGGTTAACAAAACCTGAGTACTGGTGTACTCCGCAAGACTTACCCGACTAAAGAAAAAGGAATGAGACTCAGGAATGCAGGCTAAGGGGAATCAAGGTAAGGCTTTAGCAAGAGTCAAAGGATTTTGCAGAAAAGCAATACTAATTCTATTTT
Organism: Eremochloa ophiuroides; assembly: GCA_038502445.1. Taxonomy (NCBI): domain Eukaryota; kingdom Viridiplantae; phylum Streptophyta; class Magnoliopsida; order Poales; family Poaceae; genus Eremochloa; species Eremochloa ophiuroides. The sequence continues at coordinate 32,462,095 of JAHLJS010000007.1, read as the reverse complement.
TCAGTATTTTAGTCAATATTATTATAATCAATATCAATAATTCTCAATTCTTTCACATAACCTTCAATTCCAATTACTTAATCATTCTCAAAAACATCCTAAGTTCTGAACCACTTTTCGGGGTAAGTCAGTGGTTCAAGTCTCCATCAACCGAGGAGCAACGACGATTCGAATCGATTAATACCCTGCTGGGGATCCCTATCCACACTGCATATGTAGCACCTAAGCTTGCATATGCCAACCCGTCTACCACGGCTTTTCTATCCCTGAACCGGTCCTGCGCCACCCGAGAGCACAGTACTCCTCTCGTCTCCAGGCACGACGGCCACGAGGGTACACACTACTCTCGCCATGTCTCCACTTCCAGTGCGTGGTTGTCGGTTCAAGCAATAGAGCCACCGGAGATAGGGCTTCCCGAAGTATATGGCTAGTTACAAAAAGTCTCGATCCAGCAGGCCTACAACGAACGGTCCCTAATCTTTTTCCATTCAATGACCATGCGTTGGGACTCTAACCCAAGTACACAATTACCCAACAGTTTCCAAATCCATGCCTGCCGGCGACAAGACATGGGGAACGCCAGCCCTATGTGCACATCAACCGAGCGAAACGTTTCCCTTTTCCATCGGTGGTCAAACCTTGGGACTCTAACCCTAAGAGATACAACCACCCAATAGAAACATTCCCTCCCGTCGGTGCCAATGTACTGATCAGGTGCACAGCCACCGAACGAGAACATTACCTAATTCCCTTTTTCATGAATTATTCAATAACATATCACAATGTGCAAATCCAAATTATTCAAGCAGAGTTAAGCATTTTCTAAACATTTTATTTTAAAATGGTTTCTGGATATTTCAGTGGTCAAGGTTGGTAATGCATCAATTGGGTTATCAATCAACTCCTATAAACCTAATGCAGTAGAATTAACTCAAGTTATAAATATTTTGTAAATCACAAGGAAGGGGCTGAATGCACCGGGGCTTGCCTTGTTGCTTGGAGCAGATAGTACCATGAAGTTAATCACCGAAAACGATCCTCATCCACCGAGTGAATACCCCACTCGGGGCTGGCTTCCAATAATAATTACTGCGCGTCCACTACACGAAATGATAATGCAGACTTAATATGATGATATGTAGCCATGATGCATGAGATGCATTAAACTGCGAATTACTTAGAAAGTAAACTTCATTTAGAAAGTTGAGTACAACTTTCCTTCACGATAAAATTATAATCAATCTTCAAGCTTAATTAACCATTGTATAACATCATTAAGTAAGTCATTAATCCCTAATACCATGTATTATCTATATTAATCATTATTAACATTTCCTATTGTCAAGTTAATCTTGAACTCAATCAAATAAACAAAGTGCCAAGGATCTCATGGTGCTAATGATCCATGGTCATCACACAACCCAAAAGCATTCAAGACCCTAAGTGTTTAAAGTTAAATATGGGTTTCATTCTTTAACTAAATTAAATGTAAATTATGAAATTACTAATCTTTGCCCAAATGACTTGTAAATTTTTGTGGAGGTAACTTATGACCTAAAACAGTGAACACATAAAGTTCATGATTTTTAGATTAATATTTTGGGCTACAAAATTCATAGGATTGCCATTTATGAATTAAAATTCGCATTGTTATTGCATACAGAAAATACTCAATAATAAAAATCACAAAATTTGGCACGGTTAATATTTTCAAAAATGGAAAAAACTTAATAAGCCAATCGGCCAGAGCTGCTGGGCCAGCCCAACTGACCCAGCCCAGCCCAGCGACCTCCATCTCCCTCTCTAGACGTGCTTCTGTGCACGAGCACGGCGGCACAGCCGATCAGACCGAGCACCGGTCCGGCGGGTCGGCCACCAGGCTCGCCGGCGGTGAGGTCACGGCCGCCGGGAAGCTCACCGAAACACTCCCCACGACGACGCGAGTCAAACTAAGGGATTAACTTCTTGGTTTATAGCCCGGAGCTCACCCAGCGCCGACCATGGCGGACACCAGACGAACCGCACGGCGGTGCGGCGGCGCTTAGGCGGATGGTGCAAGGTAGAGCCAAACAGATGACGGGGATAGACTCTTGAGCTCACCGAGATGCTTCTTTGCACACAGGTTGGGGCGGAGAGAGATCTGGAACTCGCGGTCGTCGTTGGCGGCAGCAGCGACGCGCTCCGAAGGTGAGGCGGCGTTCCGGCGCCAACAGTGCTTGACCGAGGAAAACTGACGCGAGTATGAGCATCACTAAACTTAGGCAAATTCAAAACGGCAAACAAAACCCGGAGATCCTCACAGAAACGGCCTGGCCGCGACGGACCGCGCGGAGCGGCGCTCCGACCGGCAGTGGAGGAGATGACGACAAGCCGGCGATTACGACGATGAGAACGGGCGCGAGCAGGCCCAATCGAAGCGCGAGAAGGTGGCGAATCTGATGGCAAGATGGAGAGGGTGGAGATGGACCATGGCTGGCGAATTTTGCCGTGGACAATGAAGCGATCGGCGGCGAGCAGAACAGAGGGAGGAGGAACAATGGCGTCGATGGTGGCTTAAATAGGGCAACGGAGAGCTCGGGATGTGGCCGCAACCCCCACGCGCATGGCATGCTGTCGACCGGGCCTGGCCGGCCCCGGGCACCACCGGCGTGCGGCGCGCGCACGCGCGGTTCTGCCGCGAGCATAGCAGAGCCGGGCCCCCCGAACACTGTAGCAGTATCTTATCCCAGATTCTATCTTCTGCAATTACTTTTTATTTTGTACAGTAACTGGAAAAATTGCCCAAATATGAGTTGTAGTAAATTTTGTACTGCACATTTTTAGTTTTTGGGCCGTATTCAAATTTTGAATAGATTTTGAATTATTCAAAAGGGGGTAATTAGGGATTTGAATTTTAAAACTAATCCGGTTTAAAACTTAAAATATTTCTCAATAACTTGAAAATTTATAAATATAAAAGTTGTTCTATTGGATAAGCCCTACAACTTTGGTTAAAGGAGTTTTATCAGATTCTTGATAAATTTTGAAATGACAATTCAAATTTGAATTCTTAAACAATAATTTGAGTTTTATTTGAAATTTTATTCAATAACCTGAAAATCCCCAAATACCAAAGTCATTTCATTTGAAAAGATTTACAACTTTCATTAAAGGTGCTTGGTAAAATTCTTGATTTTTTTTGAATTTGCATTTCAAATCTACATATTCAAACATAGGGTAGGGTTTTATTTAAAATTTTATTTAATAAATTCAAAATTACCCAAAATAGAAGTTGCTCAACTTTTAAAGATTTACAACTTTTATTTAATGCCCAATATCTAATTCCTTTTAATTTTTGAATTAAGGGTTTTGGGTCCGATTTAGGATTTATAATTGATTTTCTTTTTATTTTCTAATTGGATTTAGGTAATCACACACCAATACCAACATTTATATAATAAACTACTTTAAATCACCTATGCACAACCACAAGTGAAAATAAAAATTATTTTAGTGATGCACAGTAATAATGAGTTTATGCGTGATGATTTGTATACAATCATGATGACATGGCAGATTTTAGTTATCGTAACACAAGGGGTGTTACAATTGTGTCGTCCTTGCCGCTAGGGCTTCCATATGGGATGCCTGGTTACGGCACGAAAGCCCCGGACGGCCCCCTCTCCCCCGCGCAGCCCCATCCGCCGGCTGTGAACAGTACTCATAGATACTGTAGTACCACGGGTACTGTAGCGCTGCATCAGGTATCGACGGCGCTACGGCTGCGGGCTGCTGCACGTGGCCTCCTAGCGCGTCGGTGGGTGCCACGTCTATGTGATGTGCAGCTGATTCAACCACGCACCCCTTCGCAGTTGCTCCAAGCTATGCATCGTGACGTGAAGATCGACACCACGATGGCACTGCAGTAGAAGATGCTTGAGCGCTAGGCAGCAGCTACGGTGCGGCTACAGGCTGTGGCCCGTGGCCTCCTAGCGCGCTTGCAGCTGCAGGAGATGCCCTAGCTGATGCACGAGGCAACATTGGCGGTAGTCGACCTCAGCTCAGCGGACCACGACCTCGCCCCGTGGGACAACCACTAGCAATCGTGCCAACCTGCTGCTGTCTTCAGGCACGAGCATGCTGTTTTCCCCGCGAGGCAACGACCTCCAATTCTATGGCATCGGCGGGGACGCACTACCTAGCACCACCGCATTCCGCCACCGGCCACCGCAAGGACGTCTCCGCTGGTCGCTGTCGCGACTAGTTCCAAGTGGCTATACCCGTGCACCCCTCTCATTCTGGTGGGCTCCATGGGATCAAGGTGGCTACATACGTGCAGGTCCATCATGCGGAGGGTGTCCACCATATCTTTAGGAGTAAAAAATAAAGACTCGCAATCTATTTTAGGTCAATAAAATAAACTGAGATGTAAAAGGCTTGTTTTTTAGGTCTTAGGTTTGTGTGTAGTGGAGTCATCGTTAGTGTCATTGTTAGGTTGCAGCTCAAGGACGAGCTGCATGTTCAGGTGGGGTGTAGTGTTAGAAGAGTAAGGGCTTATTGAGCCTTAGCCCATTAGTGTTAATTAGTCGCTTGCTTAGGGGCCAAGTAAGACTTCTCTATATAATGAGAGGAGATGTATCAATCTATAATCAAGCAAGAATTAAGAAAGAAATTCCTTCCCTCTTGCCTGCCTGTGGACGAACGCCCCACGGTTGGCTCTCTCGTCCTCGTAGCCCTAACCCTAACTCCCGCTGTTGTGAACAGTGCCAGCAGTACTGTAGCACGTGGGTACTATTCACGCCCGAGGCCATCGCTCCCTCGGCTCTCTCCCTCATTGAAAGGATCGAGGATACCCAAGAGAGGGGTGAATTGGGTAACTAGTAAATTTTTCGAAATACAATTCAACCTATCCCCATTTGCCCAATGTCACCCCACAAGTGCTTGTGTTGATTCTAAGCCTAAAACAAGTTAAGCAACCTAGAGCCAAGTCCTATCACAAGTATACTACTCTAGGGAATGTAAATAACACAAAGTAAATACGGGAATGTAAATGAGTTAGAGATTGCAAGCCGAGTTTTTCCCGAGGTATCGGAGAGTCGGCACTCTCCACTAGTCCTCGTTGGAGCACCCACTTAAGGGTGTAGCTCCCCCTTGATTTTCGCAAAGACCAAGTGCTCTCTACAGGGCTGATCCTTTGCCTCTCCGGCGCGGTGGATCGCCCACAACCGCTCACAAGCTTGGCTTGGGCCGCCCACAAGCTCTCCAAGCGGTCACCAAGCCTCCGAATCGCCACCGAACCAGTCTAGGTGATGCCGATCACCAAGAGTAACAAGCCTAGACTCTCACTTGACCAAGAAGAAGGCCAAAAAGGGTGATGGATGCACACAAGTCACTCTTGATCACACTCTAGAGAAGAAGCTTACAAGCAAGTGGAAATCACTCAACCTCCCTAGGGCTCTTGCACTCTCACAAGATCACAATGGTTGCTTCAGCTGAACAAATGGGAAAGAGAGCTAGAATGAGGGTGATGGAGAAGTATAAATACCTCCCAAGCCACACACTAGCCGTTTGAAGCAAAACTCAGCTTTCTGTGAACCGTCGGACAAAGTGAACAGTGAACCATCGGACCAAACCCCACCAGTCCGACTCTCATAGACGGCAAATAGCCGTTACTGTGACAGAGGGGCGTCGGACGCTCACCAATGGTCCGACGCCCACCGTCGAACCACAGTCCGACGCTCTCTGAACTCTCGGGAGCTCTCTGCACAGGGCGAGACCACGGCAAACACACATGTCGATGGTTCGATGCCTAACTGTGCTCCCTGGACCTCTCTAGAAGTGTCGGACTGATGCGAGCAATGGTCCGACGCCTCCCCTCTCTTCGGTCCGACGGTCACCAAAGAAACCACTGGCACCATCGGACGCTGGGCAATGGTCCGACGACCATCCCAGCAGCGTCTGACGCTCCCTGGTATGCTGGGGTGCAACCAGAAGCTGCCACGTGGCCGTCGGACTCTGAGTATTGGTCCGACGACCATACTACTCAGGTTTCGACGCCCCAAAATCACTCAAAACTTCGCCGAATCGAAAACTTTCCAAAACAAAGTTTGATCCTCTCTCTCAAGAGTCTCCCTGGGCTGTCTAGAGCTATGTTGGATAGGTGTGCATCGTATCTACACTCTCTAACCTTGCCCTAAGTCAAGCTACCCATCCAAACCCCTCTTAATAGTACGGTCAAAGAGAAAAACAAAACCTAAGACTACTCCAAGTGTCTCTCAACTCCAATCGACACTTGGAACTAGCCTATCACCGTCTTGTCTTCCATCCTTTGAAAACCGAATCGATTTCCATCTCTAGGGGCTTGAACCTACATGGTATTATGACCTAACCTCTAGGTTATCCTGCAAAACACACGTTAGTCATAATAACCATCTCGTTGTCATTAATCACCGAAACCACTAGGGCCGAAATGCTTCAATCTCCCCCTTTTTGGTGATTGATGACAACAACCTCAAATAGATTTGGAAAGAGTGAGGTTCTTAAAGGCTTGATTCATATGAGCATTTGACAATAAGAGCAAAGGGGTTAGGCATGCTTATACAAATCAAGACCGCAAGGTACACATAGGATATGAATTAAGTACAAGTACCAAAAGTTATGCTCAAGATCGGAGTGAAGTGCGGAAGCTAAGACAAAGAGCATAACCAAGTGAGAACTAAGTGACAGGATATATATAATATGAAGCTCAACCACATGTCACAAACCAAGTCTCAAGCACACATATATACCAATGCTGAAAAAGTAAACATGATGCATGCATATATCACAAACAAAAAGTCATATAAGATCCAGATCCCTCTCTCATGCTCCCCCTAAATCTATGCTCTCTCTCCCTCTTTGGCATCAGGCACCAAAGACCTAAGACTCAGGAGGAGGAGAAGAGGCTGCAGTGTCGCGGTCGGAGGCGTGAGGACGGATCTCAAACTACGAAGCATCACCATCTGACTCAGAACTCTGAGCTATTGGACCCTCTGTCGGTGTACGAGAAGGTGAAGCGGTCCGGGTCGGCTCAGCTGTCTCTGTATTAGGGTCCGCCTGTGTGTTGGGAGCTTTAGAAATGGGCTCTGTAGGTACCTACTCCTCAGTAACGGTCTGAGCAAACTCTAGAACTGTCTGCTCCTCGGTGCTAAGCTACGGACCCTGTGGCTCTGCTACTGTCACGACTACTGCCTCAGTCTCTGTAGTCGTGGTAGTGATGTGCTCAGAGGAAGCAACTGAGAACGGCAGTGTCTCGGTAGTACCGCTAGCAGGAGGAGCTGTGGTGGTAGGCGCTGGCTCCCTGAACTCTGGAGGTATGGGCAAGCCAGTGATCTCGCTGAACGTAGCACCTAAGCTCCTGGTCACTGAGGGGCCACCCAAGTCTGGAGTGAAGCCTATACGGATCAGCGTGAACCCTGACTAAAGCCTGGAGAAGCAAACCACTGTTGTGTCTGCTGTGAGGGTGGAGTGAGCTGACTAGAACTAGAGAACGGAGCAGTGCCCTGACTCTAAAGTCCACTGGACTGTAACGCTGGAATCACCTGGGTGGCAGTGGCTGCTGGACCTATCTGCTAAACTAGAGGAGCAGTGGCTAGGTAAGGAGGAGCTCCGGTGTGCCTGATGATGTGCTCCATGAACCCAAATGTCTGAAGCTGAATCTGTTGGCCCTGGAGCTGCATCGCTAGCATCTGCTGCTGAAACTGATCCTGTCTAAGCTGAATCTGAGAAAGTGCTGCAGCCTGCTCTCGTGCTAACCAGGCCTGCTCCTATGCAAGGTGAGACTGCTCCTGTGCCTGCTGCTGCTAAGACTGCTGGAGTGACTGAAGAATAGCAAGCAAGGCTGGGTCTGTCTGTGGAGCCTGTGGAGCTGAGCTGGAGCCATCGGCCTCCGAGTCGTGAGCTCGTGGACGCTTAGAGATAGGCCGATAGTCCAAGTCTGAGCTGTTGGAGGAAGAGTCAACTGGATCATCATCCACAAATAGCTGCTCGAACTCACTATGGGCAACGTGCCTCATAGCCTTGTCCTGCTGCTGGACCTCTGCCATATCTGCCCCTAACCCCTATCTTCGCTGAATCCTGTGAAGTGCACGGCTGCCCCGTCGTCCATCTATGATAGAGGTCATCCGGTAAACTGGAAACTTGGTCTCTGTCTGGCGCAACTCTCTGGTGATCCCTGTCCATATCTTGTGCAGCCTGCGCACAAGAATGGAAGAGATCCAGTGAGCGTAGGGGAGCTACCAACGTGACCGGATACCCTCTGCAATAGTGTCCTCCATCTCAGAAATCATCAGATCAATCACATCGAACTCTGACTACTGGACCTAGGGCACTAAGGAGCCAAAGCTGTAGGTGTGTAAGTCCCTCCTTGTACCCCTCCCGTGGTAGAAGAGTGCGCCTCATCACGTCGTTCAGGAGACAAATGACGGGACGAAGCTCCGAGGGTGTCCTGTGAGAGCCGTCTCCAAACGGTGGTCGGAAGCAAGCTGCCACGTGTGCTGTACCCGGTGCCTGTCCTCCGTGTTCCCTCCTCGACGGATCCATCGTCCCATAACAGATGCTTTGCAACCTGGTAGCAGACTGTGGTACTCCAAGTAGCTCTCTGAGGGCCTTCGCGTAGAGCCTGTAAGGCTCTCCGCCAAAGGTGTACTGCAGGTACTCGTGGTCAGGGTCAATCCAAAGTGAAGCGTAGAACTCACAGACCCACGACTCGACGTACCGTCCTGACTGTCAGAGCAAGTTAGCGAGTCCAGGCAGATACGTCAAGTATGGCCTGATCTCCTCACTACCTGCCTGGACTATGTCCTCTAGGGGACACACCCTGTGCTGTCGAAGCCCAACCTCTGAAGTCATAAGGGCGGTGAAGAAGTCCTCAGGAAGAGTGGTGTACCAGCCCTCTGAAGCTCTGGGGTCTCGCTGAGGTGGGAACCAGCTGTCGAGCGAAGTCAACCGGAGCTCTCTTACTTGGGCTGCGGAGATGTTCTGCAGGTCCAAGTGTACCTCAGGCTCAGGCTCCGGCTGTGGCTCTTTGGAAGCAGGGGCCCTGGGTACTCGGTCGCCGCGCCTCTGACCAGCGGGCCAGGGTGGCACCTTAGGTCGAGTGCGGCCCGAGCGTCAAAGTGGAGGTGCCTGGGCCTGCTCCCCCTGAGTGGCTATCTCCTGCTACTCCTACTACTCAGCCTCTATCTGTGGCTGCTCTTGAGGACCCTCTCTGTCTGTCAAGCTGACCTCGATGCCTCCAATGTGGAGGCCTCTGCCACGCTCTGCCTCCTCAGCTGCCTGTGCTGCCCTGATAGCCTGTCCCTGCTCAGCTGTCAATTGTCTCTTCCTCTTCTTGCTGTTCTCTACCATGGGTGCCTTCCCCTTGCCCTGAGGTAGACAAGGAGGAGGCCTCTCATCCCCACCTGTTCCACCCTGACTGCGGCTCGCTTGCTTGTAATGAACCATCTCTGCCAATCTGACAAATCTGTCCCTCTACAACTGCCAACTGTCACTGACTCTCGAGAGGCTTGGCCTCAATCCGTATCCGTGGGCTTGGCTCCGGATTCACTGACACTGCCTCTGACGAACAACAAGCTGCAGAAGAGAGATAGATAGGAATATATAAGCATATGTAAACTAGAGATGAGAACATCCTATGGGAAGCAGGCACAAAAGATAAGAAGAGAATAGCAAAGCAACCTGCGAGAAGGGAGAACCTGCGAAAAGGAAAGACTCTCTGTCGAACGTAGGGAACCACAAGCTCAAGGCATAGTCACTGCATGTAAATAGGGCACAAGTCAAAGGACATAGGGCAATGACAAGAATATGCAGTGACTTAGGAGTTAACCAAGGTGTAGAGGATAAAGAATGGTACCACGAGATCGACAAACTCCTCCACAAACCCTAGAGAGCCAAGGACAAGGCCGAACTACACTGAAAACTGCGCAAATGCAATGAAAAGCTGGTTAAGGCATTTCATCGAACAAGATATGTGCACAGTTAGGGAAGGTGAGTAGTGCAGACGTGTGGATCCTCCTACTGCACAGAACCACAGGGAGCAAGAAGAGTCGATGAGGAACCCGAGGAAGGGTCACAGGGAAGCTCGACAGGAAGAAGATCCACCTGGCAGCGACGAGCACTAGCAGCGCTGCGGCGGAGCGGCTTCGTGCGCGCGAGGAGAAGGGCGCAGCATGACGGGAAAACTGCGGTGGGTCAACAACAAGGGCTGCAGCGAGAACCCGCCGGCGAGGAGGGCGACGGCGCGCAGCAGTGGCGACAACGCAGGTGGTGGTGGGGTTAGGAAAGAGTAGTGGCGATGTACGGCTCGAGCAGGGAAAGAGTAAGGAAGAGGATGAAGAGGTGCGGGCCCCACGTGACAGAGTAAGAAAGAAGCGCATCTCGTCTTCAACCCGACCGTCGAACGATACTGTTCGGAGCGTCGGACTAAACCAAGCTATGGTCCGACGATTCCAGAGAGCTACAGAGCGCTCCCAGAGCCGTCGGATGCTGTACGACGCTGGCCATCGGACTATATCTCACAGTCCAACGCCGTGAACAGCGTTGAAAACGTTCCATCGATCGTCCGACGACTTGAAAAACACCATCCGACGCTGTGTCCGATGCCTTCTTCAACAGGGCTAGGGGACCGTCGGACTGAGCCAATTGGTCCGACGTTGGGAAAACCATCGTCCGACGCCTCGGTCCGACGCCCAAAAACCTAATTTTCTTCAATCTTTCTTCGCGCCGATTTCTCCCAACTAAGTTCCAACCTCAATAAGAGTCAAATACACCAGTTGGAACTAGTATGAGATGACCTCTCTCAAACCCTCATTTTTTCAAATAGTTTGCCATAGGCATATGTGGTTTTTATGAAAATAGACAATAAGATCCAAGAACGAAACGACAAACCAACAGCCATGCATACGCAATGCAAATTCGCGTAAATTAAACTAGTGTTGACAGATACTAACGCTATCAAAAGAATGTAGCCAAATCTATCCTCTAGCAATGATAACAATACTTCTCAATGCAATCACGGGGGTTGTCAATCCCTATACTCAAAGTTTGTGATTGTTGACACTTCTAACGTTGCTACTAGGAATAAAGGTATTTCTAGCAACTGCGCCAAAAATGCTATGGGTAGCTCTAAAGGATAGGTGATGGGATTCTGCAAGCGCACAGAACTATCGTGTAGCACTTTACCTAGGAGTATCAGGTGTCAAATTTATATTTTCCCAAAGGAAGGCGGGGTTTGTGATTCCAAGGATATGATAATCAAGGAGCTAGATATGGATAAATGGGGTAATAACCTTAGTAAGGATAAATCAATGAAGTATAACTAAGGTGGAAACACGCACTAGGTAGCTCTGGAGTTTTGGAGGAGAACTCTATCTTAGTAAAAGATCAAATGATTGTTATACCAAAGAGACTGCTATACTTGGGACACGCAAAGTTCTAAACTCGCCGGGGTTCGACTGATTAGGCACCGTACGTCCCGAAGTCCTACGCTTATACCGGATACTAGGTCGAACATGGTGGAATACAGAGGATCCTAGGGCTGTCACCACCTAGCACCTACCACTACTATCCGTGGGCCTTGCGGCATACAAGGGTAAGCTATAGCCTAAGCACCTGCGCTTAATCTATAAAACTTACTACTCTAACTCGAGCTCAAGAATTAGAGCACTCTAACCAAGCAATGAGCAAGTATAGAGCTACTTAAAATAAAACAATAAGTAAATGAAGAAGGAGATCTTTATTACCGATAAGAGTGAAGAACACCGCAGAGGAGGTCGCCGACAAGCCCGGCTCCACCACAGATTTCTTCCTTCACCCGACTTCTCTCCAATACTCTACTCCTCTCTAGCTAGCACTATTCCTAAGAGCAGAGCTTTGCTAGAGAGAGAGAGGAGCTACTGAGCTGAATCTCAAGTGGACTCTCTAGTGTATCTCTAGTGTTTCTTTGTGTTTTTCCCTTACAAGTGAGGATCCTAGTCCTATTTATAGTGTAGGAGTGCACTAGGGGTACTTGTAGAGCTCCAGGAGGTCGGTGGCTATTGACGGTGGATATACCCTAAAATTCCACATTCAAACACCATCAACAGGCCTCGGATTCAAGGGAAGATAAACATAACATGAGCATATTTTATCAATAACGAGTTCCACTTGTACTCTTAAGCTTGCGAATGCAGCAAAGATCAGACAGGCCAAGAAATATCTAGAAATGGTGCACAACATCACTTAGAAGAGAGGAGAGCCCAGGGTGGGCCCATGCATGGGTCGGTCGAACCCTACATGGGGCCCACCTGGCTCTGGTGACGTGGCATGATCCATGTGATCCTCCACCAAGCTCATTTCATCCATCAGATCAACATGTTTTTCTAATCAACGGTGGAGAAACAAAGCACAAGGATTCAACGTGACAAACATGCAACCAAGCTGGAACCAACACAGGGGACAATCACTGACAGATGGGGACCACAGTGGTGGGCCCAACTCACCAAAGGTGGTTCGACCGAACCACCCAAGGTGGGACCAGGCCACTGCTACACTCCATGACAGGTGGGGACTCCTTCTAGAAGACCCTGGCTGGGCCCACCTGCCACAGGGGGGTCGGCCGAACCCCCCTGGTGCCCAGCCAGGTCGGTTGGCCTCCACTGCCTTCCAACATGTTTCCCATGTGCTGAAATCACCACGGCCGTCCATCTTATGGCGGTTCAATGGCGGTTTATCCAAGGGTGGAGAGGCAAGGAGCACGCGGATCGCTGACGTGGCGCCCCTCAAATCTCCCCTATAAATAGAGGCTGCCATCACCCTCTTCAAGACACACAAGATACACAAGAGTCACAAGTCACAAGAGTTCTACTCTTTAGTAGTAGTATTAGTCTAGTGTGGGAGTTAGAGTCGAGTTGAGCTACGCTTGGAGTCTCCTGAGTCGTCTGCTAGAGAGTCTGGTATAGCTCTTGTACCTTTCCTTCTGTAAGACTTTATCTTTATCAATATATTATCTTTACTTTACTTTACTAAGTTTCTACGTAGTGCATTACTATTCTTTATAGTATTGTTGTGTTTTGTCTTAACTTATAGTTGAGTTATATTGGATAGTGATCCTGTAACCAGCTCACGTGTGTAGTTCATCGCCTGTTATAGGGTGCTTTAGTTGTTAGTACGCAACTAGAGTAGTAAGGCTTAGTGTAAACGTGGTGCTTAGACTAGATCTTGCCTTTGAATGCCGCTTGTCGCACGGATTATTTGTGGGTGCTAGCAGGTGGTGACAAGCCCTGTCTAGTCTTAGTATCCCTCCACGTGTTTTACGCAAGTTCTTAAAAGGTAGGCTCCCATAAGATAATAGCCGCTTCGGGTAGAGGTCATATCCCCTATTATCTCGCCTATCCTCTACACACCGGAAGTAAGGTAGCTGTCTAGGTATACTTCATCTATTTGATAAGATAGTTCACAAGAGTAAAGTAAGTGTCATAGGAGTCTTATACTCACTCGTTGTCCTCCCACCTAGCTATACTCTACTAGTTATCTTTAGTTATCCCAACACCTTGTTGTGTCTTGGTGTCATTACCCTTTCCTCTATATATCGATTTACCCCCCTATCACTAGTTGATACTAAGTTGCTATAGACTTAAGGATCTCTCTCTTTTTATTAATTATTCCTAGCAACCGCTTTCCTTGGGATAAAAATAAATAACGATACCTTGTAATACTCCCAGGGTGAAGTGGTACAGCATGTATATTCTGTGCGCTTGTGGAATTATCCAATAGACATAAGAAATACCCCAGGCACTTTCTGGTGCCGTTATCAGAGATAGCCTAACACCCTGTCTCTGGTGGTTGCTGCTAAAAAGTGTCAACAGTGGCGCGAAGGAGTTGTGCGGGCGCCCTCCTAGGGCGGCGGGCGCCCCCTTGGATCCACCGTCTTGCATCCAGCGGCTCTCCTTCCTCCCCATAGGCGGTTGCAAAGTCGGTTGGTGCCTTAGAAAGGCGGTTTGCAACCCCTGAGAGGATTCCTTCAATCCATGGCACGTCACTTGATCACCGTTGGATGAAAACCGACTTCAATTGATGGTGTAGATGACTCCTGAACACTTTCCCTCGGATTGTAGACGTGGCACTCAACTTGGACAGGGTGGGCGCCCTGTTAATAGGGCCACCGGATCCTTGTGCCTTGTATCTGAGTCGTTGATGTTGTTTCAACGTGCCACAGACCATTTGGGAGATTGGCACACGGATCAGTGAGGTGGCAAGTGCCATTTGGCACTTTGGACAGGGCGGGCGCCCCCCTCTGGCTCTCAGGTGGCAGTTGAGGTGCTGAGGTGTCTTGCCTTACTTTGTTTTTCCTTGTTTTACCATTTTTCCTGCATACACAATATTTCTCCAAGTACATGTGGAATTAGGTAAGTTTCAAAGTAAGTTCTTTGTTTTTCATGTGGTTTTATCATAATTATGAGTGAAATGTTGACGGTACAATAGAGGTGTTAGCGGCCATCAACAACTAATTACTTGTCAAGTTTATCCTCGGGTAAGCTTCTTCACACGCTTTTGAGTGATTATCTTAACCGAGTTGCACAAGCCCTACGTGCAATTCAAAGTTAGACATGTTTTATGTTACAATGCAATGCACATGACAACACAAAATCGTCTTTTAGTGAAGTTGCTTAGATCAAGGCAATTGAGTTCATTCCTTAGTGTGCAAAAACGTGTCTCATCCAATGGTTTAGTAAAGATATCCGCCAAGTTATCATCCGTTCTCACTCCCTCAAAGGAAATGTCACCTTTAGCAACGCGATCTCTAAGGAAGTGATGACGGATGTCGATGTGCTTTGTGCAGGAGTGTTGAACCGGGTTGTTTGCAAGTTTTACCGCACTCTCGGTTGTTGACAAAGCAACACTATTTTGTTTCTTGGAGGACCAAGAAATTAGTGATCTTCCAAGCAAATGACACCCTCCGGATGTGCTTTCCCGGTCAATCTTGCAACCGGCATAATCCGAATCGGAATAGCCGACAAGAGTAAAGTTAGCTCCTTTGGGATACCAAAGGCCAATGCTTGGGGTGTGCTTTAGGTACCTAAGGATTCTTTTTAACTGCAAGTAAGTGAGGTTCCTTAGGGTTAGCTTGAAAGCGCGCACACATACACACACTAAACATGATGTCGGGCCTAGATGCGGTCAAGTATAATAAGCTACCGATCATAGAATGATAGAGAGTTTGGTCAACCGATTTACCTCCCTCATCAAGGTCGAGATGTCCATTGGTAGGCATGGGGGTCTTGATGGACTTGCATTTTTCCATCTTGAAGCGCTTGAGCAGGTCCTTCGTGTACTTCTCTTGCGACACGAACGTCCCTTCCCTCAATTGCTTGACTTGAAAGCCGAGGAAGAATGTGAGCTCACCTGATCATGGACATCACAAACTCCTTGGACATCATATCACCAAATTCCTTGCAAAAATCTTCATTAGTCAAACCAAAGATAATATCATCAACATAAACTTGACAAATGAAGATATGCCCTTTATGCTTCTTGGTGAATAGTGTGGTATCAAACAAGCCGATTTTGAGGCCCTTGTTGAGTAGGAAGTCGCAAGAGGCGCTCATACCAAGCCCGTGGGGCTTGCTTCAAGCCATATAGCGCCTTGGACAACCTATAAACATAGTTTGGATATGTAGGGACTTCAAAACCCAGTGGTTGCGAAACATAGATAAGTTCATTTATGAAGCCATTCAAAAATGCACTTTTCACAACCATTTGAAAGAGTTTTAGTTTGTACTTAGATGCATATGCAAGTAGGATACGGATGGCTTCCGATCTTGCAACCGTGGCAAAAGTCTCCCCAAAATCCAAGCCTTCAACTTGGGAGAATCCTTTTGCCACAAGCCTTGCCTTGTTTCTCACAATGTTGCCCTTGTCATCTTGCTTGTTACGGAACACCCACTTGGTGTCTATAACTCTTGCTCCTTTTGGCTTCTCTTCAAGTGTCCAAACTTGAATTGCGGGTGAAGTTATCGAATTTTTCATGCATGGCATTCACCCAATCTGGATCTTGAAGAGCTTCTTCTATGCTAGTAGGCTCAATGCAAGAAACAAAACAATGATGTTCAATGAATTGAGCATGCTTTTGTGAGCGAGTCATTAACCCTCCTTGAAGGACTCCCTATTATGAGATCTAGAGGATGAGCTTGTAGGAGTGGAGTAGTTCTTCTATCAACCACTTGAGGAGGAAAGTTGTGGAACATCAATATCTTGTGCTTGTGCCTCAACTTCTTCTTGTGTGATGTGGGTGTCCTCATGTGGATCGACCCTATCCTTGTCTTCATTATCTTAAGGCACATTTGATGAAGATGGTTGATTGATCACTTGCACATCACCATCATCTTCATCATCTTTAGGCTTGATGTCTCCGGTTGGCATATTCTTCAAAGCCTTCCTCAATGGTTCATCACCTACATCATCAAGATTCTCATGCTCTCCTTGAGAGCCATTAGATTCATCGAACTCCACATCATATGTTTCTTCAACAAGGCCAGTGGCATTGTTCAATACTCTATATGCTTTGGACTTCAATAAGTAACCAACAAGAAAACCAATGTCACAACGTCTTTAGAACTTCCCTAAGTGTTGCCGCTTCTTGTAGATGTAGCATTTGCAACCAAACACCTGGAAGTATGAGACATCCGGTTTCTTGCCGGTGAGTAGCTCACAGGGGGTCTTCTTTAGCAACCAGTGAGGGAATAGGCAGTTGGATGCATAGCATGCGGTGTTGATTGCCTCCGCCCAAAACCTTTCCGTTGTGTTGTACTCATCAAGTATAGTCCTTGCAAGGGTGATCAATGTTCGGTTCTTCCTTTCAATAACTCCATTTTGTTGAGGTGTATAAGTGGATGACACTTCATGCTTTGATCCCAACTTCATCACAATATACTTCAATGTTTGTGTTGTCAAATTCTTTGCCTTTGTCGCTTCTAATCTTCTTGATCTTCACTTCAAATTCATTTTGTGCTCTCTTGGCAAACTTCTTGAAAGATGCGGCAACTTCGGTCTTGTCGTGAAGAAAGAACACCCAAGTGTATCTGAAAAATCATCAACAATCACTAAGCAATAGAGCTTGCCACCAATACTTGCATAAGTGGTTGGCCCAAATAAATCCATATAAAGTAGCTCTAAAGGTCTTGAGGTTGACACAAATGACTTGGATGGATGTGTATTTGCCACTTGCTTGCCGGCTTGACAAGCACTACACAATTTGTCCTTCTCAAATACAACATCTTTCAATCCTCTCACCATCTCCTTCTTCAATAGCTTCTTGAGTGTGCTCATTCCAACCTGTGCAGACCTTCTATGCCATAGCCACCCAAGAGATTGTTTGGTGAATAGACAAGTCTTCAAATTTGCATCTTTCGAATTGAAGTCTACTAGATACAGGTGATTGTACCGAAAACCCTTGAATATCACTTCATTGTCATCTTTCTTGGAAACAACCACTTCTTCACTTATAAATAGGCATTGGAAGCCAAGATCACACAATTGACCAACGGATAGCAAGTTGAAGCTCAAAGAAGCAACTAGAAGCACATTTGAAATAGAATGATCATTTGATATAGCCACTTTGCCAAGCCTTTGCACTTTGCTCTTGAAATTATCACCAAATGTAATCTTTCCTTGGTCTTCCACATTCTCTTCAAGTGAGGTGAAAATATGAGCATCACCGGTCATATGTTGGGTGCATCCACTATCAATTACCCAATGAGAACCACCGGTCTTATAGTTCACCTACATACAACAAATCAAGCTTGATGTTTAGGAACCCATACTTGAGAAGGGCTCTGGACTTTCTCAACCAAAGCTTTAGCCACCCACAATTGCTTAGGTCTATTCTTGTTAGGAGGACCTAGAAACATAACTTTCACTTTGCCCTTAGAATCTTTCCTTATCATGCAGTGAGCATCAAAGGCAAAGGGCCTAGCATGCTTGTGCAAAGGTTGTGGTGGTGGTTTCTTGCACTCATGAGCAAAGTGACCTTTTTGTCCACATTCAAAGCATCTCTTCGGACTTGGGTTTGGGCTTGTTCTTTGCTTTGTTGAGACGATTTTGAGCTCTAATGTTTTGCACTTTCTCACCCATGTATCCAATCCCACCTCTATCAAACTTCATCACGGTGTTCATGAGGAGATCACTTTGAAGATATTGGTCTCTTGTGAATCTTTGCAACCCAACGGTGAGGTGACTCTTTTCTTGCTTCAGGTAGCAAGTTGACACTTCTCACTTTTGAGTATCTTGTTCTCTTCTCTAAGTACTTCAACCTTATCATCTTCTTGCACCGTTTCAATGACAATGGTGTTGGTGGTTGATTGCTTCTCAAGCTCTTTCTTTAAGTTCTCATTCTCAATCTTGAGCTTCAAATAGTCATCATGGCAATCGGCCACCACCACTTCCTTACCCTTGCTACTAGAACCTTATTCAATGATCTCATCAATCAAGTCATCACATGATGTAGCTATGTCACACTTAACAACAAGGTTAGGAGCATCATGTGTTTCATTGGAAAGCAAGTCATAAGCCATAGCCAAGGTTGTCATGATTCACTTTTACTTGAGTGTAGTCCTCTTTTAGCTTGTTGTAGCTAGTGGTGAGCTCAATATGCATCTTCTCAAGTTTATCATGTTTTCTTTGAGCTCTTTTATGTTGGATTTGAGCTCCATGAGCTTAGATGACACATTTTGGTTTTCCTCTCTAAGCTCATCACTAGCTTTAGTGAATTGTTCATTCTTAGCCTAAGAGGTTACCATTCTCAAGTTTTAGCTTTTCATTTTTAATTGTTAGCTTTCTAATCACTTTGATGTAGTCATTAAGTAAGCTAGCAAGTTTATCATAAGTTGGTGAATCATATTCATTGTCACTATCACTACTCTCATCATCACTTTGTACCTTCTTATCCTTAGCCATGAGGCAAAGGTGTGTTGGAGATGAGGGCAGGTGATGGCGGTGGAGGAAGAGAAGTCCCAATCACAAGAGCAGGCCACCTTCTCTTTTTCATCATCGCTTTCTTCACCGGAAAAGCCACTTGAAGATTCAATGTCGGTGAGCCAATCATCAACAATGTAGGCCTTGCCATTCTTCTTGTTCTTGTGAAATTGCTTCTGCTTGAATTCTTTCTTCTTAAATGGCTTGGCCTTCTTCTTCTCATCATCACTCTCATCACTTGAGTCTTGCCTTTTGCCCTTATTTTTGTTCTTGAACTTATCTTTCTTGGGCTTTGGGAATTGAATGAGCAAGATGCCCAAGCTCTCCACAATTGTAGCAATTCCATCTTGGAGATAGGCTTTCTCTTACTACCAGTGAAGAACTTCTTGTTGGAATCAAACTTAATTCCCTTGTTGTTGAGCTTCTTGAGCATCTTGGTGGTCTTCCTCACCATGAGAGCAATTCACCACATCATCATCATCATCGTCACTCGTGGAATCAAGAGAAGAATACTTGACTTGAGATTTACCTTTCTTGTCGGCCTTGAGAGCTAAGTTCTTCTCTTTCCTTCTTGGATGATGAGCCATCTTGGGGAGCGATCTTCATGTACATCTCATGAGCATTGACTTTTCCCAAGATTTGAGTGGGAGTTGCATTTGAGAGATCCTCTTGATGAAGCACGGTCACAATGTGACCATACTTGTCAATAGGGAGAGCATTGAGGATCCTCCTTGCAACTTCGGCTAGAGTGATTTGAGTGAGCCCAAGGCCATTGACTTCCTCTACACTGATATTCAATCGAGAATACATGTCATTGGCATTTTCATTAGGAAGCATTTTGAAAGAATTGAGCTTATTTATGATAAGATAATATCGTTCCTCATGCTCATTCTTTGTTCCCTCATGCAGCGCATAAATATCTGACCATAATGCATGGGCGTTCTTCTGGTTCCTCACACGGTTAAACATCTCTTTGCTAAGGCCTCTAAAGATGATATTGCGAGCCTTAGCATTCCACTTCTCGTGCTCTTCCTTAATGGGTGTGAGGGTTGCGCCGGCTTTGGGAGTAGGGTACCCTTGTGTGGTGGCTTTATGAACACTAAACTCCATCGCCTCAAGGTATGCCTCCATACGAATTTTCCAATAAGAAAAATCGTTACCGTCAAAGACGGGAGGAGGACCACCATGACCACCGGACATCCTTCTCTTGGCGGTTAAGCCAAATTAGTGAGCACAAGGCTCTGATACCAATTGAAAGGATCGAGAATGCCCAAAAGGGGGTGCATTGGGCAACTAGTAAATTTTTTCGAAATACAATTCAACCTATCTGCCATTTGCCCAATGTCACCCCACAAGTCCTTATGTTGATTCTAAGCCTAAAACAAGTTAAGCAACCTAGAGCTAAGTCCTATCACAAGTATACTACTCTAGAAATGTAAAGAACACAAAGTAAATACGGGAATGTAAATGAGTTAGAGATTGCAAGCTGAGTTTTTCCCGAGGTATCGGAGAGTCTGCACTCTCCACTAGTCCTCATTGGAGCACCCACGCAAGGGTGTAGCTCCCCCTTGATCTTCGCAAAGACCAAGTGCTCTCTACGGGCTGATCCTTTGCCTCTCCGGCGCGGTGGATCGCCCACAACTGCTCACAAGCTTGGCTTGGTCCGCCCACAATCTCTCCAAGTGGTCACCAAGACTCCGATCAGCCACCGAACCGTCTAGGTGATGCCGATCACCAAGAGTAACAAACCTAAACTCTCACTTGACCAAGAACAAGGCCAAAGAGGGTGATGGATGCAAGCAAGTCACTCTTGATCACACTCTAAGGGAAGAATCTCACAAGCAAGTGGAAATCACTCAACCTCCCTAGGGCTCTTGCACTCTCACAAGATCACAATGGTTGCTTTAAGCTGAACAAATGGGAAAGAGAGCTAGAATGAGGGTGATGGAGAAGTATAAATACCTCCCAAGCCACCAACGTTCCGACGCCCATCGTCAGACCACAGTCCGACGCTCTCTGAACTCTCGGGAGCTCTCTGCACAGGGCGAGACCACGGCAAACACACATGTCAATGGTCCGACGCCCAACTGTGCTCTCAGGACCTCTCTGAAAGTGTCGGACTGATGCGAGCAATGGTCTGACGCCTCTCCCTCTCTTCGGTCCGACGCTCACCAAAAAAACCACTGGCACCGTCAGACGCTGGGCAATAGTCCGACGACCATCCCAGCAGCGTCCGACGCTCCCTGGTATGCTGGGGTGCAACCAGGAGCTGCCACGTGGCCGTCGGACTCTGAGTATTGGTACGACGACCATACTACTCAGGGTCCGACGCCCCAAAATCACTCAAAACTTTGCCGAATCAAAAACTTTCCAAAACGAAGTTTGATCCTCTCTCTCTCTCTCAAGAGTCCCCCTGGACTGTTTAGAGCTATGTTGGATAGGTGTGCATCACATCTACACTCTCTAACCTTGCCCTAAGTTAAGCTACCCATCAAAACCCCTCTTAATAGTACGGTCAAAGAGAAAAATAAAATCTAAGACTACTCCAAGTGTCTCTCAACTCTAATCGACACTTGGAACTAGTCTATCACCGTCTTGTCTTCCATTCTTTGAAAACCGAATCGATTTCCATCGCTGGGGGCTTGAAACTACATGTTATTATGACCTAACCTCTAGGTTATCCTGTAAAACACATGTTAGTCATAATAACCGTCTCGTTGTCATTAATCACCGAAACCACTAGAGGTCTAGATGCTTCACTCACAACTACGTAGCCCCCAACGACGTCCAAAACAGTTGGAGATCGTTGGAAACAATAATTAGAAACAAAATATATAGTGGGTGAAATAAATGAAAAAACAATGAAGATATGATAGTTACTTAATCATTGAGAAATGCAAAGAAATGATGATTAGTAAAAATAGATGGAGAATGTGTGAACAGTAAATAAAAATTAGTTAACAAAAATATAATGATTAGTGAGTGCATTGGTAAGAAGTTACAAAAGCCGCACAGTTAAGAAAAACGATATAATGATTAGCGGTGTGATGTTGTGAGCAGTGATGGACCATGGACGGGAAATGTGCAGCGGCACGTGGTGAACTGAGACATAAAAAGAAATACAATGATAATACGGTGGAAAGAGAAAGAGAATACCATGGAGAGAGAAGGTTATCACAGATCTCACGAACATTTTTTTTTACGGTCACAATAGTAGGTGCCGAGTAGGAGTAGGTGCCCAGCATATAGTTTAGGTCCCGTTTAGATCCCTACTTTCAGTTGTAATTTTGCATTGTACCACGTTTATTTGTATTTAACAACTTTTATCCTAATCATGATCTAAGTATGACTTAAAAGATTCGTCTCGTGATGTACATATAAAAAGTACAAACATACAAACATTTAGTCTATATTTAATGCTCTATGTATGTGCCACAACGTTGATGTGAATAGTTGCAATTGTAATTTACAGTGGATGTAGACAGGACCTTAGGCTAATTCCGTACTAGTACAGCTCTGCTCAGCGCACACGCCAAAAAGTCGAGGTGCAGACAGCATCCTCTGTCTATGCCCCGATTAAATAGCTGTTAAACTTTCAATTGTAACCGGTAACATCAATATTGCAGTACATGTATAGAGTATTAAATATAGACTAAAATACTTATATGTTTGTACAGTTTACATAGTACATCACAAGATGAATCTTTTAAATTTACTTAGGTCATAGTTAGATACTTATTGAAAAAGATTTCCGCTGCTACAGTGTCAAAATTCCAAATCTCAAATGGATCTAAACACAGTCGTAGTCATTGATCCGACCCTTGGTTTTCAATCGGAAGGTTGAGAAGACATTCAAATGCACTCCGCGTTTTGTTCTTCATGCATCTACCGGACCGTGGCTGCCTGGGTGGCTGGTGGCCAAGCCAAATATTATTATCTATTGACTATGAAGAAGAACGGTAGCTTTTGAATTCACGACAATGGTTAGGCTGCCGTGCCAAATCTGTAGTTTATTTTTGCGTGCTGGGTGGCTGGTGGCCAAGCCAAATATTATTATCTATTGATTATGAACAAGATCGGTAGCTTTTGAAGAACGGTAGCTTTTGAATTCACGTCAGTGGTTAGGCTGCCGTGCCAATTCTGTAGTTTATTTTTGCGTGCTGGGTGGCTGGTGGCCAAGCCAAATATTATTATCTATTGATTATGAACGAGATTGGTAGCTGTTGAATTCACGTCAATGGCTAGGCTGCCCTGCCAAATCCGTAGTTTATTTTTGCATGCCTAACAGCAACTCCAGCAAGAGTACCCAAATTAGGGTCCTCAAATCTGATTTGGATGCTCTCTTCTATTTTTGTTGGCTCAGATTTTTGCTTCTACTTTAACAGAAGCACCAAAAATTGAGTCCTCCATATCTCTCTTTCTCTTCCTTCTTCCTCTGCACAGACCAAAACGACATTGCGTTCGGGCGCTCGCCATGCCACGTCCGCTGGCTTGGTAGCGATGGCTGCGGTGGCGACGCCACCACCAAAGTCGAGGTCCACAGCTCTGCCGTTGGACCCGTTGTTAGGCACAACGCTATCGGCAGTGCGGGAAGGACCAGCCAGTGAAGTCGTTGGCGAGGAACGGGTCCATGACGTCCACAAACAGGAAATCCAGCTTACCAATGCGCCAGCAGGTTGGCGTCGTGGAGGGAGAGCGCCGCCGGAGGGGAGGGAGACATGAGCGGTCGGATGCAGGGAGGGAAGAGGAAATGGGGGTCGGTCTGTTGGGCCAACAGGAATTGGGGCTAGGGAGAATTTGAGATCCCAGCCCTTCTAGAGCACTATTTTTTATCCGAGTCTCCATATTTAGCTATCAAAGCTCAAGTAATAACCCTACTCTAGTTGCTATAAGTGACCAATAATTTGGGGCAGGCACTTTGGGTGCCACAGTTTGTCCTGACACCAACCATAGAAGGTAGGATTTGCTGCTGTGATGGTGCTCTCCAAATGATTGATGGCATTTAAATGGTGTTTAAACAGTAGGAACCACTGCTTCGATGAACAGCGTCACCAACCTTAGATACCATCTAAAAAAATGCAATTATGAGATTCGCTTCGGTAAATCTAACTCAAATTTGACTAAATTTATAGTTAATAGTATTATCATTTATGTGTACAAATAAATTTACTATAAAAATATATTCTAATGTATTGACACTTATTTTATACCGTGAATGTTACTACTTTTTTATACAAGTTTAATTAAATTCAAACGTATTGATTCTATTATTTTTAACACGGCAAGTCGACCACACTGACAGCTAGCGGAAGGGATACTTTAATTCAAGAGAAAATCCCTTCTATGCCATTGAAACTTATACTTATCTCTTATGTGCCATTGAAAAATACAAGTTCCCTTCTATGCCTATTGCTTTATATTTGCTATCCTTTATATGCCATTGCCGTTATATTCTCCGTCAAAAATCTTATATGCTAGGCTGGGAACGAACAGGAATCCAGGGTTAACACGTGTACGTAAGTCTAAATTATAACACGTGTACGTCAAATGATAGACTAGGAAAATACTAGGATAAACATATTTACATAAGTCTAAATTATAACACGTGTACGTCAAATGGCTAGACAAATTATGATACGTATGTCAAATGGCTAGGCTAGGTCAGTCTTCTTGCAGCGATATAGACATACGCGGAGTGAAAATGATGCCACACATAGCGCTAACAGAGATTCTTGACGGAGAATATAACGGCAATAGCATATACGAGAGAGAAAATATAAAACAATGGCATATAAGAGAACTTATATTTTTCAATGACACGTAAGGGATAAGTATAAGTTTCAATGGGCACTAGAAGAGATTGGCCCTTAATTCAACGGTCCGTCCCAAGCGTCCCCACTCGCGGACTCACTCGCCTCGTCGCCTTGGAACCCACACCGTGCTCTCACATGGCCTACAGTCAAGTCAACTCCCTCTCCTAGTCTCCGATCCAGATCCCAGCTTAAAACGCGCAGCACACACAGCTCCCCCTCCATCCTGCCCGCACATCTGGACCTAGTTATTGGATCTTGATCTCCCCAGCTTGGATCCCTCAAGTTCTGTGCTCCAGGTCAGTGCTTCTAACTTGCTTCTTTACTTTCCTTTGGTTTCAGAACTTTCTAGTTTCTGCAAAATCTGTGTTACGCATGCTCCTATATATACGTACTATGTTCTTGAAGACTTGAACAATTGCCATATTTTTGCTTGAGTTGAAGTTGCAGTAAATCTTGTTTAATTAGCTCCGACCTGCATCAGCTGTGTCAATGTCAGGAATGGACAGCAACTCGACTCTTCTGAAGAGCTTGCCGACTAACCCACCAGCACAGTTTCTGAAAGAAATCACGGAAAACTTCTCTGAGGGTCGAAAGATTGGTCAGGGTGCATTTGGAACTGTTTATAAGGTACCATACCTCTCTAAGCTCAACAACAATGTCGTTCTCCAGTTTTAATTAGAATATTTTGTAGACCGTACCGATAACTATGTCTAAGAGGTCAAAGTATAACAGGGCATCCTGCAAGATGGGCAGCCGATTGCTGTGAAGAAGCTTGATGATAATGCGCCAGCGGCACTTGAGGCACACTTCAAGAATGTGGTTGCGAATCTTATGGCCATGCGGCATCAGAATATAGTGAGGTTACTCGGCTACTGCTTTGAGCCGCAGAAGAAAGTGATCGACCACACTGGAAGATACATCATTGTGGACGTGGTTGAGAAGTTACTGTACTATGAATATGTGCCCAAGGGAAACCTTGACAAGTATATTTCCGGTATGCATGACAACGCACTATCCAACATACTTGTTCTGTCATTGGTTTACGGAGGTATGTAAATTGTTAGAAGAATACATAATTACATATGACCCATGTTTTTATTCTTTTCAGATGCATCTTTGAGACCTAATTGGAAGACACGCTTCGAGATAATCAAGGGCATCTGCCAGGGCTTACATTACCTACATAAGGAAATGGATAGGCCAATTGTTCATTTGGATCTTCAGCCGAACAACATATTGTTGGATGAGAACATGGTGCCGAAAATCACGGATTTCGGCCTGTCAAGACTCTTCGGTGAACAAAACACCCGAATAAACACAATAAATGTTGTGGGAAAAACGTAAGTCCAATAACCTTTTGTCATTCATTGTTTTCTGTTTCTTAATAATAATACAAACAAATTGCATTGTCTGATGATTCTTATCGTTCGATTGACACATTTACACTTCCCAGAGGGTACATGGCTCCAGAATATCTATATAGGGGTGAAATTTCAACCCGGTCTGACATATATAGCTTAGGTATAGTAATCATGGAGATCACAACAGGCGAGAAGAGTTCTTCAAGCGAGAAAGACAGGCCTGGAAGGGACTTTGTAGATAAGGCAAGACTAAGACTTGAAAACATGCTTTAGATGCTTATTCTATGTAGTCACTTAAGCTCACACCTATAACTCTGTAGGTGCGTTTGACGTGGACAGATGAGAACATTGCATCCAAGTACTCAGCATCTCTAGATGCAGGTAGCCTCCAAGAAGTAAGAACATGCATTGCAATTGGGCTAAAGTGTGCGGATGTTGATCAGAACAACAGGCCTTCTATAGTTGACATTGTTGACTGGCTCAAGTGGAAAGAATGCTCCATGAATGATGAACTCCTGCATACTATATATGCAAGTGGAAATTATGTTGCAGACCCATGGCGATTTGCTCTAGATGGAACCATGGACAAAATAATTGTGTCAGTTACCAATTATGTACTTTTGAATAATGTGTTCTTCCTGTTGTCCCACTTTTTTTAGGAGCTCCTTCTTGATTTGTGTTATTGTATTTTACTTGTGTCACAAATCTGCATTGCATAACCTGTTAAAAAATTGTGTGTGCATACTTGTTATTTGTTATTTCTCATTGTTATGTGAACAACATTTTTCTACCAAACAAGATGGGAGGGTCCAACAGAATTCTACAAACTTTCAAAGAAAGAAAATATGTAAAGAGCAAACAAGGCCTTTGTATTCATTATGTGCTCATGTACATGATTTAGGGGACTCAGATGACAACCAATGACTAGCATGTGTGTTATGTTGTGTTAGACAAGTCCTCAAGATCCTATGGGTCCAAAGAAGCAAATGGGATGAAGATTGGTGAAGAAACATCCAAGATGACTTGGACAAACAATCGAAGTCAAGTAGGAAAGTGAAGAGGCCAGACAAACATCCCAGGTTCGTAAAACTGTTTATTTGAAGAGGCCAGACATTCCGGTGAGACGGAATGTGAGTGCCGGAGAGGCACTGGATAAAAGGTCAGACAGACCGCCGAGCAAAGAACAGTGAGCACTGGGCCAACTGCATCTCTGTGAAATCTGCCTTGGAACAATTTGTAAACATCTGTTTCATCTGCCATTGTTCTATGTAGATGAGTTTTAAATTGAGGACATGGAGTATTCATAATACTGGTAAGATTTTCAAGCAGGCAACCTGCCATACCTTCAAAAGTGGGCACGCAGAACATGCCCAAAGCTGAGCAAGAAAGGAAAACAGATTTAGTTAACACCATACCAATAATGTCGTCTTAACTCCACCCCCAAATCGATCTTGTTGCCTCGGAGCTGCACTTGGACTGAACCCCACATATCCTAAATTGAGCTTATCCTCACCGGATTGGGATCTTACCCTCCTGGATCAGTACACCAAATCACAGTGAGAATATATGGGAGTAATATGTCATAGCCCAGTGATCAAAGTTCTGTACCAGGGTACACCTGAGAAAATGACACTACGAGCATGTAAGGTTAAAGGCCAAATCACTTGCAACAGAAAGCTGGTTATAACAAGGGAATGCTCTAACTACCGTGACTCTGACACTACAAATTGCAGGCAGCAGAAAATGGGCTATACCAAGGGAATCTGATTGCTTGTGCACTTAAACACTTTGCAGTGTCAGAAACATACAACAAGATCAGATAGGATCATGAACAGTAACATTTGTATATAGAAAAATGATTTCAAGCGCACAAGCAGTGCCTTGTGTAAGTCCAATTACTGGATGTTCCGAAGCACCTGAACCCATCAAACTATCTGCTACTTCGTAGCGGATTCCAAAAATAGGTGAGCACAGGAAAAACAGCTCTGAGTTTTCCCTACCTGACCATATCATTACTGATGGATGAACTTTCTTTCTCTGATATGCTTTTAAAAAGCTGATGTTCTTCTGTTTATGTAGGACAACTCAAGACATGTACTAATTTGTCAACTGTAATTTTAAATTTTAAATGTGCAAGCACGATCTATGTCCAAAATTAGTAAATGGGCAAATGTATAGCCCCAGTCCCCACCAAAAAAAAAAAAAAAAAAACCCTTCTCCTAGACAAGCCGTTGTGCAACCATGGTAAATTCTTCCTATACACTAAATTCGGTAATCCCTAGGATCTAATACTCCTTCCAGTAATCCGTAAGTCCTTATAATATCATAGAATTATTCTTCCAAAACACTAAATTCTCACATGATGAAAAAATATAATAACAGCACCAATGAGAAGATACCCAAAATCCCCAATGTCATATAAAGATGCTACCCATCTTCCTAACACAAAATCCAAGGTTTCTACTTTCTAATAACAGATAGTACCAGTCACCTACATAACAAAATCCAAACATAGTGGGGAAAAAAAAAAATACATCACAGACATCTGGAAGACCAAGCCTAGACACGAGCCAAGATCTTTCTGGTGGCAAGCAATACTGAAAGAAAAGAAATTAATTAATCACACGTGAACAAAAAAACTTCTAAACACATCAAAAGACAACCACTGCACACACAGCATAGCAGTGCAGTATTATTTCTTATCAATATAAGAACTCAATATCTATTTGGAAACCTACCTGAACCTTGCTGATTCCATGTATGGTAGCTTTGTAAGCCAATAGAGAATCCCCTATTCCCACACCCAAGTTTCTCAAAACAGTTGAGTCTATCGAATCACCTGTCAATGATACAACATGGTTTCAGGTTCAGCAAAAGTCAAATACATTGACTAACATATCCAAACTGTCCAAAACATGGACAAACACAGCCACTTATCCTCAAGACCTATAGAGGAAGAAGAATTGCACAAAAGATCATTTGATGATTTGTTCGAAGGCATCAACCCTCGACCCGAGTTCATCGACCATGACTCGAGTACACAGGGTCACTTTTTTTTTTTCTCGAACACGCAGGAGATCTGCGTATCATTATATTAAGAAGAAAAAAGGAGGGGTACCAACCTCGTACAAACACCCAAGGCCAAGAATCCTCACAAAACTCCGGGATCTCAACAAGAACCCACAACAAATAAAAAATAAAAACTACAAACCCAAGACCAAAACGACCAGAAAGCCTAGCTAGCCGGCTGTAAAGCGAGGAGATGAGAAATTCCTCGAGCCCCAGCCAAGGCCCACTGACTAAGATCTTCCTTGATAGCGGTAGTGAGCCCAACCAAGCTAGGCTGCAGATTATTAAAAACACAACGATTTCTGTGGTTCCAAACTGACCAAGCCACCAAGATTACAACTGAGTTCAGGCCCTTCCTTGTTTGATCTTCCACCTTGATGCTTACGTCCTCCCACCACTCATCAAATGACTGAACAGTAGGTTGAGGAGCAAGAGATTGCAGACCAAGCTATTGTAAAACATTGAACCACACTTGGCGCGAGAAGACACAGCCAATAAGTAAGTGATTGACTATCTCCTCCTCTTGATCACACAAAAGACACCGTTCATGATGCAGGCAAGCCTTTTCTTGCAAGCCTATCAGCAGTCCAACATTTGTTATGTGCCACTAGCCACATGAAAAATTGGCACTTGCCAGGTGCCCAGCTTTTCCAAATTCTTTCCCAAGGTTTAAACTGGGTGGCGCCAATGAACATTGCCTCGTATGCTGATTTCACAGAGTATTTCCCTGTTGAATTGAACTGCCAAATGTGAGAGTCTTCCACCTCTGGCTGCAGCACAACCTCGGTTAATAAATCCCAAAGGTCTAGAAAGTCATTCAGGACTGCTATGGTAAGAGCTCCCCTAATGTCAGCAACCCATTTCGAATCAGTGAGCGCCTCATACACTGATCTTTTTTTTTTGCCCTACTTGAGATTGATGTGAAAAGGTGTGGCACTAGCCTTTCAAGACTTTGTCCTCGCAGCCACTTGTCTATCCAGAAAAAGGTGTTTCTTCCATTGCCGACTTCTGAAACTATGGCAACAGAGAAGAAAGCTTTGGCTGACTTATGCACTTGGATAGGAAAAAATGTCCACGGCTTTTCTGGTTCAGTCTTCTGCAACCAAAGCCATCTCAACCTGAGAGCCCACCCTAGTTGTTGCAGTTGTGAAATACCAAGCCCCCCTAGCTCGAGTGGCCGAGTAACCTTGGGCCAACCAACCAAGCAGTGTCCCCCCCTCACATCCTTTCTACCCTTCCAAAGAAACCCCCTTCTTATCTTATCAATAGCCTTGAGAGCCCAAGATGGGAGATCCAATGCCATGGCTAAATAGATCAGCATGGAGGTGAGCACAAACTGAACTAAAACTTTTCTTCCTGCTCTTGTTAACAGATCAGCCTTCCACCCAGGCAATTGGTCTGCTAATTTGTCAATTATTGGTTGGATTTGGGCTCTGGACAATTTTTGTAAAGATAAGGGCACACCGAGGTACTTATAAGGAAACTCTACCAGCTGACAGGGGAGATGAAGTTGAATTGTTTGTCTATCCTCCTCTTGACAATAAATGGGCAGCACACTGCTCTTTTCAACATTTGTTTTTAACCCGCTGGCTCTACCAAACAGCTGTAGAAGGTCCAAAGTGATGTCAATATCCTCGGCAGCTGGTTTTAAGAAAATCACCACATCGTCAGCGTAGATGGAAATACGATGCTGTAAGGCCCTTCTAGCCAATGGCTGCAAAAATTCTTCTTCCTCAGCCTTTTTGAACATAAAGCCTAGGACATCCATGACCAAAATAAAAAGCATTGGTGATAGCGGATCACCCTGCCTCAACCCTCTTTTGTAATAGATTTTCTCTCCCGGGATACCATTAAGGATCACCTGAGTGGATGATGAAGAGAGGAGGCCGCTGATAATATCACACCATATCTGTCCAAAACCCAAGTTTCTCATGACTTCCAACAGAAAAGGCCAAGAGACGGAGTCAAAGGCCTTTGTTATATCAAGTTTCAGCAGTATTCTGGCTTGCTTTTGCTGATTGAGATAGCGAGCTGTTTGTTGTACCAACATGAAATTATCTTGGATGAAACGACCTTTTATGAATGCACTTTGAATTGGAGAGACTAACTTGTTAAGTTGACCAGCCAGCCGGTTGGCTAGCATTTTGGTAACAAGCTTAGCAAAGGAATGAACCAGACTAATAGGTCTGAAATCTCTGACATTCAAGGCACTATCTTTTTTCGGCAGCAAGGTGATATAGGCCGAGTTTAGCTGCTCAAAGTTGCTGAATTTTCTACTCCAAATAGCTGAGACTGCCGCCATAACTTCCAACTTTATTATAGGCCAGCATGCCTTGTAGAAATGCCCCGTAAAACCATCCGGCCCCGGGGCTTTATCGGGAGGGAGTGAGCAGATTGTCCTCCAAACTTCATCTTCAGAAAAAGGAACTTCTAACTCTGACAAATCATGCTGCTGAATACCCAGAAAATCCAGGTTGATGGTTTCCACACGCTCCATGGCCACCCCTAGGAGATTATTATAAAAATCAAGGATCTTTTCCTCCTTCTCAGCATGAGTAGAGAGCAATTGTCCATCCTCCGAGACAAGCTTGCAAATAAAGTTCTTCCTCTTGCGGTGTCTAGCGAAGGAGTGGAACAGAGCCATATTTGCATCCCCTTCATTTAGCCAGCAAATGCGTGAACGGCTGCGTGCAATCGTTCGCTGCAAGGAAGACAAGGCCAAAATATGCCTTTTAAGTTGATTCCGTAGCCATGACTCTTGGTGGGACAGACTGCGATTGTCTTGAGCTATTTCGACTTGGTGCAGGACCTCCCTGGCAAGAGCAAGTTGAGAATTAACATGGCCCACCTTCTTATGACTCCACCCTTGACCCCTTACTGTTCCTCTGAATTTTTTGGCCAGGGTGTCAAAAGGACAAGCATTCACAGGGACAGAAGCCCAAGCTGTTTGTACTGTCTCCGAAAAACCTTCTAACTTAGTCCAGAATGCTTCAAAGTGAAATCTAGCCTTTCCAGGCTTGACAGCGCTCAGGCTGAGAAGAAGTGGGCAATGATCCGAGCCATCGGAGGAGGCACTTTGCAGTAGATTATTAGGGAAGGTTTGGTCCCAATCCGTGGAGCACAGAGCTCGGTCCAATCGTACCAGCGTAGGTGAATCTTGATGATTCGACCAAGTGAACGTTCGCCCATGCAGATGCACATCAAGCCCAAGATCATTGATCAGGCGACGAAACCTGCCCATCATAGCCCTGTTAAAATTGTCATTGTTTTTGTCCTCAGCCCTGAGAATTAAGTTAAAGTCCCCCAATACTAGCCAAGGGCCCTGACAAGCAGCACGCAATTCTCTCAATTCTTGCAGGAACACAAGCTTATCTTCATCACCCTGGGGACCATATACACTAGTCAACCACCAAGCCTGACATCCACCGGACAGAACTGAACCGAGACCGAGAAATTATCCATCCGCATCGCAGCAGCAGGTCCGAGACAGTGTTTCCAAGCGATAAAAATCCCACCACTAGCTCCCACCGAAGGCAAAACGACCGAATGTGAGAAATCTGAGCCAAGCATAGCCAAGATCACTCCCTGAGAAATTCCAGCCATCTTAGTTTCTTGGATACAGACTACATCCACCTTTGAAGCCGCAACCAGAGAACGCACAGAATCCTGCCGTGCTTTGGAATTAAGACCCCGCACGTTCCAACACAGTATATTAGACGGATTCATTGGATCACAGAGTAGTTGTAAACGACCAAAAACAGATACGGCCAGAGCGCCCCTATGCAACCACCCCATCCACCGAAGCTTTCTCCTCAGGAATCCTCCAGCCAAACAAGGCAGCAAGGGCCTGAGCTTGAGAGCTAGACAGAGAGGAGTACTGAGTAAAAAGCTTACTGTACTGGTCGAGAGCCTCCTGACTGATGCCTTCATCTTCGCTCAAAATGTCCAGAGCACGCATCACCTTCTTTTTATTGCGGGAAGCCGCAAGCTTGACCGCCTCAGGCTCCACTCCAGCGATCCGGCGACTGCGCCGTGGAGGAGCCTGTGGAGTGCGCCTACGCTGACGAGTCCTGTTGGTGCGAGGAGTGGGGAGAATCCGAGAGGTCTTCTCGGTAATCTTCGCCATGAAAGTAGAGCACTTGGAAGGGGGTGTTGAGGCAGTACGCTCAGACTCCGACTCAGCAGTACGCTCAGCACACCCACAAAGCGACGGTGGCTCGAACTCCGCTGGATTCTTCTTCCGCCGAACATGCACCTTAGGGAACCCCGGCCTAAGAGAGGAGGGGGCGGTTGTGCGGCAGAGACTCCTGGAAGCCGATGGAACTGAAGAGGGGAGCCCGGAAGTGGGCCACATCGTTTCCAGAATTGGTGACCAAGCATTGGTCTCACCCCTAACTTGGGCCACCCTAGGGGACAATGGCTCAGAACGTGAATGCGGATCCTCCACCAGGTGCTCAGGACAAGCCGGCCCACATGAGACATTCAGCGCAGAAGTGCCACTTGGAACCACCGCTGCCCCCACAGGTGCCTAACTATCCAAAGGTCCAAGATTGTCCACCGCAACCGCCTGGGAGCAAAGGATGGTCGTGCAGCCGGCTGTCCCATTGGACGAACCAGGGAGCAGCGACTCCTCGCAAGCCGGGCTCCAGACGATCGTTGAGGGAGGCCCCTCGGGAGGGGAGACAGCCGCCCGATCACCACTGCCTTCGCAGGGAGGTGAAAGAGCTCGCGTGGGGGGGTCCGAGGAGGGAACCGCAGAATCCCGCGGGCCCTCGGCAGAATCCCGCGACATCTCGTCAGCGGAATCCCGCGGGCACTCAGCGGAATCACGCGGCACTTCGTGGCCCCTCGTAGACCGCCCACCCAGCCGCGCATGAACCGAAGTCCGAGGGGCAGATGACGGCGCCAAAGGGGATGGAGGTAAGCCAGGGAATCCCTGCCCAGGATCACGACGATCATCGGCATCCGAAGGCGGAGGTGGAGGCGGTGGGTCCACGGGCCAAGACAACTCGTCGGCAGGGACAACCGAGATAGTGATCGGATACACCAGAGCACGTCTCTCAGGGTGCGCTACATCCACCTCCAGCTGAGGCTCCATGATCAGCAAATCCATCTCTGGCAGAATCAAGGCCGCATTTGAACACCAGGCCAATACTTTGAACATGTCCCGGCGACCAGAAGATTCCGGATGGACGCCGCCGATCCAGCAATGGTCCCCAAGTAGGAGTTCTGCCGTTGACAGGTCCCAGGCATGGGCGGGAATGCCATGAATGTCCACTTCAACAGGAAGTTCCAAAGAGGCCGCCGAGGAGTTTAAGAATCGTGACTAGCGCATGATATGTAGACGGAGGGACGAGGAGACGAAGAAACTTCCGCCATTGCAGATCCTCTCCGCCAGCCCAGAGCTTGGCAAGATCAAAAGGAACCTCCTATCCCCAAGACGCAGCAGGGACAGCGAGGAAACCTCGATCTCAAACCGAAGAGCTAAGCTGGTGATGATGGAGTCCGAGGGGCCTATGAGCACTGTGATGACCAGCGCACAGGCCAGATCATCCTCCTGCCTAGAGATGGAGGCAGAGCGATCCAGAACCCGGCGGGGTCGAGAAGGAGCCGCAACCACAGTAGCACGCTCATCCTCACTAGACACCAACGGCGTAGGGCTGCCGCCATCATCATCATGACCTCCTTGATCAATGTCCAATGGCTTCCTAGGACCAGAGCGGCCCTTCTTACGCGAACGACGCCGCCGTTTCCGACCACGGAAGCCCTCCGGTATCTGGTTGGTCGCCGAGACAACAGGAGGGGCGTTGGCGGCCTTCGTCCTCCAAACCAGACGTTGGGCCCGGCCAGCCTGGGTGGTCAAGGAAGCCGGAGGAGCCTCGGAGGACGGGGAAGACATTGGCCGCCAAACCAGCCGAAGGGGACGAGAGACATCGGGAAGAGAGCCATCCGAACGCCGCAGACATCCGGAGGCGCGATGGCCCAAAGCACAGCAACGGAAGCAATGCGTCAAGGACCAGCAGCACGCAGCGCAGTGACCAACCGAGAGGCAGTTGAAGCATTTGCCCCGGAGGTCCACCGGAACTGGCCGCCGTGGCTTGTGCCCCTTGCGCACACTTTGGGTTACCACTGGCGACCACCCATCTGCGTTAGGACCACGCGCCATCTTCTTCTGGTTGAGCACGTGCTTCAGGAGGACGATACGAGCCGGCGCCCGAGGGGAGGCGTCAGCGGCAGTGACCGAGGCCGTCTGGCGGACAACACCAGACTCCTGCGAGGCCACAGCCCTCTGGGCTCCCGAAAGCAGGACCTCCATGAACGACGGGGGGGCGCCGCAGCCGGACTTCCCAGAGGGAGGAGAATCGTCGCCCCACCGCTGAGCCTTGGAACGGCCCGCCGTGGCAGGAACGACGACAGGAGGGGAGGAAAAAGGCGCTCGGGGGGGAGAAGCCGCCGACCTAGAGGCGGTCGCGGCCTTGGGGGTGGCCGCCGGGCCTGGAGTAGACGCCGGCGTGGGGCTGGTGGACGGGGAAGGGAAGGCGCCGAGGGGAGGGGCAGGAGGAGGGGAGTCCATCCGTTGCAATGTAAAAATCTCTGGCAAGTAGCATACTGCATTCCTCAATGCCGCATGCCTCAATCTCATCCACTCGGAAGATTTGTGACTATGGATTTAATCAATTCTTCCATACTTTTTTTTGACAAAGAAAGAATCATGGTTCTAGATGTACTTGTCTGCGGTGATTTGCACTTCTGATTCCTGATTCCTGAGTGTCTATCAACACTAAGAAATAATTAAGCCCTAGGTAAGAACCAGGAATAATAAAATGGAAATATAATAGCTCACAAGATTTTGATGTCAAGCTCCCTTAACTCAATTACCTGGCACCAGCATCCGGGCCATCCAACATTGCCTAATAGCCATAGCCAAGGGTAGATTTGCCAGCTTGCTGCCCCCACTGCACCTGTCTCCATTTGTTCTCCTTGCAGCCTTCCAAGTTCCAACCTTCACCAAAGGTAGCTAAAATAGAAACCACGTGCCGCAAAATATGCCTGGAATAATAGCCCTTATAGAACATTACAAGATTTGACATTCTGGAATGGCTACTGTAAGTTTCATGCCCATTCTAGACCAAATAATATTCATTTTTAACTATAAATAGTCAAAGGTCACAATTGACGACACATCAATTCAATGAACAAGATATAGTCATGTTTCAAACTTCTTTTTAATTTTTGAAGTTGGAATAAATCAGCCATATTTGTAGAACTTGTAATGCTCTACTGAAGTTTCGGCCATCACCATAGTAGTAGTACTTAAATATGCCATCACAATGGAAAAATGACTGCAATTAATAATCATATATATAATTTTGCATCTAGAACCAATTTCTACAGTCAATGGAACATACAATACAGTATAGTACATGTCATTTGGATTCAGAGATCAAATAAATTGAGCAATACATGCCAGGACAAAAAAAAGAAGTAATTTACGATTATCTTCTGGCATCTAAGCTTCTCTCCAGTTGAGCCTTTCCTCCAACTGATGGCGTCCATTATAGTTCCCCCTCATCCCAAAATAATGACCAAATGCAATAGCCTGTCAAGTCTCAGCATAAGGAATTTAATCTATAGCCCAGAAAATTGATCATAAACATCAACAGAAGGTTAGTACATTAGTTCTGAAATAAGCACATGTTTATCTTTACCAGTTGGTTCATAGGTTATCGAGTTATAGCTAAGATTAGGTGAAGAGGCTAGTTAATCGTACCTGCTTTCAGTCACAAAATCTCCTACAAGCTCTCAGATACTTTATTGAAATTACCTCCTTTCAGTCATAAAATCTCGTACAAGCTCTCAGATACTTACCTACTCAAGGTGCCATACATGCAACTTTGCAAGTGTCAACTAAAAGCACAGACAGAAATCTGCGTCCTGACAAAAGGCCAAGAGCACAACCAAAAACTTACTTGAATTGATGTTCTACTACACATCCACCCCAACTTCATTTTTATAAAAGAAATAGAAAAGTACAGGCACAGAGCAATAAGTGCTTGAGAGTCGAGAGCGGGCACAGCACATTACCCTGGCTGCAGCACAGGGGGGCGCCCGGGCGGGGGCAGACCACCGCACGCAGCAGACCACCTTGGTTGACCTGGGGACATGTCCCGGCGAGAAGGAATGGAGCAGCCAGAAGGGGTGGCCCCCCGCAGCGGCGACCAGGAGGCGCACAGCTAGGAGGAGGCTTGAGTCCCCGCTACCCATCTCGTTGTATTGCGCCACGAGATCTAGCGTTGCAGCTTCATCTCCGCGTAGAACACATTCAAGTCAATTCCTAAGGCAGTGTTTCGATTGGAATTGGGACAGGGACAGTGACAGTGACAGTGACAGTGACAGTGATACCCCTTCTAGGGTATTATTGCATCATATTCATCATTTTTATGTCTTATTTAATCTTAGCCATTTATTCATTTCTCAAGACATATCCCACACCTCATTTCACAATATCAAAAGCCCTAAAGGGAAGCATCGCAATGAAATTAGAAAAAGAGACGTGCTAGGGATTGATCAGGATATTTAACTTTAATTTCCACTTCTCGTTTACCAGCTTTAGGATTGGTGCTATGAAAATAGCTTGGGAGAGAAAAACGATTCAATTTTACCATGTTTGCACACGTGGCATGCCAGCTCAACTGTCCGGGCTCGATCCTAGTTAGTAGAGACATCCAAATTGACCGGACAGCCCCTTCTCTCTATCTTCATCCCCTCCACTGGCATGTTTGCTCATCCCCGTTCCCTTTCTGTCTTAGCTCCACACAACGCCCGCCCCAAGCCGCCGCAGCACCACCGCTGCCCTCAAACCTTCGTCCACTGAGTTGCCGCAGGAGTAAAGGTATGTGTCCCGTTCCATACTATCTGGAGGTCTATATTGCATTCGGATGTTGGATGAGGGCTAGGGTTCCGGTTCGTCGATTTGACTCACTTTTTCATCTCTGGTTTGTAACCATGGGTCCAGTTCATCTCGAAGGGATCCCCCAGCTCGAAGCAATGGACTGGAGCGGTTGCCCAGTTTGGTAAGTTCAACCACTAACTGCTCACGAAATGGTAGAACAGGAAGCTACTAGCCCCTTTCATTTTTCATTCATTCTCTGCCAGGATTGATCCTGGCAATGCGTTTAGATTAGTTGTTAAAGTTGATCGGTATGTCGCCGATGGTGAGTATGGTCTCTAAGACATGGCCGAGCCGGAGCATGAGCTTTGGTGAGACTCCATAGCCCTGAATGGACTTTGAAATGGGCACCTTCCTGCTGCTCAAGCTTTGGATGGCCATAACTAGATGTACCCCCTTGGCCTTTGGTTTTTGACTCGGAGACCAAGGAAAACTGGACCTGTTTCATGGAACAACTGAGGAAGGCAGTAGGCCCTACGAAGAAGTTAGCAGTTTGCACAGATGCATGTAAAGGCCTAGAAGCAGTAGTGGCTAAGGTTTTCCCTAACTGTAAACAAAGGGAGGCTTCAGGCATTTAATGAAAAAGATGAAAAAGTACTATTCAGGAGATGTTTGTGCACAGAAAAAGAGGCCTACAGCTAGGGCATATGCACCCCACAGGTTCAAATAGTTCTTTGACAAGGTGGTAGAAGCTAGTCTAGATGTGGTTGATTGGCTTAAACATCACCACAACCTGATGTCGGGAAGGAGTAAGTTCAATCTAGACATCAAGTGTGACAACATCAACAACAAATCTTGCTGAGTCTTGGAATGCATGGATCAAGGAACATAAGGACCTGCCTGTCAATTGCTTGGCTGATGCTATTAGAGAGAAAACCCCCTGCCTATCCATTGCTTGGCTGATGCTATTAGAGAGAAGGAAGATAGCTATTGCTATGTCTCCTAGGATATTACTTGCAGTGATCTACCAAGTGAATGTTGTTTCTAGGGGTCTACAACTTAAAGTCACTAAAAGTCATCCAAACCAAGCATAAGTTACTGAGATCTACAAAGATCAGGAGGTCAAGAGGCATTTTGTTTACCTGAGTCAAAATATATGCACTTGAGAGTGGAAACTGCTAGAAAACCATGCCCACATACATTGGCAGTTATCACTACCCTATGGAAACCAAATATAGAGCTATATGTCCATAAGTACTATTCAATTGAGAAGTACCAGGTTGCTTACTGTGGTATCATTCCAAACATCACAGATAGGGAACAGTGGCCATAGTTTGAGAAGGGATTCAAATGTTTCCCACCAACTATTAAGAAGAGGGAGCCAGGAAGGCAGAGGAAGAATAGGTTTCTAGCTCCATCTGAGAGGAGTGGTGAGGCAACACGACAAGTGAAATGCCCTGGCTGTGGTGAGTATGGACACAGGGCTAGAAGCTAAGTTGGAAGTTCTCAATGACTAGAACCAAAAAAAAGTAATAAATATACTAATTTATGCATGACCATCACTTGTACATAACTGCAACGTAGCTTAACACTTGCATATATAGGAAGAGAACCAATAATTCTGCACCTATTGGCCAGGGAGGAAGAAGAGCAAGATTGACCCTACACCTACTGAGGCAAACACACCTAGGACAAGGGTAGCATTGGGCAGAGAAGCCGCTGCTAGGGTAGGACAGGAGGCAAAACAAGCTATAGCTAAAGCATATGCAGTAGCAGAAGCTCCATCACCTGTAACCCCTATAACAACTAAGAGGTATTACATCCTCAGAAAACATCTAATGCTCTGAATTTCCTTAATCTAATACTATGATGCCCAATAATAGAAACCTTTGCCTTAATCTACAAATCGTGGCTGAACTAGATGAAGCAACAACTGTCAGCATGGAGCCACCTCCCAAGAAGTTCACTCCAAGGAAGAAGCAGTCGGAGACCAAGATCAGAATATTGACTCCACTAAAGAAGAAGAATTCCCAAGCCAAGACGAGCACCAAATGAGACCAGTAGCAACAAGAACAATCATTTTGCTTGTAATGCCACCCAAAATGGCTTCTTTTTTGGAACATAAACCCTTACTAAATGGCTAGAACTTTTCATAATGGCCTAAATTGTGTTTGCCATTGATCTGTGGCCTAACTAAGTAATGTATGTGGCCAAAACTAGTCTGAATGGCTAGACCATGGTCTAGTATGTCAAACTGCTGAATTTAGATGACAATGTTGAATCTAGTATGTTGCCTCCATGATCTGTTTTGTTTGATGTCATGTTGAATATGTTAACTGTTGAATGTGTTGTGTTCAAACTAGGCACAATACAAGAAAAATGATGCCAAAATTGACACATTCAACCATAATTTCAATTCTCATTCATTGCATTGTCACGTCATAAAAGCATACATGAGCACACATCCAAACACAACACATACAAGGCACACAAAACAAGTTGATCTTCCAGTTCAAGGCCTCCATCTTCTGTTCCAATAGTTTCTTATTTCTATAACCATTTGGACTATTCACCAATGGTTCTTCCTCATCCACAACTTGTGCCCACTGTGACGAGCGAACTATGATGATGTTGTCGTCCTTGAGCTGCTATAAGTACTCCTTCTCGAACTGGTAGTAGCCGCACAACTTGGGGTACTCAAAAAAGAGAAAATGAAGAACCCTAACCGCTTTGGATGGGGGGAGGTGAACACAACATACAACTCACCACATTTCGAGCACACTTGAAGTACAATCGACCCTGGTTGTCACCTTCCTTCTTGGTATGGCCCTCCACCACCCAAGCTACGCCGCAAGGCATTGAACTAGCAGGAAGTCGTTCCACTCTCCGACTGGATCTGCACCAAAGCGATGCAATGCGGCCTCCCAAGGCTCCTTGCAGCCTGCTCCTCGCTCGCCCGACTCTAGAGGACTCGCCGAACTGGACATGTCTAAGTGGAGGAAGCGTTGAGGGCAGCGGCGATGATGCAACGGCTTGGGGCGGGCGGCGTGATGAGCTGAGAAAGGGGGATGAAGGATCACGGGCACGGTTGGGATGAAAAAAGGAAGGCAGGGGCACCCTGATAATTTGGCTTGCGTCTACTGACTAGGATCGAGCCCGGGCAGAGGTGCTGCATGCCACGTGCGCAAATATGGCAAATGTGTAATGTTTTTCTCTCTCCCGTGCTATTTTTGTAGTGCCAATTCTAAACAAGGTAAACAAGGAGTGGCCATCCATTATAATGGTAAAAAGTCAAATCTCCCGGATTGATCTGGAACCTGAGTATTGTTGTACGGTGGGAATCGTGGAGTGGAGAGAGTGCACGGAGCTGAGCGCTGATAGTCCCGACGCCAAAGAGGTCCTTGCCCACCGAATCCATTTCCCTGGTTTGCACCACTACCCGCCACAACAGTACGTCCATCGCATGTGGCAGCGCTGCCACCGCAATCAATCCGCTCCTTGTGGTGTCCACGACGACCATCAGGGCGCAGAGGAGGAGGGCAAGCAGGTGGTGGCCCGCGCAGCTGGCGGGGCACACATGACGGCGGCGGTGCTAGTAGCGCGAGTCACGCCGCTTCTCGCCATTCCACGACCTAGCTGCGACCGCGATCTAGCAGTAGCTACCGGTGGAGAAGACGGCGACGACGACGATGAGGGTGTAGCTCCCCGAGGGCGAGGGAGAGGGCGAGGACGATGAATGCATTTTTTCCCATGGTCAGTGAATCACAAGCTGGACCGTGGAGGGAGCTGCATGCCCGCTGCCTACTTCCACAGTGCCCGCCCGGCTTCCATGACCATGACGACGGCAGGGATCGAGATGGTGACGTGCCGGGGCGAGCCGGATCAGGGGGAGGGTCGCATGCGTGCCATTCTTCCTTTCGTTGCTGCTCGCCCGCAAAGCAAAGGGGAGGATGCGGCAGCAGCGGCATGGGCGAGCGCATGGGGAGGTATGCGGGCACCAAGGAAGATAGAGAGGAGAGGTGCGCGTGTGATGGGGAGGGAGAATTAGACCCCATTTGACACAGCTCAGCTCCACTTGTGGAGCTGTCTTTTAGAAATAGCTTCATGAGCAACCTTTTTGGTGAAGTTGAGCTGTTCTAGGAATATTGCTTGGTAAAACAACTTCACCAACAACTTCATACATGGTTGGGAGAGAGAAATGATAATGAGCTAAGATAAGCGGTGTTTGGCAAAGACAAACAGCTCATAACAGTTTGTGAAGCTGTTGTGAGCTGAACAGGCTCTTTTGATGCTCGAATTTTGCAAGGGGAGGGGAGGAAGCTACGCACGTGAGAGATCTAGGGGTTTGCATGTGAGGTGCAGACGGACGACCCAAAGAATGTGGACTAAATCTGTATCTTTTTTTAGTTTTATTAGTTGTAAGACATAAGATCAAAATTATATTTGAGACTGATTTATGACAATCCTTAAATGTCACCACGTCACATTATACCAGATGTAGTACTTCTTGTCCAGCTTTTTCCAAGCGCGTGCCCAGGTGGCTCAAAGCCTCATAATCATTTTGGACAGGGCAGGTCCTATTTAGTGCTTCTTCAGAATTCTAATTTTATCGTCATATCGATATTTAGATGTATATATAGATATTAAATATAAATAAAAAAATAATTATAAATTTGTTCGTAAATCATGAGATGAATTTTTTAAGTATATTTAGATCATAATTAGACACTTATTAAAAGAGTCAGCACATTAGCTTAGCTTGAGTGCACCGGCTTAGCTTGGTCAAGTCAACTTGCCTTTGTTAAAGCGGTTGGTCCTAGCCTGCTGTCTGCTTTCTCTATATTATTTACAGCAATAATGGAGGTACCTCATCCGCCTGCAATCTGTATGGTCCTCTCCAGGATCTGCACGCTGCAGCTAGGACTAGGATCCGTCAAGTGTTCTTCTCCAGGTCGGTGCTTCTAAGTTCTAACAAGATGTTTATTAATTCCTGAAGTTCTCAGTTGCTGCAGCCTGCAGCCATGCCTGTGTGTATTCAGTGATAGGCCTGCTGATTTAAGCTGTCTATGACCTTTGAATGTCTTAGAAACAATCTTGTTCTTGATTTATGTATGTGGTTAAGCAAACTTTCTTGCTTGTTTGGATACAGTGGAAGAAGCCTCGATTTGTAGTAGTTCAGATCTGTAGCCCTTTGCCTCCTCCTCCTTGAAGGTCATCAGAAATGGCGACCCTGGAGAGCCAGCCAAGTCTTGCGAGTACATTACCAACGAACCTGCCGGTGACCTTCATGAAGGAAATTACTAATGATTTCTCTGTTGAACGAGAACTTGGTAGATCTGTTTTCGGAACAGTTTATCAGGTGCGTGTGGACACTAACAATTGCACATCAAATTCTTGCATACAAAACCGCTTTACTGACAGAGGTTACACAGGGGGTTCTTCCAGAAGGGGGCCGCTCGATTGCTGTCAAGAGGCTTGCTGAAAATGCACCAGTGCCATCTGGCATAACATTTGAAACTGAGGTTACAAATCTTATGGCGCTTAAACACGATAATATAGTAGAGCTGGTTCACTACTGCCACGAATCGCAGAAGAAAGTTGTTCAGCATAATCGAAGATATGTGATTGTGGACGTCATCGAAAGCTGTCTTTGCTACAAATATATGGAAAAGGGTAGTCTTGACAATTATGTTTCTGGTATGCAATGCACTATCCAACACACATCTCTCTCTATGTGTACTATTCATACATACTTGAGAGACATAAACAACTGTCGAAAGAGTTATAATGATTCTTATTTCTGATATTCGTTGAATTTTGTTAAACTTATAACTCACTACTAGTACTTTGTTTTTATTAATTATCTAGCAGATGCTACGTCTATAAATTGGGACACCAGGTTCAAAATAATTAAGGGGATCTGCCAGGGTTTACATTTCCTTCACAAGGAATTGGTTGGTGGGCCGCTTATTCATATGAATCTTGTGCCTAATTCGATATGGTTGGATGATAATTGGGTGCCAAAGATTGCTGATTTTGGACTCTCGAGACTCTTTGGCAAAGAGCAGACCCGGATGTATACAGTCAATGTTAAGGGGCACAAGTAAGCAGAAACAAACTGTGAAATATATATGATTATATAAAACGCCATTTGATTCTTTAATAAACTATTTGCAGTGGGTACATAGCTCCGGAATATCTATACAGAGGTGAAATCTCCACCATGTCTGACATATATAGTTTAGGCATGATTATTCTTGAGATTACGACCAGAGAAAGGAACTATTCAGCCTCAGAAGACAGATCTGCAAGACAGTTTGTTGACAATGTAAGACAGCATTACTGATGACTTGCACTTTGAAACTTCTGTTTTCAATCTTTCCCTGCATTCAGCTAATACATCATCACTAAGGATTAATTCCAACTCTGTAGATACATCAAAACTTGAAGACAGATGAGCAAATAATGTGCAAGTACCCATCACTAGATCCAAATGGCCTCCAGCAAGTAAAAGCATGCGTTGTAATTGGACTGAAGTGTGTGGAGGCTGATCGGAACAAGAGACCTTCCATTGACGATATTGTTAATAAGCTCAATGGGAAACGTGTACCGATTTTTGACCAGGTGTAAACAATTGAGACATCGTTACAGTATCATTCTGTCGTGTTATGTATTGAAAAAAAAACATAATAATTTCATGGATTATTACACTCTTGACATCATC
Organism: Eremochloa ophiuroides; assembly: GCA_038502445.1. NCBI lineage: Eukaryota > Viridiplantae > Streptophyta > Magnoliopsida > Poales > Poaceae > Eremochloa > Eremochloa ophiuroides. The sequence continues at coordinate 32,417,272 of JAHLJS010000007.1, read as the reverse complement.
AAATAAGTTGAGCAATGTCTGGATTTGGTTTCATTTTCTTCACCTGCAATGACTCTTCTTTACCGGCCGAACTAGTTTCTACTAGAAACTAGTTTCTACAAGACCAAAGAAAAAGAATTATTTGTTCGCACCATAATTAATTGGATCCCATTTGTTTCTTAAGTACAATTATTATATATTATTAATTAGCCTAATATCGGTACAACCATAGAGTTTATGGAATCTTTGTGGCGCTAATTTAACATGTTATACTAAATTTCAGGTCTCCCCTTCCCAGCATGCACGAGACCTTGACTTTTCCAGGATAAGTCTATGTCCAAGATAAACTCAAACCTACTCTACGATATATTGACGACATGGATTTTCTTAAGTGTTAAGATCTTGTTTAAAAAATTCTCTGCCTGGCAACAATGTGACACTGTATTATTGAAGTATTTTTGTCTCTTTTTTTTAGATAATGGATTGTATTTCATACCCGGCTTCATCTACCAACAGGTAGAATCAGGCTAATTATTACAAAGTTGAGGTCGTAGGCCAGAAAAATGAAAGAGAAAACCCTCTAGGAGCTCAAGAAGACATCCACGGCATTCCGGCTTGCAACAAGTCCAGAATACACCGCCAAATGCACGGCAACAGCACTAAGAAAGTAGGGAGATAACTATGCTGGCACCAACACTAACAACCAAAGAGAAATCTTCTAAAAACGACGTCTCCAACAAGAGCATGACATACGAAGATGCCATCGTCGCCCGACCAGGAAGAGACCGGTACTGGATTTTCACCCGAAAGATCTCTATGGCGCCCTATGTTGGAAAGAAGTGACGACGCCTCCAATGAGGAAGTGGCACCCACAGGCATCACCGCCGTCTAAATACACCAACTGTCTCACCGAAATCCATACCGTTACACCAATGACCAGCGAATAAGACCGCCGCCAGATCTGTAACAATAGAGTTCTTGGGAGGTGCACCACCATCATGCAGATACGGCCTTAGTCGGAAGTGGCGCCAGATGGCCACCTCACACGCGGCCACCCGTGCCTCCACGCACAGCATCGCCCCGGAGCCCCAAAACCGGTAGGGAACCGGATCGATCCCACGAAGCCCAAATACGGCAATCGTCGGGAGCGAAGCTGGACGGTCACAGCCCGCGCAGCCACCCACGCCTCGAAGCCTCAGATCCGGTCTCACACCATCAGTCACCAAGTCTCCTCCACCTCTGCTCTCTCCGCCCACACCTCCACCTCCTCTGCCAACCAGATCAGCGACACCGGAATTGGCCACCCGCTGTGCACCACCAGAGCCCCACGAAGGAGCCCCGAAGACACGCGAACCCCGTAGAACACCTTGCCGCAACACCGGCAAGGCGACGGCCTACGCGAGGCAGACCAGCCGCCAAGTCCCAGCAACCCGCAGGTTCATCGGACATGGATGCCGGACTACCGCAGGCAATGACCTCCGTGTAGATCCAACCTAGGGAGGACCGGATCACCGTCGGAGGACCGGATCCGCCATCCCTGCCGTTACGAAGCTCCTCAGCCGCACAACCACCTACACGCGAGAACACCGTTGTGTCTGGCTGCGACGTTGCCCAGGTCACCGAGCGCCATGCACCGCACCGCGGTGCCCGTGACCCTTCTGGGCAAAGCCCCACCGCCGCCATCCTAGGAGGGCACGCGGGCCTCCTGGTTATCTCCTCCGGCGGCGGCGAGGGAAGAAGCAAGGGAAGGAAGGGGGCTGGCGGCGGTGGCAGTTGCCGCCGCCCGAGTCGCCCGTGCGGGGGCAGACGCGGGGACACGTGAAGAGTGGATCAAGTACTTTTGTCTCTGTTGACCACATTTTGAAGTAGAATTTCTGTTCCTTGGCTATATGAAAAGTTTTGCTGTTTTTTCTGACAACATATCATAACCTTTATACCAATCCACCTTAACTATTTTTCTCCTCAGCCATCTGCCACCAATGTAACAAATACCAACTCCATTCCAAATTATAAGATGTTTTGACTTTTCTAAATAGATTTCATTAACTATGTATCTAGACATAGTCCATACCTAAGCCTATTGTTGGGACACGGCATACGTACTCTTAGGCACCCCGTCCCCTCGGCTGCGTTATCATCTCGTCCTGAAATTGGTATCGCGAAAGGTTCAGTTAGACGAAACGAAGGCCGCTCTTTCTCTTATCTCTACCCATTCGCTCCACCATGGCTATTCCGTCGTTTTAATATTGAAAGGACCCTGACGTTGAAGAGGAGGGTGAATTAGGCAATTTAAAAATCTATTTCTAACTATAACCTCTTTTTCCTAACCTTAGAAAAACATATACAAGAATTAAACTAGCCAATGTACAGTTAAGGTTTTGTTAAGTGTGTTGCTATCTTTACCATAAAAAAAGTTATGCAACTTAGGTTCTGAACCTTTAATCGTCTATCAACTAAATTAGGAAAGGTAAAACACACAGCCAAGGAGACAATATAAATATGGAAGGTAAAGGTGAGACAGAGATGCAAACTCCTGTCGATGAGTCCAGCATTTTTACCGAGGTATCGAGAAGCACGCAAGTTTCCCCTAGTCCTCATTGGAGCCACTCACAAGGAATCCCTTGCAAGGCCAAGCTTCTGCTCGAGTAAATCCGTGGATAGCCCAAGTCTTCCCCACGCGCAAGTGGATCCCCGGTGTGCCTCGCAAGGCATGCCTCTCCTCAGATGCTCCCCATTATCTTCATTATCAAGCTTCCAACTGAACCGCTGCGGACCTTGTTTCCTCCGGTACACGGTGGCGGCCACACCACAAGCGTGGTTGGTGTGGTCTCACAAGACTACAAGCACGGTGCATGCATGCCCCTTTGGATAAAAGGTATGCAAACCTCACTAAACGCTACGTCTAAACCTAAAGCAAGCACAAAAGCAGTGGTCTAATCAACCTATACATTTCGCAAAGTACATATGCTAATCAACAAGTGGATCTTTAAGCCCTATGCAAGTGGAGAGCTCTAAAATGGTACAACAGCACCCTTAAAATGTTTTCTCACTTCTCCATACACTCCATTGCCGGTTAGGGTGGTATTTATAGACCCTAAGAGAGAGCTAACAATGATATTTTCCTTACAAGTATCATCAAACTGGCAAAAGGGTGGGAGCATGTCCGCTCCCCGTTCCTTTTCGCCTGTTAGCCTGCTCGCGGGGCGCCGTAGTGTTCATCCCGAAGCGAATGAGTCCGAGATAACACATGCTTTCGCCGTTGAGTTCCCTTTCGGTGTTGCAGGTTCGGATCTTCGCCGGATGCTTGCAGCGGTGCCCTGAGCAGAGGAGGTCCACTGCTAGAGAGGGAGTCGGTGCATGGGAGCTGCCACCTAGGGAAGGCCTGAAGCGAGTCGTACTGCTGTAGGCTTGGAAGCGCCTAGAACTTGTGTAACCATAAGGGCCTGTATAAATAGCCCCCAAGCGGACTTGTAAAACGGAGGAATGGTTTGTTGAGTCGCCCACAAGGGTCTTTTCGACTTTCTTTGTTCCCTTCCTTCGCTATTGTACATGAGCGATTGCCCGAGTTCAGAGGCCAAGGTCCAAAACAATATGTAACTCGGTAAAGCTTGAAGTCCTTCTTCTAGGCACTTTCTTCACCACCACCACCCCCCAAAAAAAAAATTGAAAATGGAAATTCTTGTTTTGATTTGAAAATATTTGTGTTTTTTTTTTGTCAAAGAAAATATTTGTGTTACCTATGAATAAGACTACAATGGGAGGTGCCCTTCAGCGCACTGCTGAGTGCTGACACGCTCACTGCTATCAGTAATGCTGGATTATGAGTTGTGATACATCTATTAATTGAGATTTGTTTCCTGTTAAGTTTTCTTTCATCTGCTACATCCGTTGAAGTGATGATCCCCGTATTTCCATGGTGCAAACATGAATTGTTCCTGTAGATCTCTTGACGTGCTTGGCGGTGAGCAGATTGTGTCGGGGCTTCTACGGAATGCAAATCAGGAAATGCATACTTGCAACAACTAGCAGATTGTGTTGGGGGTTGTACAGGGTTAGACGGCTGGCAGTTGCTTTGAATGTAGAAGGGGTAGCTGTTGAAGATTTTTTTAAAAAATGGAAGCATGTTCATGTGATTCACCTGTGCTCTGCCAATGGCCTTCCTTTCAGCATTCCTTTGTTTTGAATTCGAATAGGAAAAGAGAAGTGTGACATCAGGATTCCTGAGATTTTCTTATTGCTATATACTCCCTCTATACCCGTATTATTTATCGTTTTAGACAACGACATGTTCTATATAGCATAACTTTGACTTCATATTTCTAAAAAAATATTTATTAAAAAGTGATATATGCATACTTTTATAAAAGTATATTTCAAGACAAATTTATTTATATAGTTTTTTACATTTTTAAACTCAACAACTTAAAAGTTATTCATGATTTATATTCAATGTTTGATCAAAACCTTATCCGAAACGACAAGTAATATGGGTACGGATGTAGTATCATGTGATCCAAAGGGGCCCTTAAAGTTGGTTCTATTCGCATTTCCAGATTCTATGCAATCATACATCCGGATAAAGGAATCCAAGAACCTATCAAAGAGCAACAGTGGCAGATCTCTATTAACATCATCATGTGTTCAATCATCGTCGCCCAATTATGCACCAAAAACATCAGAGAGAGATGCTAGCAGCCTAGCAGAATCGCCAGTTCATGAGAGTATGAGACAGCTCTGTTACATGGGGATTGGAGATAAAAAAAGACTAAGTTGAAGTTTCTAACCAAACCTTTTTTAGAACAATGAAAATTGGTACGAAGTGGACCTCTTTGTACATGGAAGTATGATCATTTACAAAATCATTTGTGCACACTTTTTTTTTCTTCTCTCGGATGGATGAGGAGGACGATTATGGAAAGATCCCCACCGAAGCTGGCCAGCCAATTCCCTTCAGACATCAGTTCCGTCCATCCAAGGATACAACTGACGGATACACCTGACATACATGGGAATGCCGGATTGGAGTCCCCACTGCCTGCAGCCAAGGCTAACTGAGATGAGATCCATACTCTACTCACAATCTGAAACGGTGGTCATGACGGGGGAGGAGCAGCGAGGGGCTGCCCGCCGGCAACAAAAGGGTGCTGCAGTAGCTGCGCAGCCGTCGGCCGCTTGGCCGGGTCCTTCTGCAGGCAGCAGCTAATGAATCCCCTGAACTCTGGCGAGGCGGTGAGCGGTGGCTCGGGAGGGTCAGAGTAGCAAATGGCGCACATGAGCGTGGCCCAGGGCCCCTGCCTGCCTAGGTTCTCCCCGAAGGGGAACCTGCCCAGGTATAACTCGAGAATACTGAGGCCGAAGCTCCAGATGTCGCTGGCGTAGCCATCGTAGCCACCGAGGTTGCTGTTGATCCGCTCAGGGCTCATGTAGGCGATGGTGCCAACGGAGGAGTTGCAGGGGAGCTCGGTCTGGTTGAGGATGTGCCCAATGCCGAAGTAGGCGATTTTGACGCGGGGCGCCGAGTCAATGATGAGGAGGTTGGAGGGCTTGATGTCGCGGTGCACAATGTGGCGGCGGTGCAGGTAGGCGAATTGAGTTCGAATTGGATTGGGCTACCATCTCTTATGAGTAGTTTCCTTGTGACCTTATGGCCGAAATCAGTTGTTCGGATTTGATCGACTTCTTCTCGATTTTGGTTCGTGGCAATTTCGTTCGCGTTCTGTCGCGGACAGTCTGGCCGTCGAAACCGAGTCCAGTGGAGCACTGTGCTCTCCTCGGTACACAAGCACGGACAGTCCGCCAGTCAACTGCGGATAGTTCGAGACTGTACCCGATAGTGTACAAAACTCTTTTCTTGGAGTTCTGTTTTTTTTTATTTTCAACAGCGGATAGTCCGCCTCCATTTTCGGACATTCCGAGTCTGGGTTTTCGACAGTGAACAGTTCCTGTCTAGAACACTGTAGTTCATCTTCTCCTGCCACCGGACAATCTGGACCTCCTCGTTGACAATCTGATCCCTTTACGGCGGACAGTCCGCGCCAGACCAGTAGACAGTCCGGGTCTGGACGGTGAACTCTTGTTTCGATTTGTCGGTTCTTGCTTCTGTGCTTTCTCTTGAGTATCCCCTTGTGCCTCTAGCAGGTATCTAGTCACGAGTTTACTCGAGAATATCTCTTTGCTTTGGTTCTTGCTACTTGAGGTTTGATTTTGTGATAGTAGCTATTTAATTTTGAAAGAAATTTTTTAGGCTTCCATTTGTTCTCTTTGAGTCGTCTGTCGGTCCTTGAGAAAAGTCACCGGTCAAACGAATCAGCGTTATCTACGGAGTCCACTCCCCTACTTTTCTGACTAGAAAGACGGCGACCCTTGCTGGAGTTTGGTCGCCCCGGCTGTCGCCTCTGTTTCGCGTTGCTCCTCTGTTTTGCATGCTTCTACGTAACTTCCCTTTCGTCTGATTTACTTTGAGTTACTAATTACTTACTTCTCTCTTTAATTTCATCACCATCTTATCATTTTAAACGTAGTATATCTGGCAGTGAGAAAAGGAGAAAGCGGAAAATAATAGAAATCTTTTAAGAGTCGATACTAGCAGTTCAAGAAATCCAGACGAACTAGTGATGGTAGTTTGTAAGGTAATTTAATTCTCTCTCTATGTTGGTAAAAAAAAATCATTTTGGACAATGACACTATATTTAAAAGTCATAGATGCATATTTTAATGAAAGTATATTTTAAGACAAATTTATGCGTATGGTTTTCATATTTTCAAACTCAAAAACTTAAAAGTTATTCACGATGATTTATATTCCTAATATTTGATCCAAACCTCGTAAAAACGACTCCTTTTACCAACCTGGAGGGAGTACATGCAAATTGGCTTTCGAATGCATCTAAGTGTTTAACAATTCATATGAAACACATATTATAGCTAACAATTTATTGGTAAAAATGCTCATCTTGTCATTTGCTCTAAATGAATCAATGTACTTTGTAGCCAACCATTTTGCAGTACATCTCTTGAGCACCCACTCCTTTTGGCAATTGTATGCCCCATAATAACTCTTAACCATAAAAGAGTTGGTCCTTTTGTCCAAAGAAGCATAAAGGTTCCATGGGCAGCTCTCAGCACAATGAGCCTTTAACCTTCCCTTCTCATTCCTTAGCATCTTAATTTCAACCCTATTCCTAACACTATACTCAGTGATGGCATCTCTAAGCTTCTGGACATCTGCAAACACTAAGCCAACATGAAACATTGGATTCTGCATATCCTCCTCAGTGAAAGATGAAAACCTTAGTCTCACATCACCTTCCCCATCTGATTCTGGAAGGTCCAAACCTTCATCATCTGTATCCTCTTCATCACTTCCTAGGACAGATCTAGCTATCTCTAGTGTCTTTAGTTCGCTGCCTTTGGCTTTCTTGTGGTCTTTAACCTGTACATGAGAAGTTATAAGATCATCGAACAGATCTGCATCTCCCTCTTCTATCTCATTATCACTGTCCCACAACACATCATCTTCCACGTCAACATCTTGGTCCACCCTTATGTTATCCAAATTTGTGTAAAAAACAGGCAACTTTTCATTAGGATTCTTCTCCACATACTGCACTTTGGTTGGGCTGATGAGCTTTGGCAATTTAGTCAATGCAATATCATCCCAATCAACTTCATTAAACATATCCTCATGAACAAAATATAGTACCAGATTTTTGACATCCTCTGCACATGTTGCCATTACATTGGTGTCAGTATCTGAAACTATGAGACAAAGACCATCTGCTAATGTCTTCCCTGGTAGCAGCCAATGTATCTTCAAGTCTTCATTGCTCTGGTAGCCTAGCTATTGTGCAAAGTCCGAAAACCACAAAGGAGAGAATGTATCTGCCTCTACATGATCAAACCAAGACACTCTTCCATCGATGTATGATTTAAGATGCCCCGAACCAACGAAAAAACCACCATGGTGAATCTCGATTGTGAATTCATCTCTACAAGCACCTACAGATTGGACAAGAAATAGACCAAATAAAGTGCCCTACACTGAAGAACAAAAATAACGAAACCCTAAACATTTGTTCCAAATCCACAACCAGGCATGGCAAACTCTTGCCTATCTACCTGATGTGCAGACTCTTAGCCTACCAAATCCAATGATTCGATGAGAGAAGGCACCGATCAAACTCACCGTACACAGGGGGAGGCGCCCCTTTCAGCTGCAACGTCTCCACCATCCTTTGATCTTGAGACGGAAGACGACTCCAGTGTGATTGCTGCCTTCTTACGTCTCCTCGTAGCGTGGACAACCTCAACTTGTCACCGATCCTCCAGCCGCAGCCCTCCTCGACGCCCTTGCCGCCCTCCGCCGAGGAGCACGAACCAGGAACAGGCGGAGAATAGTTTGGGGGCAGGCTCATTTGTTACACGTACCAGAGAGCCTAATTGCAATATGAGATGACGGCGTCCACGTGGTAAACAGAGATGTGGGCCTAAATGACACAAAAACAGAGATTATTATGGACTTAAGTAGCTGTTTTAAGAGTATATGGACCGGCTTGACATATACTTACAAGTATAGGGGCCGGCCATACACTTTGCTCAAATTTATATATACATACACTGATCAGTATTATATTGCTACGAAGTTTATATATAGCTCTAAAGGTAGAAGACCCGAAAGGAAGACGAAGGTGGCGGCCTAGCCGGCACGCGTGACATAGATGTTTCAGTTCACCTTTTGTTTTTAATATAACAGACAGCTCTCCATCGGGTTCCATTTGAAAATTCATTCTCACCGAAGGACAACAGCGAGGCTTGTATAATCCTACTGAAAGATAGGCTTGTTTCGTATGATTTACTTTTGAGTTAGTAATCTTTACTTGTCTCTTTCAATTTCAGCACCATCTTATTACTTTAAAATAGTAGATGACTCGAAAGAAAAGAATCACATATACGGTCCATCGGTAAAATCATCTAGCAGATCAAGAAATCCAGACGAACTGGTGGTGGTAGTTATATATTGTAGAGAATCAAACTTATGCCAATTCATGCCAAGTTTTTAAGGCAATTTGATATGTGCAAATTGGCTTGAATAATGCATCTCAAGTGTTTACTATCAGTAACAATTCATATGTATACATATTACAGTTAACAATTTATTGGTAACAATTTACTATATATTCATACACTCAGTATTATAGTGCTATACGAAGTTTATATATAGCAAGACGCCCAGAGGTCCACCAGTTTCATCCTGCCGGGGCCCGGTAATCTGGAACCGAGCCTGTCCGTCAGGTGTGAGGGATGTGCTTCGTCAGACTGTTGGCGTCCTAGGTGGATCGACGACCTCCTCTTCTTGGGCATCCTGTTGTTCTCCAACGCCGCTGCTTGAGTTGGCCACGGCGGACGTCTGCTGGTGCACACCGTGGTTATGCTCGTCTTTGTACGTGGTGACCAGGAGGCGCGGGTCGTGGGACGATCGCTCCACGTGCTTCCGTACCGGGCACCCAACAGTGGCACACCTGTAGTAGCTCCTGACTCACACGACAAACACTTGGATAAGTGCAATAAACCTCACCACTTGGAAGAAGCATGCTTAATTACGCAGTTTGTATATATAATTGTTCACCTTGGATAAGGACTTCCCTTCACCAGCTTGTGCCCATACTTCCTCCACCTGTAGCCGTCATCGATACAGTCGACATCGCTCATGGTTTGTGAAACTATCTTCTTGGGCTGTCGTCCCACATGGTGACTGTCTTTCCTACTGCAAAGCAAGCAGGGATAGCACTAATTTAATTCCCACTGCACATTACAAAGAACTTGACAACTTATCGTGAATATTTTGTATAACCAAAGCACTCACCGTTGTCTCTTATTGGAACTCGTCTTGTGCTCATCAAACTCGTTGTCGCTGCTAGAGTTTACAGACCGCGGCGAGCTCACACCGGTCTCCAACGACACCGAGGAGTTCTTGGGCGTCTCAAGGGTCGTGATGCCTGACATTCCTCCAAGCGTGTGTTCAGTCGAGGCCTCGCTGGCGCCACTGCCGTCTGCCATCAAATGCCTCGCTGCCTTCTGCGGCCTGGCGTGGTTGTACATACCCTTGTACTCGATGTCTGGCGGTTGACTCAGGGTCAGGGGCAGTGAGAGCGCGGTGCTGTACCTGCCGCTACTCCCATCCACATGCGGCGATATAGCTGTGTCCTCTGACAAGATCGAACTTGCATCGTAATTGAATTGCCACACTTCTCGAGACCAATAAACCGCTCCCTCACTGATGCCATCTGCCATCGAATGCCTATTAAGTTCGTCGTCTGAGGAAAACATGCTTCCTTTTGTACATCTGTTGACAAGGGGTGTTCAATTGTGTTAGTTGATAGACGAGAGAAAGCTTGAAATCCAAATTTCAAATCAAAATACTTAGACAACCTTTTTATGAAAAAAAAAAGCTAGTAGGCAACAAAGTAAAGAAAGTCTGTGTACTATTAAAAACAAGTAAAATCGTAGATAAAGACGTCAAATCACATTAAATTGAACACCTAAAGGAAGTCTTACAGATAGAAGATAGATGCTGAGGGACCTCCATGATTCTCGAATCAAATTAAAAGCCATGAATGCAAGAATAATAATTAATAACATTTATACAAACAAAAAAAACACTTTTATTTTGGTAGTATATTATATTAAGTACATGTGTCACATTGTCATACCACAACGTCTATATTTAGTCATGGAAATTAGAACTGGCAGAAACTTTATCAAAATATAACAACTACAATTATATATGACTCTAGAACTAACAAACTTAGGTTTACTCCTGCAGTTACATGAGCTAATCGGTTATTTTAAGATTAAGAGCAAAGCGATAGTAAGCGTGAAATACAATACTGAACGGATTATTTTATCTACATTTTGAAAAGGATTCTTTCCAACAGTTTATCTTAAAAAAGGATTAACAACGTACTCATGTGTGTTGTGACAAGAAAAGTGAAACAAGTCATTATCAGATCTTCTAAAAGAGAGCTGCACGCCAGAAAAATCTTTCCATGTATGAACATAGACAAATAGGTGGAACTGGCACCATGATTAAATCCAGTAGATTAAACTTGACCTAGCAAATCTCATTTGAATATCAATACAATCCTCTGATTTTGATTTTATGAACTCCCAGTAGAAAGTCTAGAAATTGAAAGCATAAAGCAATCTCATTTGTTTATTCAGCTCACTTGAAAATTTCTTCAGTCCTTGTTTGGATGCACATGTATTCATCTCAATCCACATGTATTGAGGTGGATTGGCAACGACCTTAGTTTAATTCCACTCCAATCCATTTCAACACACGTGTATTGAAGTGAAAACACACGCATCCAAACAAGGCCTCAGGATAGGGAAACAAACCAGCCAGGTACACTACCAAGTACTGTATAAGGCAAGAAAGGCACATACTCCTCGTCAAACAAACCCACAATTAGGAGGTTGAAGTTTGTAAGTCTTGAATGCTTGCTAATGGCATCCTTGAACACAGATTCCACAGCTATTCTGTCGGATTCCTCTGCACCTGGTGCTGCCCCAATTTGGCCAGTGATCTCTTGGAGGTTTAACAGGTGTTCAATGCCGGCAAGCATATTACCATTTTGCTCTCCACTGTGGGCATTGAATTCAAGATTCAGACTCCGAAGCCTAGCCATTGCTTCAGGCTGAAAAGCAATGCGCATAATGCCACATCTGAATTTGAAAACCTTTAGAGCAGGAAATGCTGCACGATGGAAGAAAATATGTTCTGTGGTTGGTTGCCTGACGTACAGAGAGAGAATGGTGAGTTCCTGTAAATTGGCGATGCTGTCAACATCACGTGTCGTCAATTCCCTAAGAACAATTTTCAAAATGCATAGCTTCCTGAGCTGTCCAATCCAAACAGGGAGCCTTGAAAAGATGCAAATGGGTGGCAACAGCTCTAGTCTCTGAAGGAAGAAGGATAGAGAAGATATGATCCATGAGCAATCCAAGTAAATGCTTGTGCATGATGTTGCAGGTGCAGGTTCAAGAATTATAGATTTTAGATTGCCAAGTCTATCAAGGGAAGAAACGAAAGCTATCAACTTTCCCTTCAGAGGGCGAGATATTTCTGTAGGACTGATGGCATGAAGATCACGAAGGTCGGTCATCTCACCAAGTTGCCGTATATTATCTTCAGTGTTACTGCTGAGGTCAAAAGACTGAAGTGTGCGTAGACAAATCATGTGGCCTATACCCTTGGACAGATTTATCTTACCATGTACACAGAGGTGCAACAATCTCGGGAGACGAATAATATCTGGTGGAACAGAAGTTACTCTTGCATAAATTTCCATTGTTTGCAAATATCGCAGTCCAGTCATCCAGGCTGGTAGTTTCACAATGATATTAGATGTAATCCGCATGTACCTGAGCTGAAACAATGTGCCGATGCCACTGAGGTCTAATAAGTCTTCCTTGTCACCCCAAACATCAAGAATAAGAACTCGAAGTGCCTTGAACTCCATAATCAAAGGGAGGCACTCAACAAGTCCATAAAAGATAAGTGACCGAACAGGGGATAGTGTAATACTTTCTAGTCTCGTTGCATATTTGGCACTACTGAATATGAGAGACAGTCGTCGAACCTTTACAGAGAGATCTGAGATGGTATTGGAGTAGTCTATCATAGTACTGAAGTTCTCTTCTATGGAAATGCTAGTAATAACTTCGAATACAGTGGAGTGCAGTGTATATAAAATCACCTCATCTGAGATATTGGTATGATAGGGCTGTATCAGTCCCCTGAAAATAAGCTCATCAAAATAACACTCTGCAACTTCATCACATTTTTTCTCTTCTACTGCAATTACAAAACCTTCGGCACTCCATTGTTTCACCACGTCAGCCTTCAAGAATGTAGAGCCCTCAGAATACATATTAAGATATAGCAGGCATGTCTTCAAATGGTGAGGAAGACTATTGCAGCTCAAACCTATTATTTCTCTTAGCATGACATCCGAAGTAAGATTATTACATCTCAATCTGGAAAATAATGCTTCTTTGACATGTTGCCACAGCTCTAAGTTATCTGGTTGGCCAGCTAAAATGCGTGCTACGCTAATGGTCGCAAAAGGCAGACCACCGCATGCTCTTATAATTTCTTCCGAGTTTTCCTTCAATTGTTTAGAGCGCTCCAGTTCAAAACCAAACAGTCTATTGAAGAACAATTCTGTGGAGTAATTTCCACCAAGTGGCTCCATCTTAAAAATAGCATCATATTCATAATCACAGCACTCCAGAGCTACTTCCTCAATATCTGTGGTTATCAATATTCTGCTACAATGAGTGTCCTCTGGAAATGCGCTGATAACAATATCCCATGATATTGTTTCCCACAAACCATCTATTACAATGAAATACCTGCCAAATATTTTTATAATTATTATGTGCCACGCTGCGTGCAATATAAAAATTACAAAAACATGACAATCCAAACTTATGGAACATAAAGATTATTTTCATTGGCTTTCCAGTTTCCCTAATAGTCCCAAATTTTGTTATTTGACCTGATGAACTTGCACACCTGCTTTGAGTTTGCAGGCTCCAAATATTGGTATTTACTTTTATTACAATTTCACGGTTTCAAAGTTTAAACTCAACCGTGTTTGGAGAGACAGAAACAATAAGTTATTCTCAGTAGTGACATCTTTTTTTCCCTTTTCCTTACAAATCATGAGTTGTCAGATTTTCTCATTGTTGCTATTCATGCTCATTGTAGCAGCTATAGCCGGAGATGGAGCCACTTAGTATATGAAGATTTACATGTGCACTGAATTCATAAACACGTACTCAAAATTCAGGCTACGGTGTTTGGGAGAGCTCCACTCCCTGATTCTTAAGCTCTGCACCTTGATTCTTTGATGGAGTGGAGCTGGGTGGGGATTAACAGAGAATCAATTCTATCCCCACCAAAATATAACAAGGGGCAGGCAAGAATCCGGGAAAGTTCCATAAAAAAAAATAATCCGGGAAAGCAAGTTTTTTCGGCTCCCTCGATCAGTCGATTGTATACATAAACATAATAGAGCAATGATTCACTTAGATTTCCTAAAAAAGCTAGGTCATTTTTTTCGTATTTGGCAGTTGGAGAGTGATTCTCTTCGAGAATTTGCTCCATGGAGCACTCCCACACAGGGCCTCAGTGCATAGCTGAATTGGCTAGTATATTAAGGTTTCTATTCAGAATTTTTTTCTTGTTGATCCAGTAATTGGTGAAGCTCTACCATTTCATCATATAAACGCAGAAAACATGAAACCAATCATATTGTTCGTGCTTTTTGGTAAAGGAGGAAGCACTGCTTAACATACACTTATACCTCTTTTGCTGGAGATGTGTTCTTAGGATGTCAATGAGCTCTTGCACGGGGAGACCATGAGTGGGTATTTGATGGTAGCCCTGGATTTGGGAGATGATGTTACCGAGAAGCCTCCTTGTATCAGGCATCTTTGAGGCTCGAACAAAAGCTCGACACTCGAACTGTCCTTCCACTTCACGGTACACTTGTTGGGCAAGTGTAGTCTTACCAACACCTGGAGGTCCTTGTATGGATACTACTAGCCTCTGTTCGGCGTCGATGTTGAGCCGCTTGATAAGTTGAACCTTGGAATCATCGATACCAACAAGGTCCGTGGCATCCGCATTGAACCTTTGAACCCAGCCTTGCCCACCACTATCGACCACAAATCTAGGATTTGATGCCCAACGCCCAAGATCGTACCTGTTGTGCCGTTCATGCGCGTCCTTGGCCTGCTTCACGAGAGTGCTTAATTCCTCCACCTCTGAATCAGAAGGAGGCTCTTCCCAAGAAATGTGGCCGTGGTGCATCGTCTTGTCAATGTAATCCTCAATATCGTAGGACAGATCACGCACCTCGTTCATCCAGTGCCTCACCGTCATGTTGGGAGCTTCCACCCGTGACAGATTCAAGAGGAAGGTGTTTATTGCTTCCAGATCTTGTCTGAGGAGCTCGAGCTTGTCCTTGTGTAGCTTCAGTGGCTCTGGCAGCAGATCCTCTGAGGGCAGCGAACTAAGCTTCGCAAGAAGGGAGACCATGGCGCCCAGAGAAGAGCTGAAGCGGGGGCTCCCAGGCGTCTGATTTGGCAAGCCTGCGGCTGGCAGCGCTGGCTGGCCGGCAAGAACACCTGCGCTGGAATCAAAAGCATCCATCTGTACGTATTATCTGTTGGGAGGAATCAAAAGCATCGAGAGGTGTTCTTGTAGCTCTGCAAACACCTACTACCCTGGAATTGACACCACAGTCCCCGCAGACGCAAATCGGAGAACCTGGGAATATAGGAAGAGGTAATCGTAGTTATGGCTCTGCTAGTGCTAATGACTTACGCGTCTAAGCCAGAAGAAATGCTCCTATTTAATCAAAAGTGTGCTTTCTGAGAGGAAAAGGAAATGAATTAAGAAAGAGGTAAAGGACGGTCGCCCGGAAACAATTATTGGCAGCGGATCGATCCTTCTGGTGGGCCAGTACGGCAGTCGTTAAAAGTTGGACTGTTGGAGGCAAGGCGCCACGGCTGCTGGTGGGCCAGAGAGGCTGGTACGCCACGGCCGCTTGTTTGGGCTGCGTTCGGTTGCGCTTATAAGCGCTTATTTTTCAGCACTTCAGCAGTATTTTTCTCTCACAAGATTTCAGCATTTTTACAGCACTTCAGCGCTTATCTACAGCACTTCAGCTTCACCGAACACAGCCTTGGACTTTAGCGCGAGGGCACTGTTTAAACAATACAAAATGCAGCAGCCGCCGCTGGCAAAATGTGTTCGCTTCATTTTTATGCGGACTTATTTTCCAGCTCTGTAAGCTGTCAGTAGTCCATAGTTATTGTTGTCTCTATTTATTTGTATTTCTTGTAGGCAGTTTATAGGGCTATGGATAACCTTTAGCTATGGATGGCTTTATGAACTACTTCTACAATGTTTCAGCTAGCTGGGTGGCAATTTTTTAATCCCTATGGACTACTTTTATGCAACATTGTGGTTGCTCTAATAGAGCCAAAAGCTGTTTGGTTGTTGCCATAATTTGAGCATCTCTCATTAATGGCTCTGTTCGTTGTAAGCTAAAAGCTTAAAACTGATTTCTTGTGAGAAGAAAATACTATTCTAGAGATGAAAAGAAGCCAAAATAAGTGGCTTATTAGCTAATCTTGCCTTTGGGGAATATTGAGTTTGATGATCTAGCATATCTCCTAATAATCTTGTCCAATATATAGAGGTGAAAGGGAAAGATGATAGTTGCTGTGGTACCGAAATTATTGTGGGAGATGCAACTCCCCTTTATTTGAGGGGGGATGAAAGAGTTTTTTGTTTGTGATCACCAATAAAAAGGAGAGTTATGGGTAGGGAAGAAAACGGATCGGATACGGACGGATATTACTGATATTACATTTTTTCATATTTTTACTCGGATTCGGATTCGAATACGGATAGTGTCAACTATGTCGGATAGGATACGATTGGACATCGACATCGTAAGTATACGACTTGAGCATTCGGATACGGATAAGGTATCGGATGTTGAATATCTGGACTCGGATATAGACGAATAAAAACCTCTCTAAACGGATTCGATCTCGAATACAGTCGGAAAATATTTGTAACGTTTTCATCCCTAGTTATGGGGAGCTGTTGGAGCAATGGAAATATCTCATCTCTCTTAATATAGGGTCTATGAGGATGAATGGACGATGAATGGTATTGGAGAGCTGTTGTAGATGCTCTAAACCTTCAACAAACTGTGGCTGCCACAGAAAGTTCAATAGCAAAATTGAAGCCACACTTACAAAGTTTAAGCAACAAAACGAGTATGTGACACATGGGGCATGGTGGTAAGAAAGTGGCAAGCGGTAGTTGTGCGCGGCGAACCAAACAACTGTCAAAAAACTGTGGTATGACACATTTCTACCAACCACAAACAAAAGCACGAGAGCCTATGCAGTGATGAGTTCAAAAACTTCAAGTGAACAGGAGAAGGATTAGAAAGGAGAATATGAGACATGAGTAAAAGTCGTAATAAAAAAATTATAAACAAATAAGAGACCACGATCGTATAGCTTGACTATTACAACTTGGTTAATGCCTAATAGCCAAACATTTAGATCTATTATTTATTGGGTTTGCTCTTATAAAATGTATTTCTTTTCAAATCGTGAACCTACACACTCTAAAAGACTAGATTATATTAATAAATCTTGAGACTGAACAAGTTATCATAAACACCTAAATATTAATAAAATCATAATGTATCTATAAAATAACACCATTCAATTTTAAAATAAATCTAATAGATCCTGCCAACCGCCACTCTGCTCACAATAAAATGTGATTCTAGCTTCCTATATATATAGTTATTTTTATAATATTGATATCATATTGAATTAATTTAATAAGAGAAGTTGGTACTCCTTTTGTCTTATAATAGAAGTCGCTATGGAAGATGTGTAGATCAAACTTTCTTAATTTTAACTAGATTTGTAGAAAATACGTGTAACATTTGAATCACCTGATAAGTTTATTATGAAGGTATATTTAACAATCTATCTAATAATACTAATTGTATATTATAAATATTTATATTATTTTATATATAATTGGTCAAAAGTTTTAAAAAAAGACGGGGGGAATATATGACAAGGACCAAATCAAGAACTTAACTGAGAGAGGTTTTTTTTACAAGCGTATATATTTAGAATTACATGCCGCCATCAAGTCTTGCGCATTGTTTTTGTTGCCCAATTAAAATAAACTCATCAAGTCAAGTCAAGGAGATAAAAGAAAAGAAGATGGCACACTAAACGACCATAGTACTCCTCCCATCTCGATTTCTCCCATCGCCTATTTGCCGTGACTATCCCGATAAGCCCAAAACATAATGTGACCCAAGTTTCAAAAACAAACATACTCTGACGGAAGACAGAGGAAGCATTTTGCGTCGACGACCGAGCACGCAAATAAACGTCGTCCTCGAGCGAACCGGCAAATCTCTGGCGCTTTTCTCCACCCCGGCACTCCTCCCCATCCCCGCGGACAACGACGGCGAGCCGCCACCGACGTCTGGTTCGTCCGCGCCAGGCCACCCCTACTGCAGCCGCGGGCACTCATAGCTAGCCTGCCGTAGGCCCTCTTCATCCCATCTGCAAGCCTCACAGGTGGGCCGCCGTCGCCAAACGTAGCGTCACCGCTGCGGACGTGTGGATCGTCCGTGCCTAGCCACGGGCGCTCGTAGCCAGTTTGCCATAGGCCCTCTCCGTCCCATCCGCAAGCCCCGCAGGTGGGCTCGCCGTCGCCAAGCCTAGTGCCGCCGCCGTCGACGTTTGCTGCAGCCGCAGGCGCTCGCGGCCAGCCTACCGCATGCCCTCTCCGTCCCATCCGAAAGTCCCATAGGTGGGCCCACCAGTCGCCATGCCTAGCACCGCTGCCGCCGCAAGTCGGCCGGGATCCTGAGCTCTCGCATCACCCTCTGCTCAGCTCAGCAGCGACATTGGGTTTGTAGTCTCTCGCTGGAGAAGGGAAACGTTTGAGTCTATGACTTTTTACTGTGCGTGGGTAAATAAGTCTCTATTTTAGGTTTCCACCGTTGGAGATAGTCTTACTCTCTTGTGTACAAAATCCGTGCTTTGTTTTGCTGTACATGCACAGAGGAAAGAGGAAGAAAACAGGGGTATCGTTGTCATTTGTTGAAACTTTCCCTCCCCACACTAAACCAAGAAACCATCATAACAGACGAGTGCTCTCTCCCAAGTCAAAGTCTCCTCCCTCGCCACTACACCTGCGAGCTCCAGCTGCAGCACATAATCAGGTGCGTAATAGGTGCCGCTTTCAATCGCTGAGGCCTAACTAAACATCATGTTGCTGCCACAAGGGTGAACTACTTCATAAGCTGGTTTAGATTTTCCTAGTCCGATTCTTGTTTTGGAGTCTTCTGCCGTGCTCCTCATCTAGATCGAGATCTCCAAGCTCACTATTTGGTCATCAGCTCTTTACCTTATTCATTTGGCAGCACACGTATGCCCTTTTGATCGGTTTGCATCTTTCCGAGGGACTACTCAATTATTTTTTGTCACGATTAAGGTAAAGATTTTTCCCCCACTTGATTCAGCCCACCATTGATTGATTTTTAAAGAGTATCTCTCACCAGGGCTTATCTCAGTTTATCAGTTGCATCCCCCTCCACATAGCACAACTTCATCTTACTCAAAGTATTTTAGTTTTTGATCCACAAAGCACAACTTTTTATTTTCAGGGGCTATACGGTGAATATCAGTGGTCATACCGATGTATCAGCACTGCTATAGTTTCTTTGGAAGTGTTCAGTACATATAACCTGTGCTGAACTCTCAAGGTAGTACTGACTAGTAATTTAATATCAGTATTCTGTATCTATATGATAAATTTACGGTGAAAAGTGCTACAAAGAATATTTGATATACTAACAAATGCAATTTACTGTCAGATGAAAAGACGGATGTGGTCATCTCCCCTGCTACGTGATGCTCCTTAAATTTATTGTGCTCTAATATCTGTTTTATTCAACCCAGTATGCGCAAATCTGGGTGCACTCCATCTCCATACCGCTAGGAACCATCAGCAACTAACAACCATTGTAATCGATGGAGGACCCGGGCCTCTTGAGTGCATTTCTAGACAACCTCGTGTCGAGATTGTTCTCGCTAGCAGAGGAGAAATACAAGTTGTATAAGGGCTTTGAAGGAGATCTGGCTTTTCTGAAGAGTGAGCTTAAAATGATCACTAGTGCCATTGATGGGCAGCTCTTGGGGCAGGATGATCACATACTGCGTTTGTCTGTTGAAGAGTTGCGCCAAGTAGCTCATGAAATGGAGGACTGTATAGATCACATCGTGTATGATGCATATTGGGAACAGCAACAGCCATGGTACTGCAGAATGGTTAAATCTGGGAAGAAGAGAAAATCACGCTCACAGTTAGGAGAAGAGATGCAGCAACTAAGGTGCAGACTGGAGGAGGCACTCCAACGACAACAGAGGTATTCAGTGTCCGGTCCATCCACATCCCAGCCAGTAGAATCATCCTTGAATCAGCATATCCTTCCGGCTGATTTGGTTGGCATCAAGCCACCCCTTGAGGAGCTTCTGGAGCAGTTGGCAGAATTTGAAGGTCAACCTAAACAGTTGAAAGTGATCTCAATAGTTGGTTTCTGTGGATTGGGGAAGACCATCCTTGCCCGGGAGTTGTACAACAGTGTGATCGGCAAGCAATTCGACGAAAGGGCATGGGTTTCTGCAGTCCATGGGGATCCAAGCAAGCTCTTAATGGAGATACTCAAGGAACTGCATAAACCAACACCGGATACCTCTGATGTCTACCAGCTTAGTACTGATCTAAGGAACTTGCTAAATAACAAGAGGTAAGAAAGAAGACAATTGCCTACTTAATAGTTTCATGAAATCTTTCTCTAAAGCCAACTGTAGACAGCATGCAGAGACTTTAGTATGAGAAAGAGATCCCAGTCAGATAGTTTTGTGGTACAAAAAGTATTTGTGGATTCACAAATCATTTACTAAAATTAATCAAATATGCAAGCAATTTCGCCTACCGCTCTTATAAAACTAAGGAGATTAATAAAAGAACTGCAAAAGACACTTTTGGAATTCTGGCCTCCATATATACTGCACATGCTAATATATATACCACAATAAAGAGCAGTTACTCTTTTTAACTGTAGAAACACGTATTATTTCAGACGGAGAACAATGTCAAATGAAAATAAATGATTACCTTTCCTTCACGCGTTGGTCACTATGGTGTTGGAGGTTTTTGTTGATTTGTGTATTCTCATTTCATAATATTGCAGGTATTTCATTGTAATTGATGACATGCGGTCAGATCAATGGAGTACTATAAAGTCTGCCTTTCCTCGAGATGTTAGCAGTAGAATATTGGTGACAACAAAAATCAAGTCAGTGGCTAATGCTTGCAGCTCTACCAATGGTTATATTCACAGAATGAAAAGACTTGATGAGAAACATTCAAAGCAGTTATTCCTGAAGGAAGCTTGTCCGGTGGAATATTCAGAGTACATGGGGCCTGATTTGGCAGCAATTTTGAAGAAATGTGATGGTCAACCACTCGCTCTGACTACTGTTGGCCAATTCATGGGAAAAAAGAGTTGGCCAACAGGACATGACTGCGAAGATGTGTGCAACCAGGTGCGGTTTTACCATCTGCAGAGTGGTGATGATACTTTGGACAGAATGCATCAAGTGCTGATCCATGACTACACCAGTCTTCCAAGCCATGCTCTCAAAGCTTGCTTTCTGTATTTTGCTATGTTTCCAAGTGATCACCCAGTAAGGGCGAAAAGGCTAAAGAGGCAATGGTTAGCTGAGGGATTTGTGCGGCAAACAAATTTATGCACTGACCATGCAGCTGAAAATTTAGAGAAACTCTTGGACCAGAACATCATCGAACCCATTGATGTGAGGAACAACACAATTGTGAAAACATGCAAAACTTATGGCATGATGCATGAGTACATTACGCTCAAGTCTCTCTTTGAAAACTTCATCACTTTGTTTGACGGAGGGGATCTGCAACCTAAAAATGCCCGTCGTGTTTCTCTCCGTCACAACACTATTACAGATGGTGCCACTTTGAACATTGATCTCTCTCTTGTCAGATCTCTGATAGTATTTGGGGAGGCAGGTAAAACTATGTTGAATTTCAACAAGTACCAACTGCTAAGGGTCTTGGACCTTGAAGACTGTACAGACTTGCAAAATGATCATCTCACAGAAATATGCAACCTATTGCTTCTTAAATATCTGAGCCTAGGAGGAAATGTCACCATCCTTCCCAAAGAGATAAAACAACTGAAACTTTTGGAGACACTCAACCTAAGGAGAACAAATGTAAAGATACTTCCAACTGAAGTTATTCAGCTGCCCCATATACTTCATCTCTTCGGAAAATTCAAGCTTCCAGATAAAGCCATAAATGATGAACTGCAGAAATTTCTTAGTTCAGCAAAATGTAAAGTGCAGACACTAGCAGGATTTCTCGTAGATGAAAGTGACGGATTTGAAGAACTTATGGGTCATATGAAAAAATTGCAGAAGGTAAAGATCTGGTGTGAGTCTTCTGTAACTAGTACTAAATTGACCACTCTTCAGAAGGCCATACAGGAGTTCATTCATGATGACAAGGATGCAAGCAATGATCCTCGATCTTTGTCACTCCATTTGGACGGATGCTCTGAAGACTTTCTGAAAGAACTGAAAGCTCCCTGCTACCTCAGGTCGCTGAAATTACAGGGCAGGTTACTGGAACTCCCTGGGTTTGTCACGGCACTGCGCCGACTCAGGGAGTTATGCCTTCAGTCAACTAAACTTACAGCTGATCTCCTCTCAGCTTTGACAAATTTGAAGCATCTGCAGTACCTGAAGCTGATTGCTGATGAACTTGAAGAAATCACCATTAAGAACAAGGCATTACCAAGGCTGCTCTGCCTATGTTTTGTGCTGCAGCATCCAACATTTCCAAAGATCGAAGAAGGCGCCTTGCCATTTCTAGAATCTCTTCAGCTGCTTTGTAAAGATATGGATGGCCTCTCTGGAATTCAGATTAAAGGTTTCGCACGACTCAGGGAAGTAACTCTGGATATTAGAGTCGTCAATGGTACAAAAGTGAACTGGGTGAGAGTGGCTAAGGAACATCCGAACAAACCAAAAGTTCTTCTGCTCAAAAGGGCTGTACCAACTGAAGTTTATCTTGGAGGAGCTTCTGCTTCATTTGGGACAACTGAGAATGGAATCATAAATTGCTCTGTTCTGTCAGAGGGACAAGTACAGGAAACTGACACCCAAATGCCACATGACGAACCAAATTCTGTTTTCAGTAATATAGGACATCCAGTGGTTTGCTCCGCTGGTTCATCCATTGCTGGCAATCGCACATTGGCTTCTTAATTGTTCATTTCTTACATGAATGATGACGATCAGATTCTCGAGGGAACAACATGGTTAGTTTGTGTCCCTTCTCTTTTGCATATAATGTTAAGCCATTTTCTCACCTATAAACATCTAATATACCATGGAATTGTTTAGATCCATTAGAACTAATAGTTACTCCATATGTTCCAAACTACAGGTCACTCAAGTTTATCCTTAGTACATTAAGATGCACCATGAAATATATTTTCATAGCATATTTGTTTGATGTCATAGATGCTAGTAATCTTCGTTATATGGTTGGTCGAACTTAATATAGTTCGACTTAGGACAACTCTAAAAGTTGATTTATTTTGGGGCAGAGAGAACATATACTTAGCCTATGAGCATCTTATAAAAAGCTCTTTACAAAAATATTATTTTGATACTAAGGAAAATGTTCCTTCCAAACGAAAATGACTTTTTGGCTAGGACATTTTAGAGAAATATGTTTATATAACACAGAAAAGGTGGACGTTATGAAACTTCTTTGGAGTTCAAACAATCACTTATTTGTGGCTGAGTATTAGTTGCTACAAGTTATTATTTGTTTCAACAATAACTTATTTTCTCTGTTCTTCTTTTCATCGATGTTATTTGCTTTTGGCAATCATTGACGCAAAAGATAGAAAACATATATTTGTAAGTCTATATTACCTGTAATTTTGAAAATGAAATATTATTGTAGTAGCTCTCATAGGAAATCTAGTTGTATAGTTAATCTGCATCCTGTCAATGACATTTCCAAACAAACAAATGGTCAGATTTCAGAGCTTGACCATGTGGAACAAAAACATGAACACACCTGTGATAAGGAGCAAAATATTACTAATTGTGCTTTGTACTGACAACTTGGTCCTTGTTTCCTGAACACTTCTTCTCGATTGGTCTTGTGTTCCTATCCAAAACAATGATCATTTGCATAAAAGAAAACCATAACGTCAAAGAAATTGCATTGGTTATTCAGTTTGCCATAACCTTTGCCACCTGAGGTTACCAAATAATGTTAACGAAACTATTAAGTTGTAAGTCACTGTACATTTGTATCCATTGTAATTGCCACTTTTTTCCCAAAAACACCCAGTACTTGTTTGGATTTGAGGGATTTGAGGATAGGGGCTTGGGACACTTGTTTCCTAATGGTTAGGACTATCTGACTTCTTGTGCAGGTTGTAATCCTTCCCCTTATCAGAAATGACTTATAAGTGGGAATTCATTTTTTTTAGTCTTGTAAAACAATTATTCTAGAATTAGCAATTTATCTTTGTAGCTATCTGGATTTCATAGTACTATGACAAAATAACTGCAAATAAAAGAAATGAGAAAAAATTTACTACAAATTGGTCGCTGTACTTTTACCCAAAGATAAGTCTCTACTGTTTTTTTATGTCCATTTCTGTTTTGCAGCATGAGGTGAACCATTCAGTTGAGGATTCTCGTCAGTGGGTAGAGTTGCTACTTCGATTTGTCAGACAACAGTGAAGAATGTTTCATTTCCTGATGGGTGGAACAAAAAGGAAAAGCTATTTATGTGGACACCAGCTAAACTGTACTCCTGATAAATCTCCTCCACTATGGATCACTGAACTATCTAATCTAATACTTTATTTTACTGTCTAAATGGCTCCACTCTTGAGTCATGGCTATAATTTTTTTCCCATGGTAAATGAATTTAGTTCTCAGGACAATGGTATGTAAACCAGGATTACTTCCTGCAGATTGCTGCAGGTCCGAACTTTCTTTTCCCTTTTCCTTTTACAATATGTAATAAATGAAGATGGTTCTTATGATGACTTAATAATTACTTAAGAGGCTCGTGATGAACATACGAAGAAAAAAGCGCTTCAGACCTTCTACTGATTACTACTGATCACTGCAACACAATCATGAGTAAAGAACTTGGAAAACATTATCCTTTTCTGGGGCAAAAGCCGGCAAGGATGGTTAGAATATTTGTTCTGTTCATTTGGGAGATGGTTTTCGGTTCAGGAGTGCTTGATTGGAACCAGCTCAAAAGGAATCACACTGGAAATAACAGAGAGATGGGAATGGGCAATCACCTGACCAGTTCCAAACCATGGGGGTTCAACGTCGGTGCGCATGCGGTTGCGGAGTAGGAATAACTGTCGTTCAGTCTCCTGCTGCCAGCCCGGCGGCGGCGGCGGCGGAGTAGGAAGAATCTGGCCACAACTATGTGCCCGCAATCCGCATCCTGCCAGTGGCGCACCCCATCGTCCCTGCGACTTCCTCCTCCGTGCGCGTAACGTCGCCGCCACCCCCCCGCCATTGTTCTCCTCTGAATTTGCAGCCCCATGATTTGGGGGTTTCTTATACAAATCGAATTAGGCCCGGTTTAGGTGAAAAAAATTCCAGATTCTTCGTCACATCGAATGTTTAAACGCATGTGTAAAATATTAAATATATAGCTGTTGCATGTTTATACAATTTACCTATATTTCTTGACACGAATCTTTTGACTTTACTTGCGCCATGATCTTTTAAGTTTACTTACGCCATAATTAGACACTTATTGAAAAATATTTTTTATTTTTCACCATATTTTTTGAAAATTAAATGCACCCTTATTTTGCTGTAGGGCAAGGGCAACTACAGTTGCAGAGCTTGCACGCAGTGAAGGGACCAGACGGCGGCGCAACCAGCCCCAGGTGCAGAACTTGCAGCTGCAAGTTGCAAGTTGCAACACTCTTGAAATTTCATTATTTCTTATTATAAACTATACAACTGGTTAGATTAGGAGCATCATTTGAGAAATTTGTAGCCTGAGGTACATGAATTCAACATTATCCTATTGTTTGTGACTTTTCAAACAAAAAAGGGTCATCATTGTATTTCAACAAAGGATTTAAGTCTATTTATATGGCTCCTCAACACTTGTCTTTGTCTAATTTTAACCCTTAATTATAAAATCGTCTAATTTTGGCACCTCAACAATGAAAACCGTTTAATTTTGACTCCAGAGCCATCAAAAACCACTTCAAATCGCCTCAGACAGTCAAAATTGAATGGTTTTGATAATTGAAGTGTCAAAACTAGATATAAGCAAGAGTTGATGGGTAAAAATAGACTTAATCAACTAATTTAGTTTTTAAATGTTCATAAAAAATAGACTTACCAATGAATATTATATGTATTATTATTACCTACACATCATTAGTTTTTGTTTGAAGTTTTCATATTTTTATTTTAAAAAATATATTATTTCACCTAACTCGGATTGAGAAATGACGAAAACTAAAGTTGCGAAACTCAATGAGATATACAATTTTATATTTGGCCATCTTTTCATTTGAAATCTAAAGATGAAGAGCACTTGGAGAAGCTTGTTCTTACTGAAAATCAGCTCACACTCTCAAGGATTGAAGCTTGGATTCAATAGAGAGAGATGGGAGCTTGTTGGAAGTCTGTGTGTGTGAGAGAGAGCAGGAAAGAGTCTTCTCTGGTCTTAGAACAGAGCAAATGGCAGAGATAAGGCAACGAGAGGTGGAGTAAATACTCCCCTCGGGTCTTAACGGTCAGAATAAGTCACGGCAGTGCCACCTTTAGGGGCCACAGTGCCGCGCTGCCAAGCCAGAAAGAAAAGATCTAAATTTTTGTGGCTGGCTATGACATTGAAAGATAGGATGTTTGGTGGATAAAATGCACTTGATTATACTTTCAAACTTGTCTTTTGCATCCCATTAATAGTACGGCTTTTTCTATACTCAAATTCAAAATAAAAACGAATTTAAACCTCCTTTGAGCCGGATGCCGCATCCTTAAGTTGTTAGGGGTCCACCTGAACAAATAAGCGCCACAAGAACATACCACGAGCAAGGTACTGAATGACACAAGCAATGTATTAAGCTACCTTGCGGCTCTCCGTCGGGAAAGGTGCCAACCCCTCACAAGATCACCAGGAGTGGTCGGAGACAATATCCAACTCCGCCAACTCCTCCGCTGCTCTAAGACCGTCTAGATGACAGCAATCACCAAGAGTAAAGAGAGAAAATCATAGCAACAACGATCAACAAGTGCCAATTGATGAACTAGGATGAACAATGCACTTGGATCACTCCTAAACTTACTATGGATGTGAATCAAAGTCAAGAGTGAGTGGAAAAGGCATGGGGAGGCTCAAGAGATGCTTAGAAATGAGTGAAATGCTCAAGAGGAACCACCCAAACCATTAGAGTGGCTATTTATAAGTAAGGGTGAAAACTAGCCGTTTTCAATTTTCTACGAGCACACCGGACGCGTAGTCACCATTTTGAATTACTTTTGTTTGAATCCAACAATCGAAAACTTCTCGCATGGAGTTAAATTCACACCGGGACGCGTCGGGTGGTTTAAATAAAAAATTGTGCGGAGCCGACCCGAGAGCACGGGGTTGACACCGGACGCGTTGGGTGCCAAACTACCGGACTCTCCAGCATCTGGTGCTCACACTGGAGCCGGGTTCACCAAACGCGTGTTTATCTTCACCGAATGCGACGCAGGGTGAACTCCAGCGTCTAGTGTAGGAACAGAAAGGTTCCAGAGAGCACAAAACCATATTGGACTCGTTCGGTGCATTCTCCTGCAGAGTGCCCGAGTTAGGGTTAGTCACTGGACCGTAGACCCAGCGTTTGGTGCTTATGAGTTAGCGTCCGGTGCATAAATTTCATAGAAAACTTCACTGAAAACGCTGTATCTCACAAGCTTGGCAGGAGAAAATTAGAGCACAAACCCTTTTTACCTCTCAAGCTTCACCCCATTTTCAAATGTACCAACACGTGTTCTACTATAAAGTACAAGGTGTGTTAGTATTTTTCAAAGCAATTTCACGGGTTTACGTTGGTTCTCTAGATCTAAATACATATGCTCAAGTTAATTCGTCTAGAGCCACTTGATGACCGAGATTGCAAACGAATTTCTCCCCTCTTAATAGTATGGTCATTTATCCTAAATGTGATCACACCCTCTATGGTGTTTTGATCACTAAAAAGGAAAGAGACCTATGAATTATACCTTTGCCTTAAGCTCTTCTCCAAGATCCAAGCCGAGGAGCACTTGATCCAATTGATGGACTTACACCACTTGCATGGACACAGTCATAGCTCCTCACTTAGCTGTACTAACCATCCTCGTAATCACAACACTTAAGCACGTGGTTAGTCAATAGATGTCATCAATTAACTAAAACCAAACTACGGATTTTAGATGTTCTAGGATTTTTTTAGTGACATGAGGTTCTGGGTTTTAGTTACCAAGTGCAACTAAGGGTTTGGGGATCCTTTTATTTTTGAGAAATAGAAAGATAAATCTTTGGATAGGGCAATGATAACTTATCTCCGAGAATTTGTGACTCCCAGGTCACCAAGATCAATGGTACTTAATTAGAGAGATAGAATCGACCATTCATGGTGTCTCTTGCAAAAACCCATAAAATTCATTAGAGATTGAGGTGGCTCATGAAGAGATTGATCATGAAATGATTGAATAAGGATTTGATCTTGATCTTACCCTTTTATAATGGGGAGATCACCAAGCTCCATGTTTCATGCATGCATGAAGAGATTGAGGGTCAGTGTCGGAGAAAAAAAAATTCAAGAAAGTAGTTAGAGAGCCTTAAGTCAACCATGGGTAGATATTGAGATGGTCAGGCTCTTAAGCTTGATGAAGTGCTGATCTTCGTGCCTTTTGCCTCTCCCTTTCTCCTCCTTTCTTTCATATATATCACTTCCTGTCTCTAGTTCTTCCTTGCTCTTGTTTCTTGAGAGTGAGAGAGAGAGAGATAGAGTGGGGATGAGGAATGGCAGAGTGAGTGACAGTGAGAGCTGAATCTGCTGAATCTCCATTTTGTTCAATGACATGTAGATCCCACAAGAGAGTGAAGTACAACTCACATTCCACTCATTAATGTTGTTTAGTGATCTGATGGACAATCTGTCAAGATCACCGGAACATTTCGTCAATCTTCTATCTTGAAGAATTTAATTTAGGAATTGGGATTTTTTGGCATTGAGGCCAATCTTAATGTCTAAGAGGCTGAACACAAGTGGTAGAGTAGAGAAATTACGGATGTTGGTTATTCCGAAGAATAATATAGCTAGTGAAGTTGACATGAGAGAGCTGATGAAGTTGATCAGTGAATTTGGGATCTTTGTCCTTATACAAAGCACTATGGATTTCCACAAAAGGATGATAAGGTGACTCTGAGGCGTTCAAAGGCATCGGCAAGGTATTCGTAACTGCTTTTGTTAATGGTTTTATTGAGAACGACTTCAGGTCGTGACAACCACCACCATTGCTTCCACTTGGGGATCCAACTGCATAACATCCGGCATAACATCCGCCATGTTTTCACCACTTGTACATCCATTCCACTACAACACCATTGAACTTTTGTGACATTCAGAGAGAATCAAAAATTGGGTTTTCTTTGTCATAGTTTACCTTCTGTGACGTTCTTGTGATGAAAATCTTATCATTATACAAGGTTTGTCTCTAAAACTTTTCTATGACCAAATAGAGAATAACATTATAGATTTAGTTACGTTTATATTTTATTCACTTACCTACGATGATAATAATTGACACTAAAAATGTCGCATGTTGAATAGGGTGTGCAACATGCCCACATCGACAATTTCATGACACAACTAACATGGCGGGTGACATGACACACACATATATAATACTACTATTTCTCGTTGTTGTTGTACTTCCTTGTGACAGCATGGTCTTAGCCTCCTAGGGGTGGCCATGCCAACCTCAGGCAGCCTATGAGCTGTCACACCCCAAAATTACCATTTTGGGGATGTGAATAAAAAATACTAAATAAAATGAATTATTTAATATTTTTCTAAAATTTACTAAGTTTTATATATATTTATATCAATTGCGTTGAATAAAAAATTGTCTTAAACAAAGTTTTCTTAATTAATAATTTTAGGGATATTGCATTCATGCCGTCTGCATAATTTTTATTGGTTGTAAAATATTTATTTTGAAACTCGATAGGCTCTCGACGAGTTTATCTTTGCGAACAAATAAAATAATTAAAGTTGTGAGTAAAATAATCTCAAGTCGGCTCTCCTCTTTTTAATAAATAAAGTAATTAAATGGTTCATAATGGAACCAAATCTCAAATTATTTTGGAAATATGGTTTATACTTCAAAGGGGAATTGCATAGCAAAATAAAGGAAAAATAAAATAAAAAGAAAACTGAAACTCTCCAGTTTTTCCTACTCTCGGGCCCAGCCCACACTCCTTTCCCCTTCCCCCTTTTCTTTTCCCACGCGCAGGCCTGAAGGCCCAGAGGCCTGCAGCCGCTGCCCCTCCTTCGTCCCCCTTGCGTAGCCCGGGAGCAGCAGCGCAGCCCAACTCCCTGCGTCGGCCCAACAGAGCCAGAAGGCCCGCAGCCGCACTCCACTTCCCCCTCTCTCTTTCGCTGACAGCACGGTCCCACCTATCATCCCCCTCCTCCCGTCTCTCTCGGAACAGAGCAAGCAATGGCCATTTCGCCCTTCCCGCTGGTGAGCTTGGCCACTCGAGCTGCGCCGCCGCCCTATAAAGGAACCCCGAGCTCCGAACGGGCATGCAGCGGCCATCTTTCCCTCCCCACGGACTTCTTCCCCTCCAGCGCCTCCATACGCCCGCAGCACCTGGTTCCCGGAGCGCCGCCGCCAACAGACCGCTGCACCT
Organism: Eremochloa ophiuroides; assembly: GCA_038502445.1. NCBI lineage: Eukaryota > Viridiplantae > Streptophyta > Magnoliopsida > Poales > Poaceae > Eremochloa > Eremochloa ophiuroides. The sequence continues at coordinate 32,386,578 of JAHLJS010000007.1, read as the reverse complement.
CAACAACCACTGCGACCGGCTCCTCGCCACCGAGAGCTCCACCAGAGGACTCGCAGAGGGCTTCCCATCTGAAAGCTCTATGTTTGGTTTTGGCTAATTGATGACACCTAGTATCTAACCATTGTGTTTAAGCTTTGTGATTACAAGTATGGTTAGAAGATCAAGTGTGGAGCAATGACGGCATCCAAACCTTTGGAGTAAGCCCACCAACATGAAGATCAAATGCTTCAATACTTGGTGCATTGGATGGAGCTCAAGGCAAAGCTGAAATCAATAGGGCTCTTTCCATTTTGGTGATCAAAACACTATAGAGAGTGTAATCACATTTAGGTTAGATGACTGTACTATTATGGGGGATGAAACTTCGTTAACAACCTCGGTTATCAAGTGCCTCTAGTTGATATAGTTGAGCATATGCATTTAGATATAGAGCACTAACCTAAAACCTTGCAAAGTGAATTAAAATCAAGCTAACACTCGTGCCTAAGTGCTTATACACATGGTTGTTAGCACGTAGAAGTAAGGTAGTTGAAGAGAGGGCAAAAACAGCTCTCAGAGGTGCACCGGACGCTGGTCGTGTCCGGTGGGTGCGCACCGGATGCGTCCGGTGCAGCCAGAGCCTCTCTGGAACCTCTCTGAATGAGCACCGGATGCTGGAACAGTAACACCAGCACGTCTGGTGATGTTTTTCAAGCGTCTGGTGAAGAAACGTGCTTTCTGACTGAGTGAAAGCACCGAACGCTGCGAGCGTCCGGTGACCTAACAGCGGATGCGTCCGGTGCGACTTTGAACTCTCTGGAAGCTCTCTGTTCGCACACCGGACACGGGCGTCGAAGTGTCCGGTGTGACGTTTTCGCGTCCGGTGAGTTGGCGCGCAGCGAGGTAATTCAAACTGCTAGTACACGTGTCAACGGGTGTACACCGGACAACCACCGGACGCGTCCGGTGCCAACTTAAGGAGCGTCCGGTGTGCACGCAGAAACTGTAAAATGGCTAGTTTTCACCCTCACTTATAAATAGCCGATCAATCGGTCTTGGGAAGCTCTCTTGCGTATTTCATTCATTGCTAAGCATCTCTTGAGCCTCCTAAGCCTCTCCCACTCACTCTAGAGTTTGATTCTCATCCATAGTGAGTTAGGGAGTGATCCAAGTGCATTGTGTTCATCTAGATCATCCATTGGCACTTGTTGATCGTTGTTGCTGCGGATTTCATCTATTCTCTTGGTGATTGCCGTCACCTAGACGGTCTTGGAGCAGCCGAGGAGTTGGCGGAGTTGGAGATTTTCTCCGGCCACTCCCAGAGGTCTTTGTGAGGGGTTTGCACCTTCCCCGGCGGAGAGCCGCAAGGTAGCCTAATACATTGCTCGTGTCATTGAGTTACCTTGTTCGTGGTAGGTTCTAGTGATGCTCATTGGTTGAGCTTGACATTGGTTGTCAATTAGCCACCGAACCACCGAGTAGTGGTCGGCAAGCACGTGAACCTCAGGGATAAATCGGTATTCATCTTGTGTTGATCATTGGATTTCATTAGACCATCACATTCGAGTGTATTGGTATATCTTTCGGTGATTGGCTATCTACACTACTCGGCGGTATAACCACTCTCTACCCATCTCTTTACATTTGTGTATTTACTTGTGTAGTGGTAGCTTTTGTAGCTTGCTTGTTCTCCTAGGAGTAAAGTAGTTATAACCTAGGCTAGCTTGTGTGTGCTTCTAGAGACATAGTTAGAACGGTTAGGAAGGCTTGCATTTTGAGTAGGCTAGCGCAAAACTCGCTTCGCCGTCTTTGTTACTAACCACTTGATAAGTGTTGTTTGTAGAAGTTTTAATTAGGCTATTCACCCCCCTCTAGCCTATTTGGACCTATCACCATCCTTTTCCACCGCTCCTCGTCGTCGACCCGCGACTGCAGCGACTCCGCCTCGACGCGCCGTCGACCGTCCGCTCCCCTCCTCCCGCCACCATCGTCGAACCCACCTTCCCGAGGCGCCAACACCTCAATCAGCCGGTCCACGAGCTCTGCCGCAAGGTGAGGATGCGATTCCCCCTATTTCCCCCTATTTCCCCTTCCCGAGCCACCGGTCACCTCGCCGGAGCTCTATGCCCGCCGCGGCATGAACTGCTCGCGTTGCGCACTATCACAAGCCACCCTGAACCCCAAATCGAGTTCGCCACTGTGAGATATTACTCCTCGTACCCTCCCTGTGCGATTCCGTAGCCTCTAAGGCCGTTTCCGAAGCTCTCCGGCGATCGTCGGAGTTAGCACCGCCACCAGCTTCCTGTAGCCGGCCGGCAGCCCCTCTGCTTCTCCCCCCTTCTTTTCTTAGCCATCCATCGCCTGAACAATGGCCCTAAACGGCCGATACCCTTTTGGCTGACAATTTTGCAAAGAACCCCCTTAACTATTTGATGCATTAACCCACGGTCCAAAACTGTTGTTCACTGAGTCAGGAAAATATTCTAAAGTAATCCCTGCGCTTTCACCAATTCGAGCCTTAGTATCTGTTTAAGAATTTAATCTGAGTTTAGATTTATTGTAATTCAAAAATGATTTGAATTAATTACAAAACTGCCACCGGTATTATTTCATGCGTAGTTTCTCTGTTTCAACTCCGAATTGAACCGTTCAAATTGCTTTAGATTCATAATTTGATAATCTACGTATTTATACCACGGATCAATATGTTTTCAACTTCTAAAAATTAATGATTTATTTAATCTATTATTTTATGAACGAAACACCTTTTAATGCATAACTTCTTCGTTTTAAAACTGATTTAACTCGTTCAAGTCACGTTGCATTCGTATCGAGCAGTACTACGTGTTTGAAATATTTTCATACTATTTTCCTACTATTTGGTGTAATGTTCTTATTATGTTTTGTTTGGGCCATGTTTGATGATTATCGATAAGGATCTGAGTGCGCGGATTTTCAGGATCCGGTGTTCGATACTCCCGACCCTACTCACTTCGAAGGCAAGTATCCTTGCTCATCTTGCACCTACTTTATTTTACTTTTGAGTTAGAGTAGTTAGACCATTAGTTGCATGCAGAGTCTAATTTTGAATCGTATGATAAGGTTTACTAGCACTTGTTTATATCATCCTTGAAACCCCGGGTTGAGACATGGTAGAAGTCATGCTTAGCTTTGCAGTATTGGGTTGGGAAGAGTATAATTTAATACTGAATAATGATCTATGCAACATATAGAACTGGTAATTGTTTTTAGAAACATGGTGATTAGGCAAATCCGGCAGGATGGACTATTTGGTGGAGGTTTTGGTTTGTGCCGTGTAACGGCTGTTGATGATGGTGGTTTGGGTTTGTGCTAGTTATCCTGCCTGGATCCCTAGGACCCGGTTCCCGACGCATGTAACCCGGCTTTACAGTGCAATCATGAGACTGAAATGGGACGTACCTAACTAATTAATCAGTCACTCTAAGTTTTAGATTTATACGGGGACGGTTTTGTGGCTCAAGAGGGGGCTTCTGCAGTGGGTCGTTACCCCTGTTAGCGGTGAAATCTTAGAGGTACATGTAAAACAGGCTTAGAGAGGCTTTGTAACGGCCTTGTAGTGTGACCCCGCCGTTCACCTAGGCAGTGTCTGGCGTAACGGGGAACAACACGACTCGTGGTGAAAGTGTGCAACCTCTGCAGAGTGTAAAAAACTGATATATCAGTCGTGCTCGCGGTTAAGAGCTGGCTTGAACGTCCTCGGGCTTAGTTGGTTTTCTGGTACTGGATGGGTGGTTCCTGGGTGAAGGAACGTGGGCTTGGATGGACTTCCAAGTGTTGGTTACTTAGGTAGATTTCTAAGGGTGGTTGCTCGGATGGGATTTCCGAGTGTTGGTTACTCTGAGGAGATGAGATTTCACTTAGTTAAATAGGTACTTAGGAAATTCAGGTGATAGGATCTTATCGATTTAGGTGCTGTGTCCAAACAAGTCAGCCTACCCTTGTTATAAGCCACATGTCATATTTTTCTACACTTACGGAGTACATTTCGATGTACTTACCCTTCCTCTTTGTCCCCCTGCTATCCCATCCAGACGCTGGAGTTGACGAAGAAGAGTACATAGAAAACGGTGCTTTCGACCCTAAAGATGTGTACTAGGCTGGTGCTGCGCCCGGTTGACGTTCCTGTGGAGATGGCGTCCAAGTTTTCCGCTAGAGTTTTTATTTATTAATTATGTATTTTTCTTTTAGACCAATGGGTCATTTTGTAATAAAGTTCACTATATATTCAACACTGTTATGATACTATAATGAAGTTGATATATGTATGATTATTGATCCTGACATACAAATATTGTGTATTCGATTTTATTCTTAAAATCAGGTGTGACATGAGCGCCCCTCACCCTGGCATGCTCCTTCCTGAGTGCATGGTTTGTCATGTTCAAAAAGATCTCGTTGGCTTGTTTTGCAAATTATGATGCCAGCAAGGATCCCGTTGCATCGCGCTCATCGTCAAAATATATATTGTGCATTTCTGCTGCTTTTGATTGTTGCAACCACCCTAAATTCACATGCCGAATACACCAAAATGGCCCTATATGGGAAGACCTCTACGTAACAACATTGAGGATCAACTTTGGACTGAAAATGGGGAGAAAATCTGAGGCACCATAATAAGGTTCAACTTACAACAACACCTTCGAAGTAGTAGACCGACAAAGAAGTGCAGTTTGAACTTCTAAACTCGAAAGAACAACAGACGCTTGTTTAATGTCCGGCTAATTTAGTTATGAATACACTGGGAAAATAAATAGCAAAACCTTCCATCAAGATTGAAAACAAGCTACTGCAGTGCCGTACCGTACCATACCAGCAGGTCAAAGGGGCATACAGCAATATCACATTCACCTAGCCACAAAGAACTGGAGACCTGATAGCCCAAATGTGACCATGAGTGATCATGAGGATTGTTGCTTCTATATGTCTAGACTTGTCTAGACGAAACTATTGTGTAAAGTCTGAATAAATGTTACGTGAGATTCCACCACTTTTTAAAGTTCTCATATTAGCCTTCTTCAAATTCATAGGGTGAGAGATGTAATTTGATTCTATAGATAATCATATTATATTTCTACTTTGTAATTTATAGCACGCTCCTCAACTCGCTCCCACACGATAAAAATACAACACATAAGTATCTCTCTCGTGTAATCAACAATAATATAAAAATATAATTTATATACAACCATATTAAGTTAATTAATATATGTGTAAATTATGATTCTTAAAATGGATTTAATTCCAAAGATCCAAACAGGACATTAATGAAATTGGAAGGGTTAGGTCTTAAATAAAAGACAAAAAAATTCAAAAGGAAAATAAGGGAAACAACAGAAATTAGAACAAATTTTGGATCCATATAAATAAAAAAAATACCAATGTTCTTGCCTTTTGCGCTTGCTGTCAGCAGCTTAAGCTCTCTGAAAAAAAGATTCCTTCAATTCAGTAGCGGAGCTTGACTAAACAATTAGGGGTGGCCAGTCTATGTAATTGATGTCTATACATCTATGAATAGTGCCAAAATTACTGTACAATCAATGGAGATTATGTTGGGCAAGGGGGGGGGGGGGGGGGGGGGGGCATGGCCCACCTTGGCCTCAACTAAGATCCGCTGAGGCTGGTAAATTCTTAAAGATGAGATCAGTTCTGGCTGTCTAAATTGGCCAGCACATTAGGATTGCTAATAAAATCATGAAAAACTGAAAGCTTGATTTGAAGCAGATCTAGCTTGTTTCGGGTTTCTCCTCGTGGCTGCTGCGATGGAGTAGTTTGTGGGCAATGTCATCACGGGCCCTGCTGGCTGCCGCGGAGCGCACCGGGTTCTCGGCCACCATATCATCGTCGAAGATCTGGAAGCCAATAATAAGCTCGGGGTCGACAGCTTCGTTGGCACGCTTGCAGATGTTGTGCAGCACGCAGCAGGCGCCGATCACGGTGGGAAGGTCCTGCAGCTTCACCTCGGTGCGCTTCTGAAGGCAGCCCCAGCGCGCCTTGAGCCGCCGGAAGGCGTCCCGCGCCACTGCGCACTGCGCGTACGCCTTCCAACCTCTCATTGAAAACATGCTGCGCCCATGTCAGGTTACCTGCTGTGTAGGGCACGAGCAGCCAGTCCATGAGGGGGTAGCCGGCACTGCCAACAACCCACTGGCCCTGGAGCAGACCAGCCGCGCCACGCTGCGCACATAGAGCAGACCTGTCGAGCACGTCGGCATTGGACATGGAGCCAGGCCAACCGATGCAGACGTCGGTGAAGGCACCAGCCGCGTCCACCATGCCCTGCACGGTGATGGAGTAGCACGTCTTCTGGTTGCGCTCCGTGTGGCGGCGGTTGTAGTAGGCTGCGACGTTGGCCGTGGGCGCTATGATGGGGATGTGGGTGGTGTACATGGCACCAACCACATTGGGGATACCTGAAACGGCCTTGAACTTGGCGGACACGTCCCCCGAAGCCTCCGGCGCCTCAGGCCATTGCACGGCCTTGGGCATTAGCGCAGCCTTGATGCCGGCGCAGACCTCGAGCACGAGCTTGTGGCAAGTGCTGATGCCGACACCGAAGCGCTTGGACACAAGCCGGAGTGGCTCCCCTGTGGCGAGGCGCCAGATGCAGATAGCGACGCGCTGCCGAATAGGGATGGCTGCGCGCAGCATGGGATCGCCTTTGGCGACAGCATCAACGAGCTCCTCGCAGATCGCGTCGAACGTGGCCCGCGACATGCGGAACGCGCGCCGAAACTCTTCCTCCGGGCAGTCAGGGCTGCTCATTCTGTCCCACCAAGCGTGGTCCCGCTCCTTCACCTACAGCCGCCTTTTGGACCCTGATGACACAGACGCCGCCACACAATCTGCCCCTCTTTTCCCCGCAACTGATTCTCGTGAGGAAGCGTTGCTACACTGCATGATTGATTGAGTTGAAATGAATCAACACTGAAACGATTGAATTTTGTATATAGAAAACTTAAGCGTTAACGATGATCCATATATGTGTAGTGATTATACTCAAAGGAACTTACCTCAGTAAGCGTAGTTATGCCATCAGCCATCGAATGCCAATTGAACTCGTCTGATAAAAACAAAAATAATCAGTTATTATTTATTTAATTTTCCAATTTGAGCCCGGTTAGTTTCTCCTTACTTAAAATTAAAATTTATTGAGAATGCCTAATTAATTACGTAGCAAAAATTATGTATCTATAGAAGTCGAAACATCTTATAATCTTATAATTTGTGAAACAATCATGTTTTATAGTGTGGAATGAAGGGTGCATAGATGATACTAATAACATTTGTCGAAGCAAAAGTAATATTTGGATATTGTTATATTACCTTCTCAAATAATTCTCCTATAATATTTGAAAATCATACGCTATAGCTAGGATGCACATGTTTCTAAAGTATCTTTTGTTAATTTTACCTAATTCATTCATTCATTTTTAGTGGATGAAGCCTAGAAGGGAATTTATTTATGGTGTACTCTTTTTTTTTCAGCAACCTTACTTGTATCTCATGTAGCAGAATTTGGGCCATGTTGTTTAAGCCCAAAACAAGTATGGACTGATCAAGGTAAATGGGCTACCTAGGAATCTTAAGCTACATGCTATCCATGAACATTTGATTGGACCTATATATATGGCTGATCAATAAGGATTTTGAGAAGCGTTGTGGTATAAGGTTGAGAATCATCAATGAATTTTCATTCTGCTCAAAAAAATCAATGAATTTTCATGGGGGCAGGGGGAGGGGGCGGGGAGTTATATAGATTTTGACAGAGGTCGAATAGGAAAATAAATTAGCAACAAAAATCTCTAGTAATGCTCAACAAACAACACCTTTGGTTGTTTAGTAAATATCACATTTGAGGCATGTCCAAATGAGATTAGAAACCCCAATGCCATTTTAAGGGAAATTGTGAAAAGGATGACGGATACCAGTAGATAACGAAAAACTGCTTGGAATTATTGATGTTTTAAAAATGATGTATAAAATAAATCCACAGAAACTCACTCATTAATCAGAAGAAAAAGGAGTAAGATGTATACAACACATACTTTGCCAGGTGAAATTATTAGACAATGAGCATTGTAGTTATGTAGAAAGTAAAGTTTAATTTAAAACCATAGGCAGGAGAGCAAGGTGAATAAAACTAGTTTTTCCAAATGTCGCTGCGAAGGTGTAGGCCTCATTCAACATTTTAAATAAATATTTTCTTGTTTGCACGTCATCATTTATCTGGCATATCAAATGTATTTTGCCAATGACAAAATGATAAGGAAGCTTGTAAGTCAAATGAAATTGATTTACCTGAGCCAGAACAGCTTTCTGGATTATTAACAAATCGGGAAATCCTGAAAACAATAACAACAACGATGTCAATGGGAAGATATAACAGAAACAAATAAATATACAAACAGTAGCTTCAATATTCATTTTTTGAGAGGTGCATGAATAAATATATACTCATCCAAACCAAACGAACAATTCTTATAGATGCAGAATCATATGCACCAACAAGCTAAGCAAATAAATCGAGGGAAAAATAGAGCTATAGATTAGGGGAAGAAATCATTTATTTCATTTACAACATATAAATCAGTAAATTATGGTATGGAAACGGTCTCCTACTTTTGTTTGAATATGTTCCGAAATGTTGATGCATGCCCTGTCATATCATTTTATTCAATGCTTTAATTAATGGGCACAAAGGTATGACCCATCTTTAGTAGAGACGCAACGGAAAGAGATTGCATAGTACCTTATGGAATTCTGTCACATTAGTGTTCCTCTTGATTGGATTGTAGTAATTAGATAAGATAATATGCAAGTGATCTTAATATCCCAAACAATCCAACAATCATATCATAATTATCCTATAATCTCTCTCCAACCTGTTCTTGAAGATATAGGTCATTTTTAATCCAACTAACAATAATACATCTTTGTATTTAAGGATTCAAATAGTATCGATTATTATAATCCATAATTTAGATTATTATAATCTCATCTATAATTTAGAATATACTATAACCTAATTAGGACCCAAGCAGAGACCCTTAATATAAGGATAGTGAACCTATTTTGGCCAATATGGCTAAAGTGTTTTAAAATTGTGGACTATTTCCACCTTGATAGTCTAGATAGATTCATACTAGCTTAATTATATACCCAAGTGAACATACTTTATTTCGATGTTAAAGAGGCCCCAATGTCTGATCCTGAACTATTTCTGTCGCTCTTTGAAGCATTTCCTTTCAAGGTCTATTTAACATAAGCATTATTTATGTTTTGTAGGAGTGATTCTGTATCATGTACCATTGAGGCTGAATCTGAACCGCGATGGAGACAGGGTGGTGAGTGATGATGGAGCCGATGGGTACCAATGGAATCAACAACGTAGTTGTAGCAGGCTGGTAATTTTTTATCTGAATATGTGTCATCTACCCACAATCAACTCCAGTATGGGGACAAGAGATTAATCAACCAATAAAGACCATTTAGCAAGGGCCAACTTTGGTAATAACCCTAACGTGGTGTAGATAGCCCGCCAAGGCCCATTACTCGGCCAACTTTGATAAGGACACCAAATACATCATGTAAAATGAACTTTGATAAGGACCCCAAAACATCATGTAAAATGAGATGGAGATGATTTTAGAGCTATGTGATTGTGGAAAATAAGTTACATACCATAACATGTTGCATTTGTAAATAGAGAACTAATAAAAAATGTAAAAATACATTTAATTTGTAACTAGAATTACTGAAAAAACAAAGTTAGATAAGGTAGGAAATTATATATGTAAGGTGTGAGGTAATGGCTGGGAAAAGTCTAAACATAAAATTTAAGATACATAGACTTTGTTAGAGTAGGAAAACACGTATAAAAATTCGTCAATTAAAAATTAGTGAGCTGAGGGACTTTCGTATTCTATAATAAAAGGGATGAAATGAAAAGGAATAATATTTCTGCTAAAGAAAATTATCTATTTTTATACTTAATAGTGCTACATTAGAACAAATAATAACATTTCAACAAAATAAAAATGATCCATTCTTATATTTGGAAGTGCTATATTATACATAATGGGAGATTTATATTCTTGCTCCTGCTGTGAATAGCAGTTTTATTTTACTGCAGTTGTTTCTACTTAGTGATTTAGCCTCATTTTCTTAATTGGAAGCTACCACTCGCCCCTACACAGATGAAGGCCAAATAAATAAAAAGTTAATCAAAAAATAAAATACGATGCTAACCCGTGATCATATCCTAATACTTCTACCTTCTGCTGATGGTTGATTAAGCACGTGCAACTTTATTAGACTTTGCTTAGGTTTTAAAAAATTGCAATTTTTGTGCAAAGGTTCTTTCAGGACGATGTCAAAATAGAGGATAAAGTCACAAAGTACTCAAAAACCTAGGGAGAAAGTTCACATGGGGAAACTAGTATTTATTAGTTGAACTGACATCATTAAATCCTCTAAACAGAACATGGGTAAATTCTACCTTTGTTTTGAAAAGGTAGGGGTAAGATCTCAAAGTTAAATAAATGAGGAAAAAATCACTAAACATTAAAACAGGGTAGGAACACAAGAAACCCTAATATAATCGTGTATATTAACTAGATGTTTCACATTTGCACATGATTTCTATATTTAGTTATAAACATTAGAATTGATAGTAACTTAGTTCATTGAAATTTCATCCTTATGAACTAGAATTGTATGACTGAACATTAACAAACTTAATAAGTTTTCTCCGGCTATTACTTGAGCTAATCGGCCACTTTGACAAAATATTATTATGACAAAAAAATAAAACATATAATTAGATAATTAATGGTTTACTTTACTTGCAACTAAAAGAATTCTTTCCTACAGATATTTCTTTGCTACAAAAAAATTGGTTGTCTGCCAGAAAACTTCGCAGCATGCACACATCAGCAAATTGACAAAATATTTTTATGACAAAAAAATTAAAACATATAATTAGATAATGAATGGTTTACTTTACCTGCAACTAAAAGAATTCTTTCGTACAGAGATTTCTTTGCTAGAAAAAAATTGGGTGTCTACCAGAAAACTTCGCAGCATGCACACATCAGCAAATAGGTGGAACTGGCACCATATGGTTAAATTCAGTGGATTAAACTTGAACAAGAAAAGTTTATATTGAATATCAATGCAAACCCTTTTGATGTCTAGAATCTAAAAGCATAGCAACCTCAGTTAATGTTTTTTTTTTTTCACTCGCTTGAAAACTCATTTAGGATGGGGGAAACCAGCACACTACACAATCACAAGTAGAGCAACAGCATAATGTAATAACGCATCAATGAAATTTCAAGGAGAATAAAGGACCATACTCTTCGTCAAATGTGCGGACAATTCGAAGGTTGAAGTCTGTAAGCCTTGAATGCTTGCTAATGGCATCCTTGAACAAAAACTCCGCAGCCATTCTATCTGTTTCCTCTGCACCAGGTTCTGAGCCAATTCGGCCAGTGATCTCTTGGAGGTTTAACAGATGTTCAACGCCAGCAAGCATATTACCATTCTGCTCACCACTATGGGCATTGAATTCAAGCTTCAGCCTCCGAAGACTAGGCATTGCATCTGGTTGAAAAGCAATGCGCATAATACCACATCTGAATTTGAAGCACTTCAGAACTGGAAATGCTGCACGACGGAAGATAATAAGTTCTGCGATTGGTTGCCTGACGTACAGAGAGAGAATGCTGAGTTCCTGTAATTTGGCGATGATGTCAACATCAGCTGTCGTCCATTCCCTAAGAACAATTTTCAAAATGAATAGCTTCTGGAGCTGTCCAATCCAAACAGGGAGTCTTGAAAATATGCAAATGGGCGGCAACAACTCGAGTCTCTGAAGGAAAACGGACAGAGAAGATATGCTCCAAGAGCAATCCAAGGAAATGCTTGTGCATGAAGGAACAGGCGCAAGAATTATAGATTTTAGATTGCTGAGTTTCTCAAGGGAAGAAACAAAAGCTATCAACTTCCTCTCCACAGAGTCAGACATTTCTGTAGCGCTGGTGACATGAAGATCACGCAGGTCCATCATCTCACCAAGTTCCCATATAGTATCTTCAGAGTTACTGCTGAGGTCAAAAGACTGAAGTGTGCGTAGAGATCTCATGTGGCCAATACCGTTGGACAGATTTATCTCACCATGTACACATAGGTGCAACAATCTCGGAAGATAAACAATATCTGATGGAACAGAAGTTATTCTTGCATAAATTTCCATTGTTTGCAAATATGGCAGTCCAATCATCTGGGATGGTAGTTTCACAGTGATGTTAGACGTAATCCGCATGTACCTCAGCTGAAACAATCTGTCGATGCCACTGAGGTCTAACTCCGCTTGGTTATCACCCCAAACTTCGAGAATAAGAACTCGAAGTACCTCAAACTCCATAATGGAAGGGATGCACTCAACAAGTCCATAAAAGATAAGTGACCTCACCGGGGATAGTGTTATGATTTCTGGTTTCGTTGCATATTTGGCACTACTGAATCTGAGAGATAGTCGTCGAACCTTTACAGAAAGCTCTGAGATGGTATTGGAGTAATCTATCACAGTGCTGAAGTTCTCTTCATTGGACATGGTCCTAATAACTTCAAATACAGTGGAGTGCAGTGTATACAAAGTCACCTCATCTGAGATATTGGTATGACTGGTTTGTATCAGTCCCCTGCAGGTAAGCTCATCAAAATAGCATCCTGCAACTTCATCACAATTTTTCTCTTCTACTGTAATGATAAAACCTTCGGCACTCCATTGTTTCACCAAATCAGCCTTCAAGAATGTATAACCCTCAGGATACATACTAAGATATAGTAGGCATGTCTTCAAATGGGGAGGAAGACTATTGTAGCTCAGACCTACTATTTCTCTCAGCGTGACTTCAGAAGTAAGATTATATCTCAATCTGGAAAATAATGCTTCTTTGACATGGCGCCACAGCTCTAAGTTATCTGGTTGGATTGCTAAAATGCTAGCTATGCTAATTATTGCGAGTGGTAGACCACCACATGTTCTTATAATTTGCTCAGAGCTTTCCTTCAATTGTTTAGAGCACTCGTGCTTAAATCCAAACACTCTATTGAAGAACAATTCTGTGGAATGATTTCCACCAAGTGGCTCCATCTTAGAAATAGCATCAGATTCATAATTACAGCACTACAAAGCTACTTCTTGTATATCTGTAGTTATTAATATTCTGCTACAATTAGTGTCATCAGGAAATGCGCTGTTAACAATATCCCATGATGTTGTTTCCCACAAACCATCAATTACAATGAGATACCTGCCAAATGATTTAAAATATTATAAACATTCTGCACAAGAATAGGTGAAATACAACAATTACAAAAACATGACAATGGAAAATTTAAAGTTGACAATATGGAATGGAATGATTATATTTTGTATTAGATTTTCTAGTTTACCTGATAGTTCTAAATTATTCTTATTTGGCTTGACAAACTTGCATGTCTGCTTTGAGTTTGTAAGCTCGAAAATATTGGTACATGCTTTTATCATGATTCAAAGTTTGAACTTCAGACTCTACTATATTAGAAGAAACAAAATTAATAAGGTTCTTGTCAGCAATCTAATTTTTATTTTCCCTGTTCCTTATAATTTATGATTTGTCAAATTTTCTTGTTATCGCTACTCATAATAAATAGAAACCTGAAATCGAAACTCAGCACATATGTAAATCGACTAGTATACCAAGATCATCGTTTCAAGAATTTTCTGTAGATTTCAATGAGCCTACATTTTGTAATACTGCACATGCTTTTCAAAAGGAGGGAGCACCGCCTTAACATATATGTACTAGTTATATACCTCTTCTGTTGGAGATGTTTTGTTAGGCTGTCAATGAGTTCTTGCACGGGGAGACCATGAGGGGGCCCTTGATGGCGGGGCAGGATTTGGGAGATTATGTTACTGAGAAGCCTCCTTGTATCAGGCATCTTTGAGGCTCGAACAAAAGCTCGACACTCGAACTGTCCTTCCACTTCACGGTACACTTGTTCGGCAAGTGTAGTCTTACCAACTCCTGGAGGTCCTTGTATGGATACTACTAGCCTCTGTTCGGCGTCGATGTTGAGCCGCTTGATAAGTTCAGCCTTGGAATCATCGATACCAACAAGGTCCGTGGCATCCCCGTTGAACCTTGGAACCCAGCCTTGCCCACCACTATCGACCACAAATCTAGGATTTGATGCCCAACGCCCAAGATCGTACCTGTTGTGTCGTTCGTGGGCGTCCTTGGCCTGCTTTACGAGAATGCTTAATTCCTCCACATCTGAATCAGAAGGAGGCTCTTCCCTAGAAATGTGGCCAGGGTGCATCGTCTTGTCAATGTAATCCTCAATATCGTAAGACAGATCACGCACCTCGTTCATCCAGTGCTTCACCATCATGTTGGGATCTTCTACCCAGGACAGATTCACGAGGCAGGTGTTTATTGCTTCGAGATCTTGTTTGAGGAGCTCGAGCTTGGCCTTCTGTGGCTTCAACGGCTCTGGCAGCTGATCCTCTGCAGAGACCAGCAGTGAACGGAGCTTCGCAAGAAGGGAGACCATGGCACCCAGAGAACTGAAGATCTCAACGTCCGGACCTATTGGCGTGGCTCTTGGGTGGAGCTGACTGGGGCAGGAAGGGCTCCCAGGCATCTGATTTCGGACGTTTGCGGCTGGCAGCGCTGGCTGGCCGGCAAGGACACCTGCGCTGCCGCTGGCAAGCTGCATCCCAGTATGCGAAGCAAACACGTCCTTATCTGATGGGAAGAATCCAAAACATGGAGACGAGGTGTAGTTATATTATCTACTCAATACCATCTAGTCTCAGATTGACACCGCAGATGCAAATGTGAGGGGAAAGAGAACCAAGGAATAAAGGAACAGACAATTGTGGCTCTGCTAATGGAGTTTGGCGGTTCACCTCTAGTTTCTGTCTGATTCGCTACTTTTCTTTACTCTATTGTATGTATTTGTAAAAAGACGGTGCAACACTAGTGCCAGAAGAATATTGCAGTATTCCTCTTTATTATTGGAAAATGGCAGAGACCACCCTGAATGTTCATCTAATTTTATGATTCCCCCAGAGCCATTTCATCGACTGGAGTTGAATATTTGTTGAAGTCGCTTGTGTACAGAATTTGTGCTTGTTTTCGTGTACGCAGAGAGGAAAGAGGAAGAAGACAGGGGTATCGTTGTCTTTTGTTGAAACTTTAACGGTGTTAGCTCTCCACCCCCTCCCTCACTAAACCAAGAGACCATCATGACAAATGAGTGTTTTCTCTCCCAAGTCCAGTCAAAGTCTCCTCCCTCACCACTTCACCAACGAGCTCCAGCTGCAGCACAACATCAGGTGCGTAATAGATGCCACTTTCAATCGATGAGGCCTAACTAAACATCATGTAGCTGAATTATTTCGTAAGCTTGTTTGGAGCTGAATAACTTCATAAGCTGGTTTAGATTCTCCTAGTCTGATTCTGGCACAGCTCCTGTCGTAGGTGTACTGTAGTGTAGTACTTCTCTGTTTTGGAGTCTTCTGCCGTGCTGTTCATCTAGATCGAGATCTCCAAGCTCACTATTTGGTCATCAGAGTTTCTAAGATTCATTTGGTAAGAAACCCATGTCCTTTTGTTCGTTTTGCATCTTTCCGAGGGACTTTCATTTTTTTTTTCCCTCGCGAATAAGGTAAGGAATTTTTTTTCACCTTGATTCAGCTCACCATTGATTGATTTTTAAAGATCTTGGAGTATCTCCCACCAGGGCTTATCTCTGTACTCAGTTACACCCCCCTCCACAGAAATATTTCATCTTACTACAACATTTGTAGAAAAGTATAGTAGTTTTGATCCTGAAAGCTTGATTCTAATGATTTATCCTGGTCACAATTTTTTATTTTCAGGGGGGTTATAGTGTCAGCACTGCTATAATTTCATTGGAACTTCTTCAAAAAATAATAATTTCATTGGAAGTGTTCACTACATATAACCACTGCATTTGTGTGCTGGACTCCTAAGGTAGTACTGGCTAGTAATGTAATATTAGTATTTTGTATCTATATAATATAGTTATTGTAAAAAGTGCTGCAAACAATATTAGATATGCTAACAAATGCTATTTGCTCACAGATGCAAAGCCGGATGACTCCCCTGCACAAGATGTTCCTTGAATTTTATGTGCCCTCTTACTGTTTTATTCAACCCATCGTCAGTACGCGCAAACCTGGGTGCACTTTATCTCCACACCACTAGGAATCGTCAGCGCCTAACAACCATTGTGATTGATGGAGGACCCGGGCCTGTTGAGTGCATTTCTAGACAACCTCGTGTCGAGATTGTTCTCGCTGGCGGAGGAGAAATACAAGCTGTACAAGGGCTTTGAAGGAGATCTGGCTTTTCTGAAGAATGAGCTTAAAATGATCACTAGTGCCATTGATGGGCAGCTCTTGGGGCAGGATGATCACATACTGTGTCTGTCCATTAAAGAGTTGCGCCAAGTGGCTCATGAAATGGAAGACTGTATCGACCACATCATGTATGATGCATCTTGGGAACAGCAACAACCATGGTACTGTAAAATGGTCAAAACTCGGAAGAAGAGAAAATCACGTTGGCAGTTAGGCGAAGAGATGCAGCAACTGAGGTGCAGATTGGAGGAGGCACTCCAACGGCAACAGAGGTATTCAGTGTCCGGTCCATCCACATCCCAGCCGGCAGAATCATCCTTGAATGAGCATATCCTTCCGGCTGATTTGGTTGGCATCAAGCCACCCCTTGAGGAGCTTCTGGAGCACTTGGCAGAATATGAACGTCAACCCAAGCAGTTGAAAGTGATCTCAATAGTTGGCTTCTGTGGATTGGGGAAGACCATCCTTGCCCGGGAGTTGTACAACAGCGTGATCGGCAAGCAATTCGACGAAAGAGCATGGGTTTCTGCAGTGCATGGAGATCCGAGCAAGCTCTTAATAGAGATACTCAAGGAACTGCATAAACCACTGCCGGATACCTCCGATGTCTACCAGCTTAGTACTGATCTAAGGAACTTCCTAAATAACAAGAGGTAAGAAATTTTCTACCACCCCTGAGACAACAGAAGACAGTTGCCTACTTAATAATTTTATGAAAAGCTTTCTCTAAAGCCAACTGTAGACAGCTTGCAGAGATTTTAATTATGAGAAAGAGATCCAGTCAGATAGTTTTGTGGTACAAAATGTATTTGCGGATTCACAAATGATTTAGTAAAATTATTCAAATATGTAAGTAATTTTTCCTACAGCTCTTATAAAACTAAGGAGATTAATAAAAGAACTGCAAAACCAAGTCTTGAATTCTGGCCTCCATATATACTGCACATGCTAATATATATATATATATATATATATACCAGAATAAAGAGCAGTTACTCTTTTTAACTGTACAAAGCATGTATTTATTTCTGAAGGAGAACGATGTCAAATGAAAATAAATGATTACTTTCCTTCACGCAATGATCACTATGGTGTTGGAGGATTTTGTTGATTTGTGTATTCTCATTTCACAATATTCCAGGTATTTCATTGTAATTGATGACATGCGGTCAGATCAGTGGAGTACTATTAAGACTGCCTTTCCTCGAGATGTTAGCAGCAGAATATTGTTGACAACAAAAATCAAGTCAGTGGCTAATACTTGCAGCTCTACCAACGGCTATATTCACACAATGAGAAGACTTGACGAGAAACATTCAAAGCAGTTATTCCTGAAGGAAGCTTGTCCGGTGGTATATTCTGAGTACATGGGGCCTGATTTGGCAGCAATTTTGAAGAAATGTGATGGTCAACCACTTGCTCTGACTACTGTTGGTCAATTCATGGGAAAAAAGAGTTGGCCAACAGGACATGACTGAAAAGATGTGTGCAACCAGGTACGGTTTTACCATCTGCAGAGTGGTGACGATACCTTGGACAGAATGCATCAGGTGCTGATGCATGACTACACCAGTCTGCCTAACCATGCTCTCAAAGCTTGCCTTCTGTATTTTGCTATGTTTCCAAGTGATCATCCAGTAAGGGCGAAAAGGCTAAAGAGGCAATGGTTAGCTGAGGGATTTGTGCGGCAAACAAATTTATGCACTGACCTTGCAGCTGAAAATTTCGAGAAGCTCTTGGACCAGAACATCATCGAACCCATTGATGTGAGCAACAATACAATTGTGAAAACATGTAAAACTTATGGCATGATGCATGAGTACATTACGCTCAAGTCTCTCGATGAAAACTTCATCACTTTGTTCGATGGAGGGGAGCTCCAACCTAAAAATGCCCGTCGTGTTTCTCTCCGTCACAACACTATTACACATGATGCCACTTTGAACATTGATCTCTCTCTTGTCAGATCTCTGATAGTATTTGGAGAGGCAGGTAAAACCATGTTGAATTTCAACAAGTACCAACTGCTACGGATCTTGGACCTTGAAGACTGTACAGACTTGCAAAATGATCAACTCACAGAAATATGCAACCTACTGCTTCTTAAATATCTGAGCCTAGGAGGGGACGTTACCATCCTTCCCAAAGAGATAAAACAACTGAAACTTTTGGAGACACTCAACCTAAGGAGAACAAATGTAAAGATACTTCCAACTGAAGTTATTCAGCTGCCCCATATAATTCATCTCTTGGGAAAATTCAAGCTTCCAGATAAAGCCATAAATGATGAACTGCAGAAATTTCTTGCTTCAGCAAAATGTAAAGTGCAGACACTGGCAGGATTTCTTGTAGATGAAAGTGACGGATTTGCAGAACTTATGGGTCATATGAAAAAATTGCGGAAGGTAAAGATCTGGTGTGAGTCATCTGCAACTAGTAGTAAACTGACCACTCTTCAGAAGGCCATACAGGAGTTCATTCATGACGACAAGGATGCAAGCAATGATCCTCGTTCTTTGTCACTCCATTTGGACGGATGCTCTGAAGACTTTCTGAAAGAATTGAAAGCTCCCTGCTACCTCAGGTCGCTGAAATTACAGGGCAGGTTACTGGAACTCCCTGGGTTTGTCACGGCATTGCGCCGACTCAGGGAGTTATGCCTTCAGTCAACTAAACTTACAGCTGATCTCCTCTCAGCTTTGACAAATTTGAAGCATCTGCAGTACCTGAAGCTGATTGCTGATGAACTTGAAGAAATCACCATTAAGAACAAGGCATTGCCAAGGCTGCTCTGCCTATGTTTTGTGCTGCAGCATCCAACATTTCCAAAGATCGAAGAAGGCCTTGCCATTTCTTGAATCTCTTCAGCTACTTTGTAAAGACATGGATGGCCTCTCCGGAATCCAGATTAAAGGTTTCACACGACTCAGGGAAGTAACTCTTGATACTAGAGTCGCCAATGGTACAAAAGTGAACTGGGTGAGAGTGGCTAAGGAACATCCAAACAAACCAAAAGTTCTTCTGCTCAAAAGGGCTGTACCAACTGAAGTTTATCTTGGAGGACCTTCTGCTTCATTTGGGACAACTGAGAATGGAATCGTAAATTGCTCTGTTCTGTCAGAGGGACAAGTACAGGAAACTGACACCCAAATGCCACATGATGAACCAAATTCTGTTTTCAGTAATATAGGACATCCAGTGGTTTGTGCGGCTGGTTCATCCATTGCTGGCAATCGCACATTGGCTTCCTAATTGTTCATTTCTTACATGAATGATGACAATCAGATCCTCGAGGGAGCATCATGGTCAGCTTTGTGTCCCTTCTCTTTTGCATATCATGTTAAGCCATTCTTTCACCTGTAGACATCTAATATACCATGTGTTAGCAATAGGCGCCCTAATGGGCTGTTATGGGCCTGGCGGCCATATTCCTTAGGGGTTAAGATTAGATTGATAAGGCAAGGATTGTTAGGCATAGCCTGCTGCTACTAATCACTTTTGTGCGGTACAAAGGCAAGTAGAAGGTCAGCTCTTGCTGACCAGCCCTAGTACTGTAGGTAGTATGGCAATAGGCCATATTGTAGTTGGTAGAAGGCTGACTTCAGCCATGTAGTTGGTAGAAGTACATCTGCAGGTAGTGGATCTAAGCCATGTAGAGTAGTGGGGCTGTACTCAGCCATACCCTTTGTACTTTGTAGTTGGTATGTAGAGGTGTATATATACCAAGTAATGGAATGAAGAAAGGCAGTTCTTTTGCCACCACATTTCAGAGTTTTAGTTTTCAGGTTGCAGCCACAGCTGAACCGAGTGCTGAGTGAGTGTGAGTGTGAGAGAGCTCAAGCTCTTCTTCTACCTCTGGTTAGGGGAGAGGGAGAGGAAGGTGAGCAGGTTGCTTACCTTGATCCTAGGTCCTAGGATCAACACGTGGTATCGGAGCACTGTACACATCGCTGCGCTTGACCACCGGTGATGGCTGGGGACGGTAATGATGCTCTGCCGACCGGGGCGGATGGCTCAGCGGGAAAGGGCAAGGACACTGTCACAGCTGAGCAGCCCAAGGTAGAGGTGCGCACGGTGCGGGAGGTGAGCGGCACTAACTGGCCACAGCTCACCCGCACCAACTACAGTGAGTGGGCTGTCCACATGAAGTGGAAGCTCCGCGCGCGGAAGTGGTGGGCGGCCGTGGAGACTGGAGATGCCGGCGAGGATGCGGAGGTGGGTGCCATGGAGGCGCTGCTGGCATCCACTCCGACAGAGTTTCATGAGGCCAGGCCTAGGACATGCTGGCCTCATTCCGGATCGGCTCGGCCCGGGCAAAGAAGGCCAAGGTGCGGGCGCTGCGCCGGGAGTTCGACGACATCAAGTTCAAGCCCGGAGAGTCGGTCGAAGACTTCGCCCTCAGGCTGCAGTCGCTGGCCACTCAGCTGGCCACCTACGGCAAGCCGGTCGACGAAGAGGACGTCGTGATGAAGCTGCTCCGTCTCGTGCCGACAAGGTACACCCAGCTGGCTCTCTCCATTGAGACCATGCTGGACACGGAGGAGCTCACTCTGGAGGATGTTGCTGGGCGACTCCGGGCGGTGGATGACCGCCTTCCAGCGGCGCAGGAGAAGAGCGCCAAGGGTCAGCTGCTACTGACAGAGGAGGAGTGGACCGCACGCATGAAGGAGAGGCGACGGACCGGGGAAGGCTCTTCCAGTCGCGGAGGAAGCGGCGGCGACCAGCGGCGCGGCAAGGCGCCGGCGGACAAGAAGAAGAAGAAGAAGAAGAAGAACACCGACCCGAACGCATGCAAGCGTTGCGGGAAGGTGGGGCACTGGGCGTGGGAGTGCCCAGAGAAGAAGCCAGAGAAGAAGCCGGAGAAGGAGGAGGCTCACCTGGCTCGGGAGGACAGCGACGACAAGCACGCGCTTCTCATGGGCGAGTTCTTTGCGCTGCAGGACAAGGAGGCGGAGGCGGAGCAGAGGACTGCGCCGTCAGCCATCAACCTTGACGAGTCACGCGCGCAGGTCCATCTGGGCGTGGTCGGAGATGAGCTCGAGCAGAGGTGGTACCTCGACTCCGGCGCGAGCAACCACATGACAGGGAGCAAGGCCGTCTTCTCCACCCTCGACGAGAACAAGACCGGGACGGTCAAGTTCGGCGACGGCTCGCGGGTCACCATCCGCGGCCAAGGCACCGTCATCTTCCGGTGCCGCAACGGGGAGCATAGCGAGCTCTCGGACGTCTACTACTTCCCGCAGCTACGCTCAAGCATTGTGAGCTTGGGGCAGCTGGACGAGCGCGGCTCCGAGGTGCTCATCCGCGACGGCGTGCTACGCCTCAGGGATCCAGAGCGGCGGCTGCTGGCGAAGGTACCCCGGTCTCGCAACCGCCTATATCTCCTTGACTTGAAGGTGGAGCATCCAGTGTGCCTGGCGGCGCAAGGCATGGAGGAGCCATGGTTGTGGCACGCGTGCTTCGGCCACCTGAGCTTCGACGCTCTCGGTTGTCTGGAGAAGATGGTGTCGGGCCTTCCCCACATCAAGCACGCAGGCGAGCTGTGTGACAGCTGCCTGGTCGGGAAGCAAAGGAGGCTGCCGTTCCCCAAGACGGCGAAGTACTGTGCGGCTGATCCGCTCGAGCTGGTCCACGGGGACCTTTGCGGGCCAATCACGCCGGCGACCCATGGCTGAAAAAGGTACTTCCTCTTGCTCGTGGACGACTGCAGTCGCTACACGTGGCTGCAGCTCCTGACAAGCAAGGGCGACGCGGCGGACACCATCAAGGCTTTCAAGGCACGTGTGGAGGTGGAGTCTGGGAAGAAGCTGAAGGTGCTCCGCATGGACCATGGCGGGGAGTTCACGGCGATTGAGTTCGCCACCTACTGCGCCGACGAGGGGGTGGGGCGTCATCTGACTGCGCCCTACTCACCTCAGCAGAACGGCGTGGTGGAGCGGCGGAACCAGCCCATCGTCGGCCTGGCCCGGTGGATGATGAAGGCAAAGGGGATGCCGGCGGCATTCTGGGGCGAGGCGGTGAGCACGGCGGTGTTCATGCTCAACCGCTCGCCCACCAAGGCGCTAAAGGGGATGACGCACTACGAGGCGTGGCACGGGCGCAAGCCAAATGTCTCGTTCCTGCGCACTTTCGGCTCCATCGGCTACGTCAAGACAACCAAGCCGAGCCTCGGCAAGCTGGAGGACAGGAGCACCAAGATGGTGTTCCTCGGCTACGAGGACGGGTTCAAGGCCTATCGGCTCTACGATCCGGTCGGCGGCAGGGTGGTGGTGTCCCGGGATGTCGTCTTCGACGAAGCAGCGTCATGGAGATGGGACGAGCCAGAGGCAGGCAAGACGCAGGGCAGCAGTGGCATCAGCAGCGACTTCGTCGTCGAACACCTGGTGATTCAAGGCGGAGGTGAAGATGGAGGAGAGCCGGCGACAGGGGAAGCAAGCACAGGCGAGCCTGCAGTCGCTGAGGCGGAGGCACCTCCTGGCCCCGTCGCAGCAGGCTCTCCTGCCACTGCAGCACCAGCAGGGGAGCAGTCTCCCACGACGCCGCAGCACCAGACTTCAGCAGGCGCGTCCATCGAGTTCGCGACACCACCGTCCGATGTGTCGGAATTCGTGGATGCCTTCCACGAAGGGGAGGAGGTGCGCTTCCACCGCGTGGACAACCTCATCGGCGACGCAGCAACACCAGGGCTGGCCACACGGCCGGGAAATGACACCGTGATGCTGCTAATGAGCGCGGAGGAGCCAGCCACGTTCGCTGTCGCGGAGCACGACGAGAACTAGCGAAGGGCTATGTTGGAGGAGATGCGGGCGATCGAGGCCAACAACACCTGGGAGCTGGTCGATCCGTCGGCGGGATGTCGGCCGATTGGACTCAAGTGGGTCTATAAGGTCAAGAAGGACGAGCGCGGGGCAGTGGTGAAGCACAAGACTCGGCTTGTCGCCCGCGGCTTCGTGCAGCGCGAGGGGATCGACTTCGAGGAGGTGTTTGCCCACGTCGCGCGCATGGAGTCGGTGCGGCTGCTGCTTGCACTGGCGGCGGCCAAGGACTGGCAGGTCCATCACCTTGATGTCAAGTCAGCGTTCCTCAACGGGGAGCTGGAGGAGATCGTCTACGTCAAGCAGGCACCGGGCTTCGTAGTCAAGGGCGCGGAGCACAAGGTCTTGAGGCTTCGCAAGGCTCTCTACAGGCTGCGCCAAGCTCCGAGGGCGTGGGACGCCAATCTCGACGCCACCATGGCGGAGCTCGGGTTCACACGGTGTGCCACGGAGCACGCCCTATACACCCGACGACGGGAGAAGGAGGAGCTCATCGTCGGCATGTACGTGGATGACCTCATCGTCACCGGAGCTCGAGCACGCGACATCGCCAGCTTCAAGGAGGAGATGGCCGCCAGATTCCATATGAGCGATCTGGGCGCGCTGTCATACTACCTCGGCATCGAGGTGAAGCAGGGGGCAGACGCCATCAAGCTCGGGCAGCGGGCTTATGCCACGAAGCTGCTGGAGCGGGCAGGCATGGTGGGCTGCAAGACGGTGGCGACACCAATGGAGGAGCGGGTCAAGCTCTCCAAGCAGAGCACGGTGTGGAAGGTGGACGCTACGCGCTATCGGAGCATCGTCAGCGGGCTGCAATGGCTCACACACATCCGGCTGGACATTGTGTTCGCCGTCGGGTATGTCAGTCGTTTCATGGAGGACCCGCGGGAGGATCATTGGGTGGCGGTCAAGCGGCTACTGCGGTATGTCCAGGGCACTCTGGATTGGGGAGTCGTCTTCCCCAAGCGCGGCGGGCTCATGCTGACGGCGTTCAGCAAGGCCCCGCTGGAGGAGAACAAGGATGGTGAGCCGAGGCTCACAGCTTTCAGCGATGCGGACATGGCGGGCGACGTGGATGGACGGCGGAGCACATCCGGCGTGCTCATCTTCCTCGGCGCGGCGCCAATTGCTTGGCAGTCGCTGAAGCAGAAGATGGTGGCTCTCTCGACGTGCGAGGCAGAGTATGTCGTGGCAGCCACCGCGGCGTGCCAAGTCGTCTGGCTACACCGGCTGTTGGGCGAGCTCACTGGAGTGGAGGTCCGACCGTGGCGCTCAGGGTGGACAACAAGCCAGCAATCGCGCTGGCAAAGAATCCGGTGATCCATGATCAGAGCAAACACATTGACGTCAAGTTCCACTTCCTCAGGGACTGCGTCGATGGTGGGCAGATCGTCATCGAGTTCGTCGAGTCTGGATGGCAACTCGCTGACATCCTCACCAAATCGCTCAGCCGTCTTCGGTTCCAGGAGCTGAGAGGGCTGATTGGCATGGTGGAGGTGAAGGGTTAGCAGCAGCTTAGGGGAAGAATTGTTAGACACAACCTGCAGCTACTAATCACTTTTGTGCGGTACAAAGGCAAGTAGAAGGTCAGCTCTTGCTGACCAGCCCTAGTACTGTAGGTAGTATGGCAATAGGCCATATTGTAGTTGGTAGAAGGCTGACTTCAGCCATGTAGTTGGTAGAAGTACATCAGCAGGTAGTGGGCTGATCTAAGCCATGTAGAGTAGTGGGGCTATACTCAGCCATACCCTTTGTACTTTGTAGTTGGTATGTAGAGGTGTATATATACCAAGTAATGGAATGAAGAAAGGCAGTTCTTTTGCCACCACATTTCAGAGTTTCAGTTTTCAGGTTGCAGCCACAGCTGAACCGAGTGCTGAGTGTGAGTGTGAGAGAGCTCAAGCTCTTCTTCTACCTCGGGTTAGGGGAGAGGGAGAGGAAGGTGAGCAGGTTGCTTACCTTGATCCTAGGTCCTAGGATCAACAAGGATCACCGTTGATTGGGTGTTTCTATAAACCCTCCAGGATCCTTGCCTATATATTGTAACCCATATTCTTGGTATTCAATTAATAAATCCCGAGGCTAATTGCTTTCATGGTATCAGACTTTAGGTTAGGTCTTCCGCTGCCCTAACTCCCCACGTGCACCGGCCCTTCGCCGTGCCGTCCTCCCCCCGCGCCAGCCTCTGCTGCGCCGCGCCGCCCTTCCCTATGACACCGCCGACGTCGCCCAAGGCGGGCACCCAGCCCGATTCCTCCTCTACCTCTGTTCAGGCCGACGCCATCGCCCAGTGCCTCGCCCTGGAGCAGGCGAACGCAGCTGTCGCCGCCGCTCAGCGCCTCAACCACGAGCGCGCTGCCACGCGCGCCGCCGCCCTGGAGCGTGCCCTAACGGCCGAGCAGGAAGCCGCGGCCGTGGCCAAGGAACGCGATGCCGCGGCCCAGCGCGCCAGCGATGCCCTCGCGCGCGAAGCCCTGGAGCGGGCAGCTGCTGCCGCCGCCCTCGCACCTGAGCCGTCGGGGGCGTCGACTGGAGAAGTGAAAGCCCTATGTTTGGTTTTGGCTAATTGATGACACCAAAGAATCTAACCATTGTGCCTAAGTGTTTGTTTACAAGATGGTTAGAGGATCAAGTGTGGAGGTGATGAAGGCATCCAAAGACTTGGAGTAAGCCCATCAAAGTGAAGATCAAGAACTCCAACACTTGGTGATTTGGATTGAGCTCAAGGCAAAGGTATATCAATAGGGCTCTTTCCATTTTGGTGGACGAGACACTATAGAGAGTGTGTCCACATTTAGGATAGATAGCTGTACTATAAAGAGGGGAGTAATTCCATGGTTAACACGGTTATCAAGTGCCATTACATGTTTGGATCATGCATTGCATTTAGATCTAGTGGCTAACTAACAAACCCTTGAAAAACTCTTTTAAAAAGGCTAACACAAGTGCACAAGGTGTAGAACACTTGGTGTTAGCACTTGGGAACAAAGGGTGAAAGGTTTGAGCGAAAATCCTGAGAAAACAGAGCGTCGGACCCTAGCTTCGCCTGAGCGTCGGACCATTGTCTTCGGTCCGACGGCTAACCCTGCTTAGAGCGTCGGACGCTCAGTTTCTGAGCGTCAGACCATTCGCCTCAGGGTCCGACGGTGCTGAACGAGCGAGAGCTGACACGTGGAGAACTCAGAGGGCATCGGACCGTTCGGTTTGGTGCGATGGCGAGCGTCGGACTATTGTCCGATGGAATTCAGCGCTCGGAGAGCTCTCTGGAAGCGTCAGACTGTCGCGGTTTTTAGTCCGACGGCTCCGTCTGGCTGAGTCCGACGGTGGTCTGCTGAGAGCGTCGGACCGAGATTTTTGGTTCGACGCCCTACCGTCCGACGGTTGTTTTGGCGCGAGAAAATAGCCATTGTGTTTCAACAGTTGAGTTCAAACGGCAGAGGACACGTGGCGTCAATCCAGAGCGTCGGACCGTGCGGTTTAGTCCGACGATCTGGCCGTCGGACAGTCCGACGGTATGCAGTTTTGTCCAAACGGCTAGTTCTTTGTGTGTGGCTTATAAATAGCGACTTGGCTGGTTTGGGAAGTGTCTCTTGGCTCTCTAACTTGTTGATACACCTCTTGAGCACCCTCACAACACTCTCACTCACATAGATTGCATAATTCTCATCCATTGTGAGCTAGAGAGTTGATCAAAGTGCTTTGCTTGATCTTTGCATTCATTGGCACTTGTTGATCGTGTTTGCTGCGGAGTTCTCTCATTTCTTTTGGTGATTGCCGTCACCTAGACGGCTTGGAGCAGCGGAGGAGCTTGGCGGAGTTGGAGATTGTCTCCGGCCACTCCCGGTGATCTTGTGAGGGGTATTGCGCCTTCCCCGGCGGAGAAGCCACAAGGTAGCTCTAGTAAATTGCTCGTGTCGTTGAGTTACCCTTCTCGTGGTAGATTCTTGTGGCGCTCTTGGTGAGCTTGACGATTGTCGTCGATTAGCCACCGAATCACCGAGTCGTGGTCGACACAATGGGGACATAGCGTGCCGGCAAGCACGTGAACCCCGGGTTAAATTGGTGTTCATCTTTGTGTTGATCATTGGCTTCATTGTGACCACCACCTTCGTGTCAGTTGGTATTCTCTCTCTCGGTGATTGGCTTCCTCCTCTACAAGGCGGTATAATCATCTCTACAACCTATTCTCTACTTTGTGTATTTACTTGTGTAGAATTGCTAGAGTAGTATACCTGTCCACTTAGGAGTAAGTAGCTCAACTTAGGTTAGTTTGTGTTCTCCTAGTGATTCTAGCTAGAACGGTTAGGAAGGCTTGGCACCCCCTTTTTATCCTAGTGCAAGAATTCGCTTCGCCACCTTTGTGACTAATATTGTGATCAAGTGTTGTTGTTGTAGAAAGTTTTAATTAGGCTATTCACCCCCTCTAGCCTATTTGGACCTATCAATTGGTATCGGAGCCGTGGTCACCGTTGTTGCAAGGCTTAACATCCTTCGGTGTTCAAGATGGCTCACAACAACTTGATCAATCACATGGGCAAGCCACCTCGGTTTGATGGTTCTAGCTATGGCTATTGGAAGAAGCAAATGAAGGCTCACTTGAAATCAATGAACCCGAAGATGTGGGAGATTATTGAGAAAGACTTTGTGGTGATTGACATGAATGATCCCACACCAAGAGATGAAGAAAAGCTCCAATTCAATGACATTGCTCTCAATGCTCTCTATAGTGCTCTTGATGAGAAAGTCTTTGAACAAATCAAGGACTTGGAGTATGCATATGAGGTTTGGAAGAAGTTGGAAGATACATATGAGGGCACCACCGCCGTCAAGGATGCCAAGCTCTACATCCTCAAAGATAGATATGCAAGCTTCAAGATGAAGGAAGATGAGAGCATACCGGAGATGTTCCACCGGTTGAGTGTAATTGTTAGTGATCTCAAGGCTCTCGGTGAAAAGATTGATGACAAGGATTTCTCATATCGCTTCTTGAGATGTTTACCGTCTCGGTATGAGACCTTGCGCTTCATTCTTATGAGAGAGGATCTCTCCAAGATGACACCTACACAAGTGCTTGGTGAGGTCATGACACATGAGACCTACCGAGATGACATTGATGCCAAGGTCAAGGAAGAGAAGGAGGATGAGAAGAAGGACAAGGGTGAGAAGAAGAGCATTGCACTCAAGGCTACTTCATCAAGGCACAAGGGCAAAGCAAAGAAGCCAATCTCAAGTGATGATGAGGAAAGCTCAAGTGATGATGATGAGGAGATGGCACTTCTTGTGAGGAGATTTGGCAAGTTCATGAAGAAGAAGGGCTATGGTGCTAGAAAGATGAGAGACTTTACAAGAGGCAAGAGCACCACCATGAGGTGCTATGAATGCAAGAGCAAGGATCACTTGATAGTCGATTGCCCTCACAAGAATGAGAGTGATGATGATGATGATAACAAGAAGAAGAAGAGCAAGAAGGAAAAGAAAGACAAGAAGATGCAATTCAAGAAGAAGAAGGGGCGTTTATATTGTGTCATATGGGATAGTGATGTTTCTTCTTCCGATGATGAAGATAGTGATGATGATCACAAGCTCACCAAGAAGAAGGCTATTGCTAGTCTTGCTATTCAAAGCAAGCCTTCTCTATTTGACTCTACACCAACTTGTCTCATGGCTAAGCCATCTAAGGTACAATCCTCATCCGATGAGAGCGGTAGTGAGAGTGAGGAGGAGGACTTCTCCAAGGAGGAGCTCCTTGACATGTTGCGTGACACACACTCCTACCTTAAGAAGAAAGTGAGGGAGTGCAAAGTTTTGACCAAGGAGAAGAAACTCCTTGAGCAATCCTTTGAGGAGCTTAGTGCATCTCATGAGTGTCTAAAGGAAGACTATGAGGCACTAAAAGAAGCTCACTTCAAGCTTGAGAAGGCTCACTCATCACTTTCGGAGTTGGCTAAGGTGGAGGATGTGCCCACAACATGTGACGTAGGTGTCCATTGTGATCTATTTGATACACCTATTGTTGTTG
Source organism: Eremochloa ophiuroides (assembly GCA_038502445.1). Taxonomy (NCBI): domain Eukaryota; kingdom Viridiplantae; phylum Streptophyta; class Magnoliopsida; order Poales; family Poaceae; genus Eremochloa; species Eremochloa ophiuroides. The sequence continues at coordinate 32,357,279 of JAHLJS010000007.1, read as the reverse complement.
CCTCCACTAACACATCTTGTAGCACATCCACCTCTACCTCACCCAAGATTGTTAGTGTCACTTGTGATGCTAAAATCATGGATGAGAACAAGAACCTCAAGAAGGAGGTGCATGAGCTCACTCTAGCCTTAGGCAATGCCTATGGTGAAGATGCCCGCTTGGTTAAGTGCTTGGGTAGTCAAAGGTTCTCCATTAACAAGGAGGGTCTTGGCTATACCCCCAAGAAGGGAAAAGCCGCCTTTGTTCCTCACAAGACAACCTTTGTGAAGGGCAATGGTGAGCAAGTGGGGCACAAGGAGCAATATTGCAAGAAGAGGATGATGAAGCAAAGTAAGCCTATGGTTTCATCCATTAGACTTGATTCTTGCTATGTGCTTACAAAGGGTGCTAGGGGAGTGCGAGTCAAGTTCATTGGTGCACCTAAGGAGAACCCAAAGAAGAAGGCAATTTGGGTGCCCAAGAGCTTGGTAACTAACCTCCAAGGACCCAAACAAACTTGGGTACCAAAATCTAATTGATTTCTTTGTGAACTACAAGTCCGGAGGGAGGCATTGGGTGCTTGATAGTGGGTGCACTCAACACATGTCCGGAGAATCAAATATGTTCAATTCAATCAAGACAAATGAAGATGGGAATCTTGATAGTATCACATTTGGTGACAACAAGAAGGGCAAGGTTATTGGTCTTGGAAAGATTACAATTTCAAATGATATGTCCATCTCCAATGTCTTGCTAGTAGAGAGCTTGAACTTCAACTTGTTGTCCCTGGCTCAATTGTGTGACTTGGGATTCAAATGCATCTTTGGTATTGATGATGTGGAGATTGTTAGTGTTGATGGAAGCAACTTGATATTCAAGGGTTTTCGGTATGACAATCTCTATTTGGTGGACTTCAATGCTAGTGAAGCTCAATTGTCAACATGCTTGTTCACCAAATCAAGTATGTGTTGGTTATGGCATAGAAGGCTTGGTCATGTTGGAATGAAGCAATTCAATAGATTGGTCAAGCATGACATGGTGAGAGGATTAAAGAATGTTCAATTTGAGAAGGATAGGTTGTGTAGTGCATGTCAAATGGGAAAGCAAGTTGGAAACACACATCCTAACAAGAGCATGATGAGTACATTTAGAGCATTTGAGTTATTGCACATGGATCTCTTTGGCCCAACCACTTATGCTAGTCTTGGTGGAAACAAATATGGCTTTGTGATAGTGGATGACTATACAAGATACACATGGGTCTTCTTTCTTGTTGACAAGAGTGAGGTATTTGGCATATTCAAGACATTCATCAAGAGAAGCCAAAATGAATTTGAAGTGACAATCAAGCAAGTGAGAAGTGACAATGGAAGTGAGTTTAGAAATGCAAGGGTAGATGAACTTTGTGATGAGTTTGGAATCAAACATCAATTCTCGGCCAAGTACACTCCTCAATCAAATGGCCTTGTTGAGAGAAAGAATAGAACACTCATTGATATGGCAAGGTCCATGCTTAGTGAATACAACGTGAGTGTGGACATGTGGGCCGAAGCAATCAACACGGCATGCTATTGTAGCAACCGGCTCTATTGTCACCGCCTCTTGAAGAAGACACCATATGAGCTATTGAATGGAAGAAAGCCTAATATTGCATATTTTAGAGTATTTGGATGCAAATGCTATATTTTGAAAAAAGGGGCAAGATTGGGAAAATTTGAGAAGAAATGTGATGAAGGCTTTCTAGTTGGTTACTCCACCACAAGCAAAACATATAGAGTATGGAATCACACCACCAAGCTAATTGAAGAAGTTCATGATGTGGAGTTCGATGAAACCAATGGTTCTCAAGGTGAACAAGAAAATCTAGATGATGTGAGAGGAACTCAATTGGTAGAAGCTATGAAGAACATGGACATTGGTGACATCCGACCAAGACAAGTGGTTAATGTGGAAGATGAAGATGATAAAGATCAAGTGCTACCTCAATCAAATGTGCAAGTAAATCAAGATAATGAAAGCTCTAGTGATTCTCATGATCACACTCAAACTCAAGATGAAGATCAACAAGTCATCCAATCTCAAGCAAGTCAACCTAGCTCAAGCAATCAAGTTCTCCAACCGGTCAACATTGCAAGAGATCATCCTTTGGATCAAATAGTTGGGGATATTAGAAGTGGTGTTCAAACAAGATCAAAGTTAACAAACTTTTGTGAGCACTTCTCTTTCGTGTCATTTGAAGAGCCAACTACCATTGAGAAAGCTTTGAATGATAGTGATTGGGTAAATGCCATGCATGAAGAGCTCAACAATTTTGAAAGAAATCAAGTATGGGAGCTAGTTGAGAGGCCCAAGAATTACAATGTCATTGGCACTAAGTGGATGTTCAAGAATAAGCAAGATCAAGATGGCATTGTAGTGAGAAACAAGGCAAGATTAGTTGCACAAGGGTACACTCAAGTGGAAGGATTGGATTTTGGAGAGACATATGCTCCGGTTGCAAGATTGGAAGCAATTAGGATCTTGCTAGCTTATGCATGTGCACACAACATCAAGCTTTATCAAATGGATGTCAAAAGTGCTTTCTTAAATGGATTCATCAATGAGTTGGTATATGTTGATCAACCCCGGGATTTGAAGATGAGAAGAAGCCCGACCATGTCTACAAGTTGAGAAAGGCACTATACGGCTTGAAGCAAGCACCTAGGGCATGGTATGAAAGATTGAGAGATTTCTTGCTATCCAAGGGATTCAAAATAGGGAAGGTTGACACCACACTCTTCACCAAAAGAATTGGCAAAGACTTGTTTGTGTTGCAAATCTATGTTGATGACATTATTTTTGGTTCAACCAATCAAGACTATTGTGAGGAGTTTGGAAAGATGATGGCTAATGAGTTTGAGATGTCCATGATTAGAGAATTGAGTTATTTCCTTGGTCTTCAAATCAATCAATTGAAGAATGGAACTTTCATAAACCAAGGCAAATACATAAGGGACATGTTGAAGAAATTTGGGATGGAAAGTGCCAAATCAATTAGCACACCTATGGGCACTAATGGTAATCTTGATGAAGACAAGAGTGGCAACATGGTGGATCAAAAGAAGTATCGGTCTATGATTGGAAGCTTACTCTATATGACCGCTTCTAGACCGGATGTGATGTTTAGTGTTTGCATGTGTGCAAGATATCAAGCTTCACCTAGAGAGAGTCATTCGAAGGCAACCAAGAGAATATTGAGATATCTCAAACACACACCCGATGTTGGACTATGGTACCCTAAGGGGTCAAACTTTGAGTTGATTGGTTATTCGGACTCCGATTATGCGGGTTGCAAGATCAATAGGAAGAGCACTTCCGGCACTTGTCAACTATTGGGAAGATCACTAGTATCATGGTCATCCAAGAAGCAAAACACGGTTGCACTCTCTACCGCTAAAGCCGAGTATGTTAGTGCGGGAAGTTGTTGTGCACAATTGCTGTGGATGAAGGCAACATTGAGTGATTATGGAATTAAATTCAAGAATGTGCCGTTACTATGTGATAATGAAAGCGCCATGAAGATTGCCACCAATCCGGTACAACACTCAAGAACTAAACATATTGATGTAAGGCATCACTTCATTAGAGACCACCAAGCCAAAGGTGACATTCAAGTTGAGAGTGTGGGCACCGATGATCAACTAGCCGACATTCTCACCAAGCCACTTGATGAAGCAAGATTCTACAAATTGAAGAATGAATTGAACATCCTTGATTTCTCCAACATGAGTTGAGCTAGCATCCCCGCTATATAACTTGCCTCTACTCCAACAAAGCAAAGGTCTCTTTGTATGGCATGTCATTCATGTGCTAGTAGGACTTGTTAGAACATATAGACATATTTTCCTTAATTAGGCTCATTCATGTCAAACTAAATGTTTTTGAACTCATATGCCACTACTATTGCTTCTATGACTTGATTGATCTAGTGGTGACATGTGACTAGTTTGTGGGCTTGTGAACCTAGTATTTATCTAGAATATGAGCACAATAATATATAAGCCAACTTTGTCAAGATAACCCCTAGTGGCGTGAAGAAGCTTGACAAAGGACAAATCGAGTTATATATTGGTGCAAGTAATCTAGCTAAATGCTTAAAAGAAGGAATATAATGGAAGCAATCTAACAAGTGATTCCCTCCATTGATTTCAAATCCTATCCTACCCATGCTACCCTTTTTGCGGTCATTGATGACAAAGGGGGAGAGAATGGAACAAAGATATGGAGAGGAATAGGGTTGTTACGCGATGAACCGTCATTAGGCCGATGATGGAAGAGCAATAGGCCAAGTGAGAGGGATCACAAACTTTTAAAATTTAGATCTCACACTTAGGGGGAGCAAGCTCATAAGCATGGTTGCAAGCATTTGATTGTGCATTTTCATATGTTTGGTGCATTGCATTTGTACTACAATTCAAAATGTGCTTGCTTGTTTAGTGTATGTTAGTCATAACTTGTGTGGTGTATTGAAGTACTAGCATGCATAGGAAGTGGTAGCTAGTTCCTTACTCTTATCAATTGGTACTAGAACCTTATTTATAATGTGATCTCATGAGGTATTCTAGTATCTTTGATTGCAAGAATTCTTTCAAATGAAATCTAGCTATCCATGGTGCTAAGGATGGTGTATAGATGCACTCCTATGGTATCGCGCTTCAAAGGTCCAATTCTATAAACCTTAGCATCAAATTGGTAGTAATATCTCTCCCAAACTCCAAATCCAATACATATGTGCAAAGCCTTTCAAATCCAAACACTAGGCACATATGTAGGGGGAGCTATTAGTACCAAGTTGAATTCATTGAATATCTTTGTAGAGGTTGTCATCAATTACCAAAAAGGGGGAAGATTGAAAGCTCTATGTTTGGTTTTGTCTAATTGATGACACCAAAGTATCTAACCATTGTGCCTAAGTGTTTGTTTACAAGATGGTTAGAGGATCAAGTGTGGAGGTGATGAAGGCATCCAAAGACTTGGAGTAAGCCCATCAAAGTGAAGATCAAGAACTCCAACACTTGGTGATTTGGATTGAGCTCAAGGCAAAGGTATATCAATAGAGCTCTTTCCATTTTGGTGGACGAGACACTATAGAGAGTTTGTCCACATTTAGGATAGATAGCCGTACTATAAAGAGGGGAGTAATTCCATGGTTAACACGGTTATCAAGTGCCATTAGATGTTTGGATCATGCATTGCATTTAGATCTAGTGGCTAACTAACAAACCCTTGGAAAACTCTTTTAAAAAGGCTAACACAAGTGCACAAGGTGTAGAACACTTGGTGTTAGCACTTGGGAACAAAGGGTGAAAGGTTTGAGCGAAAATCCTGAGAAAACAGAGTGTCGGACCCTAGCTTCGCCTGAGCGTCAGACCATTGTCTTCGGTCCGACGGCTAACCCTGCTTAGAGCGTCGGACGCTCAGTTTCTGAGCGTCAGACCATTAGCCTCAGGGTCCGACGGTGCTGAACGAGCGAGAGCTGACACGTGGAGAACTCAGAGGGCATCGGACCGTTCGGTTTGGTCCGATGGCGAGCGTCGGACTATCGTCCGACGGAATTCAGCGCTCGGAGAGCTCTCTGGAAGCGTCGGACTGTCGCGGTTTTTAGTCCGACGGCTCCGTCTGACTGAGTCCGACGGTGGTCTGCTGAGAGCGTCGGACCGAGATTTTTGGTCCGACGCCCTACCGTCCGACGGTTGTTTTGCGCGAGAAAATAGCCGTTGTGTTTCAACGGTCGAGTTCAAACGGTAGAGGACACGTGGCGTCAATCCAGAGCGTCGGACCGTGCGGTTTAGTCCGACGATCTGGCCGTCGGACAGTCTGACGGTACGCAGTTTTGTCCAAACGGCTAGTTCTTTGTGTGTGGCTTATAAATAGCGACTTGGCTGGTTTGGGAAGTGTCTCTTGGCTCTCTAACTTGTTGATACACCTCTTGAGCACCCTCACAACACTCTCACTCACATAGATTGCATAATTCTCATCTATTGTGAGCTAGAGAGTTGATCAAAGTGCTTTGCTTGATCTTTGCATTCATTGGCACTTGTTGATCGTGTTTGCCGCGGAGTTCTCTCACATCTCTTGGTGATTGCCGTCACCTAGACGGCTTGGAGCAGCGGAGGAGCTTGGCGGAGTTGGAGATTGTCTCCGGCCACTCCCGGTGATCTTGTGAGGGGTATTGCACCTTCCCCGGCGGAGAAGCCACAAGGTAGCTCTAGTAAATTGCTCGTGTCGTTGAGTTACCCTTCTCGTGGTAGATTCTTGTGGCGCTCTTGGTGAGCTTGACGATTGTTGTCGATTAGCCACCGAATCACCGAGTCGTGGTTGACACAATGGGGACGTAGCGTGCCGGCAAGCACATGAACCCCGGGTTAAATTGGTGTTCATCTTTGTGTTGATCATTGGCTTCATTGTGACCACCACCTTCGTGTCAGTTGGTATTCTCTCTCTCGGTGATTGGCTTCCTCCTCTACAAGGCGGTATAATCATCTCTACAACCTATTCTCTACTTTGTGTATTTACTTGTGTAGAGTTGCTAGAGTAGTATACCTGTCCACTTAGGAGTAAGTAGCTCAACTTAGTCTAGTTTGTGTTCTCCTAGTGATTCTAGCTAGAACGGTTAGGAAGGCTTGGCACCCCCTTTTTATGCTAGTGCAAGAATTCACTTCGCCACCTTTGTGACTAATATTGTGATCAAGTGTTGTTGTAGAAAGTTTTAATTAGGCTATTCACCCCCCTTAGCCTATTTGGACCTATCAAGAAGCCCCTGCACCGACTGATCTCCACGCAGCCATGCTTCACCATGAAGCCGTGGCCCTGCTCCAACTCCACTCTCAGGCCGTTGCGGTCAGCAACATCCGGAATCACGTCACCACCATCCTCGACGTCGATTCCGGTAACTTTAACCGCTGGTCTGATCAGTTCCTACTCATCCTCGGCAAGTTAACACTGTAGGGTCATGTTCGTGAGGATCCTCCAGACCCGATCTCCCCCGCTTGGGCCCGGATGGATTGCGCTGTCAAGTCCTGGATCATCGCCACTCTTACCGATGTCCTTGGCGAGATCATCTCCGCCCGGGGCTCCACTGCCCGGCATGCTTGGCTCGCCGTTGAGTCACAGTTACTCGGCAAACGGGAGGCCCGTTCCATCCAGCTGGAGACGCAGTTTCGCAACTTCATCCAGGGCGACCTCTCCATCACCGAGTACTGCCGCAAGCTGAAGAAGATGGCCGATGATCTCATGGCCCTGGGCGAGGTCATCACCGACCGCACCCTCGTCCTCAACGTCATCCGTGGCCTCAACGAGCGCTTCAACCACGTTGGGTCACTTCTCCGTCTGGCCAGACCCTTCCCCACCTTCCTGGAAGCACGTGAGGACCTCATCCTCGAGGAACTCACCATGGCGAACCACAAGGACGCTCCGGCCGCTGCACTCACCGCCTCCTCCGCTCCCTCCCTGGCCCCTGCGTCTTCTGGCACGGGCTCCGGGGGCGCTGGTGGCAGCTCCAAGCCTCCCAACAACCGTCGCAGCAAGCGCGGCGGTGGCGGCAAAGGTCACGATGGCAGCAGCAGCCCTTCAGGACAGGGCAACCGGCCTCCTGGCAGCACAGTAGGCTGCTGGATAGCAGCAACAGCCTGCTGCCGGGGGGCACCCTTGGCCTAGCTTCTACAACCCCTGGTTCGGCAGCATCCAGATGTGGCCAGGGGGGCCCGTCCACCTCTGGCGCCCATCCCGGTGCCCCCTCATCTCCAGGCGCAGCACCAGGCACAGCATCAGGCGCAGCACCAGGCCCTGCTCGCCCAGCAGCAGTAGTAGCAGGCGCTTGTTGCCCACCATCAGCCTCCCAACGCTGCTGGACAGTGGGGCACTCCGGGGTACTACAATCCTATGACCGGCCTCCTTTCCTGTGACTCGACGGACCTTTCTGCAGCATTCAGCACGACTTCGCTGAATCCTCCTTCGACTAGTGAGTGGTTGTTGGTGCTTCTTAGCGTCAGCAGAAAAGTCCGCAAGCGCACGGAAGTACCGTTGTAGCCTTCACCCGGAAGTATTCAGGGTATCGTAATTTCCCAGAGGAACGGTCTTTGTAGTTAGTCTCTTAAACTAGTTTACTCAGAAGAAACGGAAGAGATAGCTTGGGTAGAGAGGTTCTTCTAAGGTCAAATGCATATAAGCGATGGAAACTTCCCCACTACTTGCTTGCTTCAGGCCCACTGACGCACCTGGTCTGCCAGGCGATACCAGTATGAGCGCTATTCCGCGTCCGAACGTGGGGGGATGCTGGTACGAGTGGACAGGGCTGTCACCACCTGCCACCTACCCCTCTGCCCGTGGGCGCGCGCAACATACGAAGGTAGACTCCAACCTAGACACCACGTCTACGAAGGCGACTACTACTCTAGCGGCGTACAGGAACATCCGTCTCTATCAGGAGTCCTCTTACTAGAGCATCCGTCCAAAGGACGAACGATGATCCCACAAACAAGTAGCTTTATGGAAGTAACATGCTTAATGAATCAAACCAAAGTTGAACACGAACTTCTTACTTCAAGTAGCAAGGCGATCGTAGAGGTACAAGTTGGATCGAGAGCCGACAAGCCCGGCACTTCGTCCACCCGGAGGCAGAACTGCTTCGACTCGGCTCTTTCTCCAGCTCTTGTCCCTCTCTCACTCCCTATACTAAATTAGCTATAAGCTAATGGAATGGAGCTTGCTCTTCCTCTCTACATTGTGACCTCTTGTGTTGGTGAATCCATTGATGAATAGGGTGTAGAGAGGAGGCCTCCTTTTATAGTTTGAGAGGAGGGGGTTCTATGCAAAAGGTTCATCCCCACATGGAAGGACCCAAACCGACCTCCAAAGGGCGGTTTCCACTTTCCATCTGTGTTGATCGTAGGTGGGACCGTCCTTGGGGAACCGCCCTATAACCGCCAGAAGAAAACTGGGCCCAAGAGGCCCCACCAGGGGTGCGGCCGATCCCGGGGGCGGCCGGTCCCCTGGCTGGGCCATCTGGCCACAGCCTTCGGGTGATCGGTTGCTCCCTGGGCTTGGACCTCTCCCGTGGTTACGGATGGATCCAGTTCAGTGTTGAGGTGGGCTTTCTTGTTTTACTTGGTTTGCGCCTTTTCTGAATACGCTTCCTGGAAGTGCGCTTTCTTGTGAATTTTGTGCATTTCCACGTGTCAGACCTGCATGTCAGATACACAACAAAACTCTTGGAAAGATTAGATAAAAGCCCTATCTTCTATTTTTTTTAGTATTAAAATGGTGTTGTATTTTAGTTGCTAAGGACCACCAACAGTGGTACTTCGACACAGGTGCTACTTCGCATATGACCTCTCAGTCCTCCTCACTTTCACATACTTTCTTCCCGCGGTACCCTAACCCTTCATCTATTGTTGTCGGTAATGGCTCTCTTATTCCTGTCACTGCCACTGGCTCCACAAAGTTATCACCTACTTTACGTCTTAATAATGTTCTTGTGTCACCACAACTTATTAAGAATCTTATCTCTATTCGCCAATTTACTATCGACAACAATTGCTCTGTTGAGTTTGACCCCGCTGGTTGTTCTGTGAAGGGTCTTCCATCTCGGAAAGAGATCGTCAGGTGCAATAGCTCCGGGCCGCTGTACCCCCTCCGCCTTCCACCAGCAGTCTCCTTTGTCGCTCAGGGCTCCTCTCCACTATGGCATCGGCGTCTTGGGCACCCCGGTCATGAGGCTTTGTCAAAGCTCGCGTCTAGTGTTTCATTTTCCATTCAGGATTGTTCAGATTTGTGTCATGCTTGTCAGCTAGGGCGTCATGTTCGCTTACCCTTCCATGCGTCCACCTCTCGTGCGTCTAGCAAGTTTGATCATATTCACTGTGATTTGTGGACATCTCCTATTGTTAGCATCTCTAGTTATAAATATTACTTGGTCATACTTGATGATTGCACTCATTATTTGTGGACCTTCCCTTTACGACTCAATTCTGACACTTTCAGCACGCTTGCTCATTTCATCGCCCACGCCTCCACTCAATTTGGCGCCCGCGTCAATGCCGTATAGTGCGACAACGGGAAAGAGTTTGACAACTCCAGCACTCAGCACTTCTTCCTCTCCCAGGGCATTCACCTCCGCATGTCCTGCCCTTACACCTCGCCTCAAAACGGTAAAGCCGAACGCATTATTTGTTCCATCAACAATGTTGTTCGCTCACTGCTCTTTCAGGCATCCATGCCTTCCTCCTACTGGGTGGAAGTTCTCTCCACGGCGACTGTTCTCCTTAACATCTTGCCAACCAAGACCTTAGAGTTCTCCACGCCTCATCTTGCCCTGTTCGGCAAGCCACCCACATATGATCATCTCCGCGTCTTTGGTTACAAATTCTATCCCAACATGTCTGCCACTGCCCCACATAAACTTGCTCCTCGACCTGTCTAGTGTGTCTTCCTAGGCTATTCTGCTCATCACAAAGGGTACCGCTGCCTTGACCTATCTTCCAATAGAGTCATCATTTCCCGGCACGTCATCTTCGATGAAACAGCCTTCCCTTTCGCTGAGCGCCATGGTCCTAGTACTCCGACGGATCTTGAGTTTCTTGATGATGACACCACTGACGCTGTGCCCGCTCCTATTGGACCGTTGCACAAGTATTTGCCTGCAGGAACTACTCCCAGTGACGCCACCAGCGCCCCTGCTGGCCCCTCTGCGGCCCTGCCTGGGGCGCCCCTGGAGCTTCCCGATGATGCTGCTGATTCTCCGGCGCCCGCGTTCTACATCCCTCCTGCGCTGCGGGCATCGGGGACTCCCACCGGCGCTAGGAGCCCCTCTTCCACGCCACGCGCGGCCACGGAGCTCACCGGCGTCCCTGGAGGCGCTTCCCCACACCTACTGTACGTCCCGCCCGCGTTGCGTGCCGGCACGACGTCCCCTCAGCCGCCCTAGGGGCCTCCCCCTGGGTTTCCACCTCTACTACCGGCTCGTGACTTCACGTACCACTACTCGCGTCGGCCGCAACCACCACCAGCTGCTCCTGCACCGGCCGTCCCAGCTGCTCCTACACCGTCTACTACAGCAGCCCCCCCGCTGCCCAAGGGTGCGGTTGCTGTCCTCCCGGTGACCAAACAGCACCCCATGGGCACACGTTCGAAGAGCGGCTTCCGGATGCCTGCTGCCTACCACGTTGTGCCTCTCTCTCCGGTACCGAAGACCTTCCGTAGTGCTCTTGCTGACCCCAATTGGCGAGCTGCTATGGAAGAAGAGCACAGTGCTCTCCTGCATAACCACACTTGGGATCTTGTGCCCCGTCCTCCACGGGCCAATGTTGTCACTGGGAAGTGGATCTTCAAGCATAAGCTTCAGTCTGTTGGTTCCCTCGAGCGGTACAAGGCACGTTGGGTTCTCCGTGGCTTTACCCAGCAGCCCGGCGTGGACTTTGACGAGACCTTCAGCCCAGTTGTCAAGCCTGCTACTGTTCGCACGGTGCTCTCCTTGGCGCTCTCTCGTCGCTGGCCCATTCACCAGCTGGATGTGAAGAACGCCTTCCTTCATGGCAATCTCAACGAGACAGTTTACTGCCAGCAGCCGTCCGGTTTTGAAGATCCAGCTCATCCGGATTTTGTCTGCCTTTTGAAGAAATCGCTATATGGCCTAAAGCAGGCTCCTCGTGCTTGGTACAGCCGGATGGCCACATTCTTGCTATCTATTGGGTTTGTTGAAGCTAAGTCAGACACCTTACTCTTTGTCTACCAGCGTGGCAGAGACGTAGCCTATCTATTGCTATATATTGATGACATTGTCCTCACAGCCTCTTCGCTGACCTTCTTTGGCGGATCATCTCAGCCCTTCAGCGAGAGTTTGCCATGAAAGATCTCGGTGAGCTACATCATTTCCTCGGTATGCATGTTCAGCGAAGTGGTGACGGACTCCTCCTCTCACAGCGACAGTACATGCTGGATATCTTGGATCCGGGATGGCTGAGTGCAAGCCCCGCTCTACTCTAATTGACACCAATCCTAAGGTTGCTGCATCTAAGGGGGGCCCTGTGACTGATGCTACAGACTTTCGCAGTCTTGCTAGAGCTCTTCAGTACCTGATGTTCACTCGACCAGACATTGCATATGCTGTTCAGCAGGTATGTCTTCACATGCACGACCCTCGAGAGCCTCACCTCGCTGCCGTGAAGCGGATTCTTCGCTATGTTCGGGGCACACTCCACCTCGGTCTCCTGCTGCGACCGTCCACTTCGACTGATCTTGTTGTCTACACCGACGCTGACTGGGCCGGTTGTCCGGACAGTCGCAAGTCCACCTCAGGCTATGCAGTGTTCCTCGGGGACAATCTTGTTTCCTGGTCCTCCAAGCGCCAGAACACAGTGTCAAGATCAAGTGCTGAAGCCGAGTATCGCGCGGTGGCTAACGGAGTTGCAGGGGCAACCAAATTGCGTCAGCTTCTCCTGGAGTTGCATGCCCCTCTTCGGCACGCCACACTGGTGTACTATGACAACATCAGTGTCGTCTACATGACCTCCAACCTGGTGTAACATCAGCGCACCAAGCACATTGAGATCGATCTTCACTTTGTCCAGGAGCGAGTCGCCATTGGTGATCTGCGTGTTTTGCATGTTCCCACCTCCTCACAATATGCAGACATCTTCACCAAGGGACTGCCTACTTCAGTGTTTACGGAGTTTAGGTCCAGTCTAAACGTGCAGAGTGGCTGACGATTCGACTGCGGGGGTGTGTTAGCAATAGGCGCCCTAATGGGCTGTTATGGGCCTGGCGGCCATATTCCTTAGGGGTTAAGATTTGATTGATAAGGCAAGGATCACCGTTGATTGGGTGTTTCTATAAACCCTCCAGGATCCTTGCATATATATTGTAACCCATATTCTTGGTATTCAATTAATAAATCCCAAGGCTAATTGCTTTCACCATGGACTTGTTTAGATCCATTAGAAGTAATAGTTACTCCATATGTTCCAAACTATAGGCCACTCAAATTTTATCCTTGGTCAAACCAAAATTTATGACACCAAATCAGTATTATTAAGATGCACCATGAAATATATTTTCATAGCATATTTTGTTGGTCCTAGCACCTAAGACCCAGGTAAGCAACCTGCTCACCTTCCTCTCCCTCTTCCCTGACCCAAGGTAGAAGAAGAGCTGAGCTCTCTCTCACACACACACACTCACGCAGCACCAGTTCAGCAGTGGCTGAAACCTGAAACTCACTGAATGTGGAGGAAAAGAACTGCTCTGGTTCATTCCATTGCATGGTATATATACAACTCTACATACCAACTACCTGGTACACTAGTCATGGCTGAGTACAGCCCCACTACTCCTAGTACATGGCTTAGATCAGCCCACTACCTGGCTGATGTACCTCTACCTGAAATACAAGGCTGAAGTCAGCCTTCTACCAACTACTACATGGCCTATTGCCATACCAACTACAGTACTAGTGCAGGTCAGCAAGAGCTGACCTTCTACCTGCCCTGTACCGTACAAAATAGAGAGAAGACAGCAGCAGATTATGTCTAACATATTTGTTTGATGTCATAGATGCTAGTAATCTTCGTTATATGGTTGGTCAAACTTAGTATAGTTTGACTTAGGACAACTCTAAAAGTTGATTTATTGGGGTGGAGAGAACGGCTGCGTTCGGTTGAGGGTATAAGCGCTTATAAGCGCTTATTTTTCAGCACTTCAGCAGTATTTTTCTCTCACAAGATTTCAGCACTTCTACAGCGCTTCAGCGCTTATCTACAGCACTTCAGCTTCACCGAACACAGCCAACATATACTTAGCCTATGAGCATCTTATAAAAGCTCTTTACAAAAATATTATTTTTATACTAAGGAAAATATTCCCTCCAAACGAGGCTAGGACATTTTAGAGAAATATGTTTATATAACATAGAAAAGGTGAATGTTATGAAACTTCTTTGGAGTTCAAACAATCTGTTATGACCGGCATCAAGTATACACGCCGGGGGCCCACCACTGGCTAAGCTAGCGGCAGCTTATGGGGCTTAAGGCCCATAGTTATCATATTTATCGGATATTATTAGAGTTATTTCCTATTTTTATTCAGAGACCTATATATATATACTTGTAAGGATTATTCAGAGAAATTAAGCAGAAACATATATTGTTTCCGGCTTCCTTAGGGAGCCGGGAGAACCCTAGCCGCCTCCTGTTCCCTACTCGCACGCACGCACAAGCACGGCGCCGCAGCGCCGCCGTCGAGGCTTCCAGCCTCGACCTTCCGTCTCCTACCCCTACAACCTCCGTAGCAAGTCCGGCAGGGCATCAAGCTCTATCAACCTGGTATCAGCATTGCCTGGTTCGATGGCGTCTTCGCAGCCCACTCCCTCCGTTCCAGTGTCCAGCCAGCCGCCGCCGGTGACCTCCTTGGAGCTGTCCGCCGAATCAGTGGCCACCGCTCCGCCCCTCACCCTCCAGTCGCTGGGGGCTAAGGTCGACCTGCTGGCGTCCAACCTCCTGGCCATGCAAACCGCGTGGGCGGGCTTGCTCCAGGCACCGCCGCCGCCCCCGCCGTTGCCGCCACCACAGCCGCCGTTTTCCACCGCGCCGATCTCATCTACTCCGGCGACGCCGTTCCCCTATGGCATGCCGACTTCAGGGCAGAGCGTGCCTTTGCATCTGTTGCAGTGGCTGGTTTCACCGTCCCCGCTCCTGGCTTGGCTGCAATCCGCCATGGCGACGTCGGCTCCGGTCTACTCCACCGTAACGACCACCCAGCCGGCCTCCACTACCGCGGCGACCTCCCTGCAGGTGGTCAGCGGCACCCTGCTCGGTGGTCTCGATGGGCAGCTCTTCCCCGGGGCGTCCAGCGGCGGTCCGCTTCCTGGGACGGTCGACCCGGGCCTCGCAGCTGCCTTGATGGGGGCTCATGCCGGCCCCAAGCCCTACAAGCTGGAGTTCACGACGTACGACGGCTCCGTCGACCCCCTGAACTGGCTCAACCAGTGCGACCAGTTTTTCAGGGGGCAGCAAACCCCGACGTCGGCACGGACATGGCTGGCGTCCTACCACATGCGGGGCGCGGTGCAGACATGGTACTATGCCCTCGAGCAGGACGAGGGCATGCCTTCATGGGACCGCTTCCACCAACTCTGCACGCTCCGTTTCGGGCCACCGGTTCCGGGAACTCGCCTAGCGGAGCTTGCCCGGCTTCTCTTCGGCTCCACGGTGCAAGACTACTCGGAGCGCTACAGCGACGTGCTTTGCCACGCCCAGGGCCTCACCGCACGCCAAAAGGCGGAACTCTATGTGGGTGGCCTCCCAGATCACCTCCGGGCCCATGTTCAGATGCACGCTCCGCCGGATCTTCAGTCCGCCATGTACTTGGCCAGGACGTTCGAGATGTGCACGCCGGCCCCAGCCCCGACTCCACCGAGGGGCGCTCGGCCACCTTAGCGGCTAGGTGTTCCTGCTCCACAGCGTGCCTCGGCAGCTGCGCCAGGGGCGGCCGGTGCCCTCCCGCCTCCAGCACCAGGCGGGCCCGCGCGGCGACTCTCTCCGGCCGAGCAGCTGGAACGTCGCCGCCAAGGGTTGTGCTTCAATTGTGATGAACCCTACATCCACGGCCATGTTTTCCCGCGTCTTTTCTACCTGGAGGCGGACGACTACCTCGATGACTTGCCGGCAGGGGCTGAAGAGCCCGCCGAACACCCGGAGATGGCCGCTCGGGACCCCCCCCGCGGCCGGTGCCTTCCAGGTTTCTCTCCATGCGGTCGCGGGCATCCAAGCGCCGAACTCCATGCTGGTGCCTGTCTACATCAAGGGCGAGCGGTTCCTTGCACTCCTCGACACGGGTTCGACGCACAACTTCGTCGCCGGCGAGACGATGCGACGCCTTAGGCTCTCGCCAGAGGACGGGAAGCACCTTCGGATCACGGTGGCCAATGGCGACCGTTTGCCGTGCGAAGGGATCGCCCGCAACGTGCCCATCGGTATCTTCGACGAGGACTTCACCATCACGTGCGCCGGCATTAACCTGGGCGGTTTCGACGTCATCCTCGGCTTCGACATCATCAGGACGTTGGGGCCCATGACATGGGACTGTGACGCCCTCACCCTGTCGTTCTCATGGCACGGCCGACGCGTCACCTGGCAAGGCGCGTCCAGGGCGACCGCACAGCAGCCAGCCAACCCTGCGCAGCCAGCTGACCCTGCGCAGCTGTTGGTCGCGGCTGCCCCTGTTCCGCCGCAGCCGCTGCTGGACGCCCTCCTGCAGCACCACTCTGCCGTCTTCACCGAGCCCACGGGGCTCCCGCCGGAGCGCCCGTACGATCACCGCATCCACCTGCTGCCCGGGACCGCTCCGGTTGCGGTGCGCCCGTACCGCTACCCCCAATTGCAGAAGGACGAGCTGGAACGACAGTGCGCAGCCATGCTCGCCCAAGGCATTATTTGCCCAAGCACGTCGCCGTTCTCTGCGCCTGTCCTCCTTGTGCGGAAGGCGGACAAGTCCTGGCGTTTCTGCATCGACTACCACGCCCTCAACGCCAAGACTTCCAAGGACAAGTTCCCAATCCCGGTGGTTGATGAGCTGCTGGACGAGCATCACGGCGCTCGGTTCTTCACCAAGCTGGATCTTCGCTCCGGGTACCATCAAGTGCAGATGCACCCCGACGACGTCGCCAAGACGGCCTTTCGTACACACCACGGCCACTTCGAGTTTCTGGTGATGCCGTTTGGGCTCTCCAACGCCCCGGCCACGTTTCAGGCCTTGATGAATGACGTGCTCCGCCCCTATCTTCGGAGGTTCGTGCTGGTGTTCTTTGATGATATATTGATTTACAGCTCGTCGTGGGCCGAACACCTGCAGCACATCAATATCGTCCTCAACGCCCTCCGTGCCCATCGTCTTCACCTGAAGCGCTCCAAATGCTCCTTTGGGGCATCGTCCGTGACTTATCTTGGCCACGTCATCTCCGAGGGCGGTGTTGCTATGGACGCCAACAAGGTTGCGGCCGTGGCGGCATGGCCTCCTCCGCGGTCGGCACGTGGCCTCCGCGGCTTCCTAGGCCTCGCGGGGTACTACAGGAAGTTCATCCGCGACTTCGGCATCATCGCGACCCCACTTACGTGTCTCTTGCGGCGAGACGCGTTTGTATGGGACGACGACGCGACGACGGCGTTTGAGGCGCTCAAGCGCGCCTTGACCACAGGACCGGTCCTCCAGATGCCGGATTTCAACGCGACCTTTGTGGTCGACTGTGACGCTTCGGGCGCGGGGTTCGGGGCTGTCCTCCATCAGGGCGCTGGACCTCTCGCTTACTTCAGCCGGCCCTTCGCTGCTTGCCATCTCAAGTTGGCGGCGTACGAACGCGAACTGATTGGGCTGGTGCAGGCAGTGCGCCACTGGCGTCCGTATTTGTGGGGGCGCCACTTCCTGGTTCGCACTGACCACTACAGTTTGAAGTTTTTGCTTGACCAACGTTTGTCCACAGTTCCACAGCATCAATGGATCAGCAAACTCTTCGGTTTCGACTTCTCTATGGAGTACCGTCCGGGTCATCTGAATACCGTGGCGGATGCTCTTTCCCGCCACGACGTCGAGGAGGCGGCTGCTGCTACTTCGGCGGGGGTCCCCGCGGCGGCCCTGGCCCTATCCGGACTGACGTTCGCCCTACTGGACGAGGTCCGGCGCGCCACGCCCGTCGCCCCTGACGGCCGCCTGCTGCTAGAGCAGTTGCAGGCAGGCGAGCTGGGTGCCCCCTGGCGCCTCTCTGACGGCCTCCTTCTCCATGGTGCCCGCGTCTTCGTGCCAGACCATGGCGACTTGCGCCAGCAAGTGTTCCTCTTGGCGCATTCTGTTGGTCACGAGGGCGTACAGAAGACACTCCATCGTCTCTGAGCTGATTTCTACATTCCCCGGGATCGCACGCTGGTCCAAGACTTGGTGCGTTTGTGCCCCACTTGCCAGCGCAACAAGACGGAGACGGTGCAGCCGGCGGGGTTGCTGCAGCCCCTCGACGTGCCCACCCAAGTCTGGGCGGACATTTCGATGGACTTCATCGAGGGGCTGCCCAAGGTGGCGGGCAAGTCCGGCATACTCACGGTGGTGGATCGCTTCTCCAAGTACGCCCACTTCATCGCGTTGGGCCATCCCTACACCGCCACGTCCGTCGCTCGTGCCTTCTTCGACGGCATTGTGCGCCTTCACGGGTTTCCGCTCTCCATCGTCAGCGACCGGGACCCCGTGTTCACCGGGCATGTCTGGCGGGATCCCTTCAAGATGGCGGGCGTCAAGCTGCGCATGAGCACCGCTTTTCACCCGCAGACGGACAGCCAGTCCGAGGTGGTCAACAAGGTGATCGCTATGTATCTCCGTTGGGTGACAGGTGATCGCCCCCGTGCTTGGGTGGATTGGCTGTCATGGGCGGAGAACTGCTACAACACCTCCTTCCACACGGCGCTCCGCGCCACCCCATTCGAGGTCGTCTACGGTCGTCCCCCTCCGCCGATGCTGCCCTACACTCCGGGGACGTCCCGTACCGAGGCCGCAGACGCTCTTCTTCGGACCCGGGACGAGGTCCTCGCTGAGGTTCGACAACGGCTTCTGCAAGCTCAGCAACTGTCCAAGAAGTACTATGATGCAGGCCATCGCGACGTCGAGTTCCAGGTGGACGATTGGGTCTGGCTGCGGCTACTCAACCGCACGACCCAGTCCCTGGTGCCGAGCGCCAAAAGCAAGCTCGGTCCCCGCATCGGCGCCGTCGCGTACCGCCTGCAGCTGCCCGAGGGCGCTCGTCTACATGATGTGTTCCACGTGGGCTTACTCAAGCGCCACCGTGGAGATCCTCCAGCAGCTCCGGGTTCCCTCGCGCCAACGCTGGACGGTCGGCTAACTCCAGCTCCCGCCAAGGCGCTCCGTGCACAGCAGCGGCACGGTGCCTGGCAAGTGCTCATCCAGTGGCATGGCTTTCCCGAAGAAGATGCGACATGGGAGTTCGTCGACGAGTTCCGCAACTTCTACCCCGACTTCCAGCTCGAGGACGAGCTGTTTGCGCAGGTGGGGAGAGATGTTATGACCGGCATCAAGTATACACGCCGGGGGCCCACCAATGGCTAAGCTAGCGGCAGCTTAGGGGGCTTAAGGCCCATAGTTATCATATTTATCGGATATTATTAGAGTTATTTCCTATTTTTATTCAGAGACCTATATATACTTGTAAGGATTATTCGGAGGAATTAAGCAGAAACATATATTGTTTCCGGCTTCCTTAGGGAGCCGGGAGAACCCTAGCCGCCTCCTGTTCCCTACTCGCACGCATGCACAAGCATGGCGCCGCAGTGACGCCGTCGAGGCTTCCAGCCTCGACCTTCTGTCTCCCACCCCTACAACCTCCGCAGTAAGGCCGGCAGGGCATCAAGCTCTATCACAATCACTTATTTGTGGCTGAGTATTAGTTGCTAGAAGTTTTATTTGCTTTAACAATAACAGGTACAGGAATCTAAATCATGTTGGGGAACAGTTAAGATTTTCTCTGTTCTTCTTTTCGTCGATGTTATTTGCTTTTGGCAATAATTGATGCAAAAGATACAAAACATATATTTGTAAGTCTATATTACCTGTAATTTTGAAAATGAAATATTTATCGTAGTAGCTCTGATAGGAAATCCAGTTGTATAGTTACTCTGCATCCTGTCAACTGCATCCTGTCAATGATAGTTCCAAACAAACAAATGGTCATATTTCAGAGTTTGACCATGTGGACTTAACGAATAAGAACATGAACACACCTGTGATAAGGAGCAAAATACTACTACTTGTGCTTTGTACTGATTACTGAGTACAGACAACTTGGTTCTTGTTTCGTGAACACTTCTTCTCGATTGGTCTTGTGTTTCATTGGTTATTCAGTAGTGATGTGAGCTACCGTTGCCACCTGATGTTACCAAATAATGTTAACGAAACTATTAAGTTGTAAGTCACTATACATTTGTATACATTGTAACTGCCGCTGTTTTTTTTCCAACATCCAGTACTTGTTTGGATTTGAGGGATTTGAGGAGAGGGGCTTGGGATACTTGTTTCCTAATGGTTAGGACTATCCGACTTCTTGTGCAAGTTGTAATCCTGCCCCTTTTCAGAAATAACTTATAAGTGGGAATTCTTGTTTTAGTCTTGTAAAACAATTATTCTAGAATTAGCAATTTATCTTTGTAGCTACCTGGATTTCATAGTACTATGACAAAATAACTGCAAATAAAAGAAATGAGAAAAAAATTACTACAAATTGGTCGCTGTACTTATACCCAAAGATAAGTCTCCACTGTTTTTTTATGTCCATTTCTGTTTTGCGGCATGAGGTGAAGCATTCAGTTGAGGATTCTCGGCTCTGTTTGTCAGTGGGTAGAGTTGCTACTTCAGTTGTCAGACAACAGTGAAAAATGTTCCGTTTCCTGATGGGTGGAACAAAAAAAAGGAAAAGCTATTTATGTGGACACCAGTTAAACTGTACTCCTGATCTCCACTATGGATCACTGAACTATCTAATCTAATACTTTTATTTTACTGTCTAAATGGCTCCACTCTTGAGTCATGGCTACAATTTTTTCCCATCGTATATGAATTTAGTTCTCAGGACAATGGTATGTAAACCAGGATTACTTCCTGTGGATTGCTGCAGGTCTGAACTCTCTTTTCCCTTCTCCCTTTACAATATGTAATAAATGAAGATGGTTCTTATGATGATTTATTTACTTAAGAGGCTCGTGATGAACATATGAAGAAAAAAGCGCCTGAGACCTTCTACTGATTACTACTAATCACTGCAACATAATCATGAGTAAAGAACTTGTCCTTTTCTGGGGCAAAGCAGCCAAGGATGGTTAGGATATTTGTTCTGTTCATTTGGGTTATGGTTTTTGGTTCAGGAGTGCTTGATTGGAACCAGCGCAGAAGGAATCACACTGGTGAGATCAGAGAGATGGGAATGGGCAATCACCTGTCGAGTTCCAAACCGTGGGGGTCCAGCGTCGGTGCGAATGCATGGTGCGGCACGCTTGGCCGCCTGTCGTTCCAGTCCCCTGCTACCAGCCGCATGGCGGCGGCGGCGGCGGCGGACTAGGAAGAATCTGGCCACAACTATGTGCCCGCAATCCGCATCCTGCCAGTGGCGCACCCATCGTCCCTGCGACTTCCTCCTCCTCCTCCGTGCGCATAATGTCGCCGCCACCGAGCGACGCGCCGACGCCCCACGCCGTCGTCTCCTCCTCTGAATTTGCAGCCCCACTATGATTTGAAGGTTTCTTCTACAAAAACGAATGCTATAGAGCTCCTCTTCGGTCTCAACTCTTGAAATTAATTTTGCTGTGGCTGTGGGGCAAGGGCAACTACAGGTGCAGAGCTTGCAGGCAGTGAAGAGACCTGACGGCGGCGTAACCACGCAAGTCCCCAGTCAGCCCCCAGGTGCAGAGCTTGCAGCTGCAAGTCGCAATTGCAACACCATTGAAATTTCATTGTTTCTTATTATAAATTACACTACTGCTTAGTGCTTAGATTACAAGCATCATCCGAAAAAATTGTGGCCTGAGGTACATGAGTTCAACATTTTTATCCTATTGTTTGTACCTTTTCAGTACATTTTTAAACTGAAAATTTTGCGGTAAGCAAAACAGATCATGGAATTGAATTCATTTCAATAATTATAATTTAAACAAAAATTAATGAAGTTAATCTGATTGCATATCGATTATATTTGTATATTTATTTACACCATAATCTGACCGAGGACAGATATCCGATGCCAGGGGAAAAGAGCCGATTTCGGGAGCGAGGTCTATTGTGTGAAGGAAGCCGAAAACAGCCGATCGTGTTCCGGATCGAGTATTGAGCATGAAAGGCGCGGTCAAGGATTGAATCGATTAATGACAGCCGATTGATAATGTCAGCGTGAATCCTCAGCGCCAGGAAGTGATCACGATCGGAGTCCGTTTTGGAAAGGGAAGATTGGACTTCAAGTAACCTTTAGATTAGAAAAGTTTGTTAGTTTTCTATATCTATTGTGAGTTGTAATTCGATTAGAACTCTATCTTGTCAAGCCCTGAGTATAAATATAAACCCCTGACCATTGTAATATGTACATACATATCAATACAACACAACCTTTTTGGCTCCGGCCAAAAACCCTTAGGAGTAGGAGTAAAATAGATTCGGCGGGTTTCTTCGAACGGGCTGAGTGTCATTCGGTAGACGCAAGCTTGCTCGTAAGTACCGTCACCCCTTGCTAAGCTATATTTCTTTAATGTCATCCGGTGGACATGAGGGCATAGTAGATCAAGGTCGATTCTTGTTAGATATGAGCGTAGCGTCATCCGGTGGACGTGAGCTCAGATCGAACAAGGGTCAGTTATCGATTCATGTTTGTTTTCTTGATTAATCTATGTTTAGCGTCATTCGGTGGACGTGGGCTTAGATTAAGATGGTTAATGTGCATGGATTAATTATCGGCTCTAACTAAAATTGGCATCTTAGTTAAATTCATCAAGTTATCGGTAATGTTTGAGTTTAATTCTTTATATGTAATACTCATCACATTTGCCCAATCTTGATTCATATATGTCGGCTTCATATCTGATAGATCTATTTGTTCGATGAATGATGAATATCACGTGTTTTATGCATTGATGAATATAATGTTTTGCATAAGCCGAAAGATCTGGATCTCGATTCTATACGAGTCGCACTCAAGTAATGAGATGAACATTGCTTAGATCTAATGATTGGTAGATTCAACCATGGTTTACATCACGAATGTCTCGATCCGCTTGATCTCCACTGTTGTCAAACGATGAGTTGGATATGTCAATTTGAGGACCGAAACATTGTTCGTCTCATAGGCTTGTATGTTGCTCGTATTTGCCGAATCGGCTAATTAGCCGATCTCGTCCTGTTCTTATACTGAGTTATCTTTTATGAATCGATTTAGCTTGTCATGCATGCTTTGGTTATACTGTGATCTATTTCATGCAAGCTACTACCCTTACTGATTGCAAATGAATCGGTTATATTATGCTTTAATGCTCGTTTTGGGAAAATCGGTTCATGTTATCTAGATATCGACTCTTTAGTCGATAGCCTGCAAAGAGGGCCTGAAAGGCCGTAAATTTGGAACTGTCTGGACATACCAGTAAGTTCCGCCTTGTGTTACTGATTGTTATCTTTTTCCTTGTCAATTGCAGGTCAAATTGACTGGCACGCTTGGGAGTCACCGATACTCTCAGATTGGGCCTAAAGCTAGCTTGATCTACAAGAGCTCTGCTGCTTTTGAGGATCTGTCCGGCTTTGCTGATGTGTTGAGCGCGGGAACCACTTTTTGTCATGCTCGGTGGGACTCGATTGCTGAAGACATGACTAAGCAACAGAACGCGACTTCCGGTCCGCCCAAGGACGATGGCGTCCTCAGGGTCCAGCGTAGCAAGATCAATCCGAAGGATGCTCTCATCCTGGACAAGGTCATTGAAGAATTCACAGATACCTGCATGCTGTCATTCGGCAAGAATCATGAGGGACGTGTGTGGAAGAAGTCCCCCTTCCCAAGGTGGGTTTTGAGTGGCCACAGCGACAAGGGTGATGAGGAGTTCAGGGCCTACATTGAATCTGTTATCTGGTCCGCCTCACATCAGGCAGTTGGGCATCACAACAACACTTTCCTTCAGACGTTCTACAACATCATGAAGGCTGTCATCAATAAGCAAGACTGGGAGTCTCTGGGCGCATCATACTTCAACGTATCTCCAGAAGACTTCGATGCAAGTGCAGCGGCAGGAACGTCCAATGCTCCGCCGCAACAGCCGAGTCCACAGAAAATGCCCCATCCAAACCCCAATATGGTTGTGGGCTCGGCTTCAAAAATAGCTTCTTCTCCTAAGTTGTACAGGGACAACTCTCTTGAGCAGGCCAAGGCTTACACGCAGACCACTGGGATGATGAATCCTCCCCCGGGTTTCCGCTACGGGCACACTTATGAAGACCTCACCTCAGCGCCGAATCCCGGCTACCAGAGGGCATACGCTCAATCGCCGCAGGACGAGCTATTGAAGAAGATGAGCGCAATGCTCAAGGACCAGTTTGGCTTGTAGCCAAAAGCCGAAGTCTTGGTCATGTACAGGCGCTCGTACCCTGATTGGTTCGATCACGTGGCGTTGCCTTTGAGGTATCGCATGCCAGATTTAAGTAAGTTCAGTGGTCAAGAGGACGTATCGACCATGGAGCACATCAGCCGATACCTGTCTCAGCTCGGTGAGGCAGCCCAGGAGGATGCCCACAAAGTCCGCTTCTTCTCGCTGTCACTGGCTGGCCCTGCCTTCAGCCGGTTCCCACTTTGGAGCCAGGATCGATTCAGCACTGGGCGGAGCTGGAGAGCAAGTTTCACAACTACTTTTTCTCCGGCACAGGAGAAAAGAGTATAGTCGATCTGACCAGCATGCACCAAAGAGTAATGAGACTGCGTCGGTTTTCATCAAGCGCTTCAGAGAGATGAGAAACATGTGCTATTCTCTGAACCTGACTGACAAGCAGTTGGCTCACTTGGCCATCGGCGGGCTGCTCCCACATGTCCAGGAGAAGCTGGGGGTGTAGAGTTCGAGAATATCAGCCACGTGATGCAGAGAGTGGCGGCGCTAGAGGCACGAGCTCAAGCCTTCAGAAAGGAGGGAAAGTACAGGCCCACTGCATATGTTGACAATTCTGACTCCGAAGAAGAGGATGAGGATGAAATCGCCGCCGTCGAGCTGAAGTGGGGCAAGAGGCCCATAGCTATGCCCAAAAGCTGGGGCGCGGAGGAGCAATATGACTTCGACACAAACAAGCTGGACAAGCTGTTCGACTTGCTGGTCAACGCTGGGCAGATCACGTTCCCCGCAGATTATGTAAATCCATCCCCTAAAGAATTAAAAGGGAAGAGGTTCTGCCACTACCATGGCCACGACTCTCACGATACCAATGGATGCCGTGCATTCAGAGCTCAAATCCAGAGAGCTCTTTCCCGAGGCTTGCTGAAATTTGAAACCCCCACCAATGGGAAGATGAAGATTGACAAGTTTCCGTTCCCGAAGGGCCAGAATATGGTCGACCTGGCAGTTTCCCCTGGCAAAATGAAGGTTCTGACCTTTGAGCAAGCAAAAAAGAGTGCCTCGGTAGACCCAGACATGCAGATATCGGCCGAGGAGATGGCGATGATCAAGAACAGGAGGGAGCAGAGCAAGAGCCGATTCGAGAAGGGAGAAACCAGCAAGACCAGACCCACTTCTCGCGACCCGCTGAACAAATGGCGCCGGCAGAACGAAAAGAGCCACCGGAGGCAGCTCGAGGAGGAAAATTACCGGAGGTGGCTCCGTGATGAGGAGGCCCGCTATCAGGAAGACTTAACCCGCCACCGAGAGGAAGAAGAGGGCCATTGGCATTGCCCGTTCTTCCAGCACTGCTGGAATGAAGGTTTGAGGTTGCCAACAATCCGCAACTGCCCGAAATGCAGTGATCAGTACCAGGAATATAGGCATTCTCAAACCAACCGCCGTTCTGTGCAAGAGAGGCTTGGACGCCCACGTGACTTGCAGGATCGGCGCGAAAAAAGGGGCGTACACGATTGGCTCGACGCAGCAGTAGTCAATCGCGAAGAACCGATCCGGCAGGAGTGATCTGGCAAGAGAACCAGTGGTGTCCTGGGTACTTGACCAGGAGTTAGAGACGTCGGGTGCAGTGCCTCAGGAACAGAGAGCTTGAAGCAGAGGGGCGCCCAAAGCAGGTTTGGCGCGAAAAGTCTTCCCAGGATAAAGGGAAGACAGTAGCCGAAGCACAGATGGTGTTCGTGCTTCCAGCAGAGTTCATGGCACCCAAGGCCAGGCAGTACGACACTCCTTCGGATTCTGATGAGTCAGAGTTCGAGCAGGGCACCGCTAAGCTAATCTTCGCGCAGCAAGCCACCTTTGACAAGCCAGCCAAGCACCGACACCTGAAGGCCCTGTACCTCAAGGGATACGTTGTTGGGATGCCCATGACTAAGATGCTAGTGGATGGCGGAGCAACGGTGAATCCAATGCCCTACACCATGTTCCGCAAGCTGGGTAAGGGCCCTTATGACTTAATCGAGACTGACATGATGCTCAAGGACTTCGGGGGCAACTCTTCAAACACCCGGGGGACAATCAATGTCGAGTTGATGACTGGGAAGAAGAACCTGCTCCCCACCATCTTCGTGATCGACAGCAAGGGCTCCTACAGTTTACTGCTTGGACGTGACTAGATTCATGCCAATTGCTGTGTGCCATCCACCATACACCAATGCATCATCCAATGGCACGGCGATGAGATCGAGTTGGTCCCGGCTGATGATTCAGTAAGCATAGCCGCTGCTGATGCTGCCTATTGGGAGGCCGGGGATCACGACTAC
Source organism: Eremochloa ophiuroides (assembly GCA_038502445.1). NCBI lineage: Eukaryota > Viridiplantae > Streptophyta > Magnoliopsida > Poales > Poaceae > Eremochloa > Eremochloa ophiuroides. The sequence continues at coordinate 32,330,845 of JAHLJS010000007.1, read as the reverse complement.
TTCTCAGGCAAGACTTGGGACGAAGGCTCCATCAAAGTTAGCGATGAGAGTCAACAGCCGATCCGGGCAATCGGCTCTGAGTCTTTTTATTAAATGGAGAATCCGATCGACGGCACCGAGGGCAAGCTTGGGTAGAGTTTTACGTCGGCCGATAAACTTGAAGAAGTAGATATTGGACCTGGTAACAGACCAAGGCCGATGTTTATTGCTGCCAATCTTGACCCTAAGTTCAGGCAGGAGCTGGTTGAATTGATGAAACAATACAAAGATTGCTTCGCCTGGGAATATTATGAGATGCCTGGATTGGATAAATCGATTGTTGAACACAGGCTACCCATCAAACCTGGATTTCAGCCATTCAAGTAGCTACTGCGGCGTTTCAAGTCAGAAGCGTTGCCTGACAGCAAGGTCGAGATTGAGAGATTGCTAGAAGCCAAGTTCATTCGAGCTTGCCGATACGCCGAATGGGTATCAAATGTTGTCCCTGTATGTAAGAAGAACGGTAAGTTGCGAGTCTGCATCGATTTCAGGGATTTGAACAGAGCTACTCTGATGGATGGATATCCCATGCCAATAGCCGACATATTAGTCGATTTGGCTACAGGGCACTAGGTCATCAGCTTCATGGACGGCAGCGCTGGCTACAATCAGATTGTTATGGCCGATGAAGATGTTCCCAAAACGGCTTTCCGGTGTCCTGGTGCGATCGGTTTATACGAGTGGGTGGTAATGACCTTTGGGTTGAAAACTACCGGTGCAACTTATCAGAGAGCTATGAACTATATTTTTCATAAGTTGATCGGCAAGATCGTTGAGATTTATATCGATGATGTAGTTGTGAAGTCCAAGAGCTACAAAGATCACTTAGCCGATCTCAAGGCTACCCTGGAGTGCACAAGGAAACACGGGTTGAAGATGAATTCTAACAAATGTGCGTTTGGGGTATTGGCTGGTGAGTTCCTCAGCTTTATGGTCCATCGCAAAGGGATAGAAGTCGGCAACAAGAGCAAAAAGGCCATTGATCAGCTCGTACCTCCAACTAACAAGAAGGAGTTGCAGTCCCTGCAAGATCAATTTTATCAGGAGGTTCATCGCCAACCTGTCAAAAAAGGTACTGCCATTCTCACCGTTATTGAAGCTAAGGGACCATCAGGAATTCAGATGGGGTGACGTACAGTAAAAGGCTTTTGACGAGATCAGAGAATATATGAAGTCTCCACCTGTTTTAGTGCCACCGCAGGTTGGAAAGCCTTTTAAGTTGTACGTAACGGCCGAAGACCACACGATTGGCTCGGCCCTTTTTCAAGAGTTTGAGGGGAAAGAAATTCTATTTGAGCAGAAGGCTCCTAGACCCCGAGACGAGATACACGCCGACTGAGAAGTTGTGCCTATGCTTATTATATTCGTGCACCAAATTGAGGCACTACCTGTTGTCAGCCGAATGTGTGGTGGTGTCCGAGGCAGACATCATCAGACATATGTTGACAATGCCAATCCTGAACGGGCGGATCGACAAGTGGATTCTGGCACTGTCTGAGTTTGACTTAAGATTCGAATCGGCTAAGGCAGTCAAAGGACAAGCGATAGCCGATTTCATCACCCAGCACCATGGGGGCATGGTCAGCATGGTAAATATAGCACCATGGACCATGTTCTTCGATGGCTCGTCCTGTAAGCAAGGTGGAGGTGCTGGAGTGGTACTCATATCACCGAAGGGGCAGCGTTTTGAGTTCACTTTTTAGATCGGGCCTACAGTAACGAATAACCAGGCTGAGTATGAGGCAGTCTGGAAGGGACTTTAGCTTCTGCATGAAGCAAAGGCCGATGCGATTGAGATTTTTGGTGATTCACTGTTAGTCATCAACCAATTGCTCGGCCTATACGAATGCAAAGATGACATACTCCGAGGCTATCATGATCAATGCCAAGCTCTGATCAGAGAGTTTATGGAAGTTACACTGTGTCATGTCCCCAGGGCTCAGAATCATGAGGCTAATCGCTTGGCACAGAGCGCGTCAGGCTATAGATCGATGCAGGAAATCCTCAATACTGAGCAATCGGCTGAAGACTGGCGGGCCGAGACAGCGAGTTATCTTGCAGATCCCTCACAAAGAGTTAGCAGAAAGTTCAGATACAAGGCTATCAAGTACGTGTTGCTAGACGGTCAGTTGTATTATACGACTGTTGATGGGTGCTGCTGAAATGTCTTGGGACAGAAGAGTCGACGAAGCTGATCGGTGAAGTTCATGAAGGAGTTTGTGGTGCTCACCAATCAGCTCACAAGATGAAATGGATCATCAGGAGGATTGGTTACTATTGGCCAACGATGCTTGAAGATTGCTTCAGATATTACAAGGGCTGCCAAGAGTGCCAGAAGTTCGGGAACATGCAGAAATCGCCTGCCTCTGCCATGAATCCTATTATCAAGCCATGGCCGTTCAGAGGTTGGGGAATCGATCTGATCGGCCAAATCCATCCACCGTCTAGTAAGGGTCACAAATGGATACTAGTTGCAACTGATTACTTCACTAAGTGGGTGGAAGCTATTCCTTTGAAGAATGCCACGTCTGCAAATGTCATTAAATTTGTGAAGGAGCACATTATTCATAGGTTTGGCATACCGCAGATTATCACGACCGATCAAGGGACAATGTTTACTTCAAAGGAGTTCTTGACCTTTGCTGACGACATGGGCATCAAGATTTATGACTCTTCGCCCTATTATGCCCAAGCCAATGGTCAGGCCGAAGCTTCAAATCAGATTTTGTTCAAGGTCATCAAGAAGAAGATTGAGCAAAATCCCAGAAGGTGGTTTTTGACCCTGAGTGAAGCGCTGTGGGCATACAGGATGGCTCAACATGGATCGATCAAGGCCACACCATATGAGCTAGTCTATGGACACGCTGCTGTCCTGCCCTGGGAAATTCAGCCTGAAACACGGCGCGTCACATTGCAGAATAAACTTACAGTCGGTGAATATAAGGAAATCATGACGGACAGTCTTGAAGATTTACATTGTCATCGGCTTAAAGCTTTTGAATGTATCGAAGCAAACAAGATACGGGTGGCTAAGTATTACAATACCAAAGTGAGAGGCAAGAGTTTTATCGAATCGGAGCTGGTATGGAAAGTTATCCTACCTATTGGCACTAAAGACAGCCGATTCGGTAAATGGTCGTCAAATTGGGAAGGCCCGTATCGAGTTGTGGAATGTACGCCCGGCAATACGTATATCCTTGAAGATTTGGAAGGTGTAATACCAAGGGTATTATGGCTAATTAATTATGCCATGTCATCATGTTTATTATTAAGCATCTGCATATGATTGTTCTTAGGGATTTTAGAGTGACTTATTTATAAATTTTATCGGTGTTGCAATTGAATCCCTAATTGGCAAGTAAAATTAAATCAAAAGAAAATTCTGAATTTAAGCCCTAATCGGACCCAAAACCCTAAATCAAAATCTACTTGGGATCTGGTGACCATGCCTTAATAAAAGTTGTAGATCTTTTAAAAAGGAACAACTTTTATTTTGGGTCTTTTTGAAGTCCCTTAATAGAAATTTAAATTAAGCCCTAATTACTACTTTGAAATTCAAATTTGAAATGCTAATTTGAAAACTATCAAGAATCTGACCAAACTTCTTTAATGAAAGTTGTGAAGCTCCACAAATAGGACAACTTTTATCTTTGAAGATTTTGAAGTTATTGATAAAAATCTAGAGAATTTAACAGGATTAGAAATGGATTTCAAATAGTGGTTTTACCCCCTTTCAAATATTTTCTAAATTATTCAAAATTTGGATTGGGTCCCAAAACCAATGTTGTTCAGAATTTGAAATCCCACAACTTTGATGTTTGCACTTTTTCGAGTTGATGCACAGAATGGAGTGAATTGAGCCAAAAACCAATTGGAGGGCAATCAAACGGCTACAGTAACCCGCCTCCTCTCCTCTGTTCGCGCACAGGCCCGGCAGCCGCCTGTGCCGGCCGGCCGTGTGCCCCTCCCCGGCAAAGCCGAGCTAGTAGGGGACCCCGTGCCGCCCTGGATCACCCCTGCCTCCCCTCTCCTCAGCCATATAATGGCGACCGGTCACTCCTCTGTCCCCCTCTCCATTCCGGCCGCCGCCGTGCTTGCCTCGAGTCCCCGTCCAAATTAGCTGTTCCCAGTCCACCATATCCAAATTGCTCCCACCTATAGCCTCCCCATTTCCCCGCGAACCGATTGCCTCATCTTTCGCAGACGTTCGTGCTTTGAAGGCCCCAGAACACTTGTTGTCATCCTCGCGGCCGGTCGGAGTGCCGCCGTAGCCATTCCCCTCTCGACGAGCTTGCTGCGGTGAGCCTCTCCTCCCTCGGTCTAGCGTTCTGGGCTCTCTGGTTCATGGTGATGCTTATGCGTGCGACGGTTCCTCATCTGGTGCCCTAGGTTCCACGAAACAGGGAGGGTGTCGACGGGAAGCGCCGCCGCGGGACTGCTTGACGTCAAGCCCGTCACTCGGCACCACCTCCGTCCCAACCATCTACCCATCTAGGGTCGCGGTGAGCTCCTGGTTCTTCCTAAGCCCTTTCCTTGGACTCTACCGGCTCATCGAGGCCGGCACCCACCGCGCCGCCGTCACCAAGCCACGTGGTCGCGTCTAGGTGCGCTCCAGACCCTAAAACCGCGTAGCCAAATAGGTCATCGTGTTCGTAGGCACCTCCGGAGCACGATGGTGCTCTCGGGTTGGTCAGCCGGCTCACCGACGGCGAGCTAGGGCCGGTCAAACGCCAGCGGTCGTCGGTCAGCGGCTGTGTGAGTGGCAAAGGGCCTCGGGTTAAAAGAAACAATAGTCCAGGGGCTTATTTGCAATGATATAGACTCATGTGAATAGTTACCGTTGGACTGCGGGTTGATTCCCTGGTAACCCGAGGGCTTTTATGCAAAGCGCCTGCGCGCGCGCGAGCAGGCCGGGTGGGCCGGCCTGTTTCGCCCGTGGGCTGCCCTGGGTTAAATCCCTTTTCCATTTTCTCGGAGGATTTAAAAAGGCTTTTCCATTTTAATTTTTGATGAATAGTACTGCTATTTGTTATTTTCATAGGAATATTTCTGTTGGGTTAAAAATCATGAAAATAATTGTGTATGCTCTCTGAAGTATGTAATATTTTACAAAAATATTAAATATAAGATTTGGACACCTTCTGTAGGAACTAAAAATCAGCATATTAATTAACAACTGCAAATTTGGACAATTTTAATAAATTCCAGATTAATCCAAAAATCATGAAAACTTATGTGGCACTGTTTTAGGGTAGAACCTATCTGTTGGTTAAGTTTGGGCTCAATTGGAAACCGTTTGATCACTTGTTAATTAAATATTGTGTTAATTAGATAATAGGATTGATTTAAACAAATAATCCCTGTAGTTTGGTGTGATTTTGGATTGATTGGGTTCTTGGATCTTTCACCATAGTGATCCTTGACAAAAGTAATGAAATCACTTGTTAGTTGTAGTAAAGCTGTGCAGCGGCTTTCTATGACTGTTAAAAGGGTCGATAAAACAAAATATGAAAACACCGTTTTACTTTCCGTAAAACGTTTACAACTTTACCGTGAAGGAAAGTTGTACTCAAGGATTAAATGGTTTACTTTTGAGCATTTCATTCATTACGCTCAGACCATGCTAAGCACGCATCATTGCATACGTGTAGTGCCCGTCACCGAGGAAGTCCAAGTCGAGGCCACTGCCGAGGAGGTCACTCCGAAAGTCGTCCAGGGATTCGACATCTGCGGAACCGAGCCCGACCCGACGCTGTACGCAATCCAAGGCAAGCCCCGGTGCACTCAGCCCCGCCTTGTGTTTTATAAAATATTTATAACTTGAGTCTATTATTGCATTAGGTTGTTAGGAGTTGTTTGTCACCTATATTGTTTCATTACCTGCCTTGATATATAATACCCCGGAAACCTGTTTAAAAATAAAAATGTTCAAAAATGCTTAGCCCTGCTTAATCAATCTAGATTTGCAATAAAAGGCTATTTTTGACCTATGTGAATGTGATAACTATGAATCATGAGAAAGGAGAAAGGGATATGAGTCCGTTCGGGGATTGTGTACTTGGGTAGCAGCCCCAATGCATCGTAACCGACGGAAAGGGATTTTTCGTTTAATGGTTGTGAATTTGGGTTAGAGTCCCAATGCTTGACCATCGGCGGGAAAGGGATTTGAAAACCGTTGGGACACTTGTATTTGGGTTAGAGTCCCAATGCAATGTCGCCGGCGGAAAAGAATTAGGGACCGTTCATTGTAGGCCTGCTGTGATCGAGACTTTGCAACTAGCCACATACTACGGAAAGCTCTGACTCCGGTGGCTCTACTACTTGAACCGACAACCACGCACTGGGAGTGGAGAGATGGCGAGAGCAGCGTGTACCCTCGTGGCCGGCGTGCCTGGAGAGGAGAGGAGTACTGTGTTCACGGGTGGCGCAGGACCGGTTCAGGGGTAGAAAAGCCGTGGTAGCCGGAGTTGGTATATGCAAGCTTAAGTGCTACATATGTAGTGTGGATAGGGATCTCCAGGTGGGTACTAATCGATTCGAATCGTCGTTGCTCCTCGGATATGGAGACTTGATCCTTTGACCTACAACTGAAAAGTGGTTCGGAACTAGGTGTTTTGAGAATGATTAAAGAATTTGAAAGTATGATGATATATGAGAATGAATTTGGAATTATGGATTATGATTAAATAAAATTGAGTAAAATATGGAAACAGGATAGTAATGCTTTTCTGCAAAACCTTTGACTCTTGCTCAAGCCTTACCTTGACTCCCTACAGCCTGCATTCCTGAGTCTCATTCTTTTTTTTCTTAGTCGGGTAAGTCTTGCGGAGTACCCCAGTAATCAGGGTTTGTTAACCCCATGTTGCAGGGATAGGGCAGTCGGAGGTTTGCCTCGCCCCCTGCTGTGTGACAGTGGTCCAGGAGGGAAGTGAGGAGGAGTAAGGTTGAACACATGGGCGGGGTTCTTATCATTAAATACTTAATTATGTTGTATCGTCATTCCACTGCTACTTATTTTATTTATGGTCTGTAATATTTGCACCTTAATCTTATTTGGACAAATGGTTTGTAATCTAAGTACCTTATAATCTTTCCATACTTTTACTCTGATGTAATTTGTTATAAAATATTGTAATTCTGTAATGGCTTCGGAATGGGATCCTGTCGGAGGAAATCGGGCGCTAATGTAGCCTGGCAGGACCTTCTAGATCATTTGGGACATGGGCCCGGCTGTCAGAGGTCATTAGTGACAATGACAGGTGCCTGTGGGCCATGTGATTTAGGCGGTTCTGTTACAGAAGGGAAGAGATTTGCTAGGGCAATCAATGGGAAATTTTTGAAGAAATACTATCCTAGCATCCCGGTAGGGGGTTGACAGCCGAATGATTCAAGATCTGGCTCGAATAGCCGATTCCGAACAGGGGATCGCCTTCAGTGTTCAATAAATGCAAAAGCCGATTCTGTTTCTTCGAATCGCCTTCAGAATAAAGGAACAACAGCCGATGCAACATGCGTCGCCTTTAGAGCAAAAATAAAAAAAAGGGAACAGAGAATGATTGGAGCCAAAGCATCGAAGTTCGATTACTGATAATATTCACAAGGAGTCCTATTACAGTCTAAACTTGGTTATCAGTGGCTCCCTTGATGATGTCTTCGGCGTCGGTGACGACGATGACGCCCTCGGTATGGGGGAAGAAGGCCCCTAGCTGGGCGTGGGCCTGCGTCATGTCCTCTCCCTCTGGGAACCCTGGCTCGATGGCCTCGAGGGCTATGCCAGAGCGAAGCCGCACAGCCACCAGCGCGCCGGTGGTGCCATCGTGGACGCCGGTCATGGCCACCTGACGAACCCGGTGGTGGACGTCCTGAAGCCGCTGGACCAGCGTCTCACCGCGGGCGTTGACGACGTTGACGGCGTCCTCGGTGGCCAGGCATAATTCTTGCAGCTGCGCGGTCAGGGCTGCAGGGAAGCAAGGGCGTCAGTGCCAGAAACGACGTCGACACATTGCAGGGTTGTTCTGGGGAATTACCTGCCACCGCCGCATCCGACTCGGCAAGGTGGGCCTACATGTTCGCCACCTCGGTCTCGGCGGCGTCGAGCGCGGCCGCCTGGGCTTCGTTGATGCCTTGCAGCCGGCTTCGTAGCCTCGGAGTAGAGGTTACGGTACTCCACCATTTGGTGGTGGAAGCGGCAGCCGTCGTCTGCGGTGTAGGAGTTGCCTGAGCCGGAGAAAGACACCGAGCCGGACCCCTCCCGAGAGGCGGCGCTGGAAGCCGAGCCCTGTTGGAGGTTCGGCTGAGGAACGGTGCGGTGCACCGGGGGGACATCTGAAAGCCCATGTTTGGTTTTGGATAATTGATGAAACCTAGTTTGCTAACGATTGCTCTAAGTGTTTCATGAGAATTGATTAGCAAATGGCAAGATGGAGCAAAGGACCGGGTCGGTGGAGGTCACAAGTGAAGGGCAATGACGGCGTCCATGAAAATGGTGTAAGTCCATCAACAAAGGAGAAAGCCCTATTGACGGCTTCCATGCAAATGGTATAAGTCCGTCATCATAGGTGTCCACAAGGTCCATCAAGAGATGAGAAGGAAGTTGATAAGAAACCGGGAGCTCAAGGCAAAGGTATAACCAATAGGAGCTCTTTTGGTTTTGGTGATCAGGACTCCATAGAGGGAGTGATCACATTTAGGATAGATAGCCGTACTATCAAGAGGGGCGAAATCGTTGATGAAATATGGTTATCAAGTGCCACTAGGTGTTCATGATCATTGCATATGCATATAGATGCTAGTGACACTAACTTGACCCGTGGAAAACTCTTTGAAAAGGCTAACACACATGCACCTAAGTGAGAGATACTTTGGAAGTGTTAGTACCTTAGGAAACGGGGTGAAGTTCAAGGGTTAGAGAGGGTTTGGTCCTCTCTTCCTCCTGCCGAGCTTGCGAGGCAGGATTCGGCGAATTTCGGAGACATTACAATAGAAAAACTAGCGTCGGACCGTATTGTCACAGAGCGTCGGACTATTAGCCTCAGTCCGACGGCTAACACTGCTGAGAGCGTCGGACGCTCAGTTCTGGAGCGTCGGACCATTAGCCGAAGCGTCCGACGGTGCAGTTCGTGCGAGAGATAACACGTGGCGAGCTCTGAGAGCGTCGGACTCTCGGCGTTAGTCCGACGGTGAGCGTCGGACTATCGTCCGACGGTTTTCAGGGCTCGGGGAGCTCTCTGGAAGCGTCAGACGGCCGCGTTCGTTAGTCCGACGGCTCCGTCTGACTGAGTCCGACGGTGGTCGGCTGAGGGCGTCGGACCGGTTGATTTAGTCCGACGTTCGTCCGTCCGACGGTCGTTTTGGCGCGAGGAAATAGCCGTTGTAATCCAACGTTCGACTTCAAATGGCTAGTGACACGTGGCGTTCATCCGAGGCGTCGGACCGTGCGGATTAGTCCGACGCTCTGGCCGTCGGACAGTCCGACGGTACGCAATGAACTCTAAACGGCTAGTTCTTTGTGTGTGGCTTATAAATAGTCACTTGGCCGGTTTGGGGAGGATCTCTTGGCACTCCTAAACATCATAACATACTTGTGAGCCTTCCCACTCCACTCTCACTCATCCTACTTGATTGTGTTCATCATTTGGTGAGTTTGGAGAGCATCAAGTGCATTGCATTGTTTGAGATCATCTAGAGGCACTTGGTAGTGGTATTCCGCAGTGGTTTCTCTTGTTACTCTTGGAGTTTGCCGACTCCTAGACGGCTTGGAGCTGCGAGGATCGTTGAGGGGAGTTGGTGATTGTCTCCGCCTCCGATCGGTGAAGTTGTGAGGGGTTCTTGAGCCTATCCCCGCGGGAGATCGCGAAAGGCATCTTTAGTGGATTGCTCGTAGCTTGGTGGATCCCCATCTTGTGTTGGTTGTGCGGCACCCTTGAGAAGGGTTTGGCGTGTGATGCCAATTAGCGCGTGAACCTCCAAGTGGGTGTATCGCTACAACGAGGACTAGCTTGCCGGCAAGCAAGTGAACCTCGGTAAAAATTCTTGTGTCATCTTTCTACCGAGGTTTTCCCTTATATGTGATTGATTGGTTATATTGGACTTCATATCTTCTCTACACCGGGGGTATTGAAATCACCTTCTCTCTTTACTTTTGTGCACTTTCTCTTGTGTGTAGCTTGTTAGTTAGTTGCTCACTTAGGAGTAGTGTTTAGTAGTGACATAGCCTTTGAGAGTGAACTAGTGATCATAGTGTAGTATACTTGTCTAGGTGGCTTGCATAGTGTAGTTTAGAGCTAGTGCTTTGCAAAGCTTGCTATTGTTACTAATCGGCTTGTGAAGTGTTGTTTGTAGATTTTTATAGGCTATTCACCCCCCCTCTAGCCATTTAGGACCTTTCAACATCGCCTATCGGCGCACCCGAGGGCAGGTGGAGAGCCCACTGCTGACTGCAATGATGGCAAAGAGGACACGCGTGTCCGACTCGATGATGCAAGATACAACGCCATGAAGATGAACCGGCTCACCTGCTGTAGACGGCCAGTTGGCGGTTGGTCGCCCAACGCCTCGGAGCGCGAGACGAGCCCGCGGTGCCACCCGCTGAAGGGGTGACTCCAGCGGCCGCAGGAGCAGGCCAAGAAGGTCCGGCGACAGTTCCAGAGCCACCCGCCCCGGTGGTCGGTCGATCGAAACGTCGGTTGCTGCATGAACAGTGGCGATCGGGTTGGGATCGGAGAAATCAAGAAGCGAATAGTGGTATCACCTCAGATACGTCTCCAGCGGATCGAACCGCATCCTGGTGGAGCGCAGCAGCCGGTTGAACTCATCGCCCTCGGCGGGGTCCGATGCCGGGCGCTTGCCGCGATCTCCATTTCCGGCCATGGCAATGGATTGTGGTTGCCTAGGTTGGAGGAGAGGAAGAGGCGAAGAAGGAAGACCGAGCGAATCAAGAGCGATGGAGCGTGTGGTTTCTTGCTTAGGCCTGGCATCTATTTATGACGTGGATGCATCGAGGCGGTTCCCTCGGGAGATGAGACGGCGCGGCGGATTTTAAGCTGCAGTTAAGATTTGGTTCTTGAATCCGAAACGGATGCAACGCGGGGAAGCAAGACATCCTAGTCAGCTATCCTAGCCGGCAACCGTTTCGATCAGCTATTTTGGTCAACAAATTAAAATCAGTTATCAGGATCGGTTCTCAGATATAACGCTAAGGGAGTCTGGCTGTTTAGCCGATTCAGAAGCATGCAAGTGAAGATAGCCGATTCACGGCTTGGCAAAGTTACATCATACATAGAGTCAGGATTATATCTTTACAAGAAGGTTATGAACCCAACAATGACCGAATGAAAGTGATTACTTCAGCATAAAGACTTTGCCCAGTTTGCACTAATTCTTGATCTTCATCAGCTGTCGATATCAAGAGGTTCAGGCGTTGGTGGAGTTGTCTGCCTTCAACGATCATAGCACTGACCTGTTTCTTCTTCTGAGTAATGTCAACGGTGCTGGTTGATACAGTGATTTCACGTTGGGTAATGGCCGAATCGATTTCTTCGAGCTCTTTCATCAACTGAGCACGCTTGGCTTTCAGTGCTTCCAATTCTGATTCGGCCGTATCAATTGAGTTTTTCAGTAACTTGACTTAATCGGCTAGTTCATTGGCTCCTTGCTTGTTGGACAGTCTGTTGTTCTTCAACTCATCAAGCTCTGTCAAGTTTGCGTGCGCGATGCAATTCTTGAAGCTGCATTCTTGAATTTGGTAAGTTGCCTCAGAGAGTTGAAGGCTGCTGGGCGAGCTTGTTGTTGAATAAGCTGAATGGCCCGGTCAATCAGTTCAGGGTTCAAAATTTCATCGATGAAGTTCCCCTCCAGCTGAGGTAGAAGCTCGTTTAGCCGACTTTTGAAATCTGGCTCTGACAGCGTCAGGAATTTAGAGCTCACCTCTTCCTCATCACAGAACTCCTCCAAGTCAAAGGAGTAACTAGGAGATAAAGGCTGCGACACCTACAGTTGTGAACAGTTTGGTCAGACAATAATGATTGTGAAGGGTGACCGAGCAATTTTCTGAAGAAAGAGCTTCACCTGGCTAGAGCCTGCTGCAGGAAGAGCTAATGAAGTCTCTGGCTGTGTTACTAATGCCATTTCTTTTCCAATAGTGAGGGAAGCTTCAACACGTGTTTCTACCGTTGTTTAGGGTTCTGCAGAGAACAGGAGATAAGTGATGTGATGGAAGCACAGCAGTGCTAACAGCCGAGTTGCCTTGCCTGGAGATGGTGTCTTTTCTGTTTCCAATTCACCCCAAGTGGTTTCAGAAGAGCTGTTCGGCTATATTTTTTGAGGCAAAGAACAGGTATGCTCAGTGTTTGATCTTAAACGTTAAACTACACTGGTAGTTTCAATGGATACCTGGGTCCTGGGGGTTTCCTGTTGAGCGTCAGGGATTCCGGCCGTGCTTGAGGAGCCAGCTGCAACATCTTGATGGGTGATTGATTCTGATTGGGTTTGAGGTCCCTCGATCGATGCTCGAATCGGCTAGGTGTTCACCTAGTAATAAGCCGATTTAGCCAGGCACGTGAGCAAGCGGTGCAGGAAGAATTTCAGGGTATCCAAGTACCTTGATGGCTCTCTTTTGGGTCCTCGGTTTCTTGACTATCACCTTTTGAAGACGAGATGAAGCTTTCCTCTTGGAGGTGGGGGCAGTTGTCATGTCCGCGGGAGCTTTCATCATTTGCTTCAGCGAAGGAGCTTGAGACCCAAGCCTTGCATTAGGGCAAGGGGGATAATAGTCCACTTGCTCTGGTGGCTCAGATTCCGGGTCCTGCATTGACAAGAGTTAGAATGCAGCTAAAAGCCGATTTAGTGGGATCGGTTAATGATTCTTATTGCCAGTTCAGAAGAGAAGCTGTTGTCCAGACCTCTACACTTGTCGTGAATTTTTTGGCAGAAGAGATGGGCATGCCATTGCTACCACCAGGTATCGAAGCTCTCACGTGTCATTGAGATTTGACTCCATTTCTCTACTGTGTAGTGTGGCAGGTCTGACCCCAAGTTGAGAATCCGATCAGCTTCCAGCATTCTAGTAATTTCATCTCTCGGCCTCAGGAGATGTAAAAACGGAAGCTTGGGGGGCAGTTGGCCAAAGTCGAGTTGTCTTGCTACAACGACTGGTTGGTAGAATTTATAAGAAGGCCAATTGGGCTCATTCTTGGTGTCACGAAGATACTTGAAGTCAACTGGCAGTATACAAGGCTTTATAATGACGTTGAAAATCTTGGTGGCCTCATAATTAGGGCATTCTGAGCTGAATTTAAAGCTGTAGGGCATTGGAAATTCTTCATCATCTGCATAAGAGAACCAAGTCAGGGTGTCTGGACCCAGGCCTCTATAAAGTACTTCGAGCAAATGGCCTCGACTGGCATTAATAGTTATGGCCGAAGCAGCTTCACCAAAATTCTGACAGCCCCTGGTGATCATGTTTTCTTTCTCTGCATAATTGATGGAGGGATAACTGAGATTGTTGAGGTTTGGCCTCACCATTTTATGCAAGTATAGATTGAGCCATAACTAAATCAGCCACCAAGGGCCTGTTATGCACTGAACCTCTTCACCTTTTAGCAAATAGCCGGCAACTCGGCTCATTAGTCTGTAAGCAGATCCTAGCAGCAGTTTTCCTAAAGGGATTGAGTGTCCTTGGGCTAATTGTTCTGCAAGGGCTTTGAAGGGATAGGCTGGCCCAAGAGAAGCACCGCAAAAGACAAATCTCTCTAGCCACAAGATTAAAAATGCTATATGTTCCTTCTCACTGATGCTGGAGCTTGTCAGATGATGGGTTTCAATGTAGTTGGTCCAACCTTTGTACTCTCCAAGCTTTGGAAGCTGCTTCTCGCCTGTGGAGAGAAGATTCCAGAAATGATAGCTCCCGATAATCTGAAGGCCGGTGAGCATATGGATGTCCCCTAAGGTAATGGTCATCGGCCCGTCTCTAAAAATAAAGGCATTCAGGGAGTTGGACCAGAAGTAACTCGCCGCAATCAGGAGGGATTCATTCTTCTTCATCTAACAGAGTGAAAGGTCGAGGCATTGGCTCAGATTTCGTAGCTCCCAGTCTGCTCGCTTCTTCTCTGAGACACGGCGGAACCAATTCCTCCATCCAGTAGGCATGTTGGGACAATTCCAGAAAGAATTCTTGGTCCATGGAGATGCATCTGCTAGGGAAGCCTTGAAGGGGATTTGATTGGTTTCTTGGATGATGAACTCTGAAGAATTCGAATCGCCCATCGGGCCCAAAAAGAAAGCGGTCGGGGCATCCTTCAGAGGAATCAAGATCTCGTTCGTCAGGTCCTGAAGATTGCGGGCGATATATGATTAATCAGGAGAAGATTCTTGAATAAAAGGCAAATTAGTGAAATTCATAGCTCGGGGATCTCAGAAGGAGTCGCCATTCGCGTGGAATCCTGAAGACGGCGGACCGGAGCCTGGAGAGGGAAGCAACAGAGGTCTTCTCGGCTAGGGTTTCGATTCGGTGCGGAGTTTTGAAGCGCTGAGCGGGAGACTGTGGTTTTGGCAGAGAAGATCGATTAAGGCTCAGTGCAAATTTTGGAACAAAGCCAGTTTATCCCAAAATTGGGGGGCATGTGCTTACAGCAAAATCTGACCGAGGACAGATATCCGATGCCAGGGTAAAAGAGCCGATTTTGGGAGCGAGGTCTATTGTGTGAAGGAAGCCGAAAACAGCCGATCGGGTCCCGGATCGAGTATTGAGCATGAAAGGCGCGGTCAAGGATTGAATCGATTAATGACAGCCGATTGATGACGTCAGCGCGAATCCTCAGCGCCAGGAAGCGATCACATTCGGAGTCCGTTTTGGAAATGAAAGATTGGACTCCAAGTTACCTTTCGATTAGGAAAGTTTGTTAGTTTTTCATATCTATTGTGAGTTGTAATTCGATTAGGACTCTATCTTGTCAAGCCCTGAGTATAAATATAAACCCCCGGCTATTGTAATACGTACGTACACATCAATACAACACAACCTTTTCGGCTCCGGCCAAAAACCCTTAGGAGTAGAAGTAAAGTAGATTCCGGCGAGTTTCTTCGAACGGGCTAAGTGTCATCCGGTGCACGCAAGCTTGCTTGTAAGTACCGTCACCCCTTACTAAGCTATCTTTAATGTCATCCGGTGGACATGAGGGCATAGTAGATCAAGGTCGATTCTTGTTAGATATGAGTGTAGAGTCATCCGGTGGACGTGAGCTCAGATCGAATAAGGGTCAATTATCGATTCATGTTTGTTTTCTTGATTAATCTATGTTTAGCGTCATCCGGTAGACGTGGGCTTAGATTAAGATGGTTAATATGCATGGATTAGTTATCGGCTCTAACTAAAATTGGCATCTTAGTTAGATTCATCAAGTTATCGGTAATGTTTGAGTTTAATTGTTTATATGTAACACTCACCACATTTGCCCAATCTTGATCTATATATGTCGGCTTCATATCTGATAGATCTATTTGTTCGATGAATGATGAATATCACGTGTTTTATGCATTGATGAATAGAATGTTTTGCATAAGCCGATAGATCTGGATCTCGATTGTATACGAGTCGCACTCAAGTAATGAGATGAACATTGCTTAGATCTAATGATTGGTAGATTCAACCATGGTTTACATCATGACTGCCTCGATCCGCTCGATCTCCACTGTTGTCAAACGATGAGTTGGATATGTCAATTTGAGGACCGAAACATTGTTCGTCTCATAGGCTTGTATGTTGCTCGTATTTGCCGAATCGGCTAATTAGCCGATCTCGTCCTGTTCTTATACTGAGTTATCTTTTATGAATCGATTTAGCTTGTCATGCATGCTTTGGTTATACTGTGATCTATTTCATGCAAGCTACTACCCTTACTGATTGCAAATGAATCGGTTATATTATGTTTTAATGCTCGTTTCGGGAAAATCGGTTCATGTTATCTGGATATCGACTCTTTAGTCGATAGCCTGCAAACAGGGCCTGAAAGGCCGTAAGTTGGAACTGTCTGGACACACCAGTAAGTTCCGCCTTGTGTTACTGATTGTTATCTTTTTCCTTGTCAGTAGCATGTCAAATTGACTGGCACTGTTAGACTGGGCCTGAAGCTAGCTTGATCTACAAGAGCTCTGCTGCTTTTGAGGATCTGTCCGGCTTCGCTGGTGTGTTGAGCGCGGGAACCACTTTTCGTGTCAACAATATTATTATGGTCATACGAAAGAGATACTTGTGTGTTACATTTCTACCGTAGGGGACAAGTTGAAAAATGTATTATAAGTTGCAAAATATAGAATTAATTTCCATGTAAAACCAATGAATTTGATAGGCTTATACGTGACCGTTGGAAAGTTGCAAAATCAATTTCCATCTTCCAAATTGAAAGGACCTAAATGACCCTTAAACCGATCAGACATGCGATGATATGGGAATCCATAAAGAAATTCAATATACATGGAGAAGCAAGTTTGACCATAACAACATTTGCATTGAGTTGAATACAGAAGACAAATATCTCTAACGAACAAGTATTCTTAAAGCAACCGAACCAACACAACGCATATATGGGCTAACGAAGCAACTCAAGGCAAGCGTTTGTCTGCAAGTACAATCAAGATATAATTGTAACAGTAGCAACAATTCATGACTTCATGGAAGAAAAAAGGGATTAAAAAGCACAAAAAACATAGTTCTTTCACAGACACCATACAAGCATAGTACTGCAGAAATAACCATCTGGCTGTCCCCTGTCCTAGATTCGAATCTCTGGAACATGCTGCATCTTCTGGTGCATCCCATTTGTTAGCCACTGTGTTCTAAACTCCCTGTGCAGGTACAGAAGCCAAAGCTTCTTGAGGGAGAGAAGCGATTCAATGCCTTCAGGGACCTTATCCAGGTTTGCCAGGGACATGATGTACAGACCTTCGATGCATGGAAGAGCACCATGTCCAATCTCCAGCTGCTCGACGTTAGGCATTTTCTTCAGGACGAGTGTTTTCAGGTGAGGAAAGCACCCTGCAGAAAGAACCAAAGTGCTTGCACTCTTCACCCTGTTAAAGCTCAAATAGGTGAGGTTTGGCACGTGTGGAGCAAGGACGCCCAATGGATCTTCACCAAGCTGACACCAGCTAAGTGCTAAATATTTTAGATGTTTCCCATGGTTGCAAAATATTGGATATTCCAGTGTCTCATCAGCCCAGCGCCCTCTTACAATTAGTCTGTGGAGCTTGGGAAATTTTGGCGCAAGGGCTTGGAGGCAAAGTGTCTCACTCACATCTCTTGCAGAGATTAGGAGGCTGGAAAGAAGTGGCATTGACGAAAGGGTCGCAAAAAGATCAGCGCAATCTTCAGCACTAACATTGTCGATCCATATGCTTCTGAGTTGCATCAGTTTCTTCAGCTGTTCAGCCAAGTCTTTGCTCGCCTGCACTGTCTCAAGAGTCTGTAGTTCTTCAAGGTTCAGCAGACCTTTAGGTGCTTCCACTCCAATGAAATATCTGAACTCTGACTGCTTCTCATCTGCAAACCTGTCAGCCAAAAGGTGCCTTAGCTTCTTGACATTAACAATCCCTCGTGGAAGCTTCTCAATTTGAGTTTGTTTAATGTCCAGAGTGTGGAGGTTGAAGAGCTTCCCGGTGGACTCTGGGAGTGACTTGACTTTGGTGCGCCTTAACCCAATATACCGAAGGTTAAAGAGGTTTCCTATAGAAGCTGGCACCTCAGTGATCTCAGAATCTTGCAGCTCAAGAACTGTCAAATAGTTTGATTGAGACATAATTGAGGATAGCATGTCAGGGGAGAATGAAATTATTCCCTGGGCCACAAGAGTTCGAAGAAATAGAAATTGAACATTAATTGCCGCATTGACATCCCACCCACATAACGACAAGCGACGAACATTCTTGTCCACCTGTACCAGTTCACCATATTCGTTTGCGGAACCAAACTTCTCTTCTTTGGCAACACAAAGTGCCAGGTCCCGCATGATATCATGCATCTTGCAAGTGCTAACCCTGCCAAGCTCATCATAGTCTACAACTTCAAGCATATTACGGTGGATCAGTTCCATGAGATTTCCCTCAGCCACTTCCTCTGGTGTATTCTTATCTTTGCTCTGAACAAAACCTTCCGCAACCCAAAGCCGCACAAGGGTTTCGCGTGACATGGGGTAGTCTTCTGGAAACAAGCTGCAATACAAGAAGCAATTTCTGAGGTCTCCAGGTAGATCATGGTAGCTTACATTTAAGATTGCTCGGACATGATCGTTGGTTGACAACTCACTCCGAAGCTGGTTGTATGTTTGATTCCAAATGTTTTTTTGTGGTCTTGATGACAACAAGCTTCCAATTGTAACAACTGCTAGCGGCAGGCCATGACACCTTTTCACTATTTCACCAGCAATTTCCTGAAGCTCCTCGGGGCATTTGTGGTCCTTCCTGTTGTGAAAAGCCCTTCTACAGAAAAGTTCAAATGCATCAGGCCCACACAATGGTTGGAGCTCAAGATGGTGGTCAAAGGAAGCAACAGCACCAACATGGTCCTTTCGTGTTGTAATGATGATGCGGCTTCCTTGGAGCGTCTGGAAAGCATCATGTATTTTGAAGTATACTTCTTGCTCCCAAACATCATCCAGTACAATCAAGCATTTTCTATTTTGGAGTTTTCTCTTTATTTCTTCCTTCAAGTCATGTACATCCATTTTGTCAATCTCTCTTGGCACTGGTGGTTCCATATGCCCAATCTTCCAGAGTAGCTTTCTCAACAGAGAATCGACTGTGTAGATCTGTGACACAACGATCCAAGCATGTACAGGGAAGTTGACCTTTTCACGTTCATAAATATTTGTAACCAGTGTAGATTTTCCCAGTCCACCCATACCAGAAACAGTTATCACGGTGCTTCCCTGCTCTTCTGAGTAAATCCATCCAGTCAGCACTTTTCTATTTTCTTCAATTCCTACTAGATCTTCATCTTTGACAAATTCTGGGAAGCTATCTTGGGAACGCTGTCTTTCAATCTCAGCAAGTTGGTCAGGGTGAGGGACAAGCTGAGATGGCTGCAACCATTGACCCTTCATCTGCATAACTAGCTCAATCTCCTCTTCTATCGCAGCTACCTCTTTAGCAATGTCACTGAAAACAATGGCATAGTGGGTACCCTTGACGAAATACTTCTTCAGGAACCCTTCTTCCTTTAATTGAATAGCATGGTATGAGTACTTGTCCATTACATCCTCGACACGGTAAGCCACCTTCCGGACCTCCCCAATCCAACTCTTGACAAGCTCATCAGTAAGGTAGACTGTGCCAATCTGCTGTACAGCTTTGCTCATGAATATCAGTTTTTTGCTTATTTGATCCAATTTCCATGGCAGTTCCTTCAGACCTTGAACTTTTTCAGACAGCTTATTTATAAGGGCCTTGGCAGTTTCATCCAGTATAGCAGAACCAATCTTAGTTACAGCAAGGAGCACTGCTTCTGCCATAAATCTGTGCTGAACAACAAAGACAGGGTTTGTCATGTTGTAGGTAACGCAAATTTAAATTGAAAGATATGAGCTGAACTCATAGGTAAAAAATTCCCCCTGGTCCCCAACGATTCTACTCTGCCTCATTATTTTTCAGAAAATGGGGTATTGTCTCAGCAAAAATTAAAGCATGTATGATAGGAAACTTTAAAATATAAATGTATCACACATGCAGTGTATAGATACCATATGCATTTCCCGAATTGCTAAATGGACATCAGCTAGTACAATTTGGCATAGAACAGAGAAGTTTCGCTCATTTCTCGATACCCGCAATCGCAACATGTTCGTTTATTTGCTTCCAGATTTTCTTTAGGCCAAACAGATCTGGGCAACCATGACTATCAATTGGTGCCCGTGCTAGTTTCAGGTTCAGGGCGACCAGGGAGAGCCTCGATTGATATGATATGCAATCATAAAAGAAGCATCAACTTGCATGCCAGCAAGTATAACACTAGCTAATCTAAAAAAAAAAAGTATAACACTAGCCTAATAGTATTGCTCGGAACATGGTCCCCCATGTCCATCAAAATCACCTCATTTGCATCAAACGGAAACAGGGCTACCACTGCGGCCAGGGGAGGAGGAACAAAACATAAATAAAGGCAGTGTTGGCTCGTTTGACTAGCCAATGCGCACCTGTTGGATGCTTAGTCCAGAGAGGAACGAACGGGAGGACGAACCGGCAGTGAGACCAAACCTGCAGCATTAAACAAGGAGGAGGTGAGCAGGCAGCCGAAATTGCAGAGGTCAGACGCGGTTAGGGAATGAGAAAGGCGGTTCCGCTATTATGTATCGGTTTCCCTTCCACGCGCACGCGGCCGTGCCCGCCGCCCCGCTTGGCCATTCCGGCGCTCGTCCGTAGACAGAACGGGTGGACCGGAACATGCATGTGGTCGTCGGGGATGTGGGCTACCGCAAGCAACCGCGCGGTACGAGAGAGTGTCCACGCCCACGCTGTAGTACTTAAATTACAATTATTTCCTTATTGACAGTAGTAAGTCGTTTAATTTTTTAACTCTAACTTTGACCACTCGTCTTATTTAAAATATTTGCGTAAGAAGAGTTAAATTTAAGTTATTCTTGAAGAACTTTTATTAACAAAGCAATCCATAACCCAAAAAAAAGTAATATTTTATACAAATTTTTAAATAAAACGAGTGGTCAAACTTGGAGAAAAAATCAAACGACTTATAAATTGAAACATATTTATTATATGCTAATATAATTATCTATTTAAAATCCAAATAGGTATAGAAGTGAACTAGATAATGGTTAGTTTTGACCACAGGTCAATTACTCGGGGCGTTCTATGATTGTTGTGGGTCCTTCGCTTTCATTACATCAATGTAAATTACCTCTAGAGATAGCAATAAAGCTTTTTCAGCTATTTGTAATTTGCGATTTAATCACAAAACATGCTACTTCTAATATCAGGATTGCTAAAAGAAAATTTTTGGAAAAGAAACCCATTGTATGGGAGATAGATAACAACTCTCAAATAGCTAAACCAAATCATATAATAACTTAGCTAGACAACTATTATCAGATAGTGAATTCAAACATAGCCTTACTTTAGTTTTATCCTTGACTTGAACCAAGCATATAGAAAAACGAACCAACACCTCTAAAAACATCTCATTTGTTTCATTAAATCCATGGTAAAATATATTATATGTTCTACAGACTTGTTCAATTTTTTTTCTAAGAAAAATGGTTTTAAGACAAAAACTAAAGCAAACGATAGTTTACAACAGATCTTGCAGTTTATAAACCTGTATCTTTGGTACATGCTGACAAACCCATGGTTTAGCAAAAAAAGAAAAAAAGAATAATAAGAAGAAGTGTCATAAACTAGACTCTTAACAATATCATGATTAGCAATGCTATAAGAATTGTTTCATTTAGACATTTTCAACTATAGCCAAATATATATGAGAAAATATATTTATGGTGCTTAATTAGTACTATTAAATGAATCAAATATATTATAATAAACTTATTTAGAGATATAAATGTTACTAATATTTTATACAAATCTAATCAAAATGAAGTGAACCCTATAACCACACTCTTTTTTGGATGAAGAAAGTATCTTCGTAAAAGTCAGAATACTTTCCAGTAGTTTTTCAAAAAAAAATTGTACGTAGAGAAAAAAAAACTTGGAGTGTAGCCTATCCTTTCTTTTTCTTCTTTCTTCAGGAACCGGTACACATGATCGAAGATGATAAAATTTTATAACCATGACAATAGTCATTCAATGTATCTCTATCTCTACCTATCACTAATAAAGAAAGGATTGCTAGTGGTGGCTGTAGAGCCATTTTCACTGGTGTTTTTTTAATCCGACGGTGGGAGAGTATAGTGAAAACCAATTTTTCTACGGATGGTGATTTGAGAACCACCGGTACAAATAATTTTCACTGGCGGTTCTCTTAAGAAATCCAATAGTATAAATCGATTTGTAGTGGTGGTTTTATTAAGAAAACGGTCACTACAAATGCTTGTCCAGAAAATATAAATTGGGTTACAAAAATAACAGAGAAAATATTTAATCCTAAGAAAGGCTCACTAGGCAGTCACCTACCCGCTCCGCAGAAGTCGCAAGTCGCGACATTTTTTGGGCAAAAATAGTGTGCCTCGCGGCTGTGGGGGTTTCCAAATTGCTACCTCACCTTCGTGCGTAGCCTCCTCTACCACTCCACCCATCACTTACTTATGTTTATATTAGAGTTTGGTTCCCTACATATTATCCTAAACCGAGCATAAATTGATTATTTGAGGCTCTAAATGACTTCAAATAAAAAGTTTCAACTATAAAATCTCATAACTTTTCAAGATCAATAACTTTTATTTTGATGGTTTCTTCGTTCGAGGTCGTTTACAAAATTTGAATTTCAAATTTGATAAATTTAAACGTAGTTTTCTATGACAAGATGATTTTAAATGAAAACATTGTCAACTGTAAAGTTTCATAATTTTTTGAGATCTACAACTTTTATTTTAGTGGTTTTTTCATACAAGATCATTTGAAAAATAAAAAAAATCAATTTAAAATTATTTGCAGTGGCGGTTCCTTAATTTTATAGTGGCGGTTTTCTTAGAAAACTGTCACTACAAATACTACATAATTTCTAGTGGTGGTTTGTTAAAAAATCCTGCCTATAAAGATGTATTTTTAGTGGCGGTTTGAAACCGTTTGCTTTCTATTAGCCAACATCAAGAGAAACCTTAAATTGAAAAAAACTAACGTCGAGACAAATGATTTTGTACTAGCGTATAATATTTAAAAACTGAAGTGTTCTTGGAATTGTTTTTTTTTTACTCTTTCCCTACGCTGCACGCGCACCCTCTGTATCTCATAAATGATTTAGATTCATGATCTATGCTAACGCGGCGAGTTAAATCAAGTTACGTGCAGACGATCCTAAGATGTATTTGGTTGTGTGCAACATCTTCTCATGTCTTATACGGTGTATAGCAACCGAACGCCCCCGAACACTACTACTCATGGCGACTTTGAGACCATGAGACTACCACGTTCGATTCGCCCACTGCCACACTATGCAACCCAGGCCACAAGTTTTTTTTACTCCCTCCATCCCAAATTGTAAGTCATTCCAAAAATCTTGGAGAGTCAAACCATCTTAATTTTGACCAAGTTTCCATAATGAGATAATAATATTTACAACATGGACTAAGTATCATTAGATTGTTCATCAAATATATTTCCATAGTATACTTATTTGGTGTCATAAATCTTTGTATTTATCTCTATAATTTTAGTTAAAGTTAAGATATTTTAACTCTCCAAGATTTTTTGAATAACTTACAATTTGGAATGGAGGGAGTAGAAAACAGGAAGGGCTGAAGAGCCCCTACTGAAAATTTTATTAACAGCAACCAAGGAGGTTACACAGAGTGAAAAAATAGCAAAGCCAAAAGAGTTTAGGAAACAAAGAAAATGAGCTCTATTACACCGCTTGCTCTAGGGGGTGTTTAGATCCCCTCTAAAATCCCAAAACTTTCGTCACATTAATTTTACGGCACATGCATGGAGTACTAAATGTAGACGAAATTTTTGCATGTTTACACAGTTTGCCTGTAAATCGCGTGACGAATCTTTTAAGTCTACTTGGACCATGATTGGCCACTTATAGGAAAAAATTGTTCACTGCTACAGTGTTAAAATCCCAAAACTTTACACATCTAAACACCCCCGAGCCATGATTCGATAAGGGGAAATTATTTCTTCTTGGCTCGCCAGACACTATACCGAATAAAGTAAGAGAAGGGTAAGCTGAACCAAAGAATCGCAACCTCGCTCTCTAGTGCTAGTTAGGCTCCGTTTAGATCCCAGTTGCAGTTGCAATTCTGCACTGTAGCATGTTCGTTTGTATTTGACAACTTTTGTCCAATCATGGCCCAAGTAGGCTTAAAAGATTCGTCTCGTGATGCACATGTAAAAAGTACAAACATGCAAACATTTCGTCTACATTTAATGCTCCATGCATGTGCCGCAACGTTGATGTGACTACTTACAGTTGCAATTTGCACTGGATCTAAACAGAGCCTTAGATCAAGTAGTTGCAGTACGGCTACATGTCAGTTTAATTTGAAGTCAAGATCGAAAGCACAGTGATCTTTGTTGACCCGAGGTGCAGAGTGTTGCAGACTTTGCAGAAGAGGACTTGGCACACTTGGGAGTGAACAGTGAATGAACAGTGCTAAAGCGGAGTCTGCAGAGCACGACCCGTAACCAAGAACGACAAACAAAGACACGTCCGACTTAACGGCAGATCAATGATCATCATCGGTGACGATGCTAGAGTTTTGATGAGTTGCAGGCAAGAACACGTACGCACCTGCAGTTGATCGCAGCAGATTTGCCGTGAGAGCTAGCGATGCCTCCTCTCACTCACGCTCGGAATTCTTCACTAGTGAGGTGGGATGACGGGAAAGGAAGATCATGGCTCGGAGATGGGAATGGGAGAATGGAGATGCATATATAAGACAATACAACACCGACGGAGTCATGCGAAGTCTACTGTCTTTCTTTTTAAAAAATTCCGGACCAAGTCTTTAACACCCAACTCAGCTGAAACAATGTCCTGAATTGTCTAAGAAGACCTGGCAAAGTCTACGGGCCAGACCAACCGGGTGCTGCTGGTGCAGTGGCCATCGGTTTCGGCACGTTCTCTCCATGTGCAGGGGGCAATGATGTTCGATGCCTTATGGGTGGAACACTCTGGAACCGGGTCCTACCACTCCTGTCAACAGTTGCTTTCACGAACAACACCCTAATTAGGATGTTCTTCATTGCCTTACGATTTGTTTAGATGCCTTTTGTAATACAAATTACAAAATATTAATTTTTTTTGTTGTAAACAAATGCCAAATACCAAAATTTACATTTTTGGTGTTTAGTTGTATGCTAAAAGTTTAGCCATATAAATACAACATGTGCCCACATGACGTTTTTACCTTCTTTTGGGCCCTTAGGTGCCAAATGCCAAATGAAAATGCCAAAAAATTTACAGTTTTACGTCATAGTGTGTAGATTCATTCTATAAGAAGATGGACCAAAACACCGAAAACTTTTTTTAACTAGTGGAACTAAACAGGCTCTTAATTATTGTTATTATTAAAAATCAACTGGTTGTTCTTACCAATTAGGATGTGCTTAAGTGGCTTTATATTTCAGCAATATGGAATTTTTTAGTATATAATATTGATGTTTCATTCGTACTACTATATCTTGTGTATATTCTCTTTTGCAAAATGTATCACTTAGGGCCTATTTTGTGGAACTACCAAGGTTTTAGGCGTTGGATACTTGGATTTTTGTAGCCTGGGGTTCATATCATTATCCAAACAGTCCCTTATTTCCTTATTCGTAGGTTTATTTAGTACATATTCTTTTGAAAGGACCCTTCAATTCGGTTAGTTGGTTGTTTATAGCAACTACTCAATATTCACATATTTTATTAAACTATTCAACTTAAAATTTGAGAAGCTATTATTTATTTATCATAAGGCAAAGTTCAACATAATTTAATGATGTAGTTTGGCAAAATAGTCAAATTCGTCCTTGAACTATCACCGAAAGATCAGTTTAGTCCCTGAACTGTGAAAACGGCCGTTTTAGTTCTCAAACTTTTACAGCCGGCTCAATTTCGTCCCTAAACTATAAAAACGACCGTTCTCGTCCTCAAACTTTCACAGCCGGCTTAATTTCGTCCTTAAACTATGAAAACGACCGTTCTCGTCCTCAAACTTTCGCAGCCGGTTCAATTTCGTCTCTGGTCCGATGTGGAGCGCCACGCTGGCTTATCTCGTCATCACACAGTCAGCTGGAATCAGTTTTTGAAAGCTTGTAACTGATTTATTCTTGTTCCAACTTGTCGCAACTAGTTGTAACTCTTCAATACAAAATGGGATGAAGATGATTTTTCATAAAAATTGTAGATCTCGATAAGATCTACAACTTTCTAATTTTAATTTTTTTGATTTGAGGACATTAAGATACTCAAAAAGTTCATATTATGGTGCTAAAATTTTATATTAACTTTTATATTAATTACAAGCAGCAGCAGGTAATTATTATGGTGCTAAAATTTTATATTAACTTTTTGAGCATCTTAACATCCTTAAATAAAAAAAATTAAAACTAAAAATTTGTATATTTTATTGAGATCTACAATTAAAAATCATCTTCATCAATGTTGTATTGAAGAGTTACAACTAGTTGCAACCAGTTGGAATAAGAATAAATCAGTTGCAGACTTTCAAAAACTGATTCTAGCTGGCTAGACGATGACGAGACGAACCAGCGTGGCGCTCCACATCGGACCAGAGACGAAATTGAGCCGGCTGCGAAAGTTTGAGGACGAGAACAGTCGTTTTCATAGTTTAAGGACGAAATTGAGTCGGCTGCAAAAGTTTGAGGACGAGAACGGTCGTTTTCATAGTTTAGGGATGAAATTAAGCCGGCTGTGAAAGTTTGAGGACTAAAACGGCCGTTTTCATAGTTCAGGGGCTAAACTGAGCTTTTGGTGATAGTTCAAGGACGAATTTGACTATTTCGTCATGAGGATCAGATTGTGCCCACTTCTTAAAGGCTAATTCGGTCATGAGTTCTTATTAGTGTCAGGTAGCCACCCTGTTCGGCTACTCCAATTAGCTTAAGATTTTGGTTTCTTTTTATCCATAGGACAGTGTTTCCCTCTCATAACAAAATTAACATCAACTAAAATTAGCGCTTCTTTTCAGATAAGCGATCAGGGCTGACCTATGGCTGTAATGGTCACTAATACGAGACAAGTTTGACATTGCATACAAGAAGTCGGTTCCTTATTGATGGCTGTTGCCATTTGAAATTAAAGCCAATTTGTGTTTGATCCGATCCAGCAGCGGCAATGAGTGACTAATGTAGAAAGTAGTGGCATACTACATGAACGAAAGCCTGTAAACAGTATCACAGAAATAAACTAGAAAAACCACACAAGCAACACTACACCATGACATACCTTTCCCTATAAGTATGTGTTGGCAAATCAAGGGTTTTAACAACAAATTATGTATTGGCAATTGTATAACGTTTTAGTGTCACAAAAACTGTTGGTAAAAATATGTGTCGGCATTTGTCCTTCCAAACAGAAAAAGTGTCGGCAAAAGTTTCCAAACAGAAAAAGTGTCGGTGTAGTCTGAACAAGCCACTGTCTAAGTGTCGTGAAAAGGGTTTGCGCGGAAAAACTAAGAAGACATTCACCTAGGCGCGGAACATCAGGGGTGGGCGGGAAAAAAAAGAAAAGAAAAAAACACGCGCGCCAAGAATAGAAGTGTAGGTGCGTGTGGGCGGGGGGAAAAAAAACACGCGCGCTAAGAATAGAAGTGTATGTGGGAGTGAAAAACGGAGGCCACTAAAACCCATCGCACACTTACCATCCAGCATACCACCCCCACGGGAAGGGGAAAAAAAATCCTCGACCTCAGGCCGCCGCCGCCCAACGCCTGCATGTCACCCCGCCGTAGCCAGCAGGCCGACACCACCCAACCCCAGCATGGCGCCTCCGCTGGAAGCCAGATCCTAACCGCATCGCCATTCTCCCGAGGAGCACCGGCACCAGCTCGCGGCGCCACTGGGCGACCCCGCCTCCAGGCCCCACCGACGTACGCCGCTGCCGAGGACCTCGAACGGACACCGCCACCACTTGCCACCACCCCATCTCACCGCCAGGTGCGTCACAGACAAATCCCCTTCCCCATCCCTATTCCCTTGCATGCTAGGGTTTGGGCACTGTCAGGTTCAGATCCAGAACCAATGTAATTTTAGATATAATTGAGATTGAATTGAGATTGAACTCTAGATTAGTTAAGGTTCAAATAATGTGTAGGTGGAGTTTAGGTGAAAACTGATGCTTGGTTCTTCTATCCCAAACCAAGAACGATTTTTCTCCCTTTTGCTACTGCAGTAACCGGTGCCATGTTTAGAAAATGAAGTGCCGAGGACCCTACATGCAATGGATGCTTTTTTATGCAAATCAATAAAGCAGTGAATAGAATATTACTTTTTTGTTTTCTTTTGTGGCGACAAAAGAAGTGAGAAACCATCAGACAAGGGCCATGCTGGACTGGGCATGAATGCCTAAACATTGCAGCTGAAAACAGTTTCAAGCACCGTGTACATGCGGCTTTAAAATGATGTTTGAACCTTGACAATGTTGTGGCTAGCAAAATTTTAAAATAGTAAATGAACTACTGCCCTTAGATTTCACTTAAATGGCTATGATTACAAAATTCAATAAAGTGACCTCTTGCTGTAATGTTGCAACTTGTGCCCCTAATCTGTTGATTCAGAATCTGGTCTTGAATTGTACTTTTTTTCTTGGTTCCAGAAAGAACTAACCAAGGTGAGAAAAAATTGAAAGATTGACGGTTTGTGTCACTTCTTTTGCCGGTCTTCCATTAGACTTATTTGTATTGCCTTGTGTGATTAATTAGCATTGGTAATATTATTTACAGGGAGCATGAACAAGTTGGCCTTATAGTCTTCATCAACTCTTCTACTCTCATCGCTGGATTGGTATGCTTTCCTAATGAACTTTATCTCCGCACTTGGCACATAATTGCAGGTTGTGTGTGATCTATGATGTGACGATTCTGGATTCTTAAAACTAGACTATTAAACCTTACTTAATTTTCCGTTGATGGCCTGTGGTGTGACAACTTTTTTAACATCAACTGTGGTGAAATTGATTTAATTTGGACAATTGCTTGGCAATTTCTTTATTTTTTGTTGAACAACCCAATCTGGGAATGTTTTTTTTTTATACAAATGTTGAGAATGAAATATGTGACCCAATGCCTGATTTGGATACAAATGTTGATCTCAGTGGTCTTTTTGGAGATGTTGTACATGTAAGGACTGATATAGATGGAGTCATTGTTGCTGAAAGAAAGAGGAATTAAGTGTCAAATGCCCTCAGTTGTTGCTGGTGCTATGCAGATTTTTCTTTCACATAATTGCTTTGTTGTTGGTGTGAACTAATTGTTGATTGCTAAAATACTTGCACTATTGTTTTATACTATTCCTATACTAATTCGTTTTTATTTTTTCAGGAGAAACAATGTCAAATGCAAGGGGGAAAAGAAGGCGTGGAGGAAAATGATTATGAACATGAAAGGAATGAAAATATCAGGATCAAGTTGCAGAAAATGGCAGAACTGAACATTCTGCTCACTGCACAACAACTTAACGCACTGCAGCAAACAAAGAGAAAGAAAAAGGTATGTATTCCCATGAATTTGAGAAGTTCTCCTACATATTGGTTTCCCCATGGACTGTCTATAGAAATCTGAAATAATTATGTCCCCAAATGTAGACAACTACCCAAACTCCTGTTGAGGCAACTGCAACTGGACGTAACTTACGATCCAGCTCTAGAATAAGTGCTCCACATGTTGATATGCAACCTATGAATGAACATGCTGAGGTTCAACTTGGTGAAGGTATTCTTCTCTATGTTGTGACAACTAATAATGCAATGCATCATACATACTTAAATTGGGCATATTTGTTTTCTAGATGTTCTCGAACAGCCCAAAAAAAATGTTCAAGGACCTACAACAAAGGCTGATATCTATGCAAGGCAAAATAAGACTAAACTCCAAATGGATGTCAATGAGCATGGTCAACCTTGCGGACCATCAGGCACTAAATTTGCTAACTTCATTGGAACACTTGTGAGAACAAAGGGTTTCCCAATTGCACATGATGATTGGAGGAAGGTCTGTCCAAGCAAAAAGTATAAGCTATGGACAGGTGCACAGGTAGTGAAATTGGTTGCAAATGCACCCACTATATATAGTCATGTGACTGAGTCCTAACTTATTATTTATGTGTTGTATAGCTATATTGGCAAGTAGACAACCGTGTCTTCAATTGGTTTATGAAGACAGCAGCTACCAAGTGGAAGGAGTTTAAAGCAGATTTGAAAAAGGTGTATGTGTATGATGATGACATGGACGATGATGAACTGCTTGCTCTGTGCGATGATAGAGTTCATAAGGATGACTGGAAGTGGCTAGTTAATCACTGGAGGTCTCCGGAGGCAGCTGTAAGTTACAACTTCATTGCTGATTTTCATAATGTATGTGACACCGAGCTATAAACATGAAATACTTTGTTAGGCCCGTTCTTTGAGGGGGAAAGCAAATCATTCAAAGCTGACACAAAACCATACAACTGGGAGTAAGAGTCATGCACGTGTTGGTACTGAAATGGTATGCAATGTATATTGTTAGCTTGTTTCCCTTTCTTCATATCCTGTAACTACAACAACATATATGGTTTAGGGTGAGGATCTAGGGTGCCCCCCTCGTAGAGATGAATTGTTTATCAAACTCACACACACAAGAATGGATTACCTCATAAAGGAGCTGCAACAACAATTGTAAGTGTGATGAACACAATACTTTCTTCTGCCATCATATTTTGCTAAAATAATTTTTTGCTTCCAGAATGCACTTGAAGATGCAATTAGAGATAATCCTGCATTGAAAGACAAGACTATCCAGGAAGGTGATTCTTATTCACATGTTTGTGGAGCTGAGAAGAATGGATATGTTCGTGTTGTTGGTTTGGGGCCAAGTCCAGCTGATTTGGAAATGCCTAGAGCTAGAAAGTACACATCAACAAGGCTTCAAATGGAGATAGAGGCTCGTCGGCAATCAGATAAGAAGGTAGAAGATCTAACAAATCGTCTAGACAAACTTCAAGAAACAATGGAGAGATGGATGCAACAACAAATATCCTTTCAAAATGGAAATAACACTCCCCATGGATCTAATAATGCACCACAGGTGGTAACTCTTAACCTTTATCTCTTACATTTTTTCTTTGTTAGTGAAATAAGTGTTCACTGGTTTTGCTACTTTGATTTAGAACTTAAGGGCTGCAGCAACCCATCATCATGATGAAGTACATGAAGAAGAACAAGAACAAGATGCTAGATCATATGCAGGGGGTGACATGGCTGATATGCACTTATATGATGATGATGACGACTTGATTCTGAGTAGACAAGTGGTTCTTCAAGAGGAGCAGCATAATGAGGTAATTTCCATGTTTTCGTCCTCACCGCTTATGTCTTCCTACAGAGTTTCCTTGTCTTCGTGAGTTTTAGTTTCAGTTTATGTTTCAGACATAGTGTATGGTCGTACATGTTCAGTTTCATTTAGAGACATACTTTTAGACATCAGGCTTCTACATCTTTTATGCAACCTGTAGTTTCTGGTATGCACTTTCTGAGATATATTTTGTACTTCAGGGTGGCAGGGATGTGATACTATATAATGTCATAAGGCCCTATGATGTCCCTGTGGCAAAGGCTACCGTTCAAACGAACAACCCAAGGGCTGTTGTTGGGGGTACTGCTCTTGGCTTGGAGTTCTGTTAATCATGTGTTTATGAGGAATGCTGTACTGCCTCATCCATATGAAGGGGTCTCCACCATTTTAGACGCTCGTGGGAGATGCATTGCATGGCCACATGACAGAGTAATGGTAACACCTCTCTTTATTCTTGAAAAATGATTATTATATTTCGCTGATTAGTATTATATTTGTTTTCATTAGATTGAGGAATGACAAAAACTCACTGCAGCACTCAAGAGGTGATGGCACAGGAAGGTCGTCACAACTCGGAGGTGATTTACTTGAAAATATTATAATTACAAGAAGCCTTCTACAGCATTGAACTGTGTTTTGGGCTCACTGATGCTTTATCCTCTTCTTTTTCATGTTATAGGTACTTAAGCTGAGTTGTCGCAAGTCTTTTGGGTTGGCAACTTTTTGTGCATCAAGCTGGGGCTCAAGTATTTTGTGAGTGGCAATAATAACTTGCTCTGAAGTGCTACTCTCAGCTATTATTGGATTGTGCATCAAGCTAGTGCTGAAAAAATGGGCCATTGCAGCCTGCAGCCTGCAAGCTAGCTGCTCTTGGTGTGCAGCAAGCTGGGTCTCTTAAGTATTTTGTGAGTGGCAACAATAACCGATGCTCCGAAGTGCTACTATCAGCTAGTGTTGGATTGTGCAGCAAGAAAGAGCTGAAAAAGTTGGTCATTGCATCCTGCAGCCTACAAGCTAGCTTCTCTTGTGCCAAGTATTTTGCTTGTGGCTATAGCTGCAGCCTACAGGATTGGCTCAGCTGAACACAACTCATTTGTGCAACAATGAAATTTTCTGAGATGATCAAGAATTGTGCAGCAAGACATGGAACTTGGCTATAGTGCTGGATTCTGCTGAACACACCAGTTTTGGCAGCAGGACATCGAAGTGCTGAAATGGAACTTTTGTGCTAAGTCATCGTATTTGACTGCTAAACTTGAGCCATAACCACTGATCACATGACTGTTAGCTAGTGCATTAATCGAAAGCGTAGTGATGTTTAACGCTTTTGCTTTTTATTTGACTAATTGCACTACAGCTTGTGACTATTTAGTGTCTATTTACTGTTTTCTAAGGTAACTCATGTAATGGACATGTGTATGTTGTGGTTGTATGCTTGTGAATATTGAACTTGTCCACTTGATGTGTATCTCTCAAGTTCTGATATATTCTATCAATGAAATCAAGTGGTTTTGAAGAAGTGATGTGTGCTCTGGAACAAAATGGCTGAGAAAATATTTGGTATTATATAAGTATTATATTCTATTATATGGTTTTGCCGACAGTTAAATTGCCACTTAGGGCATTATACAAGATATGCTGGCAAATGCTTTTGCCAACACCTAAGTGTCGGGAAAGAGCCTAACTGTCGGCATAGGTCTTAACTGTCGGCAAAGGGTTTAACTGTCGGCAAAGATAATTCATTTGGCTACACTTAAAATGTCGGCGATTCGTTTAACTGTCGGGAAAACTTTCGCCGACGGCTTCTACCACGACTGTTCGTAAACTGTCGGCAAAACTTTTTGTGGGAGGCTATGTGTCGGCAAAGGGTACCTTTGCCCACTCTAGAAAGTGTCGGCAAAGGTGGGTTGTGTTATAGTGCAAGGTGCTAGTACTAGAAATAAACAAACAACAGTGCACAAGAGGTGATTAATTAATTAAAAGAAGTAGCCAATCAATTATTATCACACGGTTGCATGTAAGGGATTACTCAACAAATATCATTATCTGTAGCTTTCCAAAAGAGGAATGCTACTAGACTAGACTATTGCCATTTGAAACAACCAAACTAGCAATAGGAAAAAGCAAAGCGCTGCCAACCAGATATTTGATTGCTGTATCATGAAAATGACAATGAACAACAAACGAATCCAAGCACAGCTGCTATCATCTCAAACTCTAAGAACAGACGCGCACTACTGATGGGCTGACCAGTTTACCTGTTGTTTCACCCCTTACTGTTGCTCTGATGATGAAAGAGCTGACAAGATGAAGGGAAAAGAGGTGGGCTCAAGCTGCTGCAGCTGCTAGAAAACGCCGACCTGCTGAACTGAAATAGAACAACACAAAAACAAAACTAAGAACTGCAGCTCACCATGCAATGAAGTTTGAGAAAACTGAGAAACCAAATCCGATTGAGATGAAATTTGAATTACAGCTTCACCAGATCATGTGCATTCTAATCAAACCCAAAGCCCCCTAGTCCTTTATTGCCAATTTCACCAAATCCAGAAGACCTAGTGTCGGATACAAATAATTACGGTATCCAAAGGCCAGGGATTAACCGATGGCCGGTCCTGCCCACCTTAAGAAGGGACAAAATGAATCAGGATGATCCGACCCTCCGAAGGTGTTCTCCTGCCTTGCCTGACCCTAGGAGCGCGGACTCCGTCCCGCTCGACCCTAGGCGTGAGTCAGGCAGGAATCTATGAGGGGTTTGTGCTGCTTCTAGCCATAGCAATGCAGGAGTAGAGCCTAGGGCAATGATCACGACATCAGCAAGGGAGCATGCACGCCTCGATGTGACGCGACGTGGTGGTAGGTCATCACTAAGACCTAACGCCGTGGCGGTGTAGGACTGGGCATCGCCGTGCTGTACTATCGCCTCGTGAATCTAGCAGGGTCAGCTGCTGACCCTACCGTGTAGCCAGCTGTTGACCATGCTGCACGCTGACACGGAATGGGACGCCATAGGAGTATAAATGCGCACGCACCCAGCTCGCCCAATAAGGAACGACGCCAGGTAGGGTCAGAGGGACCCACACGAAGCAAGATCAGAGCTATTGCAGCTCCCACCATTGGATACCAAAACACGACCACCGTCAATAGTGTCAGTAGGGGGGCCGTCGCGAGACAAAGGGGCCGAATCGACCAAAGACATTTTAATTTGTTTTCCATGTTGTCATCCTTTTGGAACTCCTCGGTGCATAACACTGATATGCCTTGTAACCGGCCCCTCCCTTGAGCTATAAAAGGGAAGGGTTGGGCACCCCATAGGATCGCCTCTCGAAAAACACCACAACCACAACTAACGAGCAAACACCACATCCACACACCAGAGACTTGGGAGCCTTCCCTCTCTCGAAGTAGTTTGTAACCTCTACTACTGACTTGGTGCAAGTAACATGAACCGCTCTCAACTGGACGTAGGGGCACTCCGCTCGAACCAATATACATCTTGTGTCCACTTAGCACGCCATCCGAGACCTAAAACGTGCATCTCTAAATTTACGAGTTGGTGTTAGTTCGAACCGATAAATGATGAAATTTAGAGTAATCCAAACTCGTGGTGCTATAGTGAGAAGCTGGGAGGTTGAGACATGGTGCCATGCATCAAACTGAATCAGGTGGCAATGAATAGAGGAACCGCGAGGGGGTGGGGGTACAGGTGCAAGCAACCTGGCGGCGGTGGGGAGGGGAAACTGAGGTCACTGACATGGGCCAAGGGAGGGGCGACCTGAGTTGACCTAGAGATAACGTCGAGCTGAGCTCACCAGGTTGCCGGTAGGGAGGGGTTGAGGTGAGGTCGCCGGCCCGCTAACAGAGCACGCAGAGGAGGCTAGGGG
Source organism: Eremochloa ophiuroides (assembly GCA_038502445.1). NCBI lineage: Eukaryota > Viridiplantae > Streptophyta > Magnoliopsida > Poales > Poaceae > Eremochloa > Eremochloa ophiuroides. The sequence continues at coordinate 32,295,750 of JAHLJS010000007.1, read as the reverse complement.
ACACCGGTGAGGCGGCTGGCAGCGGCAGGCAGTTCGCAGGGGGCGGCTTGTATCTGCTAGAGGTGACAGCGTGATTTTTTTTTCTTGAGAGAATTCCCTATGAACCATTATAAAATTTCACAATTCCCTGTTAGCTACCAGAAAAGTTGGGCTGTCATGTGAGCCACTTCTCCAAGTTTTTCGACCCTTCTATGCCACTGCCATCATCTTTTGGGGGAACGACAGCTAACGTGACTTTGAAATGTCTGTGTTGCCGCTTCTACATGTGGGCCCTGCTTGCTATCTTCCTCTTTCCCTTCTTCCTCCGTCTTCGTCTCCCTCTCCGTCTCCGTCACCATCTCCGTCTCATCTCTAGCACTACGGGCCTCCTCAAGCCAACTGGCCATGAACAACAGCCCATTGCCCGCACCCCAAGCCCGGCCTAAGCAACACCATTCACTTCATCCGCAACCCCAACCGCTTTTTTAACATGTACGTGCACAAGCTCCGTGCCATGCCGTCTGCCGCCATCGAGGCATGGGGGCCCATGGGTGCAGGCCACGCCGTCACCATCGCCAGCCCGGTTGATGTTGATCACCACCTACGCACTAACTTCGATAGGTATGCCAACGGCGCGTTCTTTTGCGACGCCACCACCAAGCTCATCAGCGACGGGCTCTTCGCCGCCGCTGGATGCCTCTAGAGCCACCAGCGGAAGCTGGCGTCGCACGCCTTCTCGTCCTGCTCGCTCTGCTGGTTCACCTATGGCGTCCTCGCCGTGCACCTGCATCGCCCCTTCCTGCCGCTCCTAGACACCACCACGCGGGATGGCGAGGCCGTGGTGCTCCAAGACGCCCTGCGCCGGTTCAGGTTCTAAACCACACTACTACATAATTTTAACGGTGGCTATCAAAATCCTTACCGAGGCAGTTTTTGTAACAGCCTCGGATCAAAGGTCACGGTTAATGGTGACCTTAACCGAGGCGGTTGCCTGCCTACCTCGGTTAATAAATTAAAAAACAAAAAAATCTAGAGCCCACCGGTGAGCACGTTTCTGAGTCCACCAATGAGTCCATTGCTAGGAGAGAACCCGTGCGCGTCCAGCCGCCCTGCCGTTGCCAGATCCGCCCGCGCCCAGCCACCAGCCATCGAATCTGGCCGCCAGCCGCCAGGCGGCCGGATCTAGGCCACCACCGTAGAAAGGAGGAAGGCCTGCCGCCAAAGCCGCTTGGGGAGGAGCACCGCTCTCCTCGCCGGCGTCCACGTGCGCCGTCCGTGGCCAACACCTCGTGGACACCGCCGCCTCGTCCATGCCGGCCACGCAGCTCGTCTTCGTCCTCACCGTCGTGCTCGGGGGAGAGAGGGGGAGGGGCGTCCTCCACTGTCACCCGCCACCCTTCACTGGATCTAGCACGAGGAGGAGGAGGCCCCCCTCCACACCGTCACCGGCCAGATATGAGGTAGTGGAGGTGCGCTGTCCATGGGGAATAAGGGGAAGGACGCCGTCGCTTCCACCCTGCTGCTTCCCACCGAACGCGTGAGGGGAGAGAGGCACCATGCGCCGCCGTGTGGTGCGGGACCGCGTGGGGGAGAAGGAGGGGCGGCACAAGGGAGAGGGAAGAGCTCGGTGGAGAGAGGGATGGGCACCGCTCGGGAGGGAGATAGGATACCGATAGAGCGGCGACTGGGTATTTGGGAGGGAGAGGAGTGAGGGGCCGAGTCACTAACCCTCACTTTCATTTATATATAGTAGCATAAACTTGGGCTATCGGGCTAGCTTTATTTACCCAGGCGGTTGTAGTTATAGTAACTACGTTAGAATGCCCGCCTCGATTAATATGTATTACCGAGGCGGATATTTTAAGAATAACCGCCTTGGTTAATATATTTTTCGAGGCAGTTTTTTTATAACCACCTCCTTTAATAAAAAGTGACCACCTCGGTAAATAGCAGGCATTAAGCGAGGCGGTTATCCTTCCTGCCCGCCTCGAAAAATGCAAACGTCTCCTAAAAGATTTTATGTAGTAGTGCCATCTGCCACATCGCATTCGGCATAGAGGGTGTGCACAACATTGATGACAAAGACATCAGAAACGTACTCGGTGACGTTGTCTCGGTTCATGGTGGCCATGGACAACGAGGCCACTCCACTACTGTAGAAAATTTTTTGCGAGGCGCTTGTGAACTTTTTTCAAAGGTGGGCAGCATTGAAAATCGCCTTGGTTAATGTCTCGATTAACCGAGGCGGTTAAAATTAACCGCATCGTAAAATCGATTTATAGAGACGGTTATTTAAAAGAGGCTCGCCTCAGAAAATAAAACTATTTTAGGAGGCGGTTATATATAAAAGGCACATTTCGTTCAAAAAGGCTAAGCCCATTCTCATTTAGAAAAGCCCAACTCAGCCCGATAGATGCTCTGACTATATATACAGACTCTAGGGTTTCACTCACTCCCACTCCTCCCTCTCCCTCAGCCACTCACCTCCCTCTCCACCCCTACCAACACAGCCACCCCTCCCCTCCCCATCCCAGCCCCCTTCTCCATCTCCACCATAGCGACGGTGGCACCCCTCCGGGCGTGCGTGCGCGCGCGCGAGGCCCATCAACTGCCCCTATTGGCGTGATCGCGGTGGCGCACCCCTCCTGGCGTGCGCGAGCGGCCCTCCCGGCGTGCGCGCGGCGGCGAGCCCCTCCCGGCATTCGCGGGCCCGCGGTGGTGCCCCTCTCCCTCCCTCTGCCAATGCTAGGCTCCTTTCGGGGACTATATCCGGCGGTGGGGAGGCCAGATCCCGTGGTTGGGAGGGCGGATCCGATGGTGGGGAGTCCGGATCCGGCGGCGGGGAGGCTAGATCCGGTGGTGGGGAGGCCGGATCCGGGGCTGCGGCACCCCTCCCAGCGAGCAGCTATGGTGGCGGCACATGGATGGGCTCGGTGGGCCCGTGGGTGAGCTCGCTGGGCTTGTCCACTGTTTTTTCTTTTTTTTTTCTTTTTTTTATGATTAACCAAGGCGGACAGGCAACCACCTGATAGAGAATGATAGAGCAACTTTTCTAATGGCTGATAGAGAATTGATAACTTTTATAATGGCTCACGGGGAAATCTCTCCTTTTTTTTTTTCAATTGTGGGTGGCGGCAGGGTGAGATGTGCGTGTGCAAGGGGTGAGCGCCCAAGGGAGAGGGGAAATGGGCTGATGCGTGCGTGCATTGGCACCTTGACGGGTTGCAATTTTTTTCTGATAAGTGGGTCCACGTAAAAATTTATGCCGGAAGTTTGTCTAATCCCGCGCCTGAATGATAACCTGTAAGTCCTTAAAAATAGGATATAACGATAGACCATCCAACGTTAAAGCGAAACAGAATTATGGACCGGATATCTATTATGAAAATGAGATATAATGACTGATGGTACATTAGAAAGTTTTAACATCGGACCTTCCAACGTTAAATTGGCATTTTTACGACCTCATGTGACGCTAAAGATGGACTATGCTAGATACGAGGATAGACCTGGCTTAGCCAGAATAAACCAAGCCTTGCAAAAAGGAACCTACCCCAAGTGGAGCATCAACTATGAGAAACATGCTCCCTTCAGCTACAAAGGAAGGAGGAGACAGTAATAGAGATAGTGAGAAAGACATAGAAAGGAAAACTTAATACGACATCATATTGTTACCTCTAAGAGAGAACTTTGCCAGAACTCTAAGTTCTAAAACACGTTGAAAGCTTAATCCAGTAGGACGACGAACAGGGAGCAAGAAGAGTCTAACTCCGCCCAGTTTCTAGTATTGAACATATAAAAAAAGGTTGTATGGACCAATCGGCACTTAGCGGCCCTGTCTAGTGGCTTTCCAGAATGAAGCTAAAGATGGACTATGGTATAGTGTAGGCTAGTAGCGTAAAAATAGTTTGTAAAAATACATCCTTGTCTTTCTTCCATGACACCGTAAAACCAGGTTTTTGCGACAATAAGAAACACAAACAAGTCACAAATCAGAGCTGAAATAGCAAAGCTTTATGATGAAACCGTAGATCTGCCATGAAAATACCCAAATCCATCAGAAACTAAGGCAAAACAATCACACAAGAAGATACTAAACCTGTTGCGGAGACCATACCCAGAGACAGGAATTCAGCAACGAGATTATGCCAGATGACCTGGTCCTTCAAGCCAGAATAATACAGTCGATCCAGATCTGAACTTTTAATGAATAGAATCCTCAGAACACTTAAATCTCCCAACCAGATGTATGTTCCATATGTAATTTTAATACTAAAATCTGTTGTACACAAGAAAACAAGAGGGAAAGAATCAACAGGAGAAGCAGACATTTCTTCTGCTCAGATGCTGAAACACTAAAAAGAACTGCCAAGAAAAAACGAGACCGAGGTGCTCAACATTTTAGATCTTGCACAGAGATTTCTTCATACAGCCGCACATGATGTCCATATAAATTTGATTGTCTGAAAACAGAGATACAGAACCATGTACGCACCTTTCTACTCGCCTCATCTAGCGGAGAGGAGAGAGGGAGAACATTGAATTGGGGACACGGACGGACGGAGCTCAACAATGCAATGAACCAGCTGTACCCTAAAGCTCCTTACCACTTTATTATACACTCGTACCCTGTTTCAGCATTGCATAAAAAAACGCACCATATATCTAGTCTCTTAGATTTTTAAATTCCATTGAGTGATCTAGCATTGGCATGGCGGGGACCAAAGCCCGGACGTGCAGCCTGAGTGACCAGCATGTGCGTGTATAGGCAATGCGGGTGTATTAAAATGCCTCCTAGGTGTTAGATATGTGTTAAATATGTGTATAACTTGGTTACATTAGGCTTGATTTGTATTAGGGGCTAGGATAGAGTTAGAGTCGAACTCTGTATCCTAGGGGCCATAAATATGAGTCGACCCCTGTTGTAACCGTGAGACGACTAGGTGGCTGGTTTGGACGGCGGCGAGGCCGCGGGATCGTCTGGATGCCGGTGTAGCTACTGTTTTATGGGAAGGAGCGTCCGTAGTCATGTCCCGAGGATTAGGCACATCGCTGAACCTCGTTAAAAAACATCGTGCTTCGGTGTCGTTCTCGTTCGCGTATTTTCTTTTATGATGATTATGCTTCCGCGTTCGTCGGTTAATAGGTCTGTTCAGATCTGAGAATTAACCGTGCACTCTAACAAATGGTATCAAAGCCCATGGTCAGAAAACTTGTAAAATCTCAAGGGTCACACAGTGGCGGGAGAGCCCGTTAACGTCTCGGAGGTTCACACGGGTTGTGTGTGACATGGAGCGCTGGACTCGAGGCCTGAAAAACGTCTTTCCGAGATCACACGGGGTTGTGTGATGTGAAGATTTGGGTCCGATGTGTGACGGGGGAGATTGTTAGGTTTAGTCGCACATTGGTAATTGATGGTAAGGGAGCATAACATATAAGGTGAGGGCAGCCCTCACCTATTAGGCTAGTCTTTTGGGTTGAGTTAGGCTCAAGGCCTGGGTATGTTGTGGGCTTCAGTGGACCTGGGCTAACAAGAAATTTTATTTCGCTCGGTCTATTACATGAAGAAGGTTGGTTGTATCAGGCAGTTCCTGATAAGAAGACCTTGAGAGTCATGCACGGAGGCAAGACGGTCATGATTGGTGAAAAGTCAAGCGCACACCAATACAAGTTGAAAGATAGCGTTGTTGAAGGTGGAGTCATGGATGGCAATGCAAATATGGTGGTGTTCTATCCTGGAAGTGATGCGGCTGTGGGATTAGCCTCATCAAGCTGCTCGAAGTAAGCGATGTCAGAGACGAAGTCCGGGTACATGGAGGTTCACGCATGGACGACTTCAAGATGGTGTGTATATTCGTTAAGGTGGAGTTTGTTAGATATGTGTCGAATATGTGTATAAGTTGGTTACGTTAGGCTTGATTTGTACTAGGGGCTAGGATAGAGTTGGAGTCGAACTCTATATCCTAGGGGCCATAAATATGAGGCAACCCCTGTTGTAACCGTGAGACGACTAGGTGGCTGGTTTGGGCGGCGGCGAGGCCATGGGATCGTCTGGATGCCGGTGTAGCTACTGTTTTATGGGGAGGAGCGCCCGTAGTCATGCCCCGGGGATTAGGCATATCGCTGAACCTCGTTAAAAAAACATCATGCCTCGATGTCGTTCTTGTTCGCATATTTTCTTCTATGGTGATTATGCTTCCGCGTTCGTCGGTTAATAGATCTGTTCAGATCTGAGAATTAACCGTGCATTCTAACAAGTGGTATCGGAGCCCATGGTCGGAAAACTTGGAAAATCTCAAGGGTCATATAGTGATGGGAGAGCCCGTTAACGTCTCAGAGGTTCACACGGGTTGTGTGTGACATGGAGCGCTGGACTCGGGGCCTGAAAAACGTCTTCCGAAGATCACACGGGGTTATGTGATGTAAAGAGTTGGGTCCGATGTGTGACGGGGGAGATTGTTAGGTTTAGTCTTACATCGGTAATTGATGGTGGGGGAGCACAATATATAAGGTGGGGGCAGCTCTCACCTATTAGGCTAGTCTTTTGGGTTGAGTTAGACCCAAGGCCTGGATATGTTGTGGGCTCCGGTGGACCTGATCCCGAGGGGCGCTGAAAGACTCTAGTTTGGTTTTGGTAATTGATGAAACCAAGTTACTAATCTAAGTGCTAAGTGTGTGTAGCCAAAAGTAGATTAGTGATAAGGAGAAAGATGACATGAGCTCAAGTGAAGATCAAGACGAAATGATCAAGAAGAAAGAAAAGGACTTAAAGAAGGAAAGCTAGAGGCTAAGGTATATTCATATAGGGCTTTTCTTTTAGTGATCAAGACTCCAAGTGGGAGTGATCACGTTTAGGATAGATAGCCAACTATCAAGGGGAGAACTAAGCTATTGGATTACTTTCAAGTGCTCTAGGTTGCATCTCATATGCATTGATCTAACCAACCTAGAGAATCCCTTTGAAAATCCTTGAAAAATGTTTGCAAAATGCTAACACACTGTGCACAAGTGTAGAAGACCTTGAGTGTTAGCACATAGAAGCAAGGGGTGAGAAATAGACTTGAAAAGGGCTACTTACTGAGCGTCGGACTGTTAGTGGGCGTAGCGTCGGACCATTGATTCGGTCCGACGCCTGAGCTGTTTGTGAGCGTCGGACGCTTGTTTACCGAGCGTCGGACCGTTGCGGTCTTCAGTCCGACGGTGCCGAGCAACGAAGAATGACGCGTGGCTCGCTTAGGAGCGTCGGACGCTTGAAGGAAAATCCGACGGCAAGCGTCGGACGAAGTCCGACGATGATTTAGCGTTTTCAACCCTCTCTGGAAGCGTCGGACGGGTGAAATCAGTTACCGTTGAGATCGGACGAACGACGTTTAAATCGTTTGACACGTGGCGTTCATCCGAGCGTCGGACGCCACCGTTTGGTCCGACGCAGTCGGTCCGACGGTCGGTCCGACGGTATAAAAACGGGGTTAACGGCTGTTTCAGAGAGTGTAACGGCTAGAAGTTGGCTTAGGGGTATTTATACTCCCTCCCTGGTCACTTGGTGACTCTCTTGCACACTTGGATCATTGTCATACACTTTGTTGTATTCTAGCCTCCCACTCTCTCTCTAATTCATCATCTTGATCATTCTTATGAGATTGAGTGAACCTCAAGTGCATCATTGCTTGTGTTTTGCATTCTAGAGCACTTGAGAGCAAGCCTTGGATTAGTTCTTATTCTCTTGGGACATTGCCGTGTCCCTAGACGGCTTGGAGGAGAAGAAGGTGTGAAGGAGCTTGGTGATTGTGCTTGCTCACACCCGGTGATTGTGAGGGGTTCTTGTGCCTTCCCCGAGCGGAGTGCTCAAAGGTATCTCTAGTGAATTGCTCGTGTCTTTGAGTTACTTCCTCCGTGGTAGGTTCTTGTGGTGCCTAGTGTAGGCTCGGTGTGTAATACCGATTAGCCACCGAACCACCGGTTGAAGTCGACACAACGAGGACGTAGCGTGCCGGCAAGCACGTGAACCTCGGGGATAAATCTTTGTGTCTCTATTGATTTCCTCACCTTCGAGTGAGTGACTTATTGATTGTCCCGGTGATTGGTTTCTTCACAAGGCAAAGGCTTATTCGACGATCATCTCTTTCTCGTCCTTGTGTAAAGTAGCTTGTTTTCTTTTCTTAAGTAGTTGTGAAGTTGTTTAGCCTTTGCTAGCTCTTGTGTGGTTTAGAACTAAGGTTCAACTAGAATTGTGTAGGTGGCTTGCCTAAGTTAGTGGTTGCCTTAGCATTGCATTAATAGCCTCTTGTGTTTCTAATATCTTGTTTAGTGGTTTGTAGAATTTCTATTTAGGCTATTCACCCCCCCTCTAGCCATACTAGGACCTTTCAAGTGGTATCGGAGCCGTGGTCACCGTTTAGTTGAGGCTTAACATCCTTCGGTGTATTGAAATGGCTCATATCATGTTCAATCATGTTGGGGGCAAACCACCTCACTTTGATGGCACAAGCTCATTTGACTATTGGAAGAGAAAGATGAGGATGTATCTTGGCTCAATTCATGAGAAGGTGTGGGAAGTCACCGAAAAGGAATACATTGTGCTTGATCCCGCAAGCCCCACTCCTAGAGATCAAGAGAACAACCAATGTAATACAATGGCTCTCAACACCATTTATAATGGCATTGATTCAAAGGTGTTTGAGCAAATCAAGGATTTGGATAGAGCAAGTGAAGTATGGACAAGATTAGAGCAAACCTATGAGGGCACTTCAACGGTAAAGAGTGCCAAGTTGTACATGCTCAAGGACAAGCTCTCAAACTTCAAGATGGATGATGGAGAGAGCATTCCGGAGATGTTCTATAGGCTCCAAGTGATCATCAATGATTTGAAGGCCTTGGGTGAGAAAACAAGTGATGAGGACTTTTCTCACAAATTTCTCATGTGCTTGCCCAAGAGGTTCAAGACCTTGAGAACTATCATCTTCCGGGGTGGCTTGAAGGGTGTCACTCCAAATGAGATTCTTGGTGATGTAATGACCGAGGATCAATACAATGAGAAGAGTGATAGTGAAGAAATGAAGAAGGAGGATGAGAAGAGCAAGAAGACCTTGGCATTTAAGTCCACTACCTCCTCATCCAAGAGCAAGGGCAAGGGCAAGAAAGTACAATCTAGTGATGATGATGCATCTAGCCTTGATAGTGATGATGAGGCACTAGCTCTCTTTGTGCGCAAGTTTGGAAGATTCATGAAGAAGAAGGGCTATGGTGCTAGAAAGAGAAGAGATAACTTCAAAGGCAAAAATGTAGTAAGGAAATGCTACAATTGCAAGAGCACGGATCATCTTGTGGCGGATTGTCCCAATGCTAGTGATGATGAAGATGATTGCAAGAAGAAAGGCAAGAAGGACAAGAAGGACAAGGTGGAAAAGAAGGAGAAGAAGAAGTTCAACTTCTCCAAGAAGAAAGGTGGATCCTATGTGGTGATATGGGATAGTGATGCTTCCTCCGATGATGATGATGAGAGGAAGACATCCAAGAAGAAGGCCATGGCTTCTATTGCTATCAACAAGAAGTCTTCACCATTTGATTCATCATGCTTCATGGCTAAGTCCACTAAGGTAAAATATGATGACTCAAGTGATGATGAAAAAGATGATAATGATAGTGATAGTGATGATGATGAGCCTAGTGTAGCACAACTCATGGACATGTTAGAGCAAGCCGAATATCTTATTAGCTCTAAGTCTAAGAAGTGTAAAGAATTGTCCAAGAAATTAAAAACTCTTGAACAATCCTTTGATGAGCTAAGTGCTTCTCATGAGTGTCTAAAGGAAGACCATGAGGATCTCAAACTAGCTCACACCAAGCTTGAGGAAGCTCACTCCTCACTCTTAGAGCTAAGCAAGGTAGAGGATGTTGCTATAACATGTGATGTGGGTGTAACTTGTGATTTAATGAATGAATCAATTAATGAAACACTTGTTGCAACCACACCTAATAACACTAGCTTTTCATCATCATCCACTTCTACTTCTACCTTCACTAATAGTGTTGATCCAACACTAAAAGTTGAAAATGAGAAATTGAAGAAGGAAGTGGACAAGCTAACCCGCGCATTAGGCAATGCCTATGGTGGGGATGCCCGCTTGCTACAATGCTTGGGTAGCCAAAGATATAGTAACTCTAAGGAGGGACTTGGCTATACTCCCAAGAAAGGCAAGGCGGCCTTTGTAACTCCAAAGCCTAGCTTTGTGAGAAGCAATGGTCGATTTTGCTACAAGTGCAAGCAAGTTGGGCATATTGAGGCAAATTGCATCACTAATAACAAGAACAAGCAAATAAAATTTGCAAGTGCTAAATCTATTAGACTTGATTCTTGTTACATGCTTACCAAGGGTGAGAAAGGTGTCAAAGTCAAATATATTGGTACACCTAAAGAGAGCCCAAGGTTGAAGGCTATTTGGGTACCAAAGGCTTTGGTTACTAACCTCCAAGGACCCAAACAAGTATGGGTACCTAAAAGACATTGACTTGTTTTGTAGGTAAATTACAAAGCCGGAGGGAGGCATTGGGTTCTTGATAGTGGGTGTTCACAACACATGACCGGTGATTCAAGAATGTTCAACCAAATCAATTCTAGTGGCAATGAGTATGATAGTATCACATTTGGAGATAATAGCAAAGGCAAGGTCAAGGGTCTTGGAAAGATTGCAATATCAAATGATCTAAGCATCTCCAATGTGCTATTAGTTGAGAGTTTGAACTTTAATCTATTGTCCGTGGCTCAACTTTGTGATCTTGGTTTCAAATGCATCTTTGGTGTTGATGATGTGGAAATTATTAGTATGGATGGATCAAACTTGATATTCAAGGGATTTAGATATGAGAATCTTTATCTAGTGGACTTTGGTGCTAGAGAATCACAATTGTCAACATGCTTGCTCTCTAAATCAAGCATGGGTTGGTTATGGCATAGAAGGCTTGGTCATGTTGGAATGAAGCAATTGAACAAACTTGTGAAGCATGACTTGGTTAGAGGTCTTAAATATGTTGAGTTTGAGAAGGACAAGTTATGTAGTGCATGTCAAGCCGGAAAACAAGTAGGCAATACTCATCCTAAGAAGAGCATGATGAGCACATGCAAACCATTTGAGTTATTGCACATGGACTTGTTTGGACCAACTACATATACAAGCATTGGCGGCAACAAGTATGGTTTGGTGATAGTGGATGACTTCTCGAGATACACATGGGTTTTCTTTATCAACGACAAAAGTGATGTTCATGGTATCTTCAAAACTTTTGTCAAGAGAAGTTGCAATGAATTTGAAACAACCATCAAGAGGGTGAGAAGTGATAATGGTAGTGAGTTCAAGAACACAAGAGTTGATGATCTTTGTGATGACTTAGGAATCAAACATCAATTCTCGGCTAAGTACACACCTCAATCAAATGGCCTAGTTGAAAGAAAGAATAGGACTCTCATTGATATGGCAAGATCTATGCTTAGTGAGTATAATGTGAGTCAATCTTTTTGGGCCGAAGCAATCAACACGGCATGCTACTACTCTAATAGACTCTATTGCCATCCTATGTTGGAGAAGACTCCATATGAGATCTTGAATGGAAGAAAACCAAATATTGCATATTTTCGGGTGTTTGGTTGTAAGTGCTACATATTGAAGAAAGGAGCTAGATTGAGCAAATTTGAGAAGAAATGTGATGAGGGATTCTTGCTTGGCTACTCCACCACTAGTAAAGCTTATAGAGTATGGAACTTGGGAAATGGTCAACTTGAGGAAGTTCATGATGTTGAATTTGATGAAACCAATGGGTCTCAAGATCAAAATGAGAATCTAGATGATGTGAGTGGACCTCAATTGGCAAAGGCTATGCATGAAATGGACATTGGTGACATAAGGCCGACTCAAGTGGTTGATATAGAAGATGACAAAGATCAAGTGCAAGTTCCTTCAATTGATCAAGCTAGTGACTCTCAAGTGCAAAATCAAGGTCAAGCTAGTTCCTCTCAAGATAATCAATCAAATGCACAATCAAGCTCAAGCAATCAACCTCAAGTGCTTCAACCCACAAACATTACAAGAGATCATCCTTTGGATCAAATTGTTGGTGATATTCAAAAGGGTGTGCAAACAAGATCAAGACTAGCATCATTTTGTGCTCATTATTCATTTGTGTCATTTGAAGAGCCGGAGAACATTGAGAAGGCATTAAAAGATAGTGATTGGGTAAATGCTATGCATGAAGAGCTCAACAATTTTGAAAGAAATGAAGTTTGGGAATTGGTAGAAAGACCAAAGAACTACAATGTTATTGGCACAAAATGGGTATTTAGAAACAAGCAAGATCAAGATGGTGTTGTGGTACGGAACAAAGCAAGATTAGTGGCACAAGGGTACACTCAAGTAGAAGGATTGGACTTTGGTGAAACCTATGCTCCGGTTGCTAGATTGGAAGCAATAAGAATTCTTCTAGCATATGCTTGTGCTCACAACATCAAGCTCTACCAAATGGATGTCAAAAGTGCATTTCTAAATGGATTCATCAATGAGTTAGTATATGTTGAACAACCACCCGGTTTTGAAGATGAGAAGAAACCAAATCATGTGTACAAGTTAAGAAAAGCACTCTATGGCTTGAAACAAGCACCAAGAGCATGGTATGAGAGGCTAAGGGATTTTCTCCTCTCTAAAGGTTTCAAGATGGGAAAGGTTGACACCACTCTATTCACCAAGAAAGTTGATGACGACTTGATGATCATGCAAATCTATGTTGATGACATTATCTTTGGATCAACTAGTCAAGCTTTGTGTGCGGAGTTTGAAAAGGTGATGGCCAAAGAATTTGAGATGTCAATGATGGGTGAACTCACATACTTCCTTGGACTTCAAATTAAGCAAATGAAAAACGGCACATTCATAAGTCAAGGCAAGTACACAAGAGACATGATTAAGAAGTTTGGAATGCAAGATGCAAAACCAATTAGCACTCCCATGGGGACTAGTGGAAGTTTGGATGAAGATAAAAGTGGCAATATGGTTGATCAAAAGGCATATCGGTCTCTAATTGGAAGTTTGCTCTATGTCACCGCATCAAGACCGGATGTCATGTTTAGTGTGTGCATGTGTGCTAGATATCAAGCATCTCCTAGAGAGAGTCACATGAAGTCCGCAAAGAGGATATTGAGATATTTGAAGCACACTCAAGATGTTGGATTGTGGTATCCCAAGGTTGCAAAATTTGAGTTGGTTGGATATGCCGATGCGGACTATGCCGGTTGCAAGATCAATAGAAAGAGTACATCGGGCACATGTCAACTCTTGGGAAGATCTCTTGTCTCATGGTCATCAAAGAAGCAAAATAGCATATCACTCTCCACCGCCGAAGCCGAATATATTAGTGCGGGAAGTTGTTGTGCTCAAATCCTATGGATGAAGGCAACCTTGAGGGACTATGGAATCAACTTCAAGAAAGTGCCATTGTTTTGTGACAATGAGAGCGCTATCAAGTTAACTCAAAATCCGGTTCAACATCAAAGAACCAAGCATATTGATGTAAGGCACCACTTTATCCGGGATCATCAACAAAAGGGTGATATTGATATTCAAAGTATTGGAACCGATGATCAATTGGCCGACATACTCACCAAGCCACTAGATGAGAAGAGGTTTTGCAAACTTAGGAATGAATTGAATATTCTTGACTTCTCCAATATGAGTTGAGCTCACCCCACATATGTGACATGCCTCTACTTCGACAAAGCAAGGTAGAATTGTTTGTCATTACATCATACTTGCTAGGACTTGTTTAAGAGCATATAGACATATTCACCTCTTAGGAGCATTCATGGAAATTAAAATGTTCTTGATGGATATATGCTACCACTATTGCCTTATTTGATTGAATGATCTAGTGGTAACATATGACATGCATGTGTGCTTAATCCCCTAGTGTTCAAACTAGTTCATTGGCTCAAGGTGTATAACTTAACATGGACAAAAATCCACTCTCTTTCCAAATCAAATGAACTTAATTAATTTTCTCTTCACTAACGTAAACCTTTTTGTGAAATTGTTGACAAAGGGGGAGAGAAAGTTACAAAAGAAAGAGAAAAAGCGATGAACCATCATTAGGCCGATGATGGGAGAGCAATAGGCCAAAGGAAAGGGGTAATTAAAATTTTGAAGCACACAAGTAGGGGGAGCAATCACATATGCAAGTTGTTGCATTTGGATGTGCACTAATCATATGATTGCTCATTGCGTTAATATTTACTTTCTTATACATGCTTGTGTGGTGTATTGCTAGTAGTAGGATTTGAATGATGACTTGAACAACTAGCATGTGTAGGGTAACTAGTTGGTTGTATTTCTTCAAATGGTAACTAGAGCTTGCATATAATGTGATCTCATGGTATGCTCTAGTACTTGTGACCTTTCTAGTTACTAAGGTGCTAAGGATGGTGTACATGGCAACTCCGATGGTATCACGCTTCAAAGGTCCATTCTATACACCTTAGCATCATTTTGGTAGAATTACTCTCTATTCAATACATATGTGCTAGATGTCAATCCAAACTCGATGCACATATGTAGGGGAGCCAATACTACCAAAATAAAATTTATGATGGTTGTCCAAATCCTTTCATGATCTACTCATGGACAAGCATGATAAATTTCAAAATCTTAATGCATATTTCTTTTGTAAAAGGGTTGTCATCAATTACCAAAAAGGGGGAGATTGAAAGACTCTAGTTTGGTTTTGGTAATTGATGAAACCAAGTTACTAATCTAAGTGCTAAGTGTGTGTAGCCAAAAGTAGATTAGTGATAAGGAGAAAGATGACATGAGCTCAAGTGAAGATCAAGACGAAATGATCAAGAAGAAAGAAAAGGACTTAAAGAAGGAAAGCTAGAGGCTAAGGTATATTCATATAGGGCTTTTCTTTTAGTGATCAAGACTCCAAGTGGGAGTGATCACATTTAGGATAGATAGCCAACTATCAAGGGGAGAACTAAGCTATTGGATTACTTTCAAGTGCTCTAGGTTGCATCTCATATGCATTGATCTAACCAACCTAGAGAATCCCTTTGAAAATCCTTGAAAAATGTTTGCAAAATGCTAACACACTGTGCACAAGTGTAGAAGACCTTGAGTGTTAGCACATAGAAGCAAGGGGTGAGAAATAGACTTGAAAAGGGCTACTTACTGAGCGTCGGACTGTTAGTGGGCGTAGCGTCGGACCATTGATTCGGTCCGACGCCTGAGCTGTTTGTGAGCGTCGGACGCTTGTTTACCGAGCGTCGGACCGTTGCGGTCTTCAGTCCGACGGTGCCGAGCAACGAAGAATGACGCGTGGCTCGCTTAGGAGCGTCGGACGCTTGAAGGAAAGTCCGACGGCAAGCGTCGGACGAAGTCCGACGATGATTTAGCGTTTTCAACCCTCTCTGGAAGCGTCGGACGGGTGAAATCTTTAGTCCGACGGTGCTCGCGCGATCGTCCGACGATACGCGAGAAGTGAGCTGAGAGAGGGCGTCGGACTCTGCGGTTTAGTCCGACGTCCTCAGTCCGACGGTATTCAAACGCGCGAAATCAGTTACCGTTGAAATCGGACGAACGACGTTTAAATCGTTTGACACGTGGCGTTCATCCGAGCGTCGGACGCCACCGTTTGGTCCGACGCAGTCGGTCCGACGGTCGGTCCGACGGTATAAAAACGGGGTTAACGGCTGTTTCAGAGAGTGTAACGGCTAGAAGTTGGCTTAGGGGTATTTATACTCCCTCCCTGGTCACTTGGTGACTCTCTTGCACACTTGGATCATTGTCATACACTTTGTTGTATTCTAGCCTCCCACTCTCTCTCTAATTCATCATCTTGATCATTCTTATGAGATTGAGTGAACCTCAAGTGCATCATTGCTTGTGTTTTGCATTCTAGAGCACTTGAGAGCAAGCCTTGGATTAGTTCTTATTCTCTTGGGACATTGCCGTGTCCCTAGACGGCTTGGAGGAGAAGAAGGTGTGAAGGAGCTTGGTGATTGTGCTTGCTCACACCCGGTGATTGTGAGGGGTTCTTGTGCCTTCCCCGAGCGGAGTGCTCAAAGGTATCTCTAGTGAATTGCTCGTGTCTTTGAGTTACTTCCTCCGTGGTAGGTTCTTGTGGTGCCTAGTGTAGGCTCGGTGTGTAATACCGATTAGCCACCGAACCACCGGTTGAAGTCGACACAACGAGGACGTAGCGTGCCGGCAAGCACGTGAACCTCGGGGATAAATCTTTGTGTCTCTATTGATTTCCTCACCTTCGAGTGAGTGACTTATTGATTGTCCCGGTGATTGGTTTCTTCACAAGGCAAAGGCTTATTCGACGATCATCTCTTTCTCGTCCTTGTGTAAAGTAGCTTGTTTTCTTTTCTTAAGTAGTTGTGAAGTTGTTTAGCCTTTGCTAGCTCTTGTGTGGTTTAGAACTAAGGTTCAACTAGAATTGTGTAGGTGGCTTGCCTAAGTTAGTGGTTGCCTTAGCATTGCATTAATAGCCTCTTGTGTTTCTAATATCTTGTTTAGTGGTTTGTAGAATTTCTATTTAGGCTATTCACCCCCCCTCTAGCCATACTAGGACCTTTCAGGCGCCAGCTCGTGGGTATAGCGGGCTAGGCCGAATCCGCTGCGCACTCTAACACTAAGCCGTTGACTTGTAGTGGGATGTAAGGTTATCTGTAATGCCTCCTAGGGTTGTCTGGTAGAGTACAAAAGATGCCTCTTAGTTTGGCTCTACAGATACATACATTTTGAGCATCTCGGCTCGTTGGATACAAACGCTTACCTAGCTAATGATGTTGTTATTGTACTAAAATCGTGCCTATGCATTACAATGGAAAAAAATAATCACATGATTCTATCATAATGTACCGTTAAAAGATGATACTTCAAGCATATACGCATCAGTGGGAGGGGGATGACGAGAGTATCGACCACTATAGAATCCATTTTTATATCTTCAAAAAAGTTTATTATAAAAATAAATTCCATAATTAATCTAGAACCCATAAAAATACCAATATTTTTTTTATATAATTGATTCAAATTTAGAATTGTTTGACTACTGGGAGAGCGAGATTTTTTTTTTGAAGAGAGCATATCTCAAATAGCTCTGACACAAGAGGCTAAGAGCTCTAGTAGTATACCATCAACTAATAACTCCTAGATCTAGTCGTACTATGGCTTGCTCCCTGGGCGCGAGACTTCATATCGGATGCAGACGCATAAACTCCAAGCAGAGCATGATTCATATCGAATATAGACGTGTGAACATAGATCGAGACTTGTATCAGGTAGATGATATGTTTCCGTCTTCCTAGATGTAGTGGAAGAAAATTTGTATCAGACACGAATACAGATGCGTGAATAGGGATCTAGACTTGGTATCACCATGCAGACGATGACGTTTCAATCTTTTTAGGTGTAGAGATACTTTCGCATATAGTGTATGATTAGTACATGTCAAATGATATTGTTTTTCTTCTCATAATGAGGCATGATATTGATTAGTACACATTTTACTCATTATGTCTTACCTATGGACACGTGATAAGAAGTATTGATGCAACAGGAAAGGGTATGAAAAATATTGTCAAGGGATGCCTTGAATCCTAAACGATATTTGTTTTCTAACCCTTGAGATTTGTTTTCTATCGAGTCATTAGTCTGCAGAATGCCTTGGATTCTTGAATCAACTATTTAAATTACATTTGCTCAAAAAAAATATTTAAATTATATATTTGCAGAAACATTTAAATTAAGGATTTTCAATTCTTTTTTTTTTTTTTTTTTTTTTGCTATAGGGTAGTGAGGCTCCAGCAGCCAGCCTCTGAATGCTCAGACCAATGGGAAGTTGTCAAAAAGACATTACGTAGTTCTATACAGGAATGTTATAGTGGCTCCAATATTTTCCGTGAGAGTGATAATTCCATAGTGTTGTTACAAACGCACGTGTCACATCTGCATTATTATATTATTTTTGAAAAATCAATGTTTGAAGCATAAAAGCAATAATCATGCATTAGACTTCTTTTCTTCTGTAGAATAGAATTGAAAGAGAACGGGTGAAATGTGTCCATAGGTCCAAATCAACAGATTCCTAGGGTGTTTTTTGAAACTTCGACAAGGCCAAAGTGTAATAATTATTTGTGCAACGAAAACGAGAAATAATCGAGGCTCAAAGGGTTGACCCACAAAAAAAAGAAAAAAAACTAAGGACAAAAGAAGGCTCAACAAGTGCTTATTATATGCCCTCATTCAGAAGACAAACCTGTGATTTGCTCTCAACCCTTTGAGCCTCACACACGCCAATACGGATGGGACAGAGTGCCCGCGAGCCTTGACAGACTTTCACCGACGACTTTTCTCATGTTACAAGATCGGATCTTGCCGAAGTCTGATGCTTGTGTACAGAATCTCTGCTTTGTTTTACTGTACGCATAGAGGGAAGCGGAAGAAGACAGGGGTATTGTTGTCTTTTGTTGAAATTTCAACGGTGTAAAGCCCTCCCTCACTAAACTAACCACGAGATCTTCGTATCACTAAAATGAGTGCACCCCTCTCAAGTCAGTCAAAGTCTCCTCCCCTCGCTAAGGCACAACTACAGGTGCATAAATAATAGCTACAACTTTCAATAGATGAGGCTTAACATCACATCGTTTGTTTAGATGTACATGTATTTAGCTCAATCCACATGTATTGAAGTGGATTAGAATGGAAATTAAACTAATTTCTACCTCAATCCATTCCAACACATGTGGATACATGTACATTCAAATAAGGCCCTAAGGGTGAATTATTAGGCACCTATTAGCCCTCTTGAGGTGCTCCAGAAAATACTAAAAGCCAATTGTTAAGCCCTATTGAGGTTAAGCCTCTAATAACTAATAGCCAATAATAGCTACACTATTAGCCCTCTTGGGTGCATGCTCAAGGAAATAAAAATTTAGATCCAGAGCTATTGTTTAAAGATCTGAAGCATTTGGAGCAATGCCAAACAGAACCATGGTGTTTGAATAAAAATTCGGATCTAGAACAACTTTTTCTTTAATCTGGAGCACTTGGAGCCCTACAAACTGGCCCTACATCTTGTTGGATATAATGGGCTTAGCCCATATAATATCTAATAAATTAATAAACTCTGTGGCACGTGTTAATATGACATAAATGGTTTTATACCATACAGGAATTTGACGAGACATTGACTCGACTTATATGGTTGATATTGATCGACTATATTGAGAAGTTGAGAAAAGGATAACAGCGTGCTACTCGCGCGCTGGGCCGTGGCGAGGTAGCTAGGCGGCGAGTTGTCGGTCGGTCAAAAGGTTTTGCCATTCAATAATTACAGGAGTTTCTCCTTTTGATGGCAGTCTGCTCTGTGAGTTCTCCTCGTCCCGGTTTCGGCGCGCACAGGAACTAGGAGAGTAGAGCCCCCGGAACATCTACTGTCTTCGAGTTCACCTGCTCTGTTGAAGGGCGACGATCACGTTTTTGGGGAGTGTCGGCTGCTGGCACGATTACTCGCTTCATCGGCTACTTCCTGGCGGTGGTGATCGGCACTGCTTTCCTTCTGCACTGCATCGAGCGGGACGAATACATCAACAGGCGCTATGTCAACTAGCGCAACTAGCTTTGCCGCGGCACGGTATAATCGTGTTCTTAATCATCCGTTGTTTACATGGATTAGTACCTTGTTGGTAGCATCGTTTATACTGTTGATTGTTGATTGTTGACACTTCTTAGCGCAACCACCAGAGACAGGGTGTTAGGCTATCTCTGATAACGACACCAGAAGTGCCTGAGGGTATTTCTTATGTCTATTGGATAATTCCGCAAGCGCACAGAATATACTGCTGTAGCACTTCACCCGGAAGTATTTCAAGGTATCGTTATTTATTTTTATCCCAAGAGAAAGCGGTTGCTAGGAATAATTAATAAAAGAAAGAGAGATCGTTAAGTCTATACCAACTTAGTACCAACTAGTGGTAGGGGGGTAAATCGATAGGTAGAGAAAAAGGTAATGACACCAACACACAATAAGTATTAAGATAACTAGTAGAGTATAACTAGGTGGGAGGACAACGAGTGAGTATAAGACTCCTATGACACTTACTTTATTCTTGTGACTTACCCTATCAAATAGATGACTTATACTAAGATAGTTACCTTACTACCGGTGTGCATGGGGTAGTGCAAGACAATAGAGGACAAAACCTCTACCCGAAGCGCCTACACTCTTATGGGAGCCTACCTTTTAAGAACTTGCCTAAAACACGTGGAGGGATACTAAGACTAGACATGGCTGTCACCACCTGCTAGCACCCACAAACAATCCGTGCGACAAGCGGTAATCAAAGGCAAGATCTAGTTTAAGCACCTCGCTTACACTAAGTCTCACTATTCTAACTGCGTACCAACAATTAGAACACCTTATGACAGGCGATGAACTAACACACATTGAGTTGGGACAAGATCACCATCAAGTATAAGGCAACCATAGAAGAAGACAAGACATAACAATACTATAAAGAATAGTAAAGACTAAGTAAGAACTTAGTGAAGTAAAGTAAAGATAATATATTGATAAAGATAAAGTCTTACAAAAGGAAAGGTACAAGAGCTATACCAGACTCTCCAGTAGACGACTCCGGAGACTCCGAGCGTAGCTCGACTCGACTCTAACTCCCACACTAGACTAATACTACTACTAAAGAGTAGAACTTCACTCTACCTTGCTTCTTGTGTTGTATGGTGTGTCTTGAAGAGGAGTGGGCAGCCTCTATTTATAGTGGAGGATGAGGGGGTGCCACGTCAGCGATCCGCGTGCTCCTTGCCTCTCCACCCTTGGATCCACCGCCTTGTAACCGCCTCAAGATGGACGGCTTTGGTGATTTGAGCACATGGGAAACATGTTTGGAGTCGGTGGAGGCCAACCAACCTGGCTGGGCACCAGGGGGGTTCGGCCGACCCCCCTATGACTGGTAGGCCCAGCCAGGGTCTTCTAGAAGGAGTCCCCACTTGTCACTGAGTGTGTAGGTGGATTGGTTCCCCTTTTGGTGGTTCGACCGACCCACTCTTGGTGGGTGGGTCCTACCACCGTGGTCCCCATCTGTCATAAACTCTTCCTATGTGTTGGTTCTGTCTTGATTGCTT
The DNA here is from genome assembly GCA_038502445.1 of Eremochloa ophiuroides. Lineage (NCBI taxonomy): Eukaryota > Viridiplantae > Streptophyta > Magnoliopsida > Poales > Poaceae > Eremochloa > Eremochloa ophiuroides. Next base: position 32,274,583 of record JAHLJS010000007.1, on the reverse strand, counting down.
CGTTTCATGCCTCAATCCGTGTGCCTTTGATCTCCACCGTTAAATGAAAGCACAAGTTGATCCGATGGATGAAATGACTTGGTTAGAGTGTCACACGGATCCTGCCACGTTACCAGAGCCGGTGGGCCCCATGGGCAGTTCGGCCGACCCATGGGTGGGCCCACCCTTGGCTCTGATCTCTTTCATTTGATGTTGTATGCACTATGTTGGAAGGTGGTGGCCTGGGGCAACATGACATGGTTCGGCCGAACCATGTAGTTAGCCTCTACCTGCTCATTTTTGCACTGTTTTGGTGTTCCCTGCAGTCACAAGCTTAAGAGTATATGTGGAACTAGTTATTGGTAAAATATGCTCATGATATGTTTATCTTCCCTCGAATCCGAGGCCTGTTGACGGTGTTTGAATGTGGAATTTTAGGGTATATCCACCGCCAACATTGGTATTAATTAAGTGTCACTTGGTTAATTACTTAGCCACCTCTTATGAACCTATATCTCTTACAATAACTAAGTTATCATCCCTAGCATGAATATAAGAGACATGTTTGAAAACTACCTAGAATAATACTAAGCAATTATTATGCAAGTGACTAGAGAGAATAAAATATAACTAATCATGAATTAAACTATCTACAAGCGCACAGATTAATCTATATCATTGTATCATTTTACCCTAGAGTATTTCGAGGTTATCGATTTATATTTTACCACTGGAAAGGGACTGTCATGATAGAAAATAGATAGATCTCATATGCACATGCAATAGAGAGATAACCATGTATGCTCAATTTACTCAAAACAGGGTAAGTCACAAGATAAATAATGATAATAATAAAGGTAAATGATCAGTCCATATATAGTAAAGCAGTTTCGCTTAGAGCACTCCCTATCTAGGCATTAGCATGGATTAGGCAGAAGTACAAGAATATTTCTAAGTCATTCTAAACTATATTATCAAATTCATACTTAGATTAGTGCAATTATACTAGCAATCATGGCGAGCATACTTTATATCTAGACATAAGAGAATATTACTAAGGAAGATCAAGAATAGAACAAGACTTCTAAAGTAATAGTACGTTCCTACTATCCCTACACTCGAGGAGTGGACTACAAAGGACTCAACGGGAGTATCACATCCGTGATCTACCACATGGCCCAAAATATAGGGTGCATTCGCAGATAAACAATATCTAAGCATCATGCCTACATGTCATCGGCCACTCACCCATGATATCAAAGAGTGAGCGCTATACGATCTTATGAATAAATATAAAGACATTCTAATTATGCTAAGTATATAATCTAGGCCAACAATGAATGGCACTATTGAGAATATAATCATTATCAAGCAAATGTCTAATCAAATGTGTCTAGCAAAATACTTATAGAGAGATACAAGAGAGAGCTTACATGGGCTCCTGATGAAGCCACGCTCCCGACACGATTAGGAAACCAAGCGGAGCTTGCCTCCTTTACTTCTAAACCTATGTAGCTATGCTCTAGATGGTGGAGCTCTAATGAACTAGGGTTTCTAGCTCTAGGAACTTGATCAAATGATTCTGAATTTGACTTCTTATGAAGTCCTGGAGGTCTGGGGCTGCTTATATTGGCCGGAGCGATGAATATCAACCCTCGGATCAAACCGACATTGGGCAACGGACCAGATGCATCCTCAAAGGCGGTGGAGGTACCATGAAAAAGGACGGAGGCTGACGAGGTAGGCCCAGTTCGGCCGAACTGGACCCCAGTTCAGCCAAACCCCCCTCTCTGCCAATTGGGTCCCGCTTTTGCAGGTGAGTCTCTGGTGTTCTGTAGAATGTTCTTGACGCGTAGTCCCCGTGGAATTCGATATATTTGTATGGCATGTGGGTCCTCCTTTGGTTCTTTTCCTATTTAGTCCCTAAAAAAATACAGATTCACCAAAACTTGTGGAATTCTGTCAGTTTAAACCTAGCCTATGTTTTTGCTTGCCTTTGATCCTTTTTTCATGTTTAGTTGACGGGTAAAATTATGTAATAACTACCATAAACATATACGATGTTCATGTCTAGTTCACACAAGCACATACATGATCCCATTATCGTATTTACTTTGAAAATTTTCTAGATTAAATTAATAGTGAAAAATGCCTAAATATCTAACAATCCAAGTCTATTGGTTTTGCGGGTCCGTTGAAACCAAATCCGTTTGAGGGCACTCACTATAAGAAGTGGCGTCAGAAATGCATTCTGTGGTTGACTGCTATGCATTGCTACTTTGCTGTGGAGCCTAAGCTTGTTGGACCACTTACTCCTAAGGAGGAGCGTGCATTCCAAAATGTTGACACCGCATGCAAGGCTGCAATTCTTGATGTGATAGCAGACTCACTTGTGGATGCATATGTCACACTACATACTACCAAAGAAATGTGGGATGCCCTTGAGTCCAAATATGGAGTTTCTGATGCTGGTTCTGAGTTTTATGTCATGGAGCAGTTTCATGACTTTCAGATGGTCGAGGACCGTTCTGTTCTGGAATAGCTTCATGAAATATAAACACTGGGAAAAGAACTTGAGATGTTTGGTTGTGAGCTTCCTGACAAGTTTGTCGCAGGCTGCATGATCACTAAGCTGCCACCGACTTGGCCAGACTTTGCCACCTCTCTAAAACATAAGAGACAGGAGTCTGGTATTACAAGCTTATTGGTTGTCAAGATGTTGAAGAGAAGGCAAGAGCGAAGGATGTCAAAGGCAAAAAGGTAGGTGAGGGGAATTCTATCACACAATTGGTGCAAAAAAAATAATCCTAAGCCTCAAAAGAAGAAATTCTAGCTCGAACTCAAGCAAAAGTCTTCCACTCCTTTTAAAAAGAAGAAAAAAAGGAAAAGGGCAACTGCTTCACTTGTGGCAAGCCCGGGCATTTTGCTAGAGATTTCCCACGTGCAAAGTGGAAAGCCAATAAGATGAAATCTGCAAACTTGATTGAGGCTAAAGGAGGAACATAGGGGTATGGTAATCTATTACCAGCTGTTTTTTCTGTTTGTCATTCACCTGATTAGTGGGTTGATACTAGAGCCAATATTCACGTGTGTGCTGATATCTTCTTATTTTCTTCTTATCAGATCGAACAGAATTCCTCCTTGTTGATGGGGAATGGGGCGCGTGCGGCTGTTTGTGGTGTTGGTACGGTCGATTTGAAGCTTACTTCGGGACAGACCGTGCAGCTGTGGAATGTGCACCATGTCCCCTCAACAAAGAAGAACTTGATTAGCGGTTCCTTACTGTGTTGTGATGGTTACAAACTTGTGTTTGTGTCCAATAAATTCGTACTTTCTAAGTATGGAAACTTTGTTGAAAAAGGCTATGAGAATGGAGGCTTGTTCCGCTTGTCTTTGGTTGACACTTGTTTAAATTCTGTGAACCATGTGAGCCACGATGTTGATACTAATATTTGGCGTTCATGATTATGTCATATTAATTTTGGTTGCATGACTTGCTTAGCTGGCTTAAATTTAATCCTAAAATTTGATATGGTCAAAGGTATTAAGTGCCATATCTGTGTTGAGGCTAAACAATCTCGCAAGCCTCACAAGGCTGCTGCGACGAGGGAGTTGGCACCGCTTGAGCTAATCTATTCCGATTTATGTGAAATGAATGGCGAGTTGACGAAAGGTTGCTAGTGATATTTCATAACTTTCATAGATGACTACACTAGATATTGATGTGTATTTATTAAAACACAAAAGATGAAGCGTCACATTATTTTAATGTCTATAAAGCTGGAGTAAAAAACCAACTTGAGAAGAATTAAACAATTGTGTTTTGATCGCGGGGGATAATATTTCTCCAATGAGTTTTCTGTGTTTTGTGTTGAGCATGTAATTATTCATGAGAGGACACCGCCATACTCACCACAGTCCAACGGGATTGCAGAGAGAAAGAACCGCACTCTAACTGAGTTGGTTAATGCCGTGTTAGAGACCACAGGACTAAGGAATAGTGGGGTGAGGCGATAATGACAGCATGTCATGTTCTGAATAGAGTGCCCACTAAAAATAAAGAAATTACACCATTCGAGGAATAGGAAAAGAAGAGATTAAATCTCTCTTACCTGGGAACATGGGGTTGTTTGGCAAAAGTGAATGTGCCAATTAACAAGTGAAAGCTTGGACCCAAAACCGTTGATAGTGTCTTTCTTGGGTATGCTATTCACCGCATGGGTTATAGATTTTTAATAATAAATTATAAAGTACATGATATGATTGATGGTACAATTATGGAATAAAGAGATGCTACATTTTTTTGAAAATGAATTTCCCATGAAGAATACACCTAGCACTTCTAGTCATGAATCTATTATTCTGCCTGAGACACATGAACCAGTAATTGTTGACGGTGGAATTATCCTAAATTTTCACATTCAAACACCGTCAACAGGCCTCGGATTCAAGGGAAGATAAACATATCATGATCATATTTTATCAATAACTAGTTCCACATGTACTCTTAGCTTGTGATTGTAGGGAACACCAAATCAATGTAAAAGTGAGCAGCTAGGGGCTAAATACATGGTTCGGCCGAACCAAAATATGTTGCCTCAGGCCACCACCTTTCAACATATTGCATAAAACATCAAATGAAGGAGATGAGAGCCAAGGGTGGGCCCACCCATGGGTCGGCTGAACTGCCCATGGGGCCCACCTGGCTCAGGTGACGTGGCATCCCTCCACTCTCCACTATAAATAGAGGCTGCCCACTCCCTTTCAAGAAGACACCATACACCATACAACTCAAGAAGCAAACTAGAGTTCTACTCTTTAGTAGTAGTATTAGTCTAGTGTGGGAGTTAGAGTCGAGTCGAGCTGCGCTCGGAGTCTCCGGAGTTGTCTGCTGGAGAGTCTGGTATAGCTTTTGTACCTTTCCTTCTGTAAGACTTTATCCTTTATCAATATATTATCTTTACTTTACTTCACTAAGTTCTTACTTAGTCTCTACTATTCTTTATAGTATTATTGTGTCTTGTCTTATTTCATAGTTGTCTTATGCTTGATAGTGATCTTGTCCCAACTCAACGTGTGTTAGTTCATCGCCTGTCATAGGGTGTTCTAGTTGTTGGTACGCAACTAGAATAGTGAGACTTAGTGTAAGCATGGTGGTTAGACTAGATCTTGCCTTTAATTACCGCTTGTCGCACGGATTGTTTGTGGGTGCTAGCAGGTGGTGACAGCCTGTCTAGTCTTAGTATCCCTCCACGTGTTTTAGGCAAGTTCTTAAAAGGTAGGCTCCCATAAGAGTGTAGGCGCTTCGGGTAGAGGTTTTGTCCTCTATTGTCTCGCACTACCCCCTGCACACTGGTAGTAAGGTACTATCTTAGTATAAGTCATCTATTTGGTAGGATAAGTCATAAGAGTAAAGTAAGTGTCATAGGAGTCTTATACTCACTCGTTGTCCTCCCACCTAGCTATACTCTACTAGTTATCTTTTAGTTATCTTAATACTTGTTGTGTGTTGGTGTCATTACCCTTTCCTCTACCTATCGGTTTACCCCCCACCACTTGCTGGTACTAAGTTGGTATAGACTTAAGGATCTCTCTTTCTTTTTATTAATTATTCCTAACAACCGTTTTCCCTTGGGATAAAAATAAATAACGATACCTTGGAATACTCCCGGGTGAAGTGCTATAGCAGTATATTCTGTGCGCTTGCGGAATTATCCAATAGACATAAGAAATACCCTCAGGGCACTTCTGGCGCCGTTATCAGAGATAGCCTAACACCCTATCTCTAGTGGTTGCGCTATGAAGTGTCAACAGTAATACATGCTAATAATGAAACCCATGTAGAAATTCTTGAGGAGGATAATAATATAGTCACGTGAAAGAGTAAGAGGCAGAGGATTGCAAAATCCTTTAGTGATGATGACTATATTATATACCTCATGGATGATACTCCCACAACCATCACTGAGGCATATTCATCTCTTGATGCTGATGTGTGAAAGGAAGTGGTCAATAGTGAGATGACTCTATTATGTCTAATGGAACCTGGGAAGTGGTTGATCGTCCTGATGGATGCAAAAATGCGGGCGCGACGTTTTAGCACACGATGATCGAATTCTTCGACGAGCTAGTGGGCGAGACCGTCGAGGTCTAGGTAGACGACATTGTCGTCAAGTCTAAGCACACTAGCCAACTCGTGTATGACTTAGATCTAACATTCGCAAAACTAAAGAAAAATAACATAAAACTAAACCCGGAAAAATGCGTGTTCGGGGTCCCAGAAGGCATGCTGTTAGGGTTCATCATTTCAAAACGAGGCATCGAGGCCAACCCTGAGAAAATAGCGGCCATAGAAGGGATGGGACCCATCCACAACGTAAAAGGAGTTCAGAGGGTAACCGGGTGTCTGGCCGCACTTAGTCGGTTCATATCCTGTCTCGGAGAAAAGCGCCTCCCACTCTATAAGCTTCTGAAGAAATCTAAGCAATTCATGTGGACCCCCGAGGCTCAGCTGCAATTGAGCAAATCGAGTGACTCTTAACCAGCATGTCGATTCTCGTCGCCCCGAATGACGACAAGAAACTCCTCCTATATGTCGCCGTGACCTCCCAAGTCGTGAGCGTGGTCCTCGTCGTGGAACGAGAAGAGGAAGGACACGTCCTCAAAGTGCAGAGGCCGGTGCACTTCGTGAGCAAGGTACTGAGCGACTCCAAGACCCACTACTCCCACCTCCAAAAGCTATTATACGCGGTGGTAATGACCAAGAGTAAATTGCTTCATTATTTCAAATCCCACGAGGTGCTAGTAGTGAGCAACGCTCCTCTCGGCGAGGTCATCCAAAACAGAGATGCGGCTAATCGTATAGCCAACTGGGCCATGGAGCTGATGGACAAAAACATATCCTATGCACCACGAAGTGCCATCAAATCTCAGGCCCTGGCCAACTTTGTAGCCGAATGGACTGACACGGCGTTGCCATCTACGCCAGTCGAGCAAAAGTACTGGATCATGTACTTTGACAGGTCACTCATGAAGGAAGGCGTGGGGGCTGGAATAGTCTTGGTATCCCCATCAGGAGTACCAATAAAATACATGATTCAGCTCCACTTCCCAGCATCCAACAATGAAGCTAAATACGAAGCTCTCATCAATGGGTTGCATATAGCCATCGATCTCGGGATACGTCGACATGATGTCTGGGGGGACTCCTAGTTAGTGGTTAATCAGTTCATGGAGTCCAACTGCGTCGACCCGCGAATGGTAGCCTACTATCAGGAGGTCCGCAAGCTCGAATCCAAATTTGATGACCTAGAACTAAATCATATCCCACGTCGGCAGAATGAGGCGGCTGATGCCCTGGCCAAGGCGGTGTCAGGAAGGGAACCGCCCCCTCCAGGCATCTTCACAAACAATCAAGAAGAGCCGACGATCCAGCTAAAAGGGCCAAAGGACCCCGGAGGCCGTAGCCCTACGACGATGACAGGTGAAGTCAGGAAGGGCACGCTGTCGAGAAGATATCGTCGATAGTCTACCGAGGGGTATGCCCACGGTAGTAGATGAATCGGTGGAGGTGCACTTGAGATGGGCTAGCGTAACACAAGAGCGTAGTACACACGATTTAGATAGTTTAGGCTGCCCTGGAATGTAAAACCCTGCGTCCTATGTTCTGTGGATTGTATTGATCTGAGAGTCGATGTTTTGAGGGGATCCCCAGCTCGCCTTATGTAGTTCGGGGAGCAGGGTTACAAGTCAGTTTGTTGCCATGTATAGCCGATTACATGATCTGCCAGATAAGGCAACTAATTAGCTAGATATTAGGAAAGCTATTTCCTTGGCCGCCAAGGCTTCCTCTGATCGGCGTGATACGTGCGATATTTTCGGCGTAGTCGGAATGCCCTTGGCAGCTTGGGCCTATTTGGATGATGTGGCCCATGTAGCGCCATGTGGGTATACGGGTTTATACCCCCATAGTTAGTCTCCGAGCACCTTGCATTCGTCAGTAGGTGCAGGTCCATGCAGACGCGTCGTCTTGGAGTTGCTTGACCGGACAGATGTAAGGAGCTCAGAAAATTTTGAAAAAGAGCTTCTCTTTGGTAAAGTGTATTCACTTTTGCCTCGGAAGAGCAAATACACTCGCCGCTAGGTGAAGTGTATCCACTTAGTCACCGAGACTGCTGTAAGGTTATGTAGTGCCTTGTAGCAAGATTAGCTGAAAAAACTCAGATGCCGCCGTCATTGCTGAGATGGCATGTTCCACGTAGTCCCCGAGCACAACATGGTGCGAGGAGCGATCCCCGAGCAGGCGAGGTGTAGACGCAGTCCCCGAGCACAGCATGGTGCGAGGAGCGATCTCTGAGCAGGCGAGGTGTAGACGCAGTCCCCGAGCACAGCATGGTGCGAGGAGCGATCAATGAGCAGGCGAGGTGTAGACGCAGTCCCCGAGCACAACATGGTGCGAGGAGCATTCCCCGAGCGCGACGAGGCACAAATCAAGACCCTCGATGTGCTGCCCAAGATCAGCACCCTGATCTGAACAGCGTGAAGTGACTTGATGGCTCGGCGATAAGTCCCCAGCGTGGTCGGAAGCGAAGTCCGAGCAGCGAAAGGACGGCGAGAAGCGACAAGAGCTCGGCGGCGAGTCCCCAGTGTGATCGGAAGCGAAGTCCGAGCAGCGAGAGGACGGCAAGGAGCGACGAGAGCTCGGCGATGAGTCCCTAGCGTGTCGGAGGCGAAGTCTGAGCAGCGAGCGAGGAGCGACGATAGCTCGGCGACGAGTCCCCAGCGTGGTTGTTGGTATTTATTAAGTGCAAATAAAATATGAAAGATTCCACAAGCGCACAGAATACCATTGTAGCTTTTACCCGGGTGTATTTCAGAGTATCGTTATTTATATTTTACCACAGGGAAGCAATGGTTAAAGAATCTGATAGCTACCATCATGTGTCCACTAAATTAGTAGACCAACTAGACTATAATAGGGGTAAGTGATAAATGATAGAAGTTATGCATAGTAATCACTTGTAAGATAAATGAGTAGTCTAGCTAAGTCGAGAGGACAATGGGAGAGTTCACGGTTCCTAAATACTTCTTTATTACTTGGGTTCTATAATAACTGAAGGATGGTTAGATGAATCAATCACACAATAGCACTTCGAAGCAATAGTACCATTCCGATTCTCGAATAGACTGGGAAGGGGTAATCGAGAGAAGGTTGCCAAAAAGCTCTACAAACACTAACCCTAACATGGTGGATTACGAAGACATGTCAGAGCTGTCACCCCTGAGGCTACTTATATAGGCCGGTGGGATGAACCGTAGCCCTTGGATCAAACCGATCTTGAAGGATGGTGGAGATTAATCCTCAAAGGCGGTGGAGAATCCACGTCGAAGCGGAGGCGAAACGCTCTCTCTGACAGGTCGACCGGCCTAGGGGCCAGGTCGGCCGACCCACTTCAGTGGCTAAACGGGTCCCGCCTTCTTTGGTGAGTCTCTGGTGTCTTCTAGACTCTTTCTGATCCACTTTTGCCGCGTAATTCAATGTATTAGTCTGACATGTAGGTCTCCTTTGGTTCTTTTCCTGATAACACCTTGCAAAACACTGATTCACCAAAACTCATGGAATTCTATCAGTTCAATACCTATTCTATGGTGGTGTTTGCATTTATACCCTTTTTCATGTTTAGTTGACGGTTGAAATCATACAATAACTACCATCAACAAGTTTCCCCAAGCTTAAACTTTGCTAGTCCCTTAGCAAATCCAAACTTAGCAATGGATACAGGAGTTCATTAGAATTTTTAAGTATAGTAACAACTCCTCAAAAGTATACCTGTATTCAAACAAGAATTCTCCTCCAGATTAGAGTAAACTATTCTGACTTTCCAACTTACCTTTACTACTTTTAACTATGGAGCTTGTAGCCTTCTCTTGGGTCTTGGGCAATTGAAGGACAGAATGTGTAAGTCAAGCACTATCGCTCAAGCTCTTTTGCTCAACTCTTGTCCTGGAGTTTTTGCAAGTTTTCAAAATAAAGCTCAGAGATTCCTTTGTATGACCCTTTCAAGTCTCTCAATATATCGTATTTGTGGATCCTCACCAAGGCAGTAGTGATGTATGCCTTCTCTTTCTCTCACCCTGTAACTAATGGCTCATGTGAAGCTCATGGGTAAGAAGACAGCTCATACATACTTGCAATGCATATATTGTAAAGTCAAACAATGGATCTAGAGAAACAAGTCATACAATCAAATCAAGATGTGCATGTGTGTGGATATGTGGTGGTAGGTGTATATATGGTGGCTAACCTAATTCTACTTTTGCTCCTTGAAAACAATTCTCTCTTTTTCAACATTTGGGGTTGTGCTGCGGGACAACATGGGCTATCTTTTCTTTCTCTTTTTTTCAGGCGGGCACCTGAGTACCCATTGTTTTGATAATTCGGACACTTTCCATTTTTACCTCTCAGGCGGGCATCTTTGTACCCATTGTTTTCTCTCACCTCACACTTTTTCATAGCCACATGCCTCTTCTCTGCAACAACACTTTCCTCTCCTTTTCTTTTCTTTTCTTTTGAGAGATAGCAACAAGAACTTGGAGCATTTATTTGGGGGTAACCTATGTGATATTTTTGGTGTTTGCTCCTAGTGTAGGAGTAGAACATTTTCAGGTGGATATAGATGGAAGGCATGTCTTTGCGTACTCCTTGTGCAGGAGCAGTAGGTGTATGTGGTGTGTACATGATCTTGATTTTGAAAGCATGACAAAATTCTAAGGTATCAACAAAGCTTGACAATACTCAATGCAAAGCAAGCAGCATGTAAATGTGTGGGTTTTCCTATTCTAACATGTATGGCGGTGGTGGGATTTTAAGCTCTGTCATACAGGAACTCATCAAGTGGTTTTAAGGATTTTTAAAAATAAATCTCCAGGACTAAGGTATCACTAGGAATGAGATAAATAGAAACTCAAACTTTCATATCATATCCCTCAACTACCTAGACTTAGATCAAGCATTTGCTACCCACAAGTTTCAGGTTCAAAGTAAATCTTCATGTCAACACAGTTGTATCTAAAACTTGGGATAATTCAAGGTTGAACACTAGGTATCAAAAAGGGATTCTATTGAGGTGCTAAATATCAATTCTATGCATGGTGTTTATCTATGGAGTTCATTTTATCTGGGAAAAAACTTTTGTAAGCATTCCCTTTTATTCAAACCTAAGCAAACCTAAACAATCAAACCAATTCAAACCAGAAAAATTCTTTATTTTGTTTCACAATTATTTTACTATCTAATACACTCAAAAAGCAATATAGTACAATGATAGGATGGGAAGCTTATACTTAGCTGGATTAGGTGGAGGATGCTCTCCCCCAAGCTGGATGATGACATGGTCGCAATGTTGAAGCTGAGTCATCCTTCTTAGAGCAGGTGTGCCAGCGGCTTGTAGGCACCGGGTTGGACTGGCTCCTGATCATCTGCAAACTCAATTGCCAACAAGAATACCAATTCTCATGGAGGGGGTTAGGTTAACAGCATAAAGCTCCCTTAATAGTGGACCTTCATGTGCCCACATATTTTTGAATTTTTCGTAAAAGGTGTGGACCTTCATGTGCCCACATTTCTTTTGGTTTTTTTTTAAGTTTATGAATGCAAAAAGTAGATATGATGCAATACCCTATTCTATATGTATGCAAACTATTTTTGCACCACCACAGTGAATAGTCTTGTGAGCTATGCCGCAAGATTAGTCATATGGGGCTTAGATTTTTACTATTCAATGCGATGCAATAAATATTTTTCTTTTTCTATGCAAATGTAGCAAATTAAATATGCAACTACTTATACTAAAAGGGAAATTATGCAATGCTGGACAAGGAAATATGGATAAGTACCAAGTTTACCTTTTGGCGAAGGCTCGGTGATTTAGAGTCCGCCGAACATGACTTCTTGTCTTGTTTGGTGCATCGTCGGGTTACGATGGTAATCCTGGTTGTACCTCAGGTGATGATGAGTTGGAAGGTGACTCCTTCCTCCATTCCTTTCTGGTTGACGAAGTTGATGTTGACGCTGAGGTTGGAGTCTCATCCTTCACAGTCTCTTCTTTCTCACTTTTCTTCTCTTCTGATGTTGGAGTCTCATCACTCCATCCTTGGGTGGCTGGTTCTTCTGGCGTTGGAATGAATGCCATCTCCTCCTTGATCTTAAGATGTTACCTTCAGTATTGGAGCGTGATGGCACCGTAACACCTTGTAGAAGCTTTTCTTACTCGGTTAGTTGTACATCTTGTCCATGAGCTTGCCTTCTACATTGCACTCCTCCTTTCTCATCTTTTTTTTATGCCATCCTTCTGTTCTATTTTTGTTCCTCTTATTGGTTCACTCCTGAGTGATGGAGGCTTGAGAGGAGGTGGAGCAATGTTAGATCATTTTTAGAGGAGTCAGTCTTCCTTCCTTATGCTTCAACCGATCGGCAAGGACGAGTAGAGCCACTTCTATGAAATGTTGCATTGATCCTCTTAAGTGGGAAGTGCTCCTCCTAAGCTTGCTTCTTTCTCTCCTTTTACTGCACCCTTGTTTTGCGATGATTAGTGGGGGAGAGCTTCTTCTAATCTTGTCTCATTAACGGGGAAAAATGAATCTCCCTAACCTTGCTCTTTTAAGTGCCCTTGCATCACTATGGTGTTTAATTGAATTTCACAAGGACCTTACTTGATGCCACCTTATGTCTTGATGCAATTCTACTCAACACTTGTTGTGCCTTCTTGGAAAGCTTCTTGTGATTGTCTTGATCCAAATTACTTCTTAGAAAGGGCTTCTTTGTGCTTGAGCAGGACCTCTCATTCTTTTGCACCATTCAAGTTCATCCATGATTGTCCTTGATTGTGTGACAGCATCATCTTCAATGACTTAGGGATGTCATCCGGTAACCATAGTATGAGACATTGCCGACAAACCACCATTGATAAATGAGGTATGTGGAAGATGCACACTATGATGTAGTGGCATCTCGTTGTCCTGGTCTATGCTACTGTTGTACGAGTTTCCATCTTCGAAGATGATGAGAGCAGGCATCAGTTTGGCCATAGGGTAAAAATTGCATCCTGCTTGTGATCATCATCCTATCCTAAGCCTTCGGAAAGCTCAATGTTAGGCTGTCTTCGAGGTTGCATCAAGTTCATCCACTTCTTGTACTGGAGCCTTGGTTTTGACCAGGTTCATCCCAAATCATTGATAGGAATAGATTTTACTCATTCCTGCAAAATTGTTGACGGTCGTTAAGTACCAATTTTATACCATCAACTAATGCCTAGGGAAGATCAATAATAGAAGCATAGCGGTTATTACTGATAATTTTCACGAGTTTTGGTGAATTGTGTATTTTTCAGGGATTATTCCAGAAAGGCTTAAAAGGAGGATTAAAGAGCATAATTACCACGAAACTTGATCGCGACAGAAACATACTTCATCAGCAAGTTAGAAGGATCCAGAACACACCCGAAGCATCGGGGCCCGAGACCCACCAGGGTAGGGCCGGCCGGCACCCCCCTCTAGGGTTTCGGCCCACCTTCTGGAGTCTTCTTCCACCGCCTCTCTGGAGTCATCTGGGCCCTTTGTTCAAGTCGGTTTGATCCCACGGCGCACGTTCATCCCAACGGGCTAGAAATAAAGGGGCAGACCCCCCTCCCAGAGCACCAATTCATTCCTCCTGCTTAGTAGACAGAAGTTAGGGTTTCCAGAGATTCAAAATAGGGCTCTAGTTCTTCAAGTTCATAGTTTAGATGTCTGGCAAGATTCAAGTAGAGTTGGGCGCTACGCTCGGAATTCCAGATCGTTCATCTGGAGATCAGTAATATTATCTTGTATCTCATTATGACTTTGCTTTAGACGTGGTGTCTAGATATATTGTGTACCTACGGAGGCACCCTGACGCGCCGGGTCATGTGGTAGTCCGCGTAGGTGACAGCTGCGTTGGTTCCTCTGTAGTCCACCCCCCCCGTACGTAGGACGAGCAGAGCGCAGTCGCGAAGGAGGTGACCCTCGTGTCTTAATATCCTCATTAGATGATGCTCCTTATGATGTTTTCTGAGTTGATTATGCTATAGATGAAAATGTGTAATGTGGCGTAAGCTGTAGACTTTGTATTTAGTAATTACATAGGTTTCCTTTACTTTAGCCGAATCTCGAGATTGTCTTTTCTACATTAGTGAGTCTCTATATTCTATCTCTGGAATACCATTTACCTCATTTACTCAGTTATCATTTACCATTTATCATTGACTTATTTATCATTGACTTTTTAGCAATTTTGAAATTGACAGAATTAAAGGCCGAACTAAATACTGAAATAAAAAGCATATATAAAGGTGAGAGATAGTCACCTAGCGGGGATCTCCCTCAAGCTGGATGTTACTCAGTAATATGGTGAAGGTGGCGGCGGGTATCCCATCTGATGTATCAAATACTCCAATTCGCTCTGCGTCTGCTGCTGCCCCTGATATATCTGATCCAGTCGTTGGTCCGTGCTGTGCTGCCATTGTTCATGCTGGTAGAACCTGTCGTTGACCTACTGCTGCTGTAGTGTGTCGCTTATCGAGTTCTGTCCCTGTTCAATGTTAGTGAGACGCATAGATAAAGCTGGAAAATCATTAGTTGTAGCTAAAAAGTGCTGCTCAGGTGGCCGATAATAGTCATCTTCTGGTGGTGCTTGAAATGGATACGGTCCACCTGCGGTGAAATCCGTGTTCCCGCATGTAGAAAAAGATGCTCGTCCTCTCTGAAAATCAGTTGCTTCCTAACCCGCTGCTGCTGCTGCCGATGAAGATTCTCCTTGCTAAAATATGGGCTGTTCCTCCCATCCTGTATGTGCAGTCCACTGCTGGCGTGGTTTCTGCGTCGATTCCTGTTCACCAAAATTAACATAGTGCGAATAAATTGGCTCAGATGGTGCTGGGTCAGCTCCAGTGAAATTAGCCCTCGGCGCCCTGCTGATGCGCGCGGACGGACACCTGCCAATATTAGCTCTAACAGCAGGAAAAATAAAATTCTGGACAGAATAAATTACTAACTCTCTGTCTGGCAGTTTGTACACATTGTCATAATTTTTAAAAATCATAACTATTTTATTATTTTGGCGTTTGGGCATGTGAGCACGAAACAAAAAAATCATAACTAATAATTCTGCGGGCATCATAAATATAAACAAGTGAAGCATTTGATAATAATCCTAGCCCTGCAGCTAAACGTGTAATCCAGGAAGTAAAAGAAATACTGCACTTTTTTAAGGAAGGGACAGTTCTCCAATAATTCAACATCATTTTTACAGGTGACACTTTCCTCTTTTTAATCATGATATATAATAAATGTAGCTCATCTTGTTTAATAGTGTTTAACTCCTCTCTAGGAAAGAATGTAAAAGCTAACCATTTAAGCATAAATCTCAGTGTGGGATGATGAACTTCTTCAGTAGTATATTTTTGTTTTCTCTCTGGTTTCTTTGCAGTAATATTCTCCCAAAAATCATCTTTATCAAAGTCTTGGAGAGTTTCAGAAATATTGACTACACACTGATTATTGAATCCCAATGTTAAACTAAGAGTTTTCCATGAGAGGGTGAAAGGTTTATTAAACATTCTAAAATTAACCTCATCATCATCAAAGTCTAGGGTGCTAATAAATTCTAAGAGTGATTAACTTGCTACCCTGCTTATTAATTTGCCATGTATTTTTCCATCCAACATTTCTAAAAATAAGCTCAAACTCGGAATCCATTTCGGTTTCATGGAGCAAAGTGGCATAAAAAATTAGAGTATGTGTAAGTTTCTTGTTTTTAACCACATTTAAAATTTCTCTCTGGGGTCTAGTTGATAATGAAATTTGAGTTATGCTTGTGAGTTCATACCTCTCTTCCGGTTGGGAAGAGGATGACGGATTATCATACGTGAAGGGTGACGGAGGATCGATATTCATGTTGGAGCCGACGAACGATGGCACTTGTGATGATGATTGACTTCTTATTGTGCGGCGTGAGAGGGCTCTTCCAAGGGATCGAATGGCACCTTTCATTCTATTGCTCATCTTGCCTGTAAAATGAAGAACACGAAGAACATGGAAAGAACGAATAAGAACACAAGAACAAAATAAGAACAAGTGGAGAGAAGGAATCAAAGTGGTGATCTCTCTTCTAGGTCTTCTTGGTAATCTTCTTCTCTACCCTTTTCCTTGCTTAAACTTGAATCAAATGAAAAGTTTATGAGAGTTTGAAGTCACGAGCTGCAAAGCAACTTGGCTATGTGCTCTCTGGAGTGTGTGTGAATGATTGAGAAAGTGAGAGGAAGGAGAGGCAGAGAAGAGGCAGAGGGGCGCCACCCGGCGTGGCCATGGGGCCGGTCGGCCCCACCTTGTGTCATTTGGCTCTCAACTTTTGAAAATGTTGACACCACCTACAGATGCATGTGCTTGATTGCTTTCTCTGGTGAATTGGATGAACGTTGGGTAGTGCATGAATGATAGAGCTTGTATGGTAGTGAAAAGTAATGGTTGGTGATAAGGCTTGAGATGACTTGATGTGATGTATGTGGGTCCCATATGTCTCCCATATTTATACCGTATAATGACATAAGAATAAGAAACTAAATTACTTTTATGAATCTATGAAAAATTAGAATTCTAATGATAGTCTTTTTATAATTTTCTGCCACCACAGTGAATGTCACTGACGTGGGTTTAACACTCCGTTAGTAATAATCACATGGGCCTTAAGCTTTAATCATGCTATGCTTATTTTTATTTATTTTTAATAATGCAATTTATGAGAAAGTAAATATGCAAATTTTAATGCAAGAATTAAATTACCGATAACTACCGAGTTACCTCCCGGCGATGGTTCGGAGTTTTTGAGTCCGCCGATCTAGACTTCTCCAGTTGAATTATTCTTCATGATTCATCTCCGGTGTCGGAGATGTTGTTGCATCTTGTTCTTCATGACACTTCAATGTTTGGCATTGCTCCAGTCTTGGCTTGAATGCGAATCGCTTTTCTTGCCCATTGATGGTGAATGTGATTTCTCCAGCTCCGACGTTGATGGTTGCTTTTGTAGTGTTTAAGAATGGTAGCCCGAGGATGAGGGGTATCTTCCTCTCTTCCTACATGTCAAGTACTACAAAATCTACAGGAATGAAAAAGTTGCGGATTTTTACCGGAATATTTTCTGCGATTCCTGTGGGATAGCGAACCGATTGGTCAGCTAATTGCAAACACATCGTGGTTGGTGTGAGCGTAGAATAGTTGAGTTTGTCGAAGACGGTCTTGGGCATGACGCTAACACTTGCTCCAAGATCACATAAAGCATTCTCGAATATCTAGTCTCCTATTGAACAATCAATAGTGGGACACCCTGAATCCTTCTTCTTAGTAGGAGAAGAACTCAGAATTGCCTCACTACACTCCTCCGTTACCTTGATAACTTTAGTAGAAGATAGTGGTCCTTTGTTGTTGAGGATGGTTCAGAGATACTTTGCGTATGTAGGTACCTGCATGGCATCTAACAACGGAATATTGGCATATAACTTCTGAATTACCTCTATAAACTTACCAAATTGATCATCTATTTTAGCTCTTCTTCTTCTGCGTGGAAATGGTAGGAGGGTTGTGTCATGAAAATCTTGAGTTAATTCTTGATCTTGTAGTTCAACTGATGGTGAAGGTGGTATAACTTCTTCTTCTCTGTTGTCCTTCTCAATCTCTTGTTCTACCTGCACTAAATGTGATGGTCTACGTGCCCCTTTTGGGTAAGGTGGAGTGTAGACTTACCTCCTCTAGTAGATATTCCTTTTATTTGCTCATAGTTAGTGGTAAACAAAGTAGAAGATAATTATGAAATTTGTAGTTCTATCTTCTTATTAAATAATATTTGATCTTTAACAGCAGAAGAGAAATTATCCAATTTAGAATTAATTCTTTCTAAAACTTTATCATTAAAAGCAAATTTCTTATAAATACTTTCATTAATTCTAGCTTGTTCTAATATTAATTCTCTCAAGGGTGGTTGTCTATGATTTGAAAAATTAGAATTGCCTTGGTATTTACCTTGACTGGTTGACCGAGGTTGATTCCATCCTTGCTTCTGAGAAGTAGATTTGATGACTGTACTAATATCTTCTTGGGGATTCGCAAACTCAATTTATAAAGATCCTTCATATTGATTCTAAAAATTGAATGTATCTTGAATAGCTTGACAATCTCTTTTATGATTGGCTCTTTGCTCTAACCAGTTCAACAGTACATCCATCTTGGTTGACAGTGCACATACTTTCTCTGGAACTTCTTCACTCTTACGGCATGTCTGAGTGTTGTTTGTCCAATTCTGATTTTCTGCTATCCTTGCCATAATATCTTCAGCTCTTCCAGGGGTGAGTGACATAAATGATCCTTCAGCAGTGGCATCTAGTTGCTCACGTGACCTTTGAGTTAGTCCGTGATAGAATGTTTGCATGAGCAACCACTTTTCCATTCCATGATGGGGACAATCTGATATGTAATCTTGAAAACGTTCCCAGGCTTCTGAAATAGATTCACTTTTCTGCTGACAAAATTCTGAAATATTTCCTCGTAGAACATTGGTTTTACCTCCTGGGAAAAACTTTTCTAGGAAAGCTTTTGAACATTCTACCCATGTCTTGACTCGATCTTTATTCTGATAAAACCACTGCTTCGCCTTTCCCTCCAATGAGAACGGAAGCAAACGAAGTAGCACGACGTCTTGAGGAATGCCTTTGATGTTGATGGTGTTGCCAATCTCTAGAAAATTCTGCAGATGGACACTTGCATCTTCATCTTTCTTTCCAGTAAATGTGATAGCTTGCACCATTTTGATGAGGCTTGGCTTTTTCTCGTAATCTTGATCTCCAATGTTGAAAGTTGGCCCAACGCGAATATTCTCAGTGCTTGGGGCAGAGAATTCACGTAGAGTCTTCTCAGCCATGGCTTCACAAAATAATGTAAGACCCTTCTTCCTATGGATGTTCCTGATTGATAAGAGTTAAAGTACACAACCAATCCTGCACTTACCCTATATAAGATATTTAAATATGAACAAAACATGGGTAAGTCTGTTAAGCAAAAGGTTATGGTTATCTCTAAGTATCTATGTCTATAGTTATTTTTATGTTTTTCTATTAATATTATCTATGAAGAACTCTCTTATATGAAATTCTAGAATAAATATCCTGGCGAATAAAATCAACGAACTCAATAAATTATCCTAATGAATACAATTGCCTTCCCCGGCAACGGCGCCAGAAATGCTTGTTGGTATTTTTAACATCACTTCACGTTAAGTTGTCATCCCTAACATGATACCAAAAATCAAAGGTAAAATAATCTTCACTTGCCTCCTAAAAAAATAATACTATAGAATATATCCGCAAGCGCACAGATAATTCTCCCATTGTAACACTTCACCCGGTAAGTATTCCGAGTATTGTTGATTTGTTTTATGCCAAAAGGATAAAGTGGCATTCTACTCATTAGGATAATCTACTATAATGATTGAAAAGATAAATGTGCAGACCTATGATAATCCATTACTCTAGTGCTTTGGCAATAAATAAGTCAATGATAAATGGTAAATGATAACTGAGTAAATGAGGTAAATGGTATTCCAGAGATAGAATATAGAGACTCACTAATGTAGAAAAGACAATCTCGATATTCGGCTAAAGTAAAGGAAACCTATGTAATTACTAAATACAAAGTCTACAGCTTACGCCACATTACACATTTTCATCTATAGCATAATCAACTCAGAAAACATCATAAGGAGCATCATCTAATAAGGATATTAAGACACGAGGGTCACCTCCTTCGCGACCGCGCTCTACTCGTCCTATGTACGGGGGGTGGACTATAGAGGAACCAACGCAGCTATCACCTACGCGGACTACCACACGACCCGGCACGTCAGGGTGTCTCCGTAGGTACACAATATATCTAGACACCACGTCTACATAATACATACCACCTAGCACCTACCACTACTATCCGTGGGCCTATGCTTATACCGGATACTAGGCCGAACGTGGTGGAATACAGAGGATCCTAGGGCTGTCACCACCTAGCACCTACCACTACTATCCGTGGGCCTAGCGGCACTCAAGGGTAAGCTATAGCCTAAGCACCGCGCTTTATCTATAAAACTTACTACTCTAACTCGAGCTCAAGAATTAGAGCACTCTAACCAAGCAATGAGCAAGTATAGAGCTACTTAAAGTATGACAATAAATAAATGAGGAAGGGGATCTTTATTACCAATAAGAGTGAAGAACACCATAGAGGAGGTCGCCGACAAGCCCGGCTCCACCACAGGCTTCTTCCTTCTCCCGACTTCTCTCCAACACTCTACTCTTCTCTAACTAGCACTATTCCTAAGAGCAGAGCTTCGCTAGAGAGAGAGAGGAGCTAATGAGCTAAATCTGAAGTGGATTCTCTAGTGTATCTCTAGTGTTTCTTTTTGTTTCTCCTTTACAAATGAGGATCCTAGTCCTATTTATAATGTAGGAGTGCACCAGGGGTACTTGTAGAGCTCCTACAGGTCGACGGCGCGAAGGAGCAGGGCGGGCGCCCTACTAGGGGTGGGCGCCCCCTTGGATGCACCGCCTTGCATCCAGCGGCTCTCGTTCCTCCCCATGGGTGGTTGCAAAGTTGGTTGGTGCCTTGGAAAGGCGGTTTGCAACCCCTGGGAGGATGATATGTGGGTCCTTCTATCCATGGCACATCACTTGATCACCGTTGGATGAAAACCGACTTCAATTGATGGTGTAGATGACTCCTGGACATCTTCCCTCGGATTGTGGACGTGGCACTCTACTTGGACAGGGTGGGCGCTCTGTTGATAGGGCCACCGGATCCTCGTGCCTTGTATCTGAGCCGTTGATGTTGTTTCAACATGCCACAGACAATTTGGGAGGTTGGCACACGGATCAGTGATGTGGCAAGTGCCATTTGGCACTTTGGACAGGGCGGGCGCCCTACTTGGTAGGGCGGGCGCCCCCCTCTGGCTCCCATGTGACAGCTGAGGTGCTGAGGTGTCTTGCCTTGCTTTGTTTTTCCTTGTTTTCACCATTTTTCCTGCATACACAAGATTTCTCCAAGGACATGTGGAACTAGGTAAGTTCCAAGGTGGGTTCTTTACATTTCATGTGGTTTTACCTTGATTATGGGTGAAATATTGACGATAA
Source organism: Eremochloa ophiuroides (assembly GCA_038502445.1). Lineage (NCBI taxonomy): Eukaryota > Viridiplantae > Streptophyta > Magnoliopsida > Poales > Poaceae > Eremochloa > Eremochloa ophiuroides. Next base: position 32,253,368 of record JAHLJS010000007.1, on the reverse strand, counting down.
AATACGGTGTTAGTGACCGTCAACATAGTCGAAACTTCTTAGTCCCCTTCTCATCTCAGTTTGAGGCTAGTGTTTTGATGTCCCAAAATAAGTACACTTATAGTATCATTGATTCTTAGATCATCAAGGGAGCTTAGGAAATCTTTCTCTCTCCCCACAAAAACATATATCTTTATCCTTGGGCGATCTTGAGACCTAATTAGTACACTTCGCGTTCCCTGTGGAAATCGATACCCTGGAATACTCTCGGGTGAAAACTACAGCGGTATCCGTGCGCTTGCGGATTAATCCGTTTGCGTTAAGAAACGTCAACAAGCTTTCTGGCGTCGTTGCCGGGGAACGGTAGTTGTGCTAGTTAAAAACCAAGTTCGTCCTTTTCATATTTTACCACATTTTTATCTTACCACATGGATTCAACTCCTATATATAAATTTTTTGCTCCAAAGGGTGAGTTGTTAGAGCCTTCACCATCATCACATCCTATAATCACAGATGGCTATGAGCTTCGCCCTGCTTTCATAGCCATGGTTCGGGAGCAAACTTTCTCTGGAGAAGATGGCAAAAATCCATACGTCCACCTACGGGAATTTGAGCAACTATGTTCGTACTTGAACATTCCAGGCATGGCGCATGAGACCATAAAATGGAAATTGTATCTATTCTCTCTTTCTGAGATGGCGAAACAATGGTATGCTCATACCGTTAGAAGTGTATATGGAGATTGGGATGAACTTCGAGACAAATTTTGTCTTGCTTTTTTCCCCTTTTCTAGGATTATCACTCTTCGTTTAGAAATTCTTTCTTTTCAACAAAAAGAGAAGGAAACCATAGGAGTAGCCTGGGCACGATTTTCAACTTTGATCACTTCTGGCCCAGATTTGTCTATGCCTGACCGTGTTCTTTTACAACACTTCCATTATGGCCTTAGCAAAGAAGCTGCCCTTTTTCTCGATGTCTCTTCTGGAGGATCATTCTCTCATAAGACCGCTAGTGAAGGAAAAGCCATCCTTGATAAAATCCGTGAAAACACCCCCTACACTGGCGTCTATGATGAATTCCCCGAAGAAGTTGAACCAAGCCCCGAACCAAAAGAGGAGGAACACGCAGCCGAATTAGAAACTCCAATTGATTCATCTCGTGATTTGGTTGTTGAAAAACCTCCTAATAAGGGAACACTAAACAAACTAGAGGATGATGAACCATCTCCTTTAGAGTTTCCCTTTGAATTCGAGGAAGATATATTTGAAGATTATGGAAATACCTCGAATTTTCCTATCCAAGCGAGACCTCTGGCATAGACCACACCATCTGACCAAGATGAAGAATTGGCCCACAAAGAACACATCAAAAGCCTATCTTCAGTCTTGAGTTATGAATGGCTAAGAGAAGCCGAGTTATCTCCTGAGGTAGCTCGAATCACCTCTCCTTCAACCATTCTTCTGTGCCAAATTCAAAGGTCCGCTAAGAACATCCATTATAATTCATCCGTCGGGATAAACTTCATTTCAAAGGCATTAGCCGATATTCTTTTCCCCGATGCTTCCTTAACACCATCAAGAAAACTTCTTCAAAGTCCATTAGGATTCATTCTTGAAAGCCTAGGGTTTTAAGGGTTATTTCTATCACTATCAAGAACTCTGTGATAAATTTAGATTTTCATAGCTTTGACATCTCAGAGATTCCTCTCTTGATTGGCGTTCCAATCATGAGATTGCTACAGGAAAAACCCCTACGAGGTCATTTAGACTTCAAGGTTGGGAATTCCACTATTGACATTCCTCTTGCCCGATCCATTAACACATTTGTGGAACCCAAACCTAAACAAGACCCTATGGAGGAAGTTATGATGGCGACACTAGAAGAATTGGCTCAACCTACCTTCGATGATGAACACTTTGTTCAAGAAGAGGAAGAGTTAGCAGAGCCCATCGAGCTTGACAAAAATGAGGAACCACTACCTCCTTCAATCGAGCTCAGACCTCTCCCACTTGGCCTGAAATATGTTTTCTCCATAACAATCGGAACACCTCTGTGATCATTACTGACAAACTATCCAATGATGAAACCCAACAGCTTGTCACCATCTTAGAAAAACATAGGTCTGCCATAGGCTACTCACTTGAAGTCCTCAAGGGCATTAGCCCTGCTCTCTGCACACATCGTATCCCTATCAAGCAAGATTGCACACCTTCAAGGGAGCCACAACGAAGACTTAACAACGCTAGCGAGAGGTTGTTAAGAATGAGGTCCTCAAACTCTTACATGCTGGGATTATTTATCCCGTGCCATATAGCGAGTGAGTTAGCCCGGTCCAAGTAGTGCCAGAGAAGGGAGGCATGACAGTCATTAGGAATGAGAAAAATGAACTCATCCCTCAACGAACCGTCACTGGGTGGCGAATGTGTATTGATTACCAGAAGCTAAACATGTCCACTAAGAAGGATCACTTTCCGCTACCGTTCATAGACGAAATGTTAGAACGGCTCGCGAACCATTCCTTCTTTTGTTTCCTTCATGGGTATTCCGGATATCATCAAATCCTGATCCACCCCGATGACCAAAGTAAGACTACTTTCACAAGCCCGTATGGAACTTACGCATACCGACGAATGTCGTTCGGGTTATGCAATGCTCCGGCTACGTTCCAACAGTGCATGATGTCTATTTTCTCCGACATGATCGAGAAAATCGTGGAGGTATTCATGGATGACTTTACCGTCTATGAAAAAACCTTTGCTGATTGTTTGGAGAACTTAGATAGAGTCTTACAGCGGTGCGAAGAAAAGCACTTAGTCCTGAACTGGGAGAAATGCCATTTTATGGTTCGGGAAGGAATTGTGCTAGGACAAAAGGTGTCCGAATGAGGGATAGAGGTGGATAGAGCAAAGATTGAAGTTATTTAACAACTTCCACCTCACAGGAATGTGAAAGGGATCCGTAGCTTCCTGGGACATGCAGGGTTCTATAGGTGCTTTATTAAAGACTTTTCTCAAATTGCTAGACCCTTGACAAGTCTCTTAGCGAAGGATGCCCTTTTCATCTTCAATGATGAGTGCCATGCAGCCTTTGAAACCCTCAAAAAGGCACTCATCTCAGCTCCGATTATTCAACCACCTAATTGGAACCTTCCATTTGAGATCATGTGTGATGCTAGTGACTTTGCGGTTGGAGCCGTTTTAGGCCAAACCAAGGATAAAAGGCATTATGTTATACCCTATGCTGGCAAAGCCTTGTCTGGACCTTAGCTCAACTATGCTACCACTGAAAAAGAGCTTTTAGCTGTTGTATTTGCTATAGATAAGTTTAGATCCTACTTAGTGGGAGCAAAGGTAATCATTTACATAGATCATGCTGCTCTTAAATACCTCCTCACTAAGAGAGATGCTAAGCCTCGGCTAATTCGATGGATTCTTCTACTCCAAGAGTTTGACATAGAAATAAGAGATAAGAAAAGAGTAGAGAACTCGGTAGCCGACCACTTGTCTAGGCTTCAGTACAAGGAAGCACATGAGTTACCCATCAATGACTACCTAAGGGATGAAACCCTTCTCAAGATAACACACTCTGATCCATGGTATGCAAACATCGTGAACTTTATGCTGGCAGGCTATGTCCCACCTAGTGAAGACAAAAGAAAGTTGATCCATGAGAGTCGTTTTCACCTGTGGGATGAGCCATACCTATATTGAGTTTGCTCTGATGGATTGTTGAGAAGTTGTGTCCCAATGGCCGAGGCTGTTAAGATTATATAGAGATGTCACGCCTCGCCATATGGAGGACATTATGGAGCGTTTCGGACACATGCCAAGATTTAGCAAAGTGGATTTTTCTCGCCAACAATGTATGCAAATACAAAGAAGTTTGTCAGAAGATGCCACCGATGTCAAAAACAAGGGAATATAAATTCGCGAGATGCGATGCCTCTCATGAATAATCTCCAAGTAGAACTCTTTGATGTTTGGGGGATTGATTTCATCGGGCCATTCCCTAAGTTCGGAAATTGTGAGTATATCTTAGTAGCTATTGACTACGTATCCAACTGGGTAGAAGCACTGCCATGTCGAGCTGCTGATTCCAAACATGCCAAGAGAATGTTCCATGAAGTTATATTTCCTCGCTTCGGGGTACCTCGGATGGTCATAAGTGATGGAGGGTCTCACTTCATAGATAAGGTCTTCCGCAGGTACCTAGCAGAACACGGAGTTCGTCTCAACATCACAACACCATACCACCCTCAAACGAGTGGTCAAGCAGAAATTTCTAATAAACAAATCAAAAATATTCTGCAAAAGACCGTAGACGAGATGGGTAGGGGATGGAAGGACAAACTCCCTGATGGGCTTTGGGCATACCAAACTGCATACAAAACACCGATTGCCATGTCACCTTACCAACTTGTACATGCAAAAACATGCCACTTGCCTATTGAGTTAGAGTTCATGGCTCATTGGGCAATCAAGAAGTGGAACATGGATCTTCATCTGGCTAGCAAGAATCGTCAAATGCAACTATCTGAGCTTGAAGAATGGAGAGAAAAGGCTTATCACAACTCCAAGATTTACAAGGAAAGAATAAAAAGATGGCATGATAAGAGGATCAAGCACAAGGAGTTCAAGCCTGGAGACAAAGTTCTATTGTTCAATTCAAGAGTAAAGCTCTTTGGACATGGTAAGCTGCGAAGTAAGTGGGATGGACCTTACGAGGTCGTAGACACTTCAATCCATGGAGCCATCACCATCCGAGATGATACAGGTAACATTTTTAAGGTAAATGGCTAACGGTTGAAAGTTTATCTTGAACCACAAATCAATTTGGGTGAGGAAGTAGATGTGATTGAGTTCATAGAATTCTCACATTAAAACTCACTCAACCTTTCTCATAAAATTGGAACCCTTCCTTAGTTTAGAGTTTTAGAATTTAGATTTTGTCTTCATTAGTTAGTTGAATAAATGTTGACTCTTTGGTGCTTCTCACCAGAAGAGTCCCCTTGCTTTCACCGTTTTCTGTCTATGAATAAATGCCAGGTATAGTTTTGGAGAAGTGTGGGGGAATGCAACACTCCCATGGTGAAGAACGCACTGAAGTACACATCACGAACGATAAAAGGGACTGCACACAACTTCTGGAAATCGGTTTGATTCTCTTTCACTTGTTCATATGTTTACCTTCTGCTTGCATTTCTTGCACTTGTTTAAAACTACAAATTAAAAAGAACCAAATTCCACACTTAGATTTAAAATTTGAAAGAGAGTAGGAATATAGCTTTTAAGATTGGCATGCATAATGATTACTCTTTACATACACTTGCTGCTTGTGGGAAAAATATCACATAGGGCAATCATATTGACTAAGTAGTTGTGGAGTGTGATATAGTTCTGGCTTAGAAATCCTACCGATTCTAGTCAAGGTGCTTGGAGAATTTTCTTTTGATAAAAATTATAAAGACCATAGTATCACATACTCCTCCATGGTGAGAAATTCCTACCAGAGCCATACTTACAAGATAGAAACCTTTCACATGCTGCTTGCTTTGTGTTGAGTTTTGTCAAGTCTTGTTGACCCTTGTCGAGAGATTTATCAAACTCCCAAGATCAAGATCACGTATCCCACATACATATGCCACTTCTACACTGGAAGAAAGCAAACACATGTCTTTCATCCACCTAAAAATGTTCTACTCCTACACTGGGAGAGAACACCAAAAATATTCTTGCTAGGTTTATCCAAATAAATGCTCCAACTTCTTGTTATTATCTTTCAAAAGTGTTGTTGCAGAGAAGAGGCATAAGGCTAGGCAAAAGTGTGAGATGTGAGAGAAAACAATGGGTACAAAGATGCCCGCCTGAGAGGTAAAAATAGACAAGTGTCCGAATGAATAAAACAAGAGGTACTCAGATGCTCGTCTGAAAAAAAAGCTAGCACATGTTGTCCTGCAACAAAAAAAGCCTCAAGTTTCAAAAAGATAGATTGGCTACAAGGAGCAAAAGTAGAATTAAGTTAGCCACTAAATATTTCACACACATGCACATCTTGATCTAAGAGTATGACATTTCCCTCCTTGGATCCGGGGTTTGACTTTACAACATATGCAAGGTAAGTATGCTATATTTTCCTACCCAAAACTCCACATAAACTTTATAGAAGTAGGGAGGAAAAGAAGGCAATACTCATTTATGCCTTGGTGAGGAATCATACACCATTGAGTGACCGAGAGTACCATTCGAGGAGTATAAAGTGATCTATGTCTTCTTTTGTGAAATTTTTTTAAAAAAAACTCCAAGTTGCCGAGATAGGAATTCGGGAAGATGACTTCGCTTCGAGAGCTGTTCCACTTTTCAACCACTCAAGAAGATATGTTAGCCACTCCACATACCCCGCAGGTGTAACGAATGTTTTGGAATAATCTACATGCTGGTCCTACAATCTTGAATAGCTATGTTTATATTTATCTTAACCATTACTCGGGACGAGCAAAGAGCAAGTGTGGGGGAACTTGTTGACGGTTGTTAAACGCTAAATATAACCATCAACTATTGCATGAAAAGACATAAAATAAATTACAAACAATAGTCGTAAGGTTTATACTAACGAGTTCCACGAGTTTTGGTATTCTCCTCTATTTGCAGGTATATTTAATTTTGCACTAAATAAAAGTATCTCAAAAGGTGAATTGGAGCACACCATTGCGAAGGTCTCGTTACACTGATTGAAATGGATATATTGTTTGCTATATTTGGACTCCGGAGTAAAAGATATGAATTAGAGAAGAAATGCACTTCACCACGTGGGTCCCATAAGCACAGTACCATGCAGGCGAATCAGCGATCGACACGTGGCACAACAGCAGCGCAGCAAAACAGCCGGTAGCAGCAGGGCGTAGCGCGTCGGCCAGCAGGGGGGCAGGCACTGATAGCGGGCCCCACGCTGCTCAGGTGCTGTCCCCATTGGAGGGGGCGGGCAGCCCGACTAGCCAGTGGCTGGTAGCCACGTGGCGAAGCAGCAGTGGGGACGCCACCCACGCGCGCGCAGGAGCGCGGCAGCGGGAGGTGCTCGGCTCGGCCGGACAGGTGGCGCAAGGCGGTTGGCCCGGGAAGGCGGTGGCGCGGTCTGCTCGGCCCAAGCGCACATAAACCGCCCGAACCGGTCGGTCTATCTGGCCGGAAGGTTCCAGAATTCCCCAGAAACACTGCAGACACCTGGTATCTTCGGTTTTGCTCCGGTTCAGGGCCCAAATGACCGGTTCTTCTCCGGTTTTCTGAGCAGGTCGGTTGGGGAAGTCCTTGGCGACCAAGTAACATCACTCACCATCCGTACAAGGTCGGTTTGATCCCGTGGCTGCTATCAAACGGAGACGCGGATCGATGACGTGGCAATTCCTTGCCCCCTACTCCACCTCGGCCTATATAAGGACGCCCCAGGCCCCCTCCAGAAGGCATTCTACATCCCGGTGCTTCATACTCTCTACATAAATTAGGGCTAGTAGGGTCCCTCTAGTTGATCTAGTTCTAGTTCATCTACTTCTAGTTTTAGATCTAGTTCTAGTTCTTCTAGTTGTAAAGAGGGAGAGAGAAGAGGAGAGAGCAGAGGAGGAGCCAGGTCTGTCGGATCTTCCTCAACATTGTACATTTGCAGTATCTGGTTCGTCTTTCAGCAATCTCCAAGTTTTCAATTTATAATTTCTGAGTTCTTTATTTACTTTCAGTATTTGCTTTTAAGTTATTTATTAGTTTCCCGCTTGCATCAAGTGCTCTAGTCTTTGCAACGCTAGAGTAGTAATTAATAGATTAGACGTGGTGTTTAGTCTTGCGATTACCTGGAATTGCACCTAGCCCTGCGTATAGTTGTGGTAGCCCTAGGTGGTGACAGCCCTGACGGCCGACGTATTCCACCACGTTTGGGTTAGAGTTTGTAGGACCGTAGTCGAAACTTCCTAGTCCCCTTCTCATCTCAGTCTGAGGCTAGTGTTTTGATGTCCCAAAATAAGTACACTTATAGTATCCTTGATTCGTAGATCATCTAGAGAGGTTAGGAAATCTTTCTCTCTCTCCCCACAAAAACATATATATTTATCCTTGGGCGATCTTGAAACCTAATTAGTACACTTCGCGTTCCCCGTGGAAATCGATACCCAGGAATACTCTCGGGTGAAAGCTAAAACGGTATCCGTGCGCTTGCGGTTTAATCTGTTTGCATTAGGAAACATCAACAAGCTTTCTGGCACCGTTGCCAGGAAATGGTAGTTGTGCTAGTTAAAAACCAAGTTCGTCATTTTCATATTTTACCACCATTTTTATCTTACCACATGGATTCAACTCCTATATATAAATTTTCTGCTCCAAAGGGCGAGTTGTTGGAGCCTCCACCATCATCACATCCTATACTCACAGATGGCTATGAGCTTCGCCCTGCTTTCATAGCCACGGTTCAGGAGCAAACTTTCTCTGGATGTTTACAGCTATTCTCATCAGTTATCTCCATCCAAAATTTAGTTCTATCAAATTCTGGCAAAGCAACATCCATATCTATCACACATTCTGAATGAAAACCAAGGTGTTGGCTAAGTTCTTTCCATGTTAAAGAAATTTTCTTGTTAAAAAGTCAGAAAGAAACTCCATTATTTTCAGCTTTAAGCGTGCAAAGAAATTCAGCAGTGAGAAGCTTGCTACCTGGTTCGGTCATTTGCCAAAAACCTGTATCGTGAAAGATAAGGGGGAATTCGGTGTCCATACCTGTATCGTGGAGAAAGTCGTCGCTGAAGACACTCGTCAGTGTGAACGGGAGGTTCTTGATGACATTGAACTTTGTCTTCTCGCGGCGTTAAATGTTTCTCCTCTGTCAAGATGAGAGTGGGTGCAGCAGGCAGCTCTTGGGACGGAGGGTCAACGTTCATATCCGAGCCGCTCGATGAACGGCTCCGGGTAGAGCGTGACGATCCCGCACGGGTGAGCTTCTTCTTGAGCCAGCTCATACCAACAAAACGTTAGTGCACACTACAAAAGAAAACTTGCATAGGGGCTAGCTCAAAAAATGTTAGAGGTTAGCCATCCAGAAGTCAGTCGTTCAAAGGTTCGTTCAAGTTGATCACGGTTTTAAGCTCAAACTTGATTCAACTTTCTACTTTGATTTTAGTTGGACTGAATCTCCTCTAAATGCTATGTTTTTCACTCAGAAAATCAGCAGAACTTCTACTCTCACGGGCTTCACTCTCAGGCTCTCTCTACTCTTCCAAATGAAAAGCTAGCTATCACTTTAACTCTCTGAATGGAATTTTAAATGAAAGGGGTGCTCTCGGGTTTGGAATGGTGCAAAGAGTGAGCTAAGAACTTGGGTTTTTATAGAGGGAAAGAGGGCAGGTCAGCCGACCAAGGCAGGTGGTCGGGCGACCCCTCCTGATGGCCACTTGCTCTCTCCTTTCTCGTGGGTGCTCTTTGCTTCAATCCAAAGTCTGTGAATGCACCGTGGTGTATGATGGTTGGTTCCTATTGACGGTAGTTATTGCTCATTTTTACCCATCAAATAAACATGAATCAAGGACATAAAACAATACACAACATAGTTATGGGGTTTGATTCTAACAAGTTCCACGAGTTTTGGTGTTCTCACTTGTTTTGCATGGTATTAAGGGATATTCAATTTTTTACTGATTAAAAGTATCTTAAATGAGGAATTGGAGTTCACCATTGTATAGAGCTCGTCGAGACGATCGAAACGGACCTATGGTTTGCTATTTTTGTAGTCCGGAATAAAGAGATATGGATTTTACAAACACTGGAAGATTCTAGAACCTGAGCTATGGGATTAATTAAAGGCCGTGGGATTAATTAGGTCTAAATCAGAATTTGGCCCATTAAAGCCTACGTGCACATGGTGGAAAGGCTTAGTACCATATTGCTTGCCCAAGGTGGAGGGGAGGCCAGGCGCCCCCATATAAGGAACCCAGGACCCTCCGAGTCAAGTGCACCATGATGGAGTTGTAGAGGCGTCCCTCGAATGGATAACCTCTTAACTCTAGAGAATTAGCGCTAGACTTTCCAATGTAGTATATTAGTTCTAGTTGAGAGTTAGGGAGAGCGGAGCTGCGCTTCGGTTCTGGAGAAGTCTTCAGGGGTCTGGTATATCTTTGTATCTCATCTTTGTAAGACTTATGCTTTAATATATTTATCTTCTCTATTTACTTTATGCCATGAATTTGATTGGTTAATTGTTATACTTTGGCATAGGATCTCCGCTCGCATCGAGTGCTCTAGTTTTCATATGGGATTAGAGTAGTAATTAATAGTTTAGGCATGGTGTCTAGACTAGAGGTTACCTGAGATTGCACTCAACCTTACGAATAGTTGTGGTAGCCCCAGGAGGTGACAGCCCTGATGGCCTGACGTATTCCATCCTCGTGTAGGTTGATGATAGTAGGACCGTAGTCAGAACTTCCTAGTCCCATTCTCATCCCGTTCCGTGGCTAGTGTTCTGATGTCCTGAAGTGTTATTGTGTGATTGCTTTATCTACCCATGAATTAGTTTTATAGAATTAAGGTAATAGAGAAGTACATAGGAACATTGAACTCTCCCATTGTCCTCTCACTTTAGCTATCTGCTCTTTTATCATAGAATTCTCCTATGTGTGTTAGATATACATAACTCCTATCATTTATCTTTTACCCCTACTTTAGTCTATTAGTTATACTAGTTAGTAGATACATGATGGTGAACTATCAACTTCTTTAACCATTGTTTCCCTGTTGTAAAATATAAATAACGATACCTGGAATACTCCCGGTAAAATGCTACAATAGTATTCTGTGCGCTTATGGAATCTTTCATATTTGTTGTGCATAAGAAATACCAACAGTTCCTCAAAGTGGTGGATGAATGTGATAGGGTTGATGGAAAGGAATGGATGGTAGTGAATAATGGTGGGTGATAGTGGGTGATAATGGAGGTGGAGGTGATGGGTGTGATAGGTGTGGGACCCATGTGTCTCCTGTATTCTACCGTAGACAAATACCATGCAAATACGAAGTATGAAAATAATACTTTTATGAAACTATAAAATGCAAGGAATTGAAATATGAAATTTTTATAATGTTTTGACTCTGTGTTGAAATAACTCTACCGGGAGTTTTTATGCTCTAGAAAAAACCTATATGAGACTCTAAAAATATTACTATGCAAATTTTTATTTTATTTTTATAATGCATGTGCGGAAAATAAATGCATGTAAATACCAAGTTACCTCTCGGTGAAGGTTCAGGATTTTCTTGTCCACCGAATCAGACTTCCTTTTCTGCTCAGTTAGTGGGTGAATTCTCTAGTCCGGGAGATGGTGATGTAGCTGGTTCGTCCTTTCTGTCCACCATATTTGCAGTGAGTTGTTGTTCTGGTCTTGGTCGGAAAGCAAACCGCTCTTCTTTCCCGTTGATGTTGAATCAGATTTCTCCTGCCCCGACATCAATGTGAGCATTGGCTATGCTCAAGAAAGGTCTCCCAAGGATGAGGGATACTTTCGAGTCTAGTTGCATGTCTAGGACCACAAAATCCACTGGCAGGAAGAAGTCTCTTATCTTCACTGGAATGTTTTCCGTAATTCCCTCAGGGTAGCGAATTGATTGATCTGCCAGTTGAATGCACATCGATGCGGTTCTAGGGTGGAATATCTGAGCTTTTCAAAGACTGACTTGGGCATCACACTGACACTTGCTCCAAGATCGCATAATGCATTGTTGAAGTATTGTTCTCCGATCGAGCAATCGATAGTGGGGCATCCTAGATCTTTCTTCTTTTCCGGTGCTATATTGAGGATAGCCGCACTACATTCTTCTGTCAGCTTGATGACTTCGGTGGTCGGCAGTGGTCTCTTCTTGTTTAGGATGTCTCTGATGTACCTTGCATAAGTGGGGACTTGAAGGGCATCCAATAGTGGTATGTTGACATATAGCTTCTGGATGACTTCAATAAATCTGCCGAACTATTCATCTTGTTGATTCTTTCGGATTCTTCGCGGGAATGGTACGAAGTTGACGTCATGGAAATCTTGTGTCATTTCATGCTCTTGTGGTACAATCTCTTCCACTTCAGCGTCTCTCTTTTCTTCTGGTTCTACTGGTGCTGCCGGTACCCTAGTTGTTCCTCTCGAATGTGTCCCTTTTGGATATGGGGGATCTTGGGTTGATTTTCCACCTCTCGTAGTTATGGCTTTGACCTGTTCATGGTTAGTGGCAAAAGGCAATGTAGCAGACAATTGTGCTATTTGTAATTCTATCTTCTTATTATGGACAAGTTGATCTTTGATAGCAGAAGAAAAGTTATCCATTTTGATATTTATACTTTCTAAGATTTTATCATTAGAAGCAAGTTTCTTAGCAATATTGTCATTAATTTTAGCTTGCTCTAATATCAAATCTTTCAAGGATGGTTGTTTAGGATAGTTACCTGGGTGCTTACCTTGGTTGGATTGTTGTTGTTGATTCCATCCTTGCTTCTTTGGAGTAGAGTTCCTGAGAATGACGCTGATGTCTTCTTGCGGTGGATCAAACTTCACTCCCAAGTACTCTCCCCATTTGTTCTATGTGTTGAATGCATCTTGAATAGCTTGACGATCCTTCTTGTAGTCATCCCGCTGTGCGAGCCAACCTAATAGTATGTCCATATTTATTGATAATGCACACAGTTCTTCTATTGTCTCCTCACTCTGATGACAATGTTGAGTATGGGTCCAGCTTTAATTTCTTGCTATTTTCTCCATAAGTGCTTCAGCTTTCCCAGGGGTGAGTGACAGGAATGATCCTTCAGCATTTCCATAGAGTTGGTTACGACTTCTTTGAATTAATCCATGGTAGAAACCTTGCAGGAGTAACCAATCTTCTATTCCATGATGGAGACAATCTGAAATGTATTCTTAATAGCGCTCCCATGCTTCTGAAATGGTTTCTTCTTTTTGCTGCTGAAAGTCGGTAATCTTTCTTCTTAAGGCATTGGTTTTACTTATAGGGAAAAAGTTTTCTAGAAATGCCTTAGAACACTTTGCCCCATGTGTTGATGTGATCTTTGTTGGCGTAAAACCACTGCTTCGCTCTTCCCAAAAGTGAAAATGGGAACAAGCGGAGTAGTATGATGTCTTGAGCAACATTCTTGATGGTGATGGTGCTACTAATCTCCAGAAAATTCTGAAGATGAGCACTTGCATCTTCATGTGCCTTTCCACTGAATGATATAGCTTGAACCATGTTGATGAGGCTTGGCTTGAGCTTGAACTCTAAATTATCGGTGTTGAGTGCTGGTTCGGTACGGATGTTCTTGGTGCTTGGTGTAGCGAACTCTCGCAATGTTTTCTCAGCCATGGCTTCAGGAACTTGGTGTTAGCTTCTTCTTGCACTGATTTGATTCGGATGAATGAAGTTGATTGAATCCTGTAATACCCTGCATAAAATGTAGACAAGAAAAACAAGGGGTAATTCTGTAAAAGCAGAGGTACTAGGTATGATTCCATTACTAAGTATGTACTTGATCTTTTTCTCAAATGCCTTTCCGTTACTTCTCCCTGACAACGGCGCTAAAAATGCTTATTGGTATTAATTAAGTGTCACTTGGTAAATTACTTAGCCATCTCTTTTAAACCTATATCTCTTACAATAACTAAGTTGTCATCCCTAACATGAATATAAGAGACATGTATGGAAACTACCCAGAATAATACTAAGCAGCTATTATGAATGCAAGTGACTAAAGAGGATATAAATATAAATAATCAAGTTCAAAGTATCTGCAAGCGCACAGATTAATTATACCATTGTAGCATTTTACCCGAGTATTCCAGGGTTGTCGATTTATATTTTTACCACATGGAGAAGGTATGGAGCCAGGCATGAGTGGATAGATTCAAGATACATTACTTATGAATAGAATCAATCACATAGCACATACTTAAACAGGGATAAGCCAATAATAAAGATATAAATATGATGATAATAAATGCTTAGATAACTTTCCAGAGAGGTGTGGACTACTCAAAATTAAAGTCAACCAAAGCATAGGATTACATAAGAGGTCAGATTCTTATGTCATTATTAATTAATTTTGTTATTCATCTACTCTAGCAAATATACAATCATGTATAGCAGAATTGACACTTTATCTATGCATCAGGAACATTATTCAGGAAGAACAAGAACAGAGCAAGTCTACCTTCATAATCTAGTTCTACTCTCTCTACATACGGGGAGTGGACTACAAAGGACTCAACGGGAGTGTTACATCCGCGATCTACCACATGACCCGGCATATAAAGCGCATTCGCAGGCAAACAATATCTAAGCACCATGCCCCTATAATGTCCACCACTTAACCCACTCGAGTACTGGATTAAGCGCTTTGTGAACTCATGCATAAACTCATTACCAATCATAACTATATCAAATATACTACTGGAATAAACTAGGAACATAACAAACCGAAACATAGTCATAAAATAGCATAAAGTCATAATAAGAGGTAATACAGCAGAATTACCGATCTCTAGTAGACAGGCGATCCAGAATCCTGAGCCGAAGGCTCAACTCTACTTTAATCTACTATCTAGGTCTAAACTAGAACTTTGAGTGTCTAACCCTAATCTCTGGTGGAGAGCTCTTCTCTTCTGATTGATGTCTTCATATGATTTGAGAGATATGAGATCCTGGGGGGTCTGGGGCTCCTTATATAGGCCGGTGGGATGAACCGTAACCCTTAGATCAAACCGACTTCAACGGGCGGTGGAGATTGAAGCAAAAATCGGGATGTGGGTCCACGTTGAAACGCACACGAAACAGACACTCTGACAGGTCGGCCGATCTGGCAGGGGGGTCGGCCGACCTCCTGTCTCTACCAAGTGGGCCCTGCTTCATCTGGCGTGTCTCTGGTGTTCTCTAAAATGTTCTTGTTCCACTTTCGCATCGGAATTCGATATTTTGATCTGACATGTGGGTCTCCCTTAATTCTTTTCTGATTAACACCCTACAAATCACAGATTCACCAAAACTCATAGAATTTTGTCAGTTTAAACCCTATTCTATGTTTGAGGATATTTTTATGCCCTTTTTCATGTCTTGTTGATGCTTAAAATTGAGCAATAACTACCATCAACAACTGCTCCCTGAGGGAAACCACCCCTGTCGCGATGAAGCCAGCGATGACGTCACGAGACCGCACGCCGGCGTCCGGCAGCCTCTGTATCGCTTGAGGGACGTCGCCAAGCAAACGGATCTCTTCGTCGCCCAGACAATACGGCCAGGTGTGGAAGCGCTCTTGCGGGACGGCACCCGTGTAGCGAGGGAAGGGGACAGCCTCGTTGTTCCACAAGTAGAACCACAACGAATGCCACCCTCGGTTCGACGAATGAGTTGGAGCAGGAATGAACTCACCGGAACACCCAAACTGAATCTTTATAATAGCACAAGCCATCGGCTGATCCCTCAAGAAATCCACGGTAAACAAATGCCGCCACAGATTGAAGTTGGCCTCAATACCTAGAAATCCCTCACAAAATGCAACAAACGTTGCAACCTGTTGAATGCCGTTGGGATTAAGTTGATGGAGCTCAAGGCGGTAGAAATCCAACAGACCTCGAAGGAACCAGTGGGGAGGCGTCCCTAATCTGCCCTCGTGAAACTCGATGAAGGAGACGACATAGCCGTCAGGGGGATCAGGGACATCGGCATCTCCGGGCAACACTCACTCCAACGCCTCGGTGAGGGGAGAAAGGAACCCCTCCCTCACCAGCTGCTGTAGCTGGGCATCAGCAATAGTAGAGCGTAGCCAAGCCACCATCTCGAAACAGCGAGGGGTGGCAGCTTCAAGGAGTGGCGAAGGATATGGACCAGTGGCATTTTATAAAGACTTTAGCCCTAGTGGGCCGTGGGACCACACCACACAAGCCATAGCCAATGGGCCAAGAAGCTCGAGCGACGTGGCCCAAATAAATGCCGAACGACGAGGTAAGGGGTCGCTCTCGCGGGTACGGAGACTGGTCCAACTCGACGGATACGACAGTCACCCGGGCCAACACATGAGAGTGAGGGGCATTGACGGATGGACCCCAACGGTCAGAATCTCCAAACATGGAGGCATCTGTAGCGTCGAGATGGCGGACTAGAGGGGGGTGAATAGTCCTTTATAACAACTAATCGCAGCGGAATAAAGCCTAATCGGTTCTAGCGACAATTCACCCCTCTAACTAAGACTCTAAACACCTTGCCAAAGATCCTAGCGAGAAGCAAAGGTGCAAGTCTAGCTTGAGCTCCGCTAAACCATTCTAGCGCAAGATCACACAAACCTAAGCGCTAGTACTTTAAGCACCGGGGAAACTCCTATTAACTAGCAAGCAAAAACGCACTAAGCACCTAAGCTCACTACTTGCTCAATGACAAGGATACACAATCCAAATCAAAGAGCGCAACTCACTTTAGCTACACAAACTAAGTGAGGACTACTTCTAAGCTACACAAGCTAAGAAGGTGAGTGGCAAGCTACACAAGGTAACCGGTCTCACAAGAGCAACTACAACTACACAAATAAAGAAATGCACAATATAAATAACTTGTGTAGAAGGGAGCAAACCACTGCGAAGGATGGAAAGATGTTGACGCGGTGATTTATTTCCCGGAGGTTCACTTGTCGCCACAAGCTACGTCCTCCGTTGAGACAAGCTCCAAGGTTGCCGCCGGTCCTCTTGCTAGTGGTGACCCGCAAGTCACACTCTCCCACGTGGAGTGCTTACCACAAGCTCTAGCACTTGACTCGGCCGGACCACTTGTCGCTCTTCACGTCTCGCTCTACTAGCGATGCTCTTTGCGATCTCCCGCGGGGTGAGCTCCAACCCCTCACAAAGCTTCTCCGGAGCTAAGCACAATCTTCTTGCTTGCTTCACGGAGCCACAAGCCACCAAGCCATCTAGGAGGTGGCAACCTCCAAGAGTAACAAGCACCACCGGCTTGCAACACGATCACCTAGTGCCACTCGATGCAATCTCACAATGTAACGCACTAGAATCACTCACTATCAATCAATCGGATGTGCACTAAGCAAGTGAGTGAGTGGGAGGGCTTCGAAGCACACCTACACAAGCCACACAGGCCCAAGGGTGCTCAGCTAGCCGGCCAAGGCCG